>JAVLVB010000001.1:9744349-9788903 GCA_032876305.1 Orestias chungarensis | reverse complement strand
CCCTCCCCACCCCTTTTCTATTCCCTCAACCCTCACAGCATGCTGGTGTCCTTGATCCCCCTCCCCCTTTAATCGGTCGGATCCAGTTTAACATTTTAATTTATTTATTGCTAGTGTTAACTTTATTTCAAAGTAATTATTTTGCATACTATTCTTATAACTAATGAATTGTGATGTAGACACCATAGAGCTTCCCCCTCTCTTTCCTTTTTTGTTTTTGTTTTGCAAGATTTAGACAAAATGGTACATGCTGTAATTGTTCGGTTGTTTATTTATCTTATCTTATTAATTCCTAGTTTTAATTGTGCCTTTTTTTCGGAGCGTTACAAGCCGTATGTGTAACAGTTGTTTCTTCGAGTATGACTCGAAACAACGGCAGAGAGAGGACAGAAAAATTATTTTTCTTTAAATGTATTTACTCCATTCTTCTGTTTGTCTGATCACCGGGACTGATCGTCCTTTCCGTTTCGCAGGTCTATTTTTCCTGCAATCTTTCTATGTATTTGTAATGTCCTTAACATATCTTTTTGTATATGGATTTGCAATAAAAAGATCAAATCTAAAAAACGAAAGCAAAAAAAAAGTCTACTTTTTCTCTGACAGGAGTTAAGTAGGATTATTTGGCTTGGAGATTAGGGTTTATTTGTCTCCCATTTGTTTTTGTTTTTTTCTTTCAGTCTCTTTAGTTTAGCTGGTAACTTCAGGAGATTGTCAGGAAACACAAAAAGATGCTCCGGATTACACTGAGAAATAACACACTCAGAATTATTTGGGAATTTAAATGGTTTGTTGACATCCCTGGTAACATAAATTCCTATTTTATTGTTATAGCATTATATTAAACTTAAGTTCCATTTGACTTAATTTCTAAATATGATTAGTAGCTGGAGTATAGGTGCTTACGCATGCAAAGGTACACCGTTCTTTATTTTAGCCGGAAAGGCTAGCCCTAAATCTATATGTTTTGCTTTGGTTTCTTCTATTCAGGTTACGTTACTGATTTGATTTATTTATGTATTTTGAAAGGAATCAAAAAAAACGAGACGAAAAACCCATAAAATTACTAAATGAGAATAACAAAAAAATCAAACATTTAATATTAAGCTTAACAAAAGGTAGATAAATGAAAAGCTTCTTAGTCACATTATGCATTTTCATTCTAAAAATACTGTTTTAAATATCCAAAACTACATACGGCTTTATTTATAAATTATTGAAGTTTGTAGACCATTATGAACATTGAAAAATTAAGATTTTCTGTGAAGCATTTTCTTTACTATTTTGATATTGACTTCATGATGCCATTCTCTATGAAGGTGCAAAAATGCCACCTCACCACAGGTCCTCCACCACATATAGCAGTTAACTATATATCATTTTTTTCCACTAATAGATTGACTGCTTTGTTCCGGTTGTGGTATCGTTTTGCAAAATCCACATGTTTACATTTATGATGGTAGGACTAAAATAGCTTTTCCCAAACAACCTGTGGGCTAACTGTGTAGCATTAAATGTTTTGATGCTACACAACTTTGTTATGGGGAAAAAAAAAATAGAAAAGGAGGTAAATCCAGAAAAAATAAACAGTACCCAAAAGTAATAACAATAAGAAACCAGAGCTGAGAGATGACTATCATTCAGCTTATTTATATGAAATTTACCAGGCTAGTGTCAAAATAGCAAATCCTGCCTGTGATACTAGATGTCTAGAGTTTTACTCGGATTTCACAGTCAATGTCACAGAGACCTGTGACTACAGATGTAGGTCTAAAAAGGAGGTTATGGGTCATTATAGGTTAATAGCTAAACAAATAAACACATCTCCAAAAACAAATATCACGCCAAACTGCTTAGGGTTTTTTCATATGTAAATTCCAACTGGTCCCAGTTAACAGTGCATGAAAAACTTTTTTTTTTATAACCCAACATTGATTTCATTGTGTCATTGACTTGCAACAATCAGTCCAGCGGAACAGGACTGGCAACAGTGGAGAGATACAACTTTCCTTTAACAGGTAGTACCTCCTGTCCGCATCCGAGTCCAGCTAAGGTGAATGCTGCACACGCGGCGAAAAATCGCGCGTGCTTGTTCAACGCTCGAGCGACGGACACCCTGGAAGCTAAAACAAAGTCATATGTGTGCACTGAAACCATGGAAGTCTTCCTCCTTAGTGTCGGATTGAAATAGCGTCAGATATTCTTCGCCACACTCTTTCTCAGTCTCTCTTTCGTTGTCGCTGTAAGTGTCACTCTCATCCTGAGGCAGTCCGGAAATTACGGTAATTCATTCTGGTGGTCCTGTAAATGTAAAATGCATGGTAATTCATCATAATTTATAGAGCTGATTTAGCTTAACTATCAGTGTACATAAAGGTGCATTGTCACACATTTATTACAATGGTTATTCATTTTAATGGTTAATTCCAATGCTCTTTTGATGAGGTCTCATGATGATTAGGAATAGAACAGAATGTTAACTTTCTGCACCTTTCGTGTAGATTTCGTGTAGTAGGTGTTTTTGAATGATCTTCAAAATATGATGGCGAGCCCAGCCCATGGTGACTGCGAGTGGTGTTGAAAGGTGTGGCCAGCCCAACGCATCCTCCAGCGGAACCTGACTGAACTCTCATTACACATTGGATCCAGATAAGATGCAAATACATTTTACACTACCCGGGTAGTCAACGGTTGCAACAAAAAGTAAAACCAACTGAACTGAACTCAAATCATATTTTTTTGGGAAGAGCTGTATTTTATTTTTTGGGTTTTTTATTTTATTTTATTGTATATTGAAGTACTGTTGTACAATTTTCAATTGCCTTTTCTACTTGGTGGATTAATAAATCACCAGTTGTTCATTATACTTTAAATTGTGGTCATTATTCTAACATATCATCTCATCTACCGAACCTAGTAGATGTTAATGCTCACTTCATATTGCTCAGCACTAGGGGTGCTAAATAATTTTTAGAGTATTTTTATTTCTCTGGGTTGAGGACAGATTCTCGAACACAGGAACCAGCGCTAACAGAGACTTTCAAGAGATTTTTGAGCGCTGGATGCATGTCAGACTTCTAATTGTTAACATATAAATTAGGGAATAAGACTTGTAATTTACCAATAAAGTTTTTTTGTATGTCTTTGGGTGTGTACGTTTAGAGACGCACAGACATCCACAAGTAATCCCATGTATGTTAGTGTGCTGCTCATGCAAGCTTGTTATCAGGAAGGGGTTGCAACCATGAAAAACAAGGTTGTTATTATTGATACCCAGACTTGAAAGGAATCCTTTTGCCAAGTCGGTAAGGAAATTTAAATTGCAAGCCCAAAATTATTTTGTCTTATTGTTAAACTTGGTTTTATAGTTCATAAAGACGACAGTAAATCAGCTAGTTTAGAGCTAGATTAGAAATCAGTCCAAAATCTTCGATTGGTGCAGATATAATAAATGTGTTTAATGTGCAATTTTTTGTTCTTCTGATCTGAGTTAGAATAAGCGACAGAGAGTGAGCTCTGAAAACATTGCTGGACTTAATGTAAGCATTTCAAACGTCCCCAGGGAAATCAGAACAAGGGTTGAAGGCCATCTCATTAAGTACATTCAGTTTTTATTCCTTTGCTGAATTGTACACTAGGATGCTGGTGGCAACAAGCATTATCATTTCATCTTTTCCAAATCTTCTTTCAGTCAAATAATGAGAAATGGATTCCAGAGTCCACCTGTGCATTTACTCCATTGAGTTAATGACTTCCATCTCCTTCGGCCTTTTGCCTAACATGCTGCCCGCTTATCATCACTGACTGTTTGTTTTCTTCAGGCACTCGTCACTACATGTTTCTCTGGACTGCCTTTTGCAAAACAAACGTTTTGGCATTATCTCCCAGACCAATGCAGTTTGTGAGTCATCACTGAATATCACTTTCATCCAATCATCCAAAGACCATGCCTGCTTCTCTTTAGCCCACTCAAACTTTGTTTTCTCCTCTATTTAACTGCTAATAATGGTTTCCAGTTGGACTGGGTGCATGTTCCTCTTGCGACCCTGTGTGTATTTCAGGTTTCACAACCATTTACTTTTAGTTTTGCCTGTATTTATCTTTTTTTATTTAATCATATATACATATATATATATTTAATTGTCTTTTACATAAAGTGTACTATACAAAAAGGTATGCCTTTTTCTGTTTTTACAATATTGCTTGACCAACTGTTCTACTCTCTTACTGCTTCTCTAGTCTCTTTACGTGTCTACAAATACATTTTATATGAGTATAGTTTGTAGAAATGAGGCACATTTTGGGAAACTCAGAAAGTCATGTCACCTTTACGGTATAACTCTTGTGTGTATAAGATGAGGGGTCATGCTGAGACAATTTAATTTTAACGTGTAAATATCCTCTTACTTTCCCAGCCCCTCAATACGTGGTGCTGAAAATATCTGAAGTTGGCCATTCACACTGTCATGAAAAAATAATCAGATTCAGTTCCAATGCGCCTTTTGTTTGATTGTGGGTTTGCGTACTTTAGCATTTTTGGAAATATTTATTACATCCTGGTTTAACAGGTGATTTAATTCATTTGTATTCCACAGCATTAGAGGAAAGAAGACAATGGATTATACACGTAAGAGTTATGTTCCTATATAACTAAATTAGAAGACAAAGAGGGTTTGCAACGGGTATCACGGTATATTTTTCTCTTTACAACCTCACATTTTTTCTCAACCTCAGTCAGATTCAGGCAAACCTCACAGCAAGCAATTTTTTTGGTCACACTTAAAATGATTTTTACAATATCTGACCATAACATGGGTGATGTTTCCATTTATGAGTTCCACATCACAAGGTCAACATTTGACAGTTTTTCTTTTTCGTTTGATTAACAGTGATAGTTTTTCAGAGACGGTTTACAGAATTAGAAGGTTTACTTTTTAAATCTTCAAATGTGTGTCATATCTATAAAGAAGCCATGAGCTGCTTTAGTGGTAAACCCTTTGCTTTCCGTCTCCACAGCTGGCACATAGAAAAAGGTTAAGTAAGGGAAACACTAAGTGATGCCAGGGACTTAGAAGACCAAACACCATGTTTCTATAATGTGGATTATGTGTTAGGTGGCAGAATGTTTTCATACTTATTGGAGGGGGCTCATGAACACTCGATTTTCCAAAGTTTGAGGAGCCTAATGGCTGCACTTTTACAGGGCCAGGACTCACTCTGCGGTGCATGACTGCTAATGGAGTGTGGCCTTACAGCCCCGCAGTAATGACACGAGATTTCTTAAAACAGGTTTCGTCATTTATAAGTGCTAGAAAGTTACAGCCAGTATTGGGTACATTTACAAAAAAAAACAGAGCTTACAAAAAGAAGAGATGATGTGATGACAGTGTGCAGTAGGAAAACCTTGCCCAGTATTAAACAAATTCTAAATTGATCAATAGAATCAGGTAGGGATCTTGTTGTGCCTTTACAGAAGATTATTGATGTTGCTTTCCATTTGACGTTTTAGGTCACAATGTCAGAAGCTGCTCACCAATCGATATTTGTACTTTATACAATTTATACTAAACTGTTTTAAAGCATTTGAAATGTTTTAATCCATAACATACAAACATTGTCATTGATTTGTGTTTCTATTGGAACTAGCAAAGTAATAAGCATAGTATCTTGAAATTGTATATAATTTTGATAGGTAAAAGGCACATAAAAGTATTCTTGACTTTAGCAATAGAAGATTAAGAAAAGAAATTGGATTAAACAGGGCCTATAAAAAGTATTTCACTCATTTACTACTACAAATCAATCATGATCAACAGAGTTAAAAAAAAATGTCAAAATGAAAAGCAATTTCTAACACACTGACAACTGAATAAAATATGTAACATAATATATATTTGCCCTTTTTTCAGTGACTGACCTAATTTACCATAGGTCGAACCTGTTGGTATATCTGGAATGGGGTTCATTTTGGGGCAATGAGTGTCTCAAGTGATCGTAACATAAAAACACCCTTATCTAGAAGGTCCATTTACTGGTTAGTCAGTGAACTTTGCAGTTGTTTAAAAATCTGTGTGTTTATTTATTAGTTTTTGAGATATCTGTTTAGTTTTCTCTTAACCGTGCTTTCAGAAAGTTTCTTCAGCAGCTTTAGTAGTTATCTTTGTAATGAAATGCCTCAGACTGCCTTATATTTTGGAGTTCATTAAGTTGTTTTTCAGAAACAGGTGGGATAATGGGGTAAAAGAAAGAACATGAGACACTGTGGAATGTAGAGCTACTGCTATGAGACATTGTCATCTGAGAAAGTCATTAGTCGCTGCTAGCCCAGGACAGATGACATGTTTCCCATGGATGTTTTCCACTGAAAGCAGTCACATCATTAAATAGACATAAGCTCCAGCTCCTGGTGACTGGGATGATCAATAGAACTTCAGTTGACCACAGCTCCAGCTTTCTGCATCACCTTTCTAACAAATAAGTGTTACTTCATGCAAAGCACGCGGGGTTAACAGAATATGCATCCTAATACGGATCTAAGCGTTGTCAACGGAACAAAAAAAAAACACAATTTTTTTTTGGATCCATCATCTTGTCACAAACAAAATTTGAGGCAGAGACTGGATTTTTGTGATTGTCAGTCCTTTGTTAACAGATAAAAGGGTAATTGAGGTTTCTTAATTAGGGACAGTTGTCAGTAGCCCGTGTTTTAATTAAAAGTGTATGTAAGCTGGATATAGATTTAATATTAGGTAAAACATGGATATTCTTTGACCTTTTGAAAGTTTCACACTGCTTGCTTCTAGCAAAGTGATATTTGGCCTGCTAACTTTCTCAAGTTTCCACATCTGCCTGCGCTAAAGATTTTTTCAGGTAAGCTAAAAGTTCTACAACAGAAATAGCCTACAATATAAAAGGCAAACCGGAAAAAAATATAAAAACAAACATAAAAAACACACGCACTGAACAATAACAGGTCAACGCACAATTCTCTTGTATTTTATCTGAAATCAAGGCAAGTGGTATCAAGCTAATCTCAGGTATCCTTCTTCCTAGCAAAACCAATTATAGGGGTTTCTAAATCGCCCTAAATTGTTCCCCATACTGAAAAGATGTAGTGTCTGTGCAGCAACTTAAGTGTTTTGTTCCCAGGTATAGTTCTTTATCAGATTGCAAAACCACCTCATATTTCGCCAATCTATTTAGGGCTCAAATCTATTTAGGTTGAATCTATGAATAATTAGCTTACATATTTTCTCTAGGTTAAATGAGTTGCGAGTGCCACTGTTAGTTCCGACGTCAGGTTTGAAACTCCATCTCATCCAGTGCCACTGACCTACAAACACATCAGAATCTAAAGCTTTAATCACAGTCTTTTAATGTAAGCAGTTTCTGTAAAAGCTTGACCATTGAACCATTCATGACTAAAAAGTAAGGACTGCACCACTGTTGGTGCAGCAGTAGAATGGCATGCCCTGGCTTTAGTAAGAACAGAAAAAGGAGGGTAAAGAAATAAATGATACGCTCATTAGTCTCTGAGGTCATTGCTGATCCAATAAAATGCTGTGGTGTAGGGTGGAGTGATGGCTTATGTAGCTGGAAATTGTTTTTTGAGGGCATTTGGCATATCTTGATCTAAAATGTTGACTTATTGTACCATGTTCAGCAATTATAAAATTCCATACTGGGTTCTGCTTTCAGTCGGTTAATGGGCCCTAACGTTGCAGTTTTTATCTGGGTTACTGGTGTGGAATGGAGCTGGAGGCAGTTGGTCAAATATCTTTGAAGAAGATTATAAAAGCCATCCATTCCTGCAATTTCTCCTATTTCTTTGTCTTTGGCATCCTTTTTGTTTCAACCATACCCGTTTATCATGGTATGGTGGTTTAGAGGTGGCTGCCCAGCGATTATTGGGCAAGATGCTGGGTACAACATAGACAAGCCACTGCTTAATCACAGGACTACACAGAGGCACACAGGACAAACACCCCACCACACACACCGCTTTACTTATGGCTGTTTGATTTTTGGTCTTATGCTATTTTTCTGAAAAGCTGTTAGTGTTATGCTTGATATATTGAAATGCCGACATTTCAAAGGTTTCACTTTTGTCCCATTAGTCAACAGAAAAGTTTCCCAAAAGTTCTTGGAAGGTTCCTCCATTGCTCTATGTTTTCTTTATCTGTGGATAACGGGCCTTGTTGTAGTTTGCTAGAGGGGCTTTGTTGTCATTTTTATACTGATAAATGTAAATGACCTGGCTTCTCATCGGTGCAGTTTTAGATCTTTTTGCCCACCTTATGTTGTCAAGAAGGTTTTCGAATTTAATTTATCTTCTCGTCTGGAAGTAACAAGGTCAAGTTGTGGCTACAGAAAACACATAAGAAATTGATTTGATATGTTAAACTAATGATCTAAGTAAGAGGGTTGGTTTTCCCCCCACACAGAACCAGTTTGGGTTAGAGAGGACCCCCAGTATTCCAGGGAGTTTGGGAAAATTTCCACCCACAAAAAGGTAATATCCAAAAATAGCTACAAAACGTTGAGATTTTTAGGTAATGTTGACGTCTATTAAACTTTGTCATAATTTTTTTTTACAGAAATATAAATGCTTCAAGAAAAATATATAACAAAACTATGCCTTTGTGACTTTGATTAACTGATAAAGTGCTGTGAAAGAATAATTGGTTGTCTGTCGTTGCCTGTCTTCTCTCCGCTCCATCTAACACACTGGTTGAACCTTAGAACAGCAAGGTCAGTTTTCCTCCCTTCCACCTTCCTTTACATCGGGCCTCATTGTGTTGGTGTCACCATCCAAAGCAGTCCTTATCTATTAATGTAAAACTGATGTTTCATGTGGTGATTCTGAATGTGTGGGAGCTGGTTTTCTTTTTGTGTGTGTGTTTCTGTGAATGTTAAGCAAGACAAGTCAAAAATATGTTCCGTCTTTTGTGCATGCCTTTCCAACACCCTGAAAGTTAACAATGCTCCACATTACATGTAAAAATCCAAAACAATTTCTTTGATTTTATTTGAATAAATAAAGATGTGGGTTGTGTTCATCTGTCTCAGTTGTGTGAACTGGATTTCATTTTTTGTATTTTTGATTTTCTCAGGTGGGCTGGGGTTGCTGGCAGTACTGGGGAGTTGGTTTCAGTGTTGAATATCGGGTGTTGCTGCATGTGATATCAAGTATCGGGGGTTGTGTCAGGTTTGGTTGTGTAGTCACCTGCACATAGGTTTACTTGAACAGTGAGATGGCTGATGACTCTTCCTGGTCTGATGTGGCAGAGAGTGGTCGGGGTCTTTGGCTTGGTGCGACATCCATTGAGATGGATGGATGGATAGATGGATGGAAGGATATAGATCAGACACACGCCGCACACACGTACACAACCATATAAAAATCTATCTAGATGACCTCTGAGATGATTTTGTTGAACTTGATTTTATTTAGGTGTATCAAATTAAAATGGCACAGTTTAGCTGCCATCAATCATCAGATTTATCAGGTTTAACTATTGCACTAATGCCAAGAGTGGCATGTTTCTTCCACTCCAACATCCAAGCCTTCGGAGAGTTCCATTATTACCGATAAAGTGTGTTCAATTACATTAAATTCATGAAATCTGACTGTGCCAAATAACCACAGCTCTAAGTTTCTCTGCTTACAGCTGCCTGTTTCCATGTTGCCCAAAGTTCTTCTTTCCCCAGCATCCTGTTGGGTACAATGCTGTAAAAAAACAACTTCCCACTGGTTTTTCCAAATTGATGCGAAGTTTGCTCTTTGATCAAAAATGGCTTTTTTCGAGATGGTCAGGATGTTTTGAGGGAGACATAACACACACGAACAAATGGACACAAAGGAATAAGATGGAATCAAGAACTGAAAGAAACAAAGAAAGCAAGCTTTCAAATACAGACATTGACTTTATATAGGAGCATTTATTTACGTTCTCATAACCGATGAGTTGAACATTGGCAAGTATTGACAACAGTAGGTCAGCATCATGCTGTAAAAGCAGCCCAGGAGTGCAATAAAAACCAGCTCTTACACTGCAGATTTTTGTTGGCATTTGGCTAAATTAGTAAAATAAACAATGGAGGTTCTCCATTGTTTTCTAATGAGTTGATCACAATGCTGTCCAAGTTGTGGCTTTCATTTTCCCATGTTGTTGGATGGCAGCAGACACACAATTAAAGTTATTTTTTTATTAGAGACCGCTGCCTGTGAGGAATTAAAACGACCACAACACAACTGCAAAGCTCTGTCAAGATCTTCCTGCTGCTGTTATATCATTCTGTTGCACCCACACAAGTTCACACATTCATTTAATCCACCCATACTACATCTTAGTGTAGGCTTAGTTTTTTTTAGCAACTGCATGCCTAACCCTAACCATTACCAGCACATAACCCTGAGATGAACAAAAACTTAACTTTTACCATGCCTCAAAACCTAACCCCAAAGCCAAAAAGGAGGGGGGGCCATAAAAAGTTAACACACTCAGTGCCATCCTTTAAATCAAATTTTGGCTTTTAGCTCTGTGTAGGCCTATAGTTGGTTCTTACCCTAATCACATGACTGTTGATTTAAATCTCTGGGTAAAAAATCAGGACCTGAAATCTGCATTTCTCAGTAGCTATGCTTATGCTAAAAAGAAAAAATAGATCCAAGATACAAGTAAGCAGTTTTCCAGGGCTACAGCTATATTGTTTACATTGTTTTTACAAAATGACGTTTACCATTTAAAGTAGTCAACGAATTAATTGTTATCACTTCGATAGCAATCAAGTTTTTTTGTGCTTCCAATGGTATTTATACAATTTATCTTAGGCTTTAATTCTTAAAGATTTAGGCCTCATTGCCAAATGGTGAGGCCATTCCAAAAAGTTGATTTAATTTCTAATAACATTAAACAAAAAGGTGTATGTCATAAACATGAATGTTATTATTTCAATTCAAAAAGTAAAACTGATTCATTAATAAATCACATCAAGAGTGAAATTTGAACTACCACCATCATGGGGAAAACTAATGACCTTATTATATGTAAAACAGACAATCATTTTAACGCTTTCACAGAAAATAGTAAGCCACCAATGTTGTTTTCAAAAAAGCTACCTGTTGAAAGTTGAGTGGAAGGCAAAATTGTGAAAGGAAAAGGGATTGCACAGAACAGGAATTACAGCAGCCTTGAGCTAACTGTGAAGTAAAAAATGTGGAGAGCCAACTTGTCATATAGCTGCTGAGTAACATTTGTTCCAATACATTTTTTTGAAAAAAAGAAGTAAAACTACCAAGCCACACTTCCAACAACACGGACGTTGAAAATAAATTAGCATAAATTGCTAATAAAAGAACAATATTAAGCAGTTAACAAAAAAAATCAAAAATCGCATCTAGACTGGCAGATGTGTTACAAAGAACGATTTAGAAATAAATAAAAATATTGTCCATTTAGAAAAAAATGCTAATTTCTGATGCCGGACGCTGCGTTTGTTCATTGTACTTCTGATTAATGATATCCACCCTAGTCAAGCAGAACTATAAGCTGGCAGGTTTACATTGGGTTAGAGCACCAGTCAAAAAATAAGATGTACTTCTGTTAAATGTGTAAAGCCCTTATTCTAACTATGTCCATTCCTATAACTGACATGACACTCTGATAAAGACCCCCTTAAAGGAAGAGTCAGACACCTCACTAAAGACCCATACCACTCACAGATTGAGGACACATTTCAACCATAGAACATCCTTGAGTATACACAAAATGAAAACTCCCAACAAATTAATTACTTCACTTGGCCTCAAATATGTATTGTGGGTGCAATTTCCACCTCTATAAAGTTTAAATGGGATCTCATCTTAAACCGCACAAGCTGACAGTTTCATTAGTACAGCAGTATCCCTTCAAAGCAGTGATTAGAGGACATGAAATAGATGTATCAAGCCACACAGTGTTTAAATAATCTTTATCTGGTTAAAACATTGTAACATTGCCAAACAGTTATGAATCTTTTTATCTCTAGCGCAATAAGCTAAAGGAAGTTAAGGTACAGTCCTGAAAACTGAAGTTGCTCATGGTGCAATGGGAAGTTTCCAGTCTGTTCCAGTGTCTGTTGTTGTTGGGTCAAAGTGCCTGAAGCCCAACTTCCACTTTAGGGGTATGCTTTTATTTCCCAGCATGTATTGGCACCTGCCTCACTACTAAAAGAACATTTTGTTTAATGACCATGGTATCACTTTGGCCGATTGGCCAGCAAACTGCTCTGATCTGTGGAAATACTGTGGAATATTGTCAAAACAAAATTGAGCAACAACAGAGCCAAGAATACAGATGAGCTGCTTACAATCAACCAAAGGTCCCCAAACATCGCAGTTAAACCACAGGCTGATTACACAGATGTCATGCTGGACTGATAATAGTGTAATAGTAGTAATTCATGGAACAAGCAACTATGTTCGACTGTAATCTAGAGGAAACAGAGTAAAGCCCAAGACATGTCGGTTGGGTCCGACACTTGACGCTGTGGTGTGACTGTTTTCCTGACACACAGGATCCAACATGAGGGTCCCGAGTGATCACTTGAGAAATGTTGTACAATTGTCCTGGGAGAGTAAGCCTGTCTGCAATTAAACTCAAAACTGTCCGTGCTGCATGTCCAAGCTCAAACAAAATGTCAGTTTTCACTTTATTTTCTTTACGTCTGAGTTCGTCCCACGATTAAATAAACAGTTTATTTAAATGCTCTTTTGTTTACCTACTTTAAAATCTGTCCAACAGATGCATTTACACTATCTGGAAACCTGTGAAATAAACATTAGCATAATAGTAATGTATTTACCTGTCTGATTAATTTTATTGCCATCTAAATGCTGCACAGTCTGACTGAAATGGTTCCAAGGTCTATCTTGATAGACCTTGGAACCTTGGATAGTTCCGCAACACCCGTATACTTGTTCCAAGTAATATATATAGCATTGTTATCTTATTTTTTTTGAGGAGCCTATTTGTTTGAATAAAAAACCTTTTTCATTATGAGATCTTACTTAATTTGTCTTCTGTTTTTCTCAGTTAAACACTTCTGTACATTTGTGGTTGTATAATAGAGCATCATCTGTATTCATCTCAACAACACAGGAAACTCAAGAGCTACTCCCTTTTGTATTTGAAAATAAGAATCACATATATTACGCAGAATCAAGAACTTGTGTCACAATCCGGCAACTGGACAGTGCATCTCAAGACTAACTGGAAAACGGGGGCTTTTTGAAATCACAAGATCTGATGCCATGAGATTACGTTACAACTTGACTGAAGCCTTGTTCTTTTATTACTGAGCAAAAGACCAAAACACAGTCTGTGATTTCTAAAGTAAGACCAAAGATTCTACCTAGGCAGTAAAAAGCATCATCATAACTTCCCTTCATGGTAATTGATAGGCTGTCTGGGGGAAAAGGAGCATTCCTCAAGCCTGACTACAATGTCTCATATTCACTAATGGGACAGTGGCCTGAGAAAATTTTTGCTTCAGGAAAACAAATGGTATATATCAAGGCATGATCAGGGAAAGGCAGAGAAACTGATGGTAAAAGCGGAGCAGAACAATATGGGCGATGTATGGGGTATTCATCAAAAATATAGTTAAGAGGACATTTTGCCAAAGCAGTAGCCTCTGTTTTTCTGGCTTCAAAGGAAGTCGAAACGTTCTGGAGCTGTGAAATTTAAATAACATAGTGGGATTAGTGGACGTAGCACAAGTGCCTGGACACTGGCAAGTGTTTATGCGACCAGATGCTTTCGACATAACTGATTAAAAGACCATTCGGTAGTGTTCTTTCATCATATTGCATCATCCTACAATATTTGCAAAGCTTGGTAATGCAAGACAGTAGTATAAAATAGCAGAGCACCCCAAGGGTGTATGAGTAAAACATAAGTGAAAGGGAAAGTTAGTCATGCTGTTACCCACAAAGCCTTAAAAAAATCATCTTCCCAAATTGAAGATTATGTATTACAGTCGCTATCAAACTTGAAAATAACTAAAGCAGGCTAATAAATTTACAAGGAAATTAACAGCATATAAATGACTCAGATCAACATTCTGTGTTTCCAGGTATTCTAGGGTTGATTGAACATGTACATTTTGAGTTATAATGTCCCATGAACTGACAAAATCTACTATACCTACTTAAAAATAACAGCCCCACAGCATGCCAGTGTCACTATCATGTTTTAAATTGGGATCATTTAGGGTTGCAAAAAAATGTTCAAATTTGACCATATCTGATCAGAAAATCTTTTTTTACATGTTGGCTATGTTGTCAGCATGACTTATGGCAAACTGTAAAAAGAAGTTAATTAAAAAACATGTTTTTTTTAGCGGATTGGAGGGATATTTGCCCAATAAGCAGACACTGAGGTAAAACAATGACAGACAAGAATGATCTCCAACAATTTGTATATCAGGTCTTTGAAGTCATTGCAACAAACCATGGAGAAATCGACATTAAAGTCCAAGTCTTTGGCAGCTGGAAGAAGAACAATGAGGGCTACAAAGTCACGTTGGTTGTGAGTGAAAGAGTGGCTAAGTAATTACTTAATAGTACTTGAAATAGCCTATAAAAATCAGAACTGTCTTGATCATATACGTCAGGGTGTGAATGAGTATCTGTACCGTATACATGTAAGGTTACTGCTTTAAAACAATACCTATAAGCTTAAAATAAAGCACAACTAGCTTTACCCAATACTCATTTATTTACCCATTATGCATACAATGATTGGGACATTCACTTTCAGACTTTGTACTGACCCACATTTGTAGTATTTACCATTTATCACTTTTTGATTCAGCTGCTCACGAGGTAAGCCAAAGCTCCTGTTATCTCTTACATTTTTTTCAAATTCTCTGGTGTTTTGGAAGATTAATAAATTGCAACCCACTCTTTAAACTAGGGGTGCCCAATATGTCAGTGGCTAAAGGAGTGCACATTGATCGCACGGCCGCATCCATCCTTCCATTTGTCGTTTAATTTAGATACCGGGTGGCTAATTGATGCGCATTCAAGCATGCATGGGCACTCTACATTGGCTTTACGTTAGCCAATTTGGCAAACTACCGTGTCGCGTAGCGAGTCTCCCAGTGTCTATTAGCAGAGGCAGAGCTAGAAGGGAGGCCAGGGTAGCCGGTAGTCCATGGACCATAAAATAACCTTGGCCAACCTCTGGCCACGCTAAGAATAAAAGTCTAGCTCTGCCACGGTCTCTTAGAGACCAGAACCGGATGTGTGTGGCGGGCACATGAAGGAGGAGCTCAAATCTGTTGGAAATGTAGAGACGGCGGCATGAAACACATGGCGAGTGCAAGCTGCTGTACTAAAGAAAATTGTGTTTTTGCTTGGATGAGCTTTAAGGATAAAAAAAACCCTCAACCTCACTTATCCAGGTCTGTTTGTGCTTGTGGAGAACCACACACATTCCACAGTGGGTTAATGCAGTTCTGCAAGACAAACTAATATGTGTTATAGATTAAATTTAGATTCAGTTAAAATATACTTCATCCCAAAAGCACAAAATATACAATATTAAAGATAACTAATTTAGGTAATATGAAATAAATAGATATTTTTTTGTGGGTAGATCAGTTAAGTAGCTTGCAAGCTACAAAGGTGTGGGTACCCTTAATTTAAAGACTACAGGTACATGTTCTCCATTGAGAATGTTTAACTATATTTTAATTAACTGTTAACTTGACTGCAGTGAATTCATAATGATAAACTCCAATTAATGATACATCAGCTTCTGACTAAATTGATAAAGAGGTTGCACCATGTAACTTTGTACTGCTTTGTATTGCAATAAATTCCTAAGACAAAAGTAGGAATGTTTCGAGTGTTTTTTACAGTTTTCAGATATTTATTTAAAAGAAAACAGTTTTTCCCATCTTTTGTCTTGAAGGAAATCAAAGATTTTCCTAACAGTATGAGCCTTTGCCGCATAATGTGCATTTGAATCTGTACTACAAACCCACAAAGTCCTTGTGCTTTGGGTTCCGACGCTCAATAAAGTTGTTTGTTGTCGTGTATAACTGAAGATTTTTGCTTATTGAGTTAGAAAATAAAACAAGGCAGATTGTTTATTGCAAGTTATCTATTGACTGCAACAGTTAAAGAGCCTACAGTGGTTTCATTGTGTATCAGGAGTATTATTAGCATAACAAGCATGAGTAAAAAAATAAAACATAAAGCTTTTAGAGGTCAGAGAACATGTTAATATGAAACCTATCTATAAGTACAGATTGAAAATGCCATAAATAACTTTGTACATCCTTTACTATTTTAATCAAACCATTTAGTTTTAGTTTGCTGCATGTAAGTGTTATTACATATTTGGTTTGTTTTAACCATTAATATTTAGGGAGTTGAGTTTTGGAACGATCTCCTAAACCTAAATGTCACTAGAGAACATCTTGTGACGTGATGTTATGCAGGGTGCTAAACTGTGAAACGTTTTGTGAAGAATCAGAGAACAAGCCTGCTGAGGAGACCTTTGCTGAACAAATAACACTCAATAAAGTCAAATAAAACTCAGTAGGCACACTAGTGTGACTAAACATATCACTTGGCAGGAGATAAGTATTACGTAAGAACAAAAAAGCAACTTCAATGTTAGCTTTTACTTTACCCTTGTCTTTCCTCTGTGTCTTCTGATATTACACGTCCAACGTTTCTAGATAAAAAGTATAAGATAGTAGCTTAAACAGCGCAGGAATGATGTCTGATTGTTTGTTTCATCCTTCATCGGATTTTTGAGTACAAATGAAATGAAACTAACCTCTAATTTTAAGAGATATTGTACGGAAATGGCTAATATTGAACAGTTTTTTGTAAAATCGGCTGCTAATAATTCAGACAACCCCTCCTCTCCACCTACATTAGTAAACGGGACTTCTTTAACATTTCAAAACTTAAGTTAGAGAGAATAATACTTCCTCCTTATGCAATCTCCCCATTATGGTTTGGAGCCATGGAACATCTATTATGCTGCCACCTCAAAGTTTTACTTTAGGGTTTATGTCTGGGTACTTTGATGGATTTTGAAAAACTGTTGATGAGGAGTCTGGTAATCAATTTATGTACTGATTTTGTGTTTTATTGGGATTACCTGGTGTTTTAAAGAACTCCCAAAGATATCAACTTTAAAGTCTAAAGCATTGTATATTTTCCACTATACCTAACATGTTGGAAAAGTAGAGTGAAACTCATCAACATTTTAATAAACTCTACAGGTCTAGGTAGGGGTCCTGAGATAACTTTTGAAAAAAAAATTTCTAACTTAATTTAGCAGCATGTTTTCTCGACAACTGCTATTGAGTAAGGCTGAGATTGTGCCGAATAAATAAATATGTAGTATCTTTTGGACTCAGTGTGGACCCTTGAATGCCACATACTTCCATCCAACTCTCCTGTAGTTTGTATGCAGTTTTGTTTCTGTTTATTTAGCTATGTCTTTTCATGTTGATATACAGGAATTCAGCACCTGATTCCTGGCCATAGTGTTAACATTGTTCTCAATTTATTTTGTCTCATATAATATTATTGACTTCTTTCGCTTGACCACAGTTACAATGATCAAATGGTATGACAAAAAAGAAAGGGACAACACTGGGCACTGAGATTGCTCATTACAAGAGACATCGTTGCCTGTGTAGTTGATTCATTTGTGTAACAGTTTAGTTCAGCTTCAGTAGCATCCATGGTGTGTTTTGTGGCAAGTCCGTTTCCAACATTTAAAACCTTTTGATTGTCGTTGCTCCATGTAAAGGACATGGCAAACATAACCTTTGTAGAGAGGACTAGAGAAAGGAAAAAGTAACAGAACTTGATCCAGGTCCAGGTTTTGTGGGGTGATAACCTAAAATTCCTTGTTGACATATGTTCTCAATCCAGCCTTCATCCTGACAGGACCAAATCTGAAGCTTCCAACAGCATGATGACAACAGACATGGGTTTATACCGCCTGAAGTTGCTGCAACACCAGAAAATTGTTATTTAATGATACATGTGAGGAGAAAAGAAGACAAACCAGAGGAGTATGAAAATAATTTATGGAATTCAGACACCTTCCTCCCCCTTTGTTGGCCTCTACACAATCTTACCCGTTTAGTTTTTTCTCCCCTCCTCAGTCAGTAAACCTCCAGTTGCATCAAGTTGAAACCAGATCTCTCATCTCTTGTCTACATGTTATACTAGGATGTTCCAGGCTCCTTATCCCACTCATTAGGCTGTTCTTTCATTGATAAAACATAAGTTCCATGTCATTGGTTTGGCATCTGAAACTGTCCAGCCTCTCAGTGACAGCTCCAGCTGACCTTTACGCATTTATCTACTCATTAGTCATCATGATAGTTGATAGTTGCCTTGGTGTGCGTTAGTGTGTTTAAAGCCAAAGTTCAACAGTGGTGTGAAAGTCAGTGTATAAAAATAAGGGTCAGTCATTAAATGGGGCTCCCAGTGTAAAAAAGACCCATCAGCCTTGTTAACTCTCATAACATAGAGTTGATTTAACATCGTCATGTTAACATTGCTAAATACTAGTGTAATACCGGGGCAGACGGCAGTATGTTGAGATTAAAGTCATTTTAAACAGTAGTAGTTGGTTTCCATATAATCAGGTGTTCATTTCTGCTACATGTTGTGCCTTAGGAAGATCCCACCTGATTAAAATGAAGCATAAATAAATCCAAATCACTTTATTTTAGGTGTGCGGTTAATAGGGAATCATATCCTGAGTTGCTTTCTATAGGAGTGCACTGAATTGTTTTTCTTTTTTTCATAAACAACAGTTTTTGTGTTTGGCACTGGTGTCAGCATAAAGAAGGGTCAGTCCAAGGCACCATTATGAGAGAGACCCCACTGTTGTTTGGGACCCTGAAGTGCAATAAAAAAAACTAAATAAACTAAATATCTACTGCTAGTGTTAGTAAAATGATTCTTAATTGTGCATATGCAGACTTTTTGCAGATTCATAAAGCTAATATATTGAATCATATCTATACCTAACAGGTTTATGTTCCTTTCCTTTAAACAACACAAAAGCATGATGCTTGAAGGAACAGACACAACCCTAAAGTCCATGACCTCTGCCCTGCAAACTTCCTGCCATTAGCCAACCAGATGATAACATCCTGATGACATCACCAGTCATCCATCATTGGAATAGCTAAAGCCTTTGCCGTCATGATTGCGAGGCACAGATAGTGATTAGTAACTGGGGTAGGATGCTGATTGTGCTACACATTCTGGCGAATGTGTAGCATTTGTGTGTGCATGAATGTAATGATAGTTAATGAAGCCGCGCTCAGTCAAATGCAGGGATGTGCTCACCCTGAAACCTGATTACTGTTCAACCTGCTGGCCTAACCCTGAACCCTGACAGATGCAAAGCTTCTTCAACTTCCTTTTCCCCTTCTCATCACAGTCGTTTCTTCCCTTTACTCCTCCAGTGCCTTCATTTTCCAGTTATAGTGGATTAACCAATGTTGTTTAATAAATCTAAACATTCAAACAAACACATGTTGCAGGTAGAACCTACGTAGCAAAACCATAGATAGATAGATAGATAGATAGATAGATAGATAGATAGATAGATAGATAGATAGATAGATAGATAGATAGATAGATAGATAGATAGATAGATAGATAGATAGATAGATAGATAGATAGATAGATAGATAGTTTAGTTGCATTATCATGAGACTGGGCTACTACAAATCCAGGATACCCCCCCCCCATCTACCAAAACTGTGAAGATGGAACATAAACACAAATAACAAATTTTGCTGCAGTCTTCTGCTTTGGCTGAATCCTTCTTTTTGTTCTTAAATTTTGATTTTAATTTTGTACACGCAGATACTTTTAGCACCACATGTACGTTTAGCACCTCCAGCTACCTCCAGTTTTCTCCATCTACACCACTTTGACTCTCCTGTGTGACTTTTTGCTTTGAGTCAAAACCCTCCAAGCCACAAACACCCTGTTAGCTCAGAGACACACGCAGAAAGGAGAGACTAATTGTTTTGAATGATGCCGACAGCTGTTTGTTAGTGCATGCTTTTTGCAATCACTGAACCTCCTTGGTTTTTTCTCTTGCTATATGCATGAGTTAGTAAAAAGAGGAAATGTAATGCGACACAAAGACTCACATCCTAACAGGCATGTAATAATGCAGTTTGTGAGACATAAAGCAATGTTTTAGGAATAGTTTAGGGGAGGTTAGGAGACCAGAGGTAATATTTTTCTCAGACTTAAATCTTTCAGATCAAATTTTAATCATCTTAAATGAAGATTTCATTTATAACGAAAAATTATATAATCTATCTAAATTACTTCTTTAAAAAAACAGTAATTGCCCCTGGTTGCATGAATTAGTTGGACCCAAGCAACAAGTGTTTGCAACAGTCTATTAACATCACTGTTAAGAAATTTCGACCCATGATATTTTTGGTAAGGGTTAGACTTTGACTAGGCCTCTCAAATTTTTAGGAAAAGTGTGAGACAGGTCTTTGAGTTCCTTTTGATTGGATCCACTGGGCCCACCAGGAATGCAAGACGTGAAGGAGTAAGTTCAATAGGTTAATATCTTCCCCACACTGCTTATCGTGACAGCTAAGTGAAAAAGTTGATAGATTCACACTATAGTCAACAAATTATTTAAGGATAAAGCCTGAAAAAAAACTATGGAAAACCATTTCTCGATTTTTCCTCTTTTTTTTTAAAAACCTGATTTTATCGTTTATCTAGGCAACATTCTTTATTTTTTCATCATCGATATTCTTCTACTGACGGGTACTAATCACTGTCAAGTGCACTAAAACAGAAACAGGCCATTTCATCCAGACACAACAGAATATTTTGTAAATTTGAATGTTTGTTTATCGGTTTAGGAAGTTGTGACATCAAAACCTGATTGTAAAAATAAGTAAAAATTATTCTGATATTGACAAAAAAAACGAAATGTTGTAAATTATGTAAAAGTAATAATTTTTTTTTCTGGGTGCCGCTATCAGTCATGGTTTTTTGCAATTGCACCAACTTTTTCCTCCTATGACCTGCAGTAAATTTTGGAATGTTGACTACCCTCTCATGCTTTATTCATTTGTAAATAACAAGTCTCAATGTTGGTTACTACAAAATTACAACCTTAGAAATATCTTTGTTAACTTCTCTTTACTAATAGATCTCAGAGACTTTGGTTCTCACCTTTTCTTTATTTCTTTATACTAGGACATTAGCCTACCTCATGTTTTTAGACAGGTTCTGCTTAAGTGGTTTGTTTATTGGTCCATCGGTTTTAGAAATATATTTTTAAGTTTTGAATTAAAAAAAGGTGGATTAAGATCTCAATATCCTGATTGGAACAGTTTTCAGCGGTTTCGAGTCAGATTTAGTATTCTTATGCCAAACCGACATAGTATAGCATAACATTTTGCTCACTAGAGCTCTTGAACTCACAGCAACTTTTATTTATTTAATGCTTTTGGAACTCCCAAAAATAGCAAGCATTCAACGGCATAAAAGAATAATTACAACACTACAGTTAAAAATAATTGCAGAACATTTCTTAATTTCTGCCCATAACCTCAACCGGAAAAATGCATCATTACATTCCAACAGCAATACTGCCAGTAATTTGCTTCTGGAATTTCCTTTAAGATGTGTGCTAATTTCAAATCCTCCACTTGATTGGAATAAAACCTCCTGTTTCGGAACATTCACCTCATGCCGGGCAATCTCCGCCACGTGCAGTCAATCATCTTGGCCTTCCTGTGATCCCCACATTGATCCAGTTTTGTGCTTTAAAAGACGCTGGGAGATATCTGTAAGCCAAACGCAAATAAAGACGTTTTCACTTTAGAGGGGACAGAACCTCTCTAAAGTAGAATGCCATACAGATAAATTAAGGAAAGAAAAGGTAAATGTCATCTTTAATTTCCAATGAAGTATTTATAATGAATTTAAAAAAAACAATAACTAGCCACTTATGTGTTTGAATATGTATTAAATTCTAGTAGATGCCTATTTCACCAGCAAGCTCTTTCACTTCTGAAATCTTGTGTAAAACTCCAACGGAGGATCAGGTTTCTGAGGCTCAGTCTGTGGTAAACACCATATTGCCAATAACAGCAGTACTGAAACATGTTCCATTCAGCACAAATCTCCAATAAGGTCTTGTTTCGCCAGCATCTCCACATTTCTAATTGCCCCGTGGTATTGAGCAACACCGATGGATGTGAACTGCACATTTATGAATGTTTGAGAACTTTTTCTCTGTTAGTTCATCAGCACTCTTAAAATGCTATATGTATCATATTTGACACCCACGGTTTCTAAAAGGATCTCAATGTATCCGAGAGCTTTAGTGATAAAACTTGGCTCAAAGCCCTCTTGCACACAGTCAGATATCGGAAAAAAGCAGGTAACTACACAACGATAATTTTGACTTATCAAAACGTAATAATTGATAGATGTACATAAATTATTTCTGTTGAACTTCTTTCCATATTTTGTTAAAGGGCCAGTTAAAGACCAGATTTAAAAATTAACATCTTTCTCTATTTTTTTTTTTGATCAAGCATTTAAGGGCTAAATATTCCTTGTCGCTTTCATTTAAATTTAAAAAAGGAAAAAACAATACTTGTCTACACATTTCCTGAATCCTAAAAATGAGCAAGAAAAGCTCACCATCAACCAGAACCGAACAAACACTGTAAAATTCAGATTTGATCAAATAAAATTATTTAGTATTGACTATAATTAATTTATACTATAAAGAAGGTTGGAAATATAACCTAAAATGGTAAATTAAAGCAAATTATTGCAGGGGTTTTTGTTTTTGTTTTTAATCCCTCTATTATGGTTTGGAATTTCTAAAAACTAGTTTTTGGACGCTAATTAAACGCTATACTAGGATAAAAAGCTTGATTTGTCTGACATAAAACTCTGTTTGACAGGACTCTATAGAATCATATAAAGCATTTATGGAGTTAATAACATGATAAAAAAAAAGTTGTAAACAGGACTTTTTGCATTAAGATATCATCCTTTACACTTTTTGCTGTGTTTATTTTGATGCAAACAAGCTGAGAGGCAAAAACAACTTCAAATTAATGCACTTTTTTCCCCCAAAAAATTAAGAAGTTAATTTGAATTTTGCAGTTTCAGTTAATATTTTTCTAATCTGATCCTTTAAAACTTACATTAAAAATACAAGTAGAGCTAGTGTGGAAATATATTGTAGACTGTGGAGGGCCTGTAATTGATGGGCTTTATAGATTTTGATCATAAATAATGTCCCCAATAAACACTAGCACAAAAGATGTTGTATAAAGCATGAAACAAACAAGTAGAAAGGGGGAACAAGGAGGGAACATTGTTTTGCTACTATTATTAGACATCTTATTAAACACCTTGTTATACACCACATATTAGCAAAGGGGCAAGGATGCGCTTCTAAATGAGTTTATCCAGGTCCACACAGCTTAAAAGCACACGAACCTATGAACTTTTGTACTCAGGGGCCCGATGACGACAACAAGTTGTAACCACATGGGAAATGAAACTAATTTCATTTTCATTCGATACAAAGACATAGCCAGCAAAAGAACTCTTATGTCACTGCTTGAATTCAAAAGTCATGTCTAGATAATCCACACCAGCTTCAAGGAACAAAAAAAAAACACGTCAGAATAAGCATCAACGATGAAGCCATCAAACATGGAGCTGGAAGAGGAAACCCAACATCTGGTGAACATTTTGTCATTGCATGTCTCCTCCTATTTGTTTGTTTTCCTACTCGGCATCATTGTCAAGTGTGTTCTTAAGTCAAATAAATTCGGCCAGAGTATTTGCGGATATGTGAGTGTCTTTGGTACAGCTTTCTGTACTCCATTGTGTTTAGACTCCACCTTTGCATTTCTGGAACCTTTAGACTGTTATTTTACAAACATATTTCTGATATATGTCATAAAGGATGGGTTTAAATGTACAGCAGAATTAGCAATTGCAAAAAGTTAAATGAAGAGCAAGGCACTTAAAAAGGGTTCACAAATTTTTTTCTTAACAAGGACAATTAAGAGTTTTGCTTAGCACCCAAATACAATTCTGTGATTGTGATTAAGCTTCAGACACTGAATTCAACTGATGTATTATTAAAACATGTGTTTTAATAAAATATCTTTTCTAATATTTGACAGTTATGCTGAACAAAAACGAAAGCATACTTAAATTACATAAAAGAAAGTTGCCTGTCCTTTCTTACCTAAGAAAGGACAGGAAAAATTCATTACTTTTACATTACATTACATTACATTACAAATATATGCACACACGCACTGATGTCTAACCCTAAATCCAACCCTAACTGAACTCACACTATAGTAATTCACCTAACCTAACCTCATCTACCCAAAAACAGCATTTGTCCTCACGTGCCCATGAGGAGCAGTCGGTCCCCAGAAGACTAGTTTTACCTTCGTCACAGGCAACACGGTGATTTGTGGTAAATAAAACAGCATTAGCAGAAATTGCTATTGACATTTAGTCGATCTAAGATACTAGAAGCCCTGTTTTAATGGTTCTGCTGGAGGTTTCTTCCTGTTAAAGGGGAGTTTTTCCTCTCCGCTGTCGCTACATGCATGCTCAGTATGAGGGATTGCTGTAAAGTCAATGACAACACAAGCTATTGCTTTGGTCTGCTGATTCCAGAAGAGTGAATGCTGCAAGTCAATGACTCGATGTAATCTGCTGGGTTTTCTTAGATTGAAAACATTTTCAAACTGATTTTTAATGTTGTATCTATGATTTTAATTGGTTTTCTTGTAAAGTGCCTTAAGACGACATCTGTGGTAAACTGGCGCTATATAAATAAACTGATTCTTGATTCTTAATAGCCACCAAAGTTTTACAGTCTCTTGTCACTTCTGAAAAGGTCAGTTCAGAGTTTGGGATCGGAGGAATTGACTTGAAGAGAAATCAAGAGAAGCTTTCGCAATAGGAATCTACACGGGTTGGTAAAAAATACTACAGCAAAATCAGAAAAGGGTCATGTTTAAAGTCAGTTCTATGCTGTCATTGCAGCAAGATGTTCAGGTAAAGTACAAATACCTTGAGATGGTAAAAAAACGGCCACCAACTAGAAATGGGGAAATATTTGTCTAAACCAAACATCAATCTGAGTTGACAATGCGACTCAGATATGCTTTGAAGGTATTTAGACTTTACTTAATGTAAATAATTTTGGTATGCTTTGTTTCACGGATATGGAATCCCTTTAAGGCACAGTTCTTACATTTAATATATAGAAATAAGAATTTTATTCTTATCTTTTCAAACAGGTTTAAAAATTTTCTGATGCACAATTGTTACTTATTTCTTTATATATATATTTTTTTTTTCCTGAGAGAACTTGAGGTCTTCTCTGAAAACCTTGAAGGCCCTAAGTACTCATGCTAAAATAAACATGTCAATCCACTGCATGCGTTTTGGCACCATATAAACAAACACTCATTGGCAAGCAGATAAATAGGTTAATAACATGATACACAGAGATGCTTACTTCACATATGGTACTTTAACTGGCCACAGTGGCCTCAAATAGCCACACACACACACACACGCAGGTTTAATCTTGCTTTCCAGTGCCTCACTGCAGCACCCGATAATCTTGCAATAACAGCTATGGCCAATCCCCAGCATGCGTCCTCATAAAATGCATCTTGACGTGTAACCATCAATGGAAAGTCTCTGTTCTCCTAAACGCTCTGGAGCAGTCCTCCTTGTCCCGTCCTGACAGAGAACTGGACTTGGAAGACGATTCAAAGGTGCCTTGCAAAGTGTTGCGACGAAGGGTCTTCGATGACCGCAGTAATAAATGCGTTGGGAGCGGCACAGCAGTATGATTTACAATTTGCATCACTCAGTCGTTTTTGTTTTTGTTTTGTTTTTTTCTCCCTAGGAATAACCAAAAAGTGTTTACTGGCATTTTGTTGAAACACTTCCAAAGTAAAGGCTCCGTCAACACACGTATCCAACCCCCACAGACTTGCCTCTATCTTGTGCAATAAACATCTTATTTCGTGGGTGGATGGGTGGGTGGGTGTGGTTGTTAGGGCTGCGGGTTGTGAGTGTTGCTTGGCTCCAGGTCACATTTTCCAGCACGAGGAAAACAAGTCTATTTGTGAAGTTGCCACAGGAGCAGAATGTACCTTCGCCTGTGCAACAGGACCGTGATACGTGTCCTAAGTCCATGCGTGTTTGTCCATGGGTGTGTGCTGGAGCCAGCTTGGTGGCTGGGTGGCTGCTTCCAGAGACTGTTATGCCATCTTTTCCAGATTTTGGCAAGCTCTCTGCATGAATGCTTACTGCTTGTTACACACACATCGCTACCATGGATTTATTAAAGCCGACACAACTGATGCTTTTTAATAAGACTTTCAAGTGTCCTCAAATTAAAAAAGACATTTAAACAAGGTTTTTACGAGGCGTTGAAAATAAATGATTCATCCTTGCACAGCCTTAGAAAAGTCAAAAAAACTAAAAAATTTTATTATTTTTAGTGGATCATTCTTATGAGTTGGGACTTAATATAATAAAAATGTCATTAATTTAGAGACTTAGTTACTAATAGATTTTTAAAAAACTACATTTTAAGATTTTCAATACATTGACATGCATTTTTTCAAGCAGTATTCTTCCTGCTAAATTGCAAGCTGGAATTCCTTCAATCTTCTTTCTTCTTCCCACTCCTCCACAACTTCCTTTCTGCGGTTTGTGCACTAATGATCTTAATCAAAACTCGTTGGAAAAACCTTTAATTATATCGGTTTACTAGGTGTCATCAGTGGCGAGTACTCTTCTGGATATTTGCTAACGTGCTAGTAGGACAGCAAAATAGTTTTTTAGCTGAGCTCTTTATCGCTTGTGCTAGCTTTTCAAAACTTTAGCGCTCTTAGTTTCCTCTGATTTTTTTTTTTCATAAAAATTCTGAAGTGCAAATTTACTTGTCCGTTTATAAACCTTCAGTTGAATAAAGTTCAATATGTGTGTTGAAGCATTGGTTATCAGCTTTTAAGATTTTTTCCAAGTAGTTAGAAATTTACATTTATGCTCTTATTTTGAAAGTGGGGGGAAGACTGTTCATGCAGCACTTCCATTTCCTGTCCTCAACTTGTTGCTGTGCAGCAAATTAAGTTTATTTTGTTAGCCAGATTACATCACTGTAAAACGCTACACTCTCAGTGGGCTAAAAAACGTTTGACCTTGTTAATGGTGGTAAACCATGTTGTGACTTTTGCACTTGTCTAGTATAAGTATGACTAAATACACTGTTTTAGCATATCTTGTTGTTGGTTTTGGACGTTAGCATTAGTGGAACTAATGTTTAGGATTATTGCTTTAGACGTTAGACACAATAAACTCATTAGTTACTGGTGTCCACCACTGGGTGTCATCTCAAGAGTATTGGTTGCTGTAGATTGCATTTAGGGGTATCCAAGCAAAGGAGCCCAAATACACATGCATGCCACACTTTTCAGATTTTCATTTGCAAAACATTTTTGAAAACAACATATTTTATTCTGTTTGCTTCAGATATAATGTTTTTATTATAAAAGCTTACTTTTGTTGTCTAAATGTGGCGAAATGTGGGAAAACCTAAGGACTTAAGGAGCTTATTTATGTCATAACTTTCAGGATAAGAAAATAGTTTGTTTGTATTCAGCTGACAGGGTATACTAAGCGCAAAAGAAAAGTTCCGTAGTTTTGCAAAGCCTGAGGTTGCAGGGATATCAGCATGGCAAAGCGAAGCCAATGCCAGAGTCACTGTGTCTCCCCCTCTATACTTAACATAATGAGAATTAGCTTCTACCCATATCCCATAGCCATAACCCTGAGGTCAATATTGGTGTTTAAAATGAGCCCTCAAAGGACCGTCCGTGTGCGAGTTCCCACATCGGACAAAACGGCACCAGAACAAAATGACTACAGGACTGGTTATGCATTTTCCACTGCAGCTCTCGGGTGAGTAAGGAGCTAATAAATGTACCCTGTTTGCTAAGAAAACCACAATGATATAGGGAGAGGCCTAAAATAAACTACTTTGTCAAAGAACCTCAGTAAATTCTTTTGGTGACCTCAACTTATGTCAAGGGAACAAATATGGGGTTTTTAAGTTGTAAAGTGGAGAGAATAGGGAACCCTCTAATGGCAACTGGCTATGTTTTAATAACTGCACAGGGAGATGAATCGCTTATGTATTTCAGTGAAACCTTGGGCTTCAAAGATTTGTAGACTGTGAGACGAATGTAAAAGTTTTTTTAGTTTTTTTTATTTAATTTTATACAGTCTGGATACCTACTGTTTCATCTACATATTAACATTTAACCGGGGGGATATTCAATTCACCAGAGGATGTTTAAAAATATAATATTAAATTCATATTATTTTGGTAGTATTTGTTACAGATTTCTCATTCAAACCAAAATTCACCAAAGTGCTGATGATATTTTTACTATATGTGAAAACTATTTTTTAAATACTTTCTGGTCCTTGTTTAATTTATAATGTGGCTTATATTTAGGATATTTAAGTGATTTATTTACAGCCACTGTAATGCAAAGAAAGTTATGCCTGTGGGTCCTCTAACTTCTCTCAAGTACAGGATAATTCCTAGATAAAGCAGGAATGGAGGACATTATTCAGAAAAAAAATAGCCTGTTAACTGACTATAAATCACTTCTTAAAGCACTTACTAATACGTTTATGAAAGAACTGAAGACTTTAACAAACATTAATAAATGCCTTAAAATCCAACAGATTTTTGTGTAATCCAATCAGCAAGGCGAAGGGAAAATGTTCCGTTCCATATAAACAGAGGAATTAAGGTATATTTGTTTTAGCAGTCAGCTGTATCTGCTGGCTTAGCTCATCTACGTGAAGGCTCCAATCTTTTGAGATGCTTCCTGACAGGTTAAAGTGAGTCAGTGGCAAATTTGTGAGATGGGAAAGTAAAGTGGGGAGTATGTGGAACAATTCAGCCTTAGTGAGGTCATGGGTGTCTTTCTGTATTGTCTGCGATGTGTTTACTTTCAAAGAAAGCGTGAGAAGAAAAATGCATACATTACAAAAAGGACGATTAGAAGTTTACATTACAAAGAATCCATGCCCACATATTGTGAGCTGTAAAAAACACTTGCCTTAGCTATAGTTGTGCTCATGGTCCATTTTTTTTTTACAAATTATGGAATGACATTATATTATTGTTTAACATCTTTACACAAATAATTCACAGAATTAGAATACATAGCAACAAAGTGTATTACTCTACCTGCAAGATAACTAAACAAATCATAACTAATCTCATCTTGACATCACCTTACCTTTGTAGAAATATTGCTTTTAAACCCTTTTTCATATTATCAGTACTGCATAAACCATTGCTTCATAAGAAAGACAGTGACTCCTGTTATGCTATATTTATTTATTTGTTACATGAAAGCAATTTAGACCCAAAACTTGTGTCTTGTGTAGAAATAATGCTGCTTCTTGTGGATGACTTTTTGGTCTCTCCAAAAGAGAAGTAAGGGGGGCAGATAAGGCAACCAGTTAGTGGTATAAATAGGATAAAATGTTTACCCAGTGGTGTTTTCCCACCATCTAACATTTTTCTGGGGACACTTGGATCTTGTTAGGCTGGAAAACTGGAGGTGTTATCAGTGAGAGAGAGAGAGAGTGACAAGTATCTTTTTACCACATATTGTTTCACCCACAGAACTTTATAGATAAGTGGATTTTGTGATGAATCTATGATGAAACATTGAATAGCAGGAATCCAGGTAAGCTAGTTTACTTCCAAAATAGTGCGATTACTCTATGGGATCGTGAATGATCATTGATCAAGTGAACAGTTCAGGTACGCAAAATGGTAGGCAGAACTTGGATAACAGGTCCAGTATCCATGAGGAAATAATGGAAACCCCCAGACATTAAGCAGATCTAATAATCTGATCAGAGAAATCAGGTATCAGGCAACAGTGATGGTAAAGAGGAAACAGGATTTAGCTAAGATGAGTTCAATCAGCAATCAGGACTCAACAAGAAATGGTCAAAGCCCATTGGTTTTAAGCCATTGGCTAAAGACTGCCAGTGGGATGGTTTTGGGAAGATAGCTAGGCAGAAAGTCATGCTGTCTCCAGAGTTTCACCGTGTCCTCCAACTGTCTAATGTTTCTGGGAAAATACCTGTTTGAAACCAGGGGGTGGGGGTGGGGGGGGGGCATGTGATCCAATGAGTAGAGTGAGAGCGGATATGAATATAATATTGTCAAGTAGTGACTCTGACTTTATGATAACCTTTATCAGCTTGTGGGCATTTTTTTCTAAATACATCTCCAGCTCTGAGACATCATTGACATTAAAAAATTATTTTAATTTCACCCTTTATCAGCAATAATTAAATCCCCAACAGCCCAGGTCTTGTGATGGTAAATGTACTTGTTGTGCAGGCTTTGCCTCACAGTAATTTCTCCTTCCTTCCGTAAAAATTAGGTGCCATTATTGCGTTGACAAATCTGGGCATTTGATCCAGAGGGGCGGAATAAACTTGGATGGGATGTCTAATGGCTGCGGAGCATCAAGTGTAAAACAACCAGACTGAGAAACAGCTTCTTTCCGGAAGCTGTGAGACTCTCAAACACACGCAAGGACTATTAGAACTCAAAATCACTTTCTCATTAACTGGCACTGTTCACTTTAATATCACACTTCAAAATGTCACTTTAAAATGTCACTTTAAAATGTCACTGAAATGGTTCACTTTATTGTTTCACTTTAAACTGTCCCTTTAAAATGTCTATTATTATGTTGCTTGCACTCCGAATTATGATTGCTGCTATGTCCGAAGTACTATATTGTAGATTCCATGTCCATATTGTATATTCTGTGGAGTCAAATCATATTTCTCGTATAGTTCTTTATAATTTATAAATTATTATATATTTGCATTCCGATCCTCAATGCTGCTATGTCCGAAGTCCCATATTGTAGATTCTGTGTAGCTCAAATCCTAGTCTCGCATAGTTCTTATATTCTTATATTTTATTACATTATTTAAAATTGCTATCAGGGTGTAAACTGGACCGGTGGATTAGAATTTCGTCCCACCGCATGCACCACATGTGATGTGATGACAAATAAAGATTCCTTGATTCCTTGATTCCTTGAAAAAAAATGCAACAGTGGTTTTTATTGTTGCGCTGACTCAAACTTCCCCACATCCCCCTAGCAAGGAGTGCACCTCTCCCAGCTTGTCAGTGCATTTTCCCTTGATTTGGCCGATTATGAACTGAAAGGTGCTTTTACAGAGAAAAGGCTTAGCTTACCCTCTCCTTTTCTTACTTGTCACATTTCACTGCGAATTGGAAGAAGAGATGAAAGAACCGGGGATTGATAGAGACAGAATCCTGATGGAGAAGCTTTTTTTCAGACTTCAAAATAGAACATTTTTGGATTTTTCCTCATCTCGTGAGTGAACAAAGAATATTGGTGGCTTTCCAGCTATAGTCTGGACCTTGCAGCTGACAGAAAGCCCAGATCAGTTGGCTGGCAAAGTGGTTGTTTAAAGCACAGCATGGTTGGCACAGAAAAAAGCCTCTGGTTGTTAGTGGTTAACCGAAGGTTCCCCATGAGAATCTCTGCTCAATCGTCATTCTGCCAACATCTCGGTGCATTGCATAAAGTTTCCCTTGTCAATGACGTAGGAGTGATCATTCAAAAGAATAGGACATATATGTTTAATAGTAAGAAATTACCACATTTTCCATGTTTTAACATTAGCAACCCCCCTCAAAAAGACTTTAACACAAGAATGAAAGAAGGTTTCTGCACATGCTGCTGCTTTGAGGGAAAGGATATTCATAGTATAGGGTGGCAACAAAGAAACAGATCTATAGTGTTGGTCATATGTAGTGGCACTTCTACTAAAGATGTGTACGAAGTCTTGATATAGCAGGATTTTATTGCTGTAGATAGAATACTCTCACCTTAACCTCACAGGTTTTCTATGGGGCAAGTCTAAGGACTGATGTTTAAGATGATTGTTTTGGTTTTGTGTTTAGATTCTGTTGAAACAAAACAATAATATTCCCAATGCATTGGAAGAAAAAAATGTCCCATAGCATCACAACCTCAACCACACTTCACAGTAAGCATAAGGTTCCAAAACCCGGATTGTTTTCTGACCATAAATTTAAATCTATGTCTGACAGAAGAATACAGTTTGAATGGAGGTCTCAGTAAAAATGAACAAACTCAATTTGCAATGGTAGGAAAGAAAGAAGTCCCAACTAAGTTAAAAGTTCACATTAAGACAAACACAAATCATGTCCATTCCTAAAATATGATTTTTTTTTCTCGCATTTTACATGAAGATAAACAAAATTAGGTGAAGTGTCAGAGCAAAATGTTGCTATTGTAGTAAAATATACATGAATTTCAAGGTTTTTTAAAAGGTCACAAAGGTGAGTGCAACAGTGGATGAGTTTGCCTTTAAACCCATTGGTAGTTTATAATAATTTATTCTTTTTTTTTAAGTTAGAGAACAATTAGGACATAGATTAAACCACATACAATAAAATATGACCCAATTGAGAGATACATTAGGGCCATGAACTTTTTAGATTTTTCTTTGGGGTTTTCAACAAAAAAAAAACATATTTATGGTTCTCTAAATTACTACAAGTCACAGAGGATTGTCAGGATTTAAATCAGATAAAACATTGGGTCTTTGGCAGCATTGACCTTGCTTCATTCTTACTCGCTTCGTTCTTCCCATCCAATTCTTTATGCTTTCCATCTAATGATTATTTCTCCATACGGCTGTCTTGCATGTGCCTTCCCATGGTCCTGTGCTAAGCTGTAGTTTAAATGTGGCATGACATTTTTGTTACCGTGGCGAAGCCTGGTACCATTTACCAGTTGCAGAACCATATTTCAAAGTGCTTCGCTTCCACTTTGGGGAGAGGAACATTACAAAAAGGTCCTTTTGCTATATTTCTTAATTACAAATAACTCAATCTGCGTACAAGCCATAGAGTAAACCAAGAACATCTAGTTACTAACTAAATAAGTGTTCTTTTGTGTTTTTTTATATTCTATCAATCATTTAGCAAGTGCACATGTCACATTTTGCCAGTGTGTATCTGATTCTCCCCCTTTGCCATCACACTTCAGAGCAGGGGTAGATAGTCTAAAGGGCATGACTCCCAAAACCACAGCCCCGTCAGTGGAGAAAACCACACATGCAGCTGTTTAGACGAAACACAGCAAAGAAAATGATCCTCATCCACACTTTCTATGTCTCCTTCTCTCTCACTCTCTGCCCCTGATTTTCTTAAAGATGGGGCTCATTAAATAAAAGTAAGACTGCTCAGGTTCAAAACCAAACGGAGTTATGCTCCTCGCAGCGCTGGCAAAGTGCTGTGTGGAATACAAGTGAATCTGTTGCAACAGCAGAATTATTTCACGCAATGTTGATAAATTTCAAAATGTATCACGACTGAAATAAGTCATGTAAGAAAGGTGGAAGCACCCACTCGGACCAGAAAACTGTCCAAGCAGCTTGTAGGCTGTTATGTCAGTTGTGGATAATAAAATCACATCTTTGTTGTGAAATGAAATATTTCTAAGATGCTAGATTTTCAATAAAGCCCCCCAGAATTTGGTGAAATTTTGTCATTGTATGGTAAAATACAAAGGCATGTCTGGTTATAGGCAAACACATCTGGCTCAAAACACCAATGGATTTAAATTGGTTGTGTGGTAGCTTTTTAGGTATTGCCAGTAGAACAAAAAAACGTAACCTACAATAAAAGAACCATTGGAAGATAAACCATTCAGTAAATGAATTCAATTTTGGGTACAAAGCAAGTTTTAACTGTGCCAGAGAACATTACTTATTTAAAAACTGCACTCCTTACAAGTCTACCATTACAGGAGTTATTTTTGCTTAATAAACAAACATAGCTGTCTAATTCCTGTCTCTTAAAACATTTCTAAGTAGACCTTATAGTTACGCAGCTCTAAACACGGCATAGTCAAACCCTGCATTTGGTTGGAATAGTGTTGTTTTCATCCTGGGTATGGAACATGGACTAGCTGTACATGCTATGTACTGCAATGCAGACAGTCAGTTGAACTTGCATTATGTGAGAGTTGGTCTCAACCAAGGTTGCCCTTAATGTTCTTCAAAATCTGGGACCATAGTCTTGAACCTGAAAAGCGTAGAATGCCCATCAGATTTGTGCTACATCTTCAGTGATGCAGAAGCCGCTGTAGCCTCTGTCATGAAGAAGTGATGAGCTTGGCCAAAAGTTCCTGCCTGCAAATAGTTGAAATTTTAAAAAGTTCAAACACAAGATTTACTTTAATATGCAGTTATACGCAGAATAGAGACGATTTTTGCAATACCGTAAAACCTAATGCTGATGGAGGTACAGCTATTGGAATGGCATGGAAGCAAAATCCCCAAAATCAGTCTTTTGACTAAATGTATGATTTACTGGATAACCTGGAGTTAAATTCCACTGAAGAATAACCAAATAGGTCAATCTGTGAATACTAAACCTTAAATAGGTAGTCTGCATCTTTCATCTTTTATCTTTCCGGGTCTCCTCCGCCTGGTTGTGGGGTTCGCCTGTTCCCGTCGGGCTCGGGCGGCCTTGAACGTACGCATGGTGTTACTTTTAAGTTATTTATACTTTTTAACCTATTTTTAACTAAATAACTCCATGAACTCTTATTGCTGTATTGTGACTGTATCTACATACTATCCTGGTTACACAAAGTTTGCCTCATATTTATTTATGTGTTACTTGCCACATACATTGCTGTCTTTGCTCTGCTTTCTGCTAATTATATCTCCACAGGTATGATTCATTGCCATTTTGCAGTTTCCCAAAGATGCTACAGGAGCACTCTAGTAGCAGCTAGTTTTTTGGTTCCATTGTTTTGTTAGTTAGTTTGTTTGTTTTTGTTAATGTTTGTTTGTTTACTTGTTTCTATTTGAATATTGGTCTGTGTATATGTTCCCTTTCACTCTGTGCCCCCCCCCCCCCTTACACACACCCCCCTAAGTCATGTTTAACTTTAGAATGTATATAACACCTCAGAAATCAATAAACGATTAAGGTATGGGAAGCAAGGGAGGCTCTATATTTTTAAAGCCTCACTTGGAAAAGAAAATCTGTTAAGCACAACTATGGCAGCCAGAAACTCCTTCTACTAGCCATGATGCTGAACAGGACAAAGGGGGAAAAAAGAAGGAAAAAAAATCCCTCAGTAAACAACAAAACGCATGAGGTGGCTTGTCTGGAGAAAAACCAGAGATACTACAGGGAGTATAGTTTAATGTGTTTCACGAGATGTGGCTTACCAGGAACACTCCGGATGCTAATGTCGTATTGTTTGGATTCACCACAGTAAGAGCACAAAGGGACACGAAGCTTAGCACCAACCGCAAAGGTAACACTGAAATGCACCCTTAGTTCCTTTCATCAGTTTGTGGACTGTCCCACCAAAAAAACTAACTGCCTCACAGGGAAACCATAGCATGTCAGGGCACCATGCTCTCCCCAGTCCGGTTCACCCTGTACACATCCGACTTCAAATATAACTCAGACTTTTGTCACATTCAGAAGTTTTCTGATAACACTGAAACTGTTGGGTGTGTAAATGGTGGACAGAAGGATAAGTACAGAAGCCTTGTTGAGGACTTTATTGTGTGGTGCAACACTAACCATCTGCAGCTGAACATAACCAAAATTAAGAAGATGTGTGTGGACTTCAGGAGGTCCAGGCCCTCTCAGAAATCGATCTCTGTCAAGGGAGTCAATTTGGAGTTGTTGAAATCCTACAGATACCTTGGAGTATATGTAGACAACAGGGTTGTCTGTTCAATGAACACTGACTCCCTCTAAAAGAAAGGATAGAGCAGACTGTACTTCTTGAGGAATATCCTTTATGCCATGATGTGTTGGTGAGGGAGCATTAACAAGAGGGAGACTGGACGACTTGACAGGCTGGGAGGAAAGCAGACTCTATGATGGGAACTGCACTGGAATCCCTAACTGAAATGGCAGAGAGAAGGGCCCTCAGTAAGCTACTGAACATCTTGGACAATATTCACCATCCTCTGCACAGTGTCATCACTTGGCAGAGGAGCTCATTCAGTAGCAGTCTGCGCTCCCAGTCCTACTCCACCGACAAATTATTTTGTCCCTCAAACTGTTACACTCCTCCCAGTACAGTAAACTTAGACTAATAACACTGTTAAAATCCGAACTTTTTAATAGATAGACAACCATCCTTCAATAGAACCTCAACCATCCCCACTTTCTTAAATACCCTATTTGCAGTTTCATAATACCGTCTATTACATTTTTGTGTATAATACTGTACATACTATATAATGGAATTCTTATTATTTTCTTTATTTCTATCCTTCTACATGCAATGTCTGTCGCAACTTGATGCCTTAAATTTCATCCATCCATCCATCCATCCATCCATCCATCCATCCATCCATTGGAAACTTTTTCAAATCGATTTGTTTATGATGTATCTTTGATTTTAATAGATTTTCTTGTAAAGTGCCTTGAGACGACATCTGTTGTAAATTGGCGCTATATAAATAAACTGATTCTTTATTCTTGATCCATCCATCCATCCACTGTACTCGCAAGTAAACAAACTAGGTAAATCTGAAAAATGTCTTTCTTGCAATACATTGTTCTTACTTTGAGTGTCAAAAACTGCATGTATAGTTGTAGACGAAATTTCCCAATCTTTTATTTTGTTTCAACAAAGTTTCAAGAGGTTGGGGTATTTTTCAAGGAATGAAGGAATCAAGGAATCTTTATTTGTCATCACATCACATGTGGTACATGAGGTGGGACGAAATTCTAATCCCCAGGTCCAGTTTACACCCTGATAGCAATTTTAAATAATGTAATAAAATATAGAATATAATAACTATGCGAGAAATAGGATTTCAGCTACACAAAATCTACAATATGGACACAGAATAACACAATATGGGACTTCGGACATAGCACCATTGAGGATCGGAATGCAAATATATAATACATTATAAATTATAAAGAACTATACGAGAAATGTGATTTGACTCCACAGAATATACAGAATATACAATATTGGCCCATTTTTGGGTTACTATTACTGGTTTAAGTTTTATTAGATACCATGGGAGCCCCGGTTATAGCTGTTGCCATGAGAGCAAATATAAACCTTTATTTATTTGAAAAGGCTGCTTTAACATGAATGAGAAGGAGACAGAATGGCCTGGTACTAGCGTCTACCTCAATGTAGACACAGAGCAGTATTTTGTGGAAGTTAATTCTTTGGGTAAGGGCTTGTGGTTTGTACTGATTCATTTCACTGTAATTTGTGAGTTTGAAACCAAGTGGGAATGCAAACTGATGTAATATTTTGTTTTTCGTTGACAATTTCAGCATCCCTTCAGTTATTGTCTCAGATGTTGCTTACCAGCATACACCAGTGAAATAAAGCCAGAGAAACCAATCAAAAGGATCATGGGGTCTTGTGGTGTGTGAAAGTTAAAGCCAGAGCCAGAAAGAAAGTTGAGGGTGAGTGCTGAAGGGGGAAAAGAACATGTGGTTCAGAGGGTGTTTATTTGCAGCGCGGAACTGAGTGAAGTCTTAAACAGGTATTCTGCTTCTTATGTAAATTGTTTTTCCCAGAAAGTGAAAAACGAACCACTTTAGCTTTTGATTGAGCTGTTTTTCAAACAGACATTTTTGGACATATAGGTACTCAAAAGTGTTTTTATCAATACGCACAGACTCCAGTAACTCAATCTTTTTAGAAAAGGTAATACAATTCCATCTGGGGACCATATCAGGCCACATTTATTCCCCCTGAAATTGTAAATAGGCCTGACAAATCATTGGAACACGGTGAAAACAGAGTTACTCGACATTCTGACGGAGATTTGCACTGTTTAAACCTAAGATATTTACTTTTGTGTTCTAGTAGTACCCAAAGAACTGACTTTCAGAAAGACATCAAAAGGCCACTCATCTACCAGCCAAAACTTCTAATTTTGAAGCACTATTTTACAGACCAAAGCCTACATAGATCTTTTTTAGATCTTTTTTTTCACAAAATAATTTCTATAAATATGACTTTGTGATCTGGTGGTCCAGATGACGTAAGCACTGCTGATCCACCTTGTTTGCTTTTGCTGCCCTTTAAATCTTTGTCTTTACTTTAAGGGGAATTTTTTTTTATGTCATGTCTGAAGAAATCTATACTAAACCCTCATAAAATGTAGTTTTAAGAGCGTTTTAAGAGCATCTACTGTAAAAGTTTCAGGGTATTAAACTCACATTTCAGTGTTATGAAGCAGTGAAATATATAATTACATGGTTAGACTCTTTGAGTGTATCCATACAATAACGCACCAACTTGCAAGTACAAAAAAAGTTAGGCAATTTTTAAATGCCGAAAGGAAACTGACTCCTAATAATGTGACTGATTTTGGTGAATTTAAACTATAGTCACCCAACAGGTCTCTAGATATCCATCATAGCAGCTTCTGATTTCTATTCTACTCCAAAAGAATCCATGTTACCCTTCACTTCACAAATCTGATAAAGTTAAGAAAACAATCTGCTGTTGCTGGCAGTATTTCAAACCTGTGACAGATGTCAACTACTCGCTGTGTGTGGTTTGACTACATGACTCAAGTTAAGTGAAGATCAGTTTCTCCCAGATAACATCAAAGTAAATGGCTACCACAGTCTATTTGGATTATTTTGCAAACAGAGGATCAGGTTTACCTGTGGAGCCTCTGTCTCACCTCTTCTCGGATTGGTTTGTTTGGTTAATTTGGTGCACTATGTGAGTACCTGGGAATGTATAGTACGAACACAAATGTTGCTTGGTCATAGGCACTGATTTTATTCACAATTCTTGTCACATTAATACCACAAGATTGATTCTAATACATAAATGTGCTCTGATTGCTTAGATAGCTTTGGCTGAATGTTTATGGTCTGGCAGATGTGACACTTTACTTTCTTTTTTTTGAATGTATCAAAAGATCTTTCAACAGTATTGAACTGTAAGGTGTTTAATTCTTTTTCACTTCCCATCAACCAGTTAGTATATCCCAGCTGAAGAAAAGCATTATCCCACCATTGAACTGGCTCTAACATTTCTTTCAACAACTGCTTTTTGTTGCTTTTCCATTAAAAATGTAGCGTGCATAACTTGTAGTTGTACTGTTGACAGACTCTTCCACCTGAGCTAAGCAATTCTTCAACACTTACAATGACGCAATTAATTTCCCAAGTATATGTTTGATTAATGCTTTTCTTACACAACCAGTGTAGCTGTTTTCAAATAAACATCTGAGGACTTCACCAGATTGAGACATTTGTAGCAGGTAGACATTTTAAAAAATGATTTCTGAAATCTACCGGTTTGTTTGGGAATATCTGAGTAAAGATGGTTGAATACAAATGCACATCTGCCTTTTTATTTTTGTATCTTTATATAATCACTAGTCTCTTTTGGTTTATCATTTAAAGTATCAATAAAATAAAATGTTTAGATGCAATATGACAGAAGGGTAAAAGGTTCATAGGGTGTACACACTTTTGCAATGCACTGTGCTTTCACAAGAGCACAAAGCAAACTATCACGATAAAACCAAAAAGATGACAAAAAACTGCACTATTAGACTGAGTAGAAACATTTTGTGGTCGTCAAGGTTACCGCTGTAGTCAGCCAAAGAAATTTCAACCACAGATTTTTACCATAATTTCCATAAAGATGACAACTATTTATCTTGCTCTTCTTTCAGCAGCCAAATGATATGTATCTGATGTGTTTCACACAAGGGCAATATATTTTCAGAAATCTCAGTTAAGCTGCTGAGTACCCCATAAAAATCCCCAGGTGGATGTGTTTTTGATGAGTTTTCCACAGATTATTACAGAGGGAAAGATTACTCCACAGGTAATGGTGAATGCACAGAAAAGTGAGTTTCTCTGAAACAGCATAAATTTACCCTGATGCAGAGTTAGAACATTTCACCTTTGCACCACAGTAAATTTCCAGCTCCTTTTAATTAAAGGCCATGCTACTGACAGATTCTAACAGATGTTTTTTCAGTCTGTGCAACCTGCCGTCCATCACTGGCAAAGCCACATGTCAGTCTTCACCTTTGCTCTACAGTCAGCCAACACAAACACTGATCCACTGTGTCTGAGAATTGGGAAGTCATTATTAAACAGATGTGTCACCATCTAACAGCCAGAATACAAACTGCAGCATTTCTTTTGCTCTAATGCACACTTTGTGACCTCTGTCCTTAGAATCTCATAAGCAGGGACACTGGAGTGAAACCATTGGGCAAAACAAACTAGAACTCAAAGGTATGTATAGATTTACTTCTCTGTATACCATTTCTTGTTTATTTAGGTACAAGTGGAAAGTTATCAACTTGTCTGTTTACACCAGCCATTAACAAACCACACCCTATCTTAAAATAGTTAGCATTACTGCAGCAGCTAATATCCATCCAGCCTTATGAATCATCTGCAATGGAAACGCTAGCCAGCAGTATGTCAAGTAGTCAAGTAGCATTGCGCCAACACATTAAAGCTACCAGGCCTAAATTCACTTTGAAACATTTAAGCAATACGCTGCAGTAAAATCAGTGACAATGACAATTTTTGACGAATAACTTGAAGACACATTTCACAGCAAAATAGGTGAATACTTAACAACAAATAAGCTGGGACTACTGTAATTTAAACCTGTGAAATTCTGATCTTCTTTAAAATAACAATGCTATATTTTCATTATTTTTTGTTGTCTTGATATAGACAACATCCAGCCATTATCAAACACACTTATCCTTGTGGGGTCGCAGGGGTCTGCTGGTGCTTATCTACAGATATGGGTGAGAGCAAGGGGTACACCCTGGACATGTTGCCAGTCCATTGCAGGCCAGCACAACACAGGGCAGACGCTGGCATACCCATGCAAAGGGAGAACATGCTAACTCCTTCCAGAAAGATCCAATTTCCAAGGTGGAATTGATCTTAGAGCCTTCTTATTCCTAATCACTTTGTACACTTCAGACTTTGAGTACAAGTCAGACTCCTGTCATCTACAGAAATACTCAGAGGACTCTACAGTTTCCGGGTTTATCAGAGATGGTGAAGATGCTGAGTACAGAGAGCTGGTGGAACGCTTTGTGACATGGTGTGGGAACAATCATCTCATCTTAAATGTCAACCAAACAAAAGAGATTGTAGATTTCAGGACAAACAGCATCAGATCAACCCCTGTTTCCATAATGGAGGAAAGAAGTAGAAATGGTTGAGGAATACAAATACCTCAGTGTTTATCTGGACGACAGACTGGACTGGAGACGCAACAGTGAAGCCGTCCACAAGAAGGGACAGAGCAGACTGTACTTCCTGAGAAAGCTAAAATCCTTTAAGGTTTGCAGCAAGATGTTTCAGATCTTCTATAAGTTTGTTTTGTTGAGTGTGTCATCTCCTCTGCCATCATCTGTTTGGGCAGCAGTGTCAGAGCAAGGGACCTAAAAAGGCTCAACAACCTGATAAAGAAGGCTGGGTGTTTTCTGGGGACAAATGTGGAATCTCTGGAGTTGATGATGGAAATAAGGATTTTACATAAAATCCAGAAAATCATAGACAACACTGAACATCCTCTTCACGAGACTGTTACTGTAAAACAGAGTCTCTTCAGTCAGAGGCTTCTTCAGCTTAGTTGCAAAACAGAACGCTACAGAAGATCTTTCCTGCCCACAGCCATCACCATCTACAACAACTCAGTTAAATGAGATACTACAACATTTAATTTCCCTTTGGGAAAAACAAAGTATTTTGGATTTGATTGATTGATTGATTCTTGCTTCAATGCAACAGTGCTTCCCACTATTGTTTTGACATTACCATGGTTTATTGTCATGGGCCAAATCTTTTGAAGAGTTGTATATTTCAAATTTCAAGAATCCCTAATACAGTGGCTTTTCAAACTATGCCTAAATTTCTCCCTTTTTTATTAAAGAAGCACAAATGAATGCAATTTATTGAAATTTTTGTAATAGATTAACAAAAAGTATACACCCAAAGGACCTATTAGTTTTAACTATAGTAAACTAAAAAAATCCATGGCAAATTCTTCAGATCTTAAATGATAAAATATCAAAAAATAAAAACCATATGTTTTCCCTTTCATTTAAAATGTACCACCAACTTTTACATCAGTCCCAGAATAGCAGACACCATCTGTCTGTACTCAGAATGCAATTCCAGAATTTGTAAGGCATAGTATATCTTGAAAATCTGTAATTTTGTTAAATCTGTTTTTACCCTGAACAGATATAAAGGTTAAATTGCATCATAGCGCAGAAGTAGTGACACCATGGGGACTGAACTATCATAAAAACAAGCAACTGTTTACACCTTCATACACCATGCACACTTGCGTCATTCCTTCATTAATGAAAAGCAGTAGCATCAGCATTTGGAACAGAGACTACAGGCTGTACCGTTCAAACATCAGCCCATGCAGGTGAACATTTGCCAGTAAAAGATTTGAGAGCTTGTTAAGTTTAACAGGGCAACAACCCCCTACTTTGGGTCCCACCCCTTCAGCAACAAGGTTTAGGTTTTACTGACTTGTTATTGACAACCTTTGATAGATCTTAAAGAAAATGACGACAACTGATCAGTTGTGCTAGAGGGGGATACTGGTTGCAGATAAAGCGTACAAGATTATGGCAGCAGGTCAGCTTAAGGGTTTGTGTTCATTAGACAGAGATACCTCACTCTTTCCTAACTAGTTCACTGGAGTTGTTAACTATGGTAATAGGACAAAATGGAGTATCTTAAAAACAACTCATGGATCAAGGCTGAACCCTACTACGTAATAATTGTAAACTAAAAAAATTGAGTTAAAATATGCAATCCTGCACTGACCACAATCTACTGTATTTGCAGGTGTTTAGGCAAATACAAGAAACAATTCATATAACTCTAAGGTTGCATTGACAGGCATGAACTCAATTAAAACATCACTAAACTCTACATTTAGCTTTCTCTTATCATGAGTATCATGAGTATCAGCAAGAAAAAAAAAGGCCAAACTTTTGGTTAGGATTTGTGGCAAAATGTTGCCATGCTCTCATTTTATTGGGAATGCATGATAGTGTCTGTGTGAATCTTTATATGTTAGATCAGCTCTTAGGCTTCCACCTCTACTACAACATCTAATAATTGTAGGGCCTTTTCCCCTGCCCCTTTATACTCTCTGCCAGTGGATGGTGTGTTAGAGGTTCTTGGTGTACAGGGATGGGTGCTCTGGTGAGGGCTAGATAATTGGTGGGACAATACTCTGTTGGTACTCTGCTCTGGTGCTGTAAGTCTTTGGTTCTATGGCTCAGTGGATGGATCCGGTCTGCCATGCTTTTGAACACTGATATTGAAGAGCCATTTATTCACAAGCATGCTCATACTCAAACAGTTGTTCACTCAGGACTGGATCCAGGTGTTTACAGATAAACAAGATTGGGCTGGGGTTGCCACTTCATATATATGTTTTTTTAACTTGCTGTGGAATATTGTCCCTATTCCTGGATATTACGCTGTCACCAGTGATGTCTGACTTTCCTAAAACTGTCATACAGCAATCCTTGTAACACCATCCAAAACAACTCTTTAAAGACACTCAGATAATAAGTACCAACAATGATTAATTACCTTTAGGTATAATATGTTTTTAATGTAATTGTAATAAACTGAATGCTGAGAAACGCAATATCAATAGTCACGTTGGATTGGTATTGCCAATGCAACAGACATACATGTACAATTTTATTTTATTTTTACACCACAACCTAACAGAACCTACATTACAAGCCAAGATGAGTTCCACTGTGCTTTTTATTCCCCATTTTGAGAAGCTGGAACCATTCCTGGCTAATATGTAAACATTGTTAAATTCTGTGAAGATTTTTTTCCTTTAACCCTTTTTTTTTCCAGCAACACAAGATCTTTGCTGTGCACGCCTGTATTTTTCAACAAACTTTTGTCTGTTGCAGAGACAGTATTCTGTAAAACCATCTAGCCAAACAAGGAAAGAAGTTTGGCTACAAGACAGCACAGGGACAGATTTATAGTGAGGAGATTTGGACGATTACCTACCATGAAAATTCTCAGTGACTGAGATTGGAAAATCATACCAGCCAAGACATCAACTACAGCAGCCAGTGTTGCAATTAAGAAAGCCAGTTGAGTTGTTTTATAAGACTAATCCTCTACCATTAATACAAGTTGCTCAGGTGTATATATATATATATATATATATATATATATATATATATATATATATATATATATATATATATATATATATA
>JAVLVB010000001.1:9696991-9744249 GCA_032876305.1 Orestias chungarensis | reverse complement strand
GTCATATTAATAGCTATTTGCAGAAATACTGGGGAGAGTTTGTGACTGGTTGGAAACCCATAGACTAATATGGGTTAACAAATAAAAAGTGTGTGTCACATTCTGAAAAAAAAAGTTTCAATGACCTTGGGACCATCTATCAATTATTGATCCTTTTCATTGAAGCTGGGCTCTACTACACCAAGGTGATTTTAAATTAAATAAGGAGACAAGTTGATGATGATACATTTAAAGATGTGTTTTCTATTTCTGCTCAAGACCGAATATACTTGCATTTAATTACAATTTTGGCAGCCATTGTTGATCAGTGGATGAATGAAAGAAGAGCCCTGAAGGATTCTAGTTATAATGAAAACCTAAGGCCTGGGTTCACACTCCAAGATTTGGAAACTGTGGGAAATTTGCAAAATCCGACAGACCCCACAGGTGACAAAAACCTCAAGATATAACAGGTTTGGTTCTATTGTGAGTAGCATCGAGCCATAAGGTCAATATAACACATCACATGCAGACAGACTTCACTCAGAAACATTTTATAAGCCAGAAATCTCTCGAACGAGCTTCAATTAATCTAAAAATGGCCCATCTAAATAGAGAAAAGGCTAGAAAACTTTAGCATATAATATTACAACTCATACACGCAAGCAAGCTTTGACATGAGCAAGATATGAGGTGCTGATAGCAGTTCGTTTTAAAAGTCACATGGGCTCTATATAGAATTTTATCTCCAAACTGGTATATGTGTTGCTTGCTTCAAGAGTCCTACTGCAAAAATCCTACATTTTCCAATTATGTTGCTAGCTAAGGAAATGTCTAACTGAGATCACTTTGCTGTCCTCCTTAAGGGCAAAAGGTAGCTATTATACCAAACAGTAATGACTATATAAAAGGTTTAAAGCCATTACTGCACATGCTTACGACTCGCTTTAAAAATCACAGCATAAGTATGTTTCCCATTGTGTGAAACTGGCCAATGAAATTTGAATGGTGGCATCCAACCACAGCCTGAAAAGACCGTACTTCTCTGAATGCAACATTCCCTTTGAGCAGTTCATGTCTTTTCTGTCTGTCTATAAGAGGCAGACTGTCTCCTCTGCACACTGGTCTAAATCCAGCTGGCATAGAGTTAAACAGCAGCAGCACACCACTCACCCATGCTGGCGCTAACTGATCCCAGATGACCCAACTGGCCTCTCTGCATGTGTGGTTGCACAACTGATAGTCTTCTGAGCTGCTTCTTATCTTCCATCAGTGAAAACATAACATTTTATAATTTCTCTACTATTCTGTAATTTAGCCTGAACAGAGGGGATAATCTTAACACCAATCCCGCATTTTGGATCTTAATGTTAAATAAATTTTACACACAGTGAAGTATGTGTTTAATTATGCAGCATGAGCCGTGACACGCCTTGCAACTCATAACCCCTGGTCTTTTAACAGGGAACCCTATGGCTACTGCCAGGCACAGAGGGCAGTTTACAGTACGTGGGAAAACACAGCTTTGGGACAGGAGCAAGCATCGTCAAATCTTTACATTAATGTTATGGATGGGCGTAAATTAATAGCAGTTTCTATTTGCACAGTATGGTAAAATATGCAATTTATTAAGCTAAAACACGGCAGGAGAGCACAGGATATTTTAACTAGTAATAACAGTTTAAAAAGTAAAATAGATTTATTGTGGCCCCACACCAAACCATAATCTTCCCTTTTTATTGCCTTTCTTACATTTTATTATTATTATTATTTATTATATATTATTATTATTTGTTATTATTCTAAATCTACTTACATGCACTTCTAGATTTGTTAACACCTGTAGGTTCTAAGATGGAGTTCTGAAGGGTTTTTTTGGGCGGGGGGGGGTTTCTGAGCATGGCATGGTCTTACCCTTGGGTGAATTCCCTGGGATGTTCACTTATGGGGAGACTATTTTCATTTAATAAATAATCCTTAATGTAAAATAATCAACTTCAGAGCATTTGGAAATGCCCTGATAACTATTTCCAGGAAATTAGAGAGAAACAGCTTGTTCCTATGGTCAGCGCTGATGTAATGAGGTAGATATTGAAAACATTTGGTGCTTTTTTCAAGAAAGATATTGACCGGATGCTTTTTATGAGGCTTTTTAGTAGATTTTTTTCAGATTTGATCAGCAGAGAAAACTGAATCCAATGTTAACTTGCCTTCCACATCTGCCCATAGAAGAGTGACTCATCCGTCCCATGTGGCTTCCTGTGGCTCTTCCTCATTAACATGAACTTTAGGGGTTGACTGACCAAATCAAATGATGTCATCAAGCAACACTAAATCTCTGGTTATTTACAAATTGCGGTTACTACGTTTGATTCTTATGACTTCCCTCCAGATTAACCCACAAAGAGAAGCACTTCTGTGCTTCTCGCAAGATTCCAAATGACGATAACGAAGTCTGGGTTGGAAGAAGCTGATTAGTAAAGTAGCTTTTAGCATCGAGCTTGGCTAGCAAGACGTGAACAGTAAAACTCAATGCTCAAAATAACCTGGTTGGAAAATGTGCTTGTTTCTTCGAGGCAAGATGTTGAAAAGTGGTCGGAACATTGGTAAGAACATAGCATAAAAAGACCACACACCCATACTCACATAAATGTCTAATCAAATAAAAGCCTCATGTTTATAAGATCATTGCTGGTGTGTAGATTCTCCAGCAGCAGTATGTGCTTTTGAAGAGTGACGCTTAACTGCATTTTGTAGTCAGCTGATGCTTTCAGCCAAGAACATGCAGCAACACCTATAATTACTTAGAAGTCAACAATGATTGATTCAGATTTGGCTTCTTCAGAGATTGTTTCAGGCCTCAGAGCTTGTTAGCCTTTAATTTTAAAGATTAAAAGATACAAATAGTTTAATAATAACTGTTGCGTAACTAGATTGAAAGTCATTTATTTTAGTTTTACCACCAGACTGTTTTAGATTGAGGTTTGTTTGCAATACTACTCTGACTCATGATTAGTCACACCGAGAGTTTTCTCTAAAAGTATTTAAACTTAAAACTTTTGGGGATTTTTTTGTTTATGTTGCAACACTCCCTGATTTCTAGCATTGTCTATATATAAAAAACCAAATCTTGACCTGCAGGTTTCCCTTTTAATCCCATTTACTCCGAAAGCCTGTTGGCTTTTGAAGTCATTGCAGAATAAAATCATTTTTCTGACGTTCAATCTTGATCTAAAGACAGCTGTTGTGAAACGTCCACTACAGAAAAAGAAAGAAAAATGAAGCTGGTCAGAAAGATATCGGTGGAAAGATGAAAATACAGTGTTGCAAACACTGTATTTCATTTTTAATGATTTTTTGTTTCAATTTCTAGAATAGCTTTGTAACACAATATTCAATATATAATTCTGTTACTTTTTCATCTAGTCAAGTACTCGTCTTTAGGTATTCACAAACATGCACAAGTCATTGAGTTTTTATAGATCAAGCACAAACACAGTTAAGCAGCGGCCCATAACTGTGCTCCAGTGACCCAGACGCCAGCTGGGGGGTCAAACTGTAAATTCTTTAGCAGAACTGCGGTATCTCCCGTACAGTTTAATGCTCCAAACATTAACCAATGATGTCAGTTACCGTTTTTTTGTAAACAGAAAATGAATGGACACCTTCCTTGAACAGAGCAAGGTCAGTTAACCTTTTTCACGGCTACAAACCTGTTGGGGTAGATAAACATTAATGCTGGACCACGTTAAAATTCAAGTGTTGCGTTAGCTCGGATGAGAGCTTACTGGTACATTTCACAAATAGAAAGCTACAACTGGGAGCCAACTTCATTCTCAGCTTTGTCTAGTTTCATCTATCCTGTTGCATTTTGCAACAAATTTCTGACAAAAGTCTTGTTACGACATTCTTCTACTGAATTTTGTAACAACCATTAAACACATGCCTGTTTACTCATAACAAATCACTGAAAATTCAAAGGCACAAAAACCAAACCAGAGTTCTTTTAGTGGTAACATGGTACAATACTTGATCAAAAACAATGTTTCTACACACAAATTAATTAAATAATAACGACAAATCTTTGTGAAGCTGTGTTTTTTTTTTTTTAGCGTTATCAGCGTAAGCGGGGTTAAACACATATGGTTCCACACTTTTGTAAACTTTTTTTTTTTTGGGGGGGGGAGGGTTGTTATGAAACTGGATAAAGTTTTCATTCCATTTACCAATATTGTATTACCTTGTTTTTCACACCGACATGAATACCGTAGATGTACAGTAACATTCTGTCTTTGTAATGTGACAAAATGTGAAGCAGGTCAAAGCGGTATGAAAACCTTTCCAAATCAATATGACTTGAGAAATTCAGTGGAGCAGAGCCAAATGTACAGAAGTAAATCTATAAACAAGTGAAGTTCATATTTTCCAAATCTCTCTTGTGGGATCTGAGCGAAAAAAAGAAAAAAGAAAAAAGTGTTGCTGCGTTTCAACTGGGCGGCAGTAAATAACGTCAAACGAGCGACTGGGATTCAGGACAGCCAAACAGCCCACATCGCTCCAGATGACCTCAAACTGCAGGGTCAACCGCTCAGGGTCTATTAATGTTCCTTATGACACAAACTCACAACCCTAGGATCATATCACGCACACACACAAACAATCTAGAGGGTCTGGGTGAACTGTGATCCTCAATGTTACGAACTGACACATGCTGACTCCTGAGATAGTTAGGTCACACGTCTTTGTGTATCCTTGTTGTCGTACACCTTCGCTCTCTAAGCTCCGCTGCTCTCATGTTTGTGCTATGTGCCGCTCTTCATGCGTCAGCGGCAGCAAGGATGTCATGTGTATCACCTCCCGTCTGCCATAGAAGCCTTGTTTAACATTAACTGTAGTGTGTTCACACGGCAGCTAAAGCAATAGGTAAATTTTGATGGGTATTTTCATAACTGACCATATTTTCACGTATGAAACTACAAGAAGAAAAACTTGGATGGTTCTTTTACGGGAAACAATGAGAAAACATACGGAATGTATTATTAAGTCAAATCTTCTTTCTAACTTTCATGTCAGGACAGAAATTGTGAAATCCAGGTACCAAACAATACACACTGTTTTAATGCTTTGCATATAAAAAGACTCTTGTGTCGAGGCAATTAGGTTCTGCCATGATAACATAAGTCCAGTGCAATGCAATGCACTTTCTAAAAACCCTTAAGCTACCAGTAAGCTGTGTGTTTAACTACAAATGAAGAACAATATTGCCTTGCAACAGTTTGTATCCCACCTGAACTGTCTCAAATTTATGCAACGGACCAACACAAAGTGCTGAGAAGTGAACAGGCAGGAGGAAGAGGATAAAAATCTGAAAGCGGTAGTATGTTTGCAATCAACTTTGTCATTCAGTATATTGTCAAACCAACTTTCATTTAGAGGTTTGTCTTTAGCCGTTTTCTAAATATAAAAGACTGATATATCTATGCAAAGTTCAGTCTGATTGAATGTGTTTATATTATTAGGTTATCATCCCTGTCTTACTACAGATTCAGATCTAGACTTTGGCTGCTTACTTTCTTTGATCCAAGCTTTTACTCGGCATTTCAGGCCTTACTAACCATTCTCTGTTCAATGTGGGAGTGACCAAGCCTATTCTTCAACATGTTTGCTGCTTCCCCCACATGATTTAATGGCAAACTGTAAAAAGTGTTTCTCCTGCCTTACCATGACCACGTCTTCCTTTTGACCACTCATCCACCCACGCTAGGAATTAATATAACTTCTTTAAAGTTACTATTGGCATTTTGGCCGTCAGTTTAAGTAGACAGCCGTATTGTTTTCTCAAAGATTGGGATCCTCTTTAATAACCATACTCCGATTAACACATTTTAACATTTAAGATGTTTAAGATAACCTGCTGGACTGCAAACTTTTGTAACATGTCTCCGTCATAAGATGAAATGAAATAAGATGAGATACCTTTATTGTCATTGCATTGTGTACAACAATAACGAGTTAACGGGAAATAAAAAACTATTTCTACAAATTTAAACAGCAAATGTATGAAACTATATATATATATATATATATAGTATTATTGCACAGGCCCAGAGTAGTAGTCAATACCTTAGAAAAATGATTTTAAATAAATATGTATAAAGTGTGCGTGGTGCTTCTTTGACAGTCTGTTTTTTTTTTTGTTCTGAGAGTGGGTTTTATGGTGTTCTGTTCGCATAAAACTCTGGGGCAAAAGCTATTTTTCAGTCTGTTTTTCCTTGATGTGATGGACCTGAGCGTTTACCAGAGTGCAGAGGTTGGTAGAGACAATTTCCAGGGTAGGTGGACATGTCTCCCCGTTTCTTATCTGCGCCTCCCAATCTTGATAGTTACTGATTTGACTGATTTTCACTCACTCGTCTGTTGTCAACCATTGTCTCAGTTACTGACTACACTGAATTTAAGTAAGAGAAACAAATTTCCACGTATGACCAAAAATAGTTATGAACGGAAATCGACAGTAATTTGATGTAAATTTGTAGAAAAATCTTCCTTATTCACTTTGACTCAAGTCAATTTGTATGTATAGCGCATTTCAGCAACAAGGTAGTTCAAAGTGTTATACATGATAGATAAGCCTTTTATTATCAAAATTTAAAAAAACAGCATCCATTTTTTAATAATTATGAAATAATTATGAATAAATTGTTATTGGCACTCTAAACTATAATAATGGATATGTGAAGTTTAGAACTATGACTAGGATAACAACTGGCCGTTTAAATAAATAATTTATAATGGTTTAACCACTCTGCAAGTTCTACCTGATAAATAATTGTAATCTAAAGAATTTTGTTAATCTGATGTTTACATGTAGGTTGCTGGTTTGAAAACCCTGCTTCATCAGTGTAAGTTTTTGAATTCTTGCGCAAGACGCTTTAGCCACCTTGCCTGCCGTTGGTGTTCAGAGGAATGTTGTTGCTGGTTCATGGCAGACTTAACCTGCCTTTAAGTCACTCTAACACAGAGATAATCTGTGTTCTAAACTAGCCCCGTATTATATATTACAAAACAAAACAAAAAATTTTTTTTTTTAAACTTCAACATTATCTGAGGTTATGTAGCACTAAATCTTGGTGAATGTTACAAGTATGGGTTTTGTCTGCATTTCGGAGTTATTCTTAGTCTGCTCAATACTGGAACATCTGGTGCTGGAGATAATATTGGTAAATATTGCAGTGACAATATCAGTTGTCATATGTGCTAATATTTTCTTCTATTCTCTGTTTCTAATTTGTGCCTCCATCCCTCTATGTCATATTGTGTTGTATGAGTATCTGGTGCCATAAAACTTTCCAACTACCTAAATGTTACATCATCATAAAAAGATGCAAGCTGATATTACCCAATATGTTAGCCAAAAATTAATGTAATAAAAAAAGTTCCCTTGCAATGTGAACAGTGCACACACTGACAATTCAATGAGGATGTATTCACGATTTATCATGCAGCCCTAATCTAAACCATTAGATAGTAGTATTAGCTGTATGTTTAAAATCATTCCCAATGTTTGACCCTAATCCATTCGTATAATTTTGTTGTTTGCTGTTTCTCTTGCAAGGCTTGTAGCAAATCATACTTCACAAATGGAGTTTAACACTAAACTTTTGTTAGTGCATGGGCTGCTTCGGGCATCCAGTAGGTGACACCAACGTCAATGAGTAATCTTTACCGTTTTGCCACAGCGGCTTGGCTCCAGTCAACAGCTAGTCACTAAGTATTAGTCTTGCAATATTACCAACAATGGAAAACTGAAAAAAGCAAAAAGCCAAGAGCACTGTACCATACAATGTAATGGAAAAATGCAACGGGTGCAGAACAGGACAAGGATTATTTGTTTTACCTTCCAGCTGCAGGCACTTCAGAATAGGGTAACCCAATACATGTGTCTGATCCTGGGAAGCAACAGTTCATTGCACAATGTGAGACAAGCTTAATCCTGCGCAACCAATGTCGGCCAAAACCACAATGCAAGAGTAGCGAAGAGAAGACAGAAATGGAATAACGGGAAATTTAAACAGCAGATTATGTGTACACATGTGGATAGATAAGTATTCAGTATACAAAATGTTTTATTTTATTTATATCACTGACAAATAATATCCCTATAATTGGGTTAAGGAGAGTTACAATTTGTATACAATTTGTTTAATTAAACTAAATCTGCCATTAAAGTATTCAGAAAAGGTCAACATACTGATCTTAAGTGAGCTTTAAGGCACAAATGCATCCTGGGGGAAAAAGGAAAACAGAACTTTTAAGGTATTGTTCTGTAGCGTAACAAAACTAAACTGGAACTGGAACACCATCCCAACTGTGATGTAATTTCTAAAATAAATGGCATTAAGAGTAAAGAAAATTATGTATGAATACTGAATCAAATGTTTAAGGACGTCAGCCAGAAAGTAAAAACTCAAGTCCAAATAGGTGTTAGTGTGGCGGCCTTCAAGCCTCACTCAGTTCCACCTGTTACGTTGTGCGAACGCAGAAGAATTTCTTCAAATCATTATTAGCAACATATGGAAGGAGCGGCAAGCTGATTGACCCAAGTCATACATTTCAGAGCTAAGTCTACAAAATATGAAATGAACTGATGAAATAAACATTCAAAGACGTTAATAAACAAAGCTGAGTTATCTCATAATTTTGGCATTTACCAAATATAAATAGTTTAGCTAAGTCTAATGGAGTTAAAAAAGACATTTAAGTGTGTACAGAGGGGGACAAGAAGTGTCTTTTTGCTATGTAAAAGTAAACTTCTGGTTTTAAATATTATTTTTCGCCACATTAGAATTATAATCTCATTTAGTTTGTTTCTTCAAATTAAATCCCCAAGGAATTGCACCATGTGGTTACAAATGTTAAAATAATGTAGGACTTATACAGGGCTGCTAATAAAGCACCCTAACACTTAGACATTATCAGATGTTGTTTCAATTCAATAAAAAAAAAACTTCATTAGGCAACTAACATTTCTGAAGGGTAGAAGCTTTCCAGGATCATAGAAAAATCAAACCCCACTTTTTGCCATTGTTTTTAGATAGAGGAACCTTCAGTTTAGCTCTTTGAGTTTATTACAGGTCGTATGATTGTTTGTGGTCTACAAAGATTTTCCCACAGAACATGGCCTGCCACTGACCTGAAAATAACTTGGGAAGTCCCAACTGGTCAATATTTGTCAGGTGTGATCAATACAGACTTGTTTCACACCCACGATAAGATGACCAGTTACACCTGAGAGTGGCTCATGATGACCAGCTAACAATGAGCCTATGTGTAAAGACCTGTTTGCACCATTTGAGGGGAAAGGCCATTTAGACAAGTAAAACTCCTCCAACATGTGGAACAAACTGATCTGACAATCTAAACCAGCAAGCTATTGTTTATATTTAAGCAAAAAGACACAGTCCAGGTTTAACACATGATTTGTGTGTAAAATGTTTGAATTTGAATGATTAAAATTACACCCAAAGCTGCTATCATGTAGCTAAATGAACATCAAAGTGATATTAAGATTAGGTTGGTTTCTGTCTGGAGGTCATGACCAGTCTGTATGTTTCATGCTGTAGAGGTATATCTTAAAACACTGCAGCTACCACAAAATAAGAACATTACTTAATTTAATGCTACAACCGCTTCATCTGCACTAAAACACAATAATTGATGATGATTGCATGCTGGATTCTTAAAACCAACCAAACATCAACGAGGTTTGACCCATTTTCTTTTTGACGGGACAGAAATAAATGAACTAATAATTATTTTACCACTAGAGAATAAATATTTTGTGCAGTATGTTGTACTTTCATCCTCAGAAAATCAAACCTTCAGCACTGTTACGTATGGAAAATGACTTATACTGTACTGTCACGTTAGCACAGGGTACATTTTAGAACTTTCATCCCAATACACACATATCATTTCTTAGAGTTCAAATTCCTAAAGTGGACCCCAAATATTTGGGACTACAGTCACCCTCGGATCAGCTATGTTCTGTAAAGGTCCTAAAGTTTTGAAAGAAAACATAAAGAAACAAATAAAATCATGATGACTAAGGAACACGGGGTATTTTAGTTCAATTGACATACAATTCGAGACACATATCAAATTATATGTCTACACAATAAAACAATACGTTTTAGTGTGTAGCTGATTAATTTTCTTCAGGAGATATGAGAGATTTTGCAAAGTAATATATAAGTAATCAATATCTTACTTGGAAAAGCGCAACAATAAGCATTATCCAGTCAGAAAGAGATTGCACTTTCTGAACTGTTCAAGCAGTTTGTTTGTAAACTTCTAAAATATCTTTGTAACGTTTGAAGCAAATAATTTTTCCTTTTCCCTTCTACCTAGAGATACTCTGGGTATTCAAATACACCACTGAATAGTGGTGTGTTTGAATTGGTTGCGCTGGGGAGCGGAAAGGCTAAAAGCTGAACTGGTAACCCAACCAAACGTTGACTTTAATTCATCATGCGTGCTTCGTGCCCTTAGGCGTGTGCTGTTTTCCCATCTATGCTCACATCAAACAGTAACACCAACACTAAACCCAGTTATACACACACACCTCATAAAGCACCACTCCAAACAACACTGCTGAGTCATAACCAAAAATGGAAAGTTTTAATCTTTGCAGTTGGTTTTTTTAAATATTTCTCACTTTCAAAAATACAAACTGAGAAACAGGAAGAAAAAAATAAGCCATCAGAAACCAGGTCATTTGTCATCATTTCCAAGTGCCGGTAGCTGTGGACAGAATGAGAAAGTGATGGCGGTGATTTAGGATGTGATGCTCAATAATAAGCCCGAAGCTCCACCAGAAAAATTCTGGGGCTAAACTGGCTCCTGATTGGTCGCCTAACATGGGTGTGGAAGTGACAGATGGAGCAGGACATGTGGGTTTTTATGTAAAACTGAGAGTCTTATCTTTACAAGGAAAAACCGGCTAATGGTCCCGTGACTGCAGGACAGAAGCCATTCGTTACACACAGACAGTTACACTCCACTGTAAATGAGGCTGAACCAAGAGTCTGACTGGAGGTGTGTCTGGGTGCGTCCTGACTTTTACTGTGGTTTGTTAGTGGGTATGTCAAATGTTAATGTATTCCACTTAGTTTCCCCTGTGCTGTTTCAACATTCATCACAACAAATCTTGACAAAATGCCTGAAATAAGCATGGTGTCCTTCGAAGATGGATCTGTTAAGTTTAAGTTGTTTTTTCCAGAAAAGCTGAAACAAGTACTTGGAAACTGTTTTAAAAGAGCCCTTAAATAGTAAAGCATCAGAGGTCCCCACCTGTGGCAAAGAAATGAATACTAATTTAGTTAGCTAGGAATTATCTAAGTAAAAGTGTTGGGGGAAAAATCAGTTTAGAAAGACGGTTGTGGTTTGTTCCACCTCTTTCATTACTCATTCTAATTGGCCACGTTATCCTAAACTATTTCTCTATTTTTAATGCTTTAGGCTTAGGCTTGCTAGGGAACAATCTGACTAAAGTCTGCCACTTTCTTATTCAATTGCCCAGTCTGCTTTATTTGTTATTTCAACTGTTAACTTTCTGTTCCCTTTTAGTGTTTTTCTCTCCATAGAAGCTACACCTAGTCTGGCGTTCTGTTAGCTGGGACACCATCCTAGAAGGTGAAATCAGATAATGGGGCTGCCAGCAACTCAACATTCTTCCTTTCTATTGACGTTTATCCAGTTTTCATTTGTACTGAGCCAGGAGCTGCTGGAGGTTTCTTTCTTATAAAGTTGAGTTTTTCCTCTCCACTTTTACCACATACATGCTTAATATGAGGGATTGTTAAAAAGTCAAGTCTTGACGTTCTGACCCAGGAGGAGTGAAAGTTACAACTTAGTGACCCGATGCAATCCTCTGGATTCCCTTAAATTAGATATTTTGTGGTTTGTTTAATATATATTATTGGAATTAAATTATTTTCTAGTAAGGTTCCTGGATGATGATGCTGTTTGTTTGTTTACTTAGGTTCTTTAATAAAACCATACGGGCCTTAACAGAACACCAGTCGTCGTACTGAGATTAAAATAACTGCATGTGGAACGCATTTACTGATTAGGTGACATCTCAAGGGCGTTTTTTTCTACTGGGTTTGACCTCAAAGTAAAAAAGATTTTTCACCTGTAAATAATTCAGAAAATCCTGCATCCTTTCCCTGTGATATGGGACTATGTGCTAGTTTGTGGTTCTAACATACAAAATCAAAAAAAAGAATAACAAATCTACTTGAAAGCATAAACCTAACCTTAAAGTATAAACACTGAATGTACTTTATATCTTGTCAGGCACACATTTATAACTTGGGTTCAGTATTTTCCCTCTTTCTTGTGTGTTTCACCCGACCTCTGATCCCTCATTTGTTATCACCTCAGTGATTTATTTCTTAGACCTAAATCAGCTCCTGTGCAATCTCTACCTCTCCTCCCACATCTCCAGCTGTTATGCTATTCCTGCTTGCTTCCATGCTCCCCACCCCCCCAGTCTCAGCCTGCTCTGTTTTCTCCATAATAATGTTAATAAAGAGAGCAGGATGGATTATCCAGATTCCCGTGGCAGCCGGCCTGCGCAGTGCTCCGTCTCCTGCTCTCTTTCTGTTTACCACAGGGAATCATTCACTGAGCCTTATCACTTTACACCAATTTTATCTGAGCGGCGACACACACACGAGCCGTGCAAACAGTCGGTCACTGATTAGCAAGGTGTTTACATGGCCCCGTAGTGAATTCAAAAGTTAGAAGGCGGGAAACCGGAGATTACAGAGGTTTTTGGAAGCTACAGGTCAGTTCTTACTAAAGCACACTGAACAGACAGGCGGCATCTTTTAAATTCTTTCCAAATGTTTCCTCACTAAGAGAAAAAGACCTGAGCGGACATTACTGCTGGGACCATATTCCCACCATCAGCCACAATTTAATTGCTCTGGCAAACTTCTCCCTCATCTAATATAAACTAACGAGGCAGATCACTCCGTCAGACTCTGCCAGACAGTGTATAAGGAACAGCTGACATGCTGTACTTCCATTAAACTGGGCTTTCTTGAGGGTCCAGAGTTGTAGAGAGTGGAGCGGTAAAGAGTTCTGCTTCCTCAGCCCACAGGCCTGTGGTGCTTCATATTGTTGTCCATGACTTTTCTCTGGCCAGTGTGAAAACAAAACAACAAAAATCACTTACATTTTTGAGTGAATGAGGCGTTAAAGTGGGAAAGCTGATCTGGATCAGAGCCTGAAAGTTAATTATAAAAAACAAGCCAGTTATGGTTCTAACTGGACTTATGTAGCGCTTTTCTAATCAGACTGACCACTCAAAGCGCTTTACACTGAAGCCACATCACCACCAATACATGCATCAGTAGGCAACTTGGGGTTAAGTGCCTTGCCCAGGGCCAGATTCACATATGACAGGTTGCTGGAATTTAACCTGCAATTTGCCTGATTGCAAGACAACTACTTTACCAACTGTGCCGCAGTCACCACCTCTCTTACTTAAAGGTCTCACAGCTCAGCCTGGAAGACCTGTTAGTACAGTGTTGCAGTAGTCAAGGCGGAATATGACCAAGGTCTGAATTAGGAGCTGTGTCGCATGTTGAGTTAGATATGGCCTAATCTTCCTGATGTTGAATAAAGAGAAGCGATACGATCGAGCGACAGAGGCAACCTGATCCGCAAAGGTGCCACAGATAGGGAGTCTAACCTGATGCTGATGTTGTGGTGAATGCTTTCCTTGGCTGGGATGACAAGTATTGATAGGAGAAGCCATGCGAAAGGATGATGGGGCCCAGCGAAGTAGTGTACATGGCAAAGAGAAGGGGGGCCAACATTGAGCCTTGGGGGATCGCTGTGGTGAGGTGGTGTTGCGTCAATGTTTGGCCTTGCCATGCCACCTTAAAGGATTGTCCGGTGAGGTAGGATTCAAACCAGGAGTGTGCACTGCCCTCAATTCCCATGTCTTCCAGCTTGGTAAGTAGGATTCTGTGCTTTACAGTAGCAAATGCAGCTGAGGAGCTGTGGATCTTGTCCTTCTTTGCAGTGGTGACGCTTGAGAAGAAGGATGAGAGCAGCATTTGGAAGTGTAACAGATCAGATGGGTCCTTTGATTTGTGCCATCTTCTCTCTGCAGCTCTGAGGTTTGTGGGCATCGACCCAGGGGAGTCAGTCAGCCATAAGTGTGACTGCATGGGTCTTGCAGGTTTGGTGATCAGTGGGCACAAGCGGTCTAAGCAGGAACTCAGTGTTGAGCAGAGGGACTCTGTGGCATCATTTACCTCCAGAGATGAGAAAATGCTACGGGGTGGAAGAGCAGAGGTTACAAGTGCAGAGAAGTGGGCAGGAGACAAGTTCCGGAGATTGCATCGAAAGAAGACAATGGGTGGGTGTGCAATGGGTAGTTGATGGAGACAAGCATCAAGCTGAATATAGTAGTGGTCTGAGAGGTGTAAAGGAGTAACTTTAAGTGAGTTGGTCATGCAGTGTCTGCTTAAAACAAGATCAAGTACTTTACCGGCCCTGTTAGTTGGGGGGCTGCTTACCCACTGGAGATCAAACGGGTGAGTTAGCGAGAAGAAATTTCCGACATCTTGAGTGTCAAAGTGAATGTTCATATCACCAAGGTCAAGCAGAGGACAGTCATGCTCAGCGATGGAGGAGAGCAGGGAGTCTAGATCTTCTAGGAAGTTGCCCAGTTGAACCGGAGGAAGATATACAACAACCACACACATTTTAACAGGTGCTGTCGTCAGGGCGGCGTGGTATTCAAAGGAGATGTACACGGCTCCTGATCTGAAATGGGTATATTTTCATTTGTTGGATATCAGTAGCCCCGTACCACCTCCTCTTTTGCCAGGCCGTGGTGTGTGAGAGAATGTGTAGTTGGTGGAGAGTGCAGTCGGTGTGGCACTGCTTTGTGGTTTGATCCAAGTTTGTGTGAGGGCAAGGATGTCAAGTGAGAGATGGTTTGCATAGGCAGAAATTAAGTCTGCCTTGTTCACCGCTGACTGACAGTTCCATAGACCTACAGAGAATTTATTGGTTTTGGATGACGATGTATGGTTTAGTGAGTGGAGATTTCTGAGGTTACGTTTTCCGTTTGTGAAAGTAGAACCGCCTGTGGGTGCCAGAAATAACATAGATAGGATGGTGACACATCGTGAAATAGTAAAAGTAGTCTACCGAAGCGTGTCCAACGAACAGGTGGACATGCTTCGGTACGTCGCTTACGTACGTCGCTTCGGTAGACATGTACGTCGATACCCGAGAACGTCTTCACATGAGAAAGGCTGAACACAAACACTTCGCTGACGCTTCAGTGTATTCCCCTATTTTGTTATGCAAAAGCACATACAGCTGTTTTGTGTGATTGAATGATCCGGCTTAGACCACTCCCTGGGAGGCAGATTGAAACCAAGGCCTGAGGGGAGTGGTCAGACACACTTCCCTAGACAATGGATCCTTAATTGACCTAGTTCTCACTTCCTGAATGGATTTCAGGTGAAAGTTTCAGTCAAAACAGGAGATCCACTGGTACAATTTAGTTGGTAAATAAGCACAGAATTAAGAAAGCAGGCACTTACTCTTCTTAGTCAATAGTCCCTCTGAGATATTCAGAGAGGTACAAGGTATTGAAGTGAGAATCCCACCCCCTGGGAGGCAGACAGAAACCAAGGCCTGAGGGGAGTAGTCAGAATGCAGGCACTTACTGTTCTTAGTCAGTAGTCCCTACTGACTAATTTTGTTGCCTTTCAAACACGTTTAATTGAACCTTTTGAAATCTCTGTCTAATAAGTCACACAGCTGTATACAGAAGTAATGAACTATTATTTATTTATTTTGCAAAAGGAAAATAGCGGTCATATTAAACATAATGGTGAATTAGAGTGAATAAACTCCAGCAAAGTCCACTTTTTATAGAAACGTTATCAAATGGCTGAGTAGTGATATTCAGTTTTAACATTTTTATTGCTAATGCCAAAAAAGATGGAATTCTGTTTATCACAGAAACGGAGAAAACAGTCAATTTAGAGTTGATTTTTTATTTTTATGGATTGATTGCATGAATGTTCAAGAAGTTGCTTAAATAAATTGAATGCACAGGTAACCTTGAAGCTAACACTTTTGTGTGACTTTGACAGTACAGTAAACATACCCATATTTTATCAGAAGGAGATCTTACATAATCAACTTAGCAGAAAAAAGCAAGACAGAAATTTTAAAACAATTTGTCAAAGTAAAGCTGGCAAATATAAGCTGTAAGAAAAAGAGGAGGAAACAGAGGTGAGATTGTGGCGAAGGGATATAAGGGAGGAGTGCAGGAAAAGAATGTCCTCGCCAAGTGCTGAACACTGGATGGAGACCGTACCTGAGAATGAATAAGCACTTTGCAGTCCCCCTAATATGGTTATCCAATTAGCCCAGAGGCAAAAGGTGCCTGCGCAAGGGATTCGTTATGGCCTCAATCGAATCGTCCACAGTCAAAGGAACTGGCATCCACTGTGGATCAAAATGGAAAAGTGCTTGATTGAGATTAGATATGGGTAATTTTGTGAGAAATTACAAATAAAAATCTGTCTTTATGTCAGTAGGTGTGCATTTACATCATAGAACATTTTAACTCTGTGTTGGAAACCAATCAAAATGACGCAGGAGATCAAAAAAAAAAGGCATCACATCAGATCGAAAGAAAGCCTCTCCCACCTTTTTTTGATTTTACTTGCTTCCCTTTGCTCAGTCTTTTTGTCCTATCATCTTTCAGACATCATCCATTGTGTATATTCATATACCACTTTGCATTTGTGAGACAATTGATCCTTCCATCATAATATGTAAAATCTTCTTATTTTCTTATCATTGTCTCCATCTTTCCTCTGCAGAACAATTTAGTTGGGAACCCTTGATTGGAAGCTAATCTAATTTGGACTTTTTAAGTCCTTTCGCCAAAGAAGCACTTCACTTTTCTTTCCTTTCACCGGCACTATTTCCGCTTTATTTCTGTAAACATCTTTGCACCTCCCCACACTACTTCCCTCTGCCCTAATTAATTCAGCTGTGGATTCATTACCCAGAGGGGAACCTCCCAAAAACACACACAAAATAGGGATGGTGGTGGTGATAGGGGGGACATGAGGAGGAAATGGCATTAATAATCTTTCTACTGAACAAAAAAGAACAAAAGCAGCAAGCAAGTGAAAGAACATCGCAACAAAAACACCATGTACAAAATTGTTTACCCTGGTCTCACCGCCGTAGCCAAAACCCCATGGGGATGTCATTAGGAACACAGAGTTCGTTCACTCCCTCTTGCTGTTTTCAGTTGGCATTTTCTTTATTGGGTTCCTGCCCACTCCCCGCTTGTTCCTCTTTGATGAAGTTGCAAGAGTTCAGAGGGATGCAGTAGGGATGGGATACCACCCAGGCACAAAGTACCATGGGAGGAGCAAACCTTGGATCATATGAGGAGAGAGCCATGTTTCCGTACATGGGTCCTGCGACAGTCGTCTCTGTACAACTGCGCTCGGGAGTGTTTTCATGCAAGGCTAATTTAAACTTCAAAAGCAAAAAAAATCTAAACTGAAGTTTTTTAATGATGTGACCTCATGCCAAATCATGCATGCTGATTAACTGTGATTCACTTCTGGTACAATTACTTGGGGTACTTCAGCTGACTTTATTAGTCCGAAAGAGCAGAGATGGAGGGGAGAAAATTTGACGGAAAAAAATTTGATGACTCAATAAGATGGCCAGGAGTGTATATCTATCTCAACAACAACCAAATTGTGATTATTATTTGGCAGTAAGGCTGTTTATTGAACATTATATTGAAGGCTAAGTGTAGAGAAATTCAAGCGTTAAATGGACCGAGATTTGAAATCAAACTTTGTTTGCCGTTGTATTTGGTGCAAACGCTGTACAAACTGAACCACACATTAACCTTATAACGAAAATAATAAAACTAAAAGCTGCAGGATACGAAACCAATTACTTTCTAGTGTGGAATTTTACTGAATAAGAATGATGAACTCAATTATAAGAAGAAACAGTAGATTGGAAGAATAATTCTAAATATACAAATGTTTTTTTTTTTTTTTTACTAAACACTATGCTTAGTGATTGTAGACAGATCCAGATGTGATTTGTACTGTCTGCAAACTATTATTGATATTTTAGTTTGGTTGGAGGCTGAAACAAGTTGTGCCGAGGATGATTTAGAACTTAAAGTAGACATCAGAAAGACCCAGAGGATAGGCTATGCTCAATACAGGTAAATAACATATTACATTCTGAACATTGAAACATTAAATTCATCATATCAGGGCAACTATATTGGATGCTGAGGTCCAAGCTGAGAGGGCTTAAAAAACTATAACTATCCAATATGTAATCTTGACTTTAGGGAAAATGCGAGGAAAATTTTGCAATTCTGAAGTTGAACATTTCATTAGATAAAAACATTAAGGACCACAGGGAAGCTAACAAAAATGCTAACCACAATGAATCTCTACATTGACCTCTGGGTTTTTGCATTAGTTTGCAAATGTCTTTGTCTCTCAGAAAAACATGCTAACTGACAACATGCTTAATATAATAATATGCTTAGAGATGGACTTTCGACAGAAAGCACAGCTTAAATTAGATTGCTAAAATTCTAATACAGCTAAGTTTTTTTTTTTAAAGCAGACTATGGTACAAGGTGGAAGATGGTAGTGAATCTAATATTTTGAAATACATTTTTTCTTTAAAAAAACCGCAAAGTGGCATCACTTGCTCCACTGTTTAGGCATCTTGGGAGACCTTAATGAAAACCTAAGCTGTTCATGTCACTAATAAGGGGTTAAAATGTTATGTTGATCTATCTATTTGTATGGTAATGAGAATCAAATACAACAGTTTAAATTTGAAATTTTAATCCGTGACACACCACAAAACTCTTACGGTTCAGTTTTTGAAAAAACAAATGCTAACTCTATATTTTAAAGAAATCTGGATGAAAACCTACCTCTTTATTTTTCCCTAAGTTTGTTTCAGAGTGGCATGGACCGACAGGTCAACACGTCCTTCCAGACTGTGGTTTCCTTTCTGCTCATTCTGCTTTGACCATCGTTTCAAGGTTCGGTAACTGCAGGATATCATATTTCAGCTTTTGTTTCTCAGTGCAAATGAAATTTTTTTAAATGTTCGTTTCCTGTTGCTGTTTCAGTTTTCAGCTCTAATAAAGCTCTGTGCAGTTTACTCAAACAAGGACTTTAACTTGATTATTTCATGTCGAGCTGATCCAGGCAGCATCATTCTCACCTGGCCGGATGAGGTTTAGTAATGCAATAAAAGCTCCACAGACTTTAAACATTACACGGTTCGATTGGAACTTTAAAAAAACATAGAGCCTTCCCTGCTGGCGGAAAACCAAACACCTCACAGATGCTTTTCAAAAAAACAATCTGCAAACATGCTTAATTGGCTCAAGCAGAAACATCACATGACGTGAATTGTTTTATAAATACCACAAGCAATCTCATTGTTGTTCATGTTTGTGGGGGCAATATTAGTTACAACTTGGTTTTGGACGAGGAGCTTCTGGGGTGAAAAAAAAGTGTAAATCCTGCCAGCATATTACAGTAAATGACATTGCCTGGGGATGAAAAAAAACTGTACTCTTGTTATATAACTTCTGGTAAGGTTAGTACTTCAGCTCCAGCCTCTTTTTAAAAAAGTAATCATGTTTTGCCAAGCTTGGCAAAAGGAGAGAGGGATAGGTGTTGCTGCGGCTTGGGATCCACAGAATCATTAAACCTGCAGGGGTTTTTTCACTTGCACAAATTGAAACCTTTTTACCAATAGCTGCCCGAGAGAGGGATAAAAATAATGATTTTCAAACCTGCTATAAATCCTACCGGTAATCATTTACAAACATCTGGGATACTAGTGTGAAACTGCTAAGGTTTCAGTGTTTTAAGCTTGAATTATTTTATTATACATTTTTGATTACCTTTGGTCAACAATTTAGTAATTTGGGCTTCAGATGTTCATTTCAGAAGATCCCTTAACTATTTCCCCTAGCCATAGAAGGATAAAACAAAGCTTTTCTAGCTTACAACTTGTAACTGACAAGAGTCAGTCAGGTTTAAACAATGTTGCTTACTTTTAGTATGTGTATTTTCCAGCCTAACAAGACATTCCAAGCCTAATTTCCCATAAGGGTTTTTGGAGAAAGAGCTAAAGAAAAGAAAAAAAATATTTCTTGTGTCACATTCTGCCCTGTTGGCTGTGGGCTGTGAGATCTGCTACTTCTCTGCAGCACCTCCTATCAGCTCCAACCTTCCACACCTGCTCACCCTCAGCTGCAGCTCATCACTGCTCATCAGCCAGGCAGCATTTAAGCAGCAGTGTTTCCCTCATTCAGTGCCAGATTGTCGTTGCAGCATGCACTTCATTCCAGCATTGATTATTGGTTTAAATTCTCCGTTTCGACTCCAACTTGCCTCTGACCATGTCTTCACGTCTCTGCCCCGACCTTCTGCCAGTCCACGACAAGCCTTTTGTCTGTCCCCTTCGGATTTTGTTTGTTTGGCTGAAGCACTCTCAAGCCTGCCCGCTTCCTGTTGGTGTTTGGAGCTTCCAAGGCCTGTTATCTGCTGTCAGGTGAATTATCAGCTTGTTGCCAACGCTGTGAGGACTCGCCAGTCTCCTCGTTCCCTGTTGATGCCTGGAGTTAACCAAAGACTGTTTCCTGCTGCCAGTTAAACTAACTGCTTGTTGCTATGCCTAAAGAAATAAAGTACTTAAAACTCTACCTGACGTTGTACTGCACTTGGGTCCTAAACCAGTTCCTTGACAGTACAATCTGGGCAATAATGGACTCAGCAGACAACCCCTCACCCCTGGAGCGTCTGATCAAATTAGAAGGCGTCCTGCAGCAACATGAAGCTTTGATGTCTGCTGCTGTCTCGGAGGCTAGGCAGACAGCCCAAGCTAATGAACGATCTCTCTCTGAACTAACAATACAAATGCAGCAAATAATCACTTTCATCACTTCCTCTGCTGCTACCCAGCCCTCGTCAGTGGTTTCTGCTCTAGCTCCAGCCTCATCTCAAGCTCCAGTTCCGACTGCTCTTCTGCCCAGTGACCTTCCTGAGCCCCGGGTGGGAGCTCCAGAGCGTTATGATGGCAACCCAGAGTCCTGTGGTCCTTTCCAGACAAAATGTACGTTGCTGTTCTCCCTTCAGCCCCATACTTTTGCTTCAGAGCAAGCAAAAGTTGCCTTCATCATTAACCACCTCACTGGCAGGGCTCGTCTATGGGGAACGGCAGAATGGGACAGACAAACCAATGCCTACTCCTCTTTCCAGAGCTTTCTGAAGAGCTACGCAAAGTTTTTGGTGTTGGGTTCTCCAGCTCTGAGGTTGTTCGAGGCCTCATGGGGCTCCAGCAGGGGGAACGCACTGTGGCGGACTTCTCAACAGATTTTCGTACGAGAGCCAGCCACAGCAGCTGGAACCCGGCCGCCCTGGTGGATGCATTGCTCCATGGCCTAGCAGATTACATCAAGGATGAACTGGTTTCCCATGAGGTTCCTCAGACACTGGATGAAGTTATCATGCTAGCAATCCAGATTGATCATCGTGTTCAGGCTCGCCAACGACAGAAACGTCAGGGATCCTCTCGTCGCCACCCAACCATCCAAGCCAGAGGGCAGGCTAGCGCCTCTGCATCTTCGTCAAGACAGCTGTTGGAAGAACTAGAACCTATGCAGTTGGGCCGTGCTTCTCTTACACCAGAGGAACGAGAACGACGATGGAGATCTAACCTATGCATGTACTGTGGCCAGGCTGGTCACTTCAAGTTCAACTGTCCAGTAAAAGCAAAGGCTCACCAATAGTTGAGGAGATACTGGTGAGCCTGACTGTTGTGCCCTCTCCTCAGCCTCAGAGACCTCAGCTTCAAGCCCGGTTACTCCTGCCTTGTGGATCCCGGTCCCTGCTTACATTCATAGACTCTGGTGATGATGCTTGTATCATGGACGAGGATTTGGTTCAGCATTTGGGGCTCGAGAAGGAAATCCAGTTCCACATCCTGAAGACTCCACGTCAACCTCTCATTCTGGGTTATCCATGGCTTCGTCAGCACAATCCCAACATAAACTGGGAGACAGGGGCTGTCCGTGAGTGTGGCCCTTCCTGTTTTCTTCGCTGTTTGAAGCAAGCTGCCTCTACTCTCCACTCACAGTCCTCCAGTTCTCCACCTGACCTCTCTGGGTTTCCCTCTGAAAACTAGGACCTTGCTTCAGTCTTCAGTAAAGCTAAAGCCACATCTCTGCCTCCTAATCGGCCTTATGATTGTGCTATTGACCTCCTGTCTGGGACATTTCTACCCAAGGGTCGCCTTTACTCACTGTGTGCTCCTGAAAGAAAGGACATGGACGTTTACATTAAGGACTCTCTGGCAGCAGGGATCATCCGGCCCTCTTTCTCTCCTGCTGGGGCAGGCTTCTTCTTTGTTGAGAAGAAGGATAAGACTCTGAGACCTTGCATTGACTACCGAGGGCTGAATGAAATAACTATTAAGAACCGTTACCCCTTGCCTCTCCTCTCTACTGCCTTTGAACTGCTTCAGGGAGCCACGGTCTTCACTAAGCTAGACCTTCGCAATGCTTACCATCTGGTCTGGATTAGAGAAGGAGACGAATGGAAAACGGCCTTTAGCACCCCCTCTGGACACTAGGAGTACCTGCTGATACCTTTCGGCCTAACCAATGCCCCTGCTGTTTTCCAAGCCCTGGTCAATGACGTTCTCCGAGACATGCTCAACCAGTTTGTCTTTGTCTACCTCGATGACATTCTCATCTTCTCCAAAACCCTACGTGAGCATGTCCATCATGTCAGGGCTGTGCTACAGCGCCTTCTGGAGAACTCCCTGTTTGTAAAGGTGGAGAAGTGTGACTTCCATGTCCAGTCTGTTTCCTTCTTGGGCTACAATGTGGCCAAAAACTGTCTCCAGATGGATCCAGCACAAGTCTCAGCTGTCACCTCCTGGCTTGTTCCAGACTCGCGCAAACAGCTTCAACGTTTTCTGGGGTTCGCCAACTTTTACCGTTGTTTTATCCGAAACTACAGTTCTCTGGGCGCTCCTCTCACTGCCCTAACCAGTTCCAAGGTGTCATTCCAATGGACTCCTGCTGCTGATGACGATTACAAGGATCTCAAATCTAGATTCACCTCAGCACCCATCCTCCAATTATCGGACCCCAGTCAGCAATTTGTCGTTGAGGTGGATGCCTCAGATGTGGGGGTTGGTGCTGTTCTCTCCCAAAGGTCAGTTGTTGACCAGAAACTCCATCCCTGTGCCTTTTTCTCTCGACGCCTATCCTCGACAGAGAAGAATTATGACATTGGCAACAGGGAGCTACTGGCCGTAAAGGAGCCCTAGAAGAATGCCGCCATTGCCTGGAAGGTACTAAGGAACCATTTTTGATTTGGACTGATCACAAGAACCTTGAGTACCTTCGCTCTGCCAAAAAACTCAATTATCGTCAGCCCCGTTGGTCTCTTTTCTTCACTAGATTCAACTTTATCCTTTCATACCGCCCTGGATCACTCAACATTAAAGCAGACGCCTTGTCCCGGCAGTTCCAAGCTGAGGAGGAATCTACAGACGATCCTGTATCCATCCTTCCTCCTTCTTGTGTTGTCGCCACTCTAACTTGGGACATCGAGGAGAGAGTGAGATCTGCCACTGAGGGGCAGCCGGGACCGTGCCTGTCCTCCCAACTGCTTCTATGTTCCTGAAGTGTTGAGGTCTGACGTTCTGCAGTGGGCACACTCCGCCAAGCTTACCTGTCATCCAGGTTCCCAACGGACACTAGATGTTCTGCTCCAGCGCTTCTGGTGGCCCACCTTGGTGGCAGATACCCGCAGTTTTGTCAAGGCATGTCACACCTGTAATCAGCAGAAAACCTCGCATCAGGCCCCTGCGGGTCTCCTTCAACCACTCCCGATACCACATCGACCTTGGTCCCACATCTCCCTAGACTTTGTGATGGGTCTTCCTCCTTCTGATGGCAACACAGTCCTCCTCACTGTGGTTGACCGGTTTAGCAAGATGGCCCACTTCGTGCCAATTCCCACGCTACCTTCTGCTAAGGAGACTGCCAAGCTGGTCCTTCACCATGTCTTTCGCCTTCATGGTCTCCCAGTCGATGTGGTGTCCGACCGTGGTCCCCAGTTCTCTTCTGTTTTTTGGAAAGAATTATGCAATCAGAAGGGGGCCACTCCCAGTCTTTCCTCTGGTTTCCACCCTCAGTCCAATGGGCAGACAGAGCGCATGAATCAAGAGATGGTGACCGCTCTGCGTTGTCTGGTTTCACAGAATCCATCCTCCTGGTCTCAACAACTCATGTGGGTTGAGTATGCTCATAACTCCCTGGTCAGCTCTGCCACAGGTCTCTCTCCCTTCCACTGTGTCTATGGCTACCAACCTCCTCTCTTCCCTGAACAAGAGAGAGAAGTCACCCGCCCATCTGTCAAAGCCTTTGTTCGCCGCTGCCGTCGGACCTGGGACCGAGCGCGCTCAACCCTCCAGCGCTCGGTGGGTCGCTACACTGCCTCTGCCAACCAGCACCGTTCTACAGCCCCGGCCTACCAAGTAGGCCAGAAGGTGTGGCTCTCTGCTAGGGACCTTCCTCCCCGGGTGGAGTCTAAGAAGTTGTCTCCCAGATTCGTCGGTCCCTTTCCTATTCAGAGGATTATCAGTCCTACTGCAGTGAGGCTGCAACTTCCCAGCACTACGCGTGTTCATCCGACATTCCATGTCTCCAGGATCAAGCCAGTCCATGAGCACCCTCTGTCTCCGGGTGTTCGGCCTCCTCCCCCTCCGCGTCTTATTGATGGGGCGCCTGCCTTCACTGTTCGACGCCTGGTTCGGTCCCGTCGTTGGGGGCGGGGTCTCCAGTACTTGGTTGATTGGGAAGGCTATGGTCCAGAAGATAGATCTTGGGTTCCTTCTCGCCATATCCTCGATGCAAACCTTGTTGCCGACTTTCATCGCCTTCACCAGCCTTCTGCTGTATCAGCCCCCTCGGAACTTGCTGCACCGCCTATAGAGGGGATGGAATGGTCTGACTCTGAGGAGTTTTAGGCCTGCCTGCTTCCTTTGTTCCCCCACCGCCCGCCCTGGCTTGGTGGATCCTTTTAGACGTCGGGTGCCGTCCCTTGAGGGTGGGGTTCTGTCACATTCTGCCCTGTTGGCTGTGAGATCTGCTACTTCTCTGCAGCACCTCCTATCAGCTCCAACCTTCCACACCTGCTCACCCTCAGCTGCAGCTCATCACTGCTCGTCAGCCGGGCAGCATTTAAGCAGCAGTGTTTCCCTCATTCAGTGCCAGATTGTCGTTGCAGCATGCACTTCATTCCAGCATTGATTATTGGTTTAAATTCTCGGTTTCGACTCCAGCTTGCCTCTGACCATGTCTTCACGTCTCTGCCCCGACCTTCTGCCAGTCCACGACAAGCCTTTTGTCTGTCCCCTTCGGATTTTGTTTGTTTGGCTGAAGCACTCGCCAGTCTCCTCGTTCCCTGTTGATGCCTGGAGTTAACCAAAGACTGTTTCCTACTGCCAGTTAAACTAACTGCTTGTTGCTACGCCTAAAGAAGTATTTAAAACTCTACCTGACGTTGTACTGCACTTGGGTCCTAAACCAGTTCCTTGACAGTTTGAGTCTATGAGTCATACTTAAATGACCGAAAGGGGCTCATTAGTGTTTACTGTCACTATAAGAACTTAAACTTGAGACTCAAGTGTTCTCAAGCTATCCACTCAATGAGTTGATGCTCTGCATGTTATGCTGCAAAAAGATGCACTTGATTTATTTAGAGAACCTACTTATAACAATCAGTTTATGTTAGTTGTTTCCTGATAATGCTGAGCACATTACTCTCTGACTGAAGATTAACAGTCATTAACAAAAGGATACTCTAAACTCCACAAACTATTTTTTTTGCATACAAAGAGTATAAATCGGTCCCTATGACAGCTAACTTAATTTTACATTGAAAATGTGATATTTTCTGTAAACTTGAAACATTTTTTAACATATTTCAGCTAAAATCATACTATTGTTGCCCTCTATGAAATTACCGGTGTATACTCCAGTTGAATTTTCTGATAGGTAGAAACAGTACCGGTTGGTACGTGTTTATGTCCAACAGTGGGTAATAGGCCACCTTTAGAGTTGGAGTTTGATATACTTTACTCAAGATAGCTTAAATCTACACGTCAATGCAAACTTTCAGAAAGTGTTAGCAATAGCGCTGCTAACATAAATTGACCACTTTAAAACTGGATCCATTTTGTCCTGCGCTGCCTCGGCCATGTCATTAACCATCTGCTTCAATTGATGAGGTTCAGCCTTAGCAGTCCCTCAAACTCTGGTGATGAGAGAGTTAGGAAACCCTCCACAAAACACCAATGCATAGCAAAACTACCAGCCTCGCCTCGCTTAAATTCCTCCACTCATCACCACACTTGGAAGTCGATGTGAGTCTTACTCGGCATCGCCCAAACCCCGCAGCTTTTAGAGCGGTGTTTAGTTACACTTTTAACCTTTCTCTGTCCAAATCCTCCACGTTGATGTCTATAATTTGTGAGGAAGATATTATGGATGCGTAACAGTGTCATTTGCCATATCATAGTCCACGGGAGCATCAGAGTATGCCTTGGCCAAACCCGCCAACATTCAAAGACAATGTGAGGCATCAGTCATCAAGACAGACTTTTTCCCCTTGGACTAAAGGATCTACATCTAACTGAAAGGGTGGTATTTTCCCCCAAACTATAAGCCCCTCTTTAGCCACAAACCAATCAGCAACTTTCCCAAACCGAGCCAAGATAAAAAGCCAGTGTATTGTGTATTTCAATGAAGAGCCATGTCTGGATTAAACACACCATCACTCAAGTAATCAAACTAGACTTTCCACACAAAAAAAACCCCAAAACAGACAGCCTTACTTCAACACTCCATTTAGTCATACTATAGTAACACTCAGCTGGGGGAGCAGAGAACAACGTGCCTCTTCCTTATGTCATGTCCTGGGAAACTCCACCATAATCCTAGTCCATAGCTGGCACTGGCCATATGTGGGGAGGGCTAATAGAGTAACTGGGGTTTCTTGGGGAGGGAGCTTCAAAATGAGAGACATGTATACAAACCCGAACCAGATGCAGGGATATACGGATGGATGAGTGTGAAGGAGAACCTGAATCATCATATCTGTAACTTCCTACATATCTACTTTTTTTTTCCTTTGAGGAGTCCAATGTAGATTTGTTGAACTTTGAGGCGCTTCGAAGAATGGGTAATTTCATCTCTGTTTGATTGATTAGTTAACCAGCCATGCAAGATGAGAAATAAGTAATAGTTTCACCCCACCCTTTGCAAAACCTGCTTATGTATTTGCAAATGTCAACCCCCACGCCCCAAACAACATTCCATCTAACCACTTTTTATGCTATTTTGTCAACTTTAACAGTAGGACACAGACATAGAGCAGTTTTTTTTTTTTTGAAAGACCTCAATTAATAGGATTCCGCCTATTCTAGGCCTTAACGATTAAAACAATAAGGCAACTTTATTCTTACATATGTAAACAAAATCTAATATTTAATTTGAGTATATTTATTTAGTGTACAAATAAAGGCATTGTGAGAAACAATTAAGTAAATCACCAAGAGAAGATCTATACATGTGTCATCATGCTAAATTGGCTAAGAATCCCCTTTGTTTTAGCTGCTAGGCTGGACTAGGATTAATATCAATTTTCCCAACACACAAAGAAAGGAAGGTACAGTAGCATTAATCCAGATCTCACTGCTAAAGATTTGGTAAACATTTGGAATTTGAATTATTATGAGTTAAAGGTATAGGAGTGGATCTTTTCAAAAGAAAAATTTCAATGGAAAATCCCATAGAAAATGACAGCCAATCTAACACGACCGGTGGTGAAAAATAACTGGCTGTCAATGCGAAAATAAAATTTACTCGATGACGTATATCACTATTGTCCCCACTCACCCGACCCGTACAACGCGCGCTCATGTTTGAATTGGCGCATGCGCAGATTGTTGTTTAGGAAGTACACCGGGACGGACAAGATGCATCATTCACCATTGAAGAGAGGTTCTCCCCGTACGGCAGCGGAAATGGAAGTGGCTGTGGTCCCGCAGATGTAAACAGACTGCATGTGTTGAGAACATGCGCCCTCCCGATATCACAGGGCGTTACTGTAGATGAGGTGGTGCATGCGCAGTGTTGCAAAAATGAGAATGAGCTGAAGAGCCTCTCCTATATCTTTACTTTTACTCTTCTGAGCAGACAGCTTTTGAACCAGTGAGTTGTGGTTAGCTATTCTTTAGCTAACACAAAAGTTTGAATAGGGGTTCCTGCTCGTTTATAAGGTTGAAGTTGGGGTTCAAATACATGGTAGGATGCGTCATGGTCTTAAAGTCTACGTTTGTTTTAAAGTTTACTGCAAAACCCAAAGGCTATCTTTGACATAGTTCACTAGCCTTTCATTGTTGGCCATTGAGTTAAAAATCTAGTATTTTAATATGATGGTATGGAATAGTTAAACCTGAAATGGAATTAAATTCCTAAAATGTTTTTATTTTTTTCTTTTATTTTGGTGAGAACAGTTTATTACAATGAAGTCTAACCTTGCTTTACAATCCACATTGATCTGTTAGACCTGAGGGAAAACAGTGAATCCTAATAAACATGATTGCAAGAAGGTTAAGGCCAAACACTGAGTAGTGATAGTTTAAAGCCTTGGTAGATATTAAATAGAAAATGTGTGGACTGGGTGATGGTAAAACATATGTTTCTATTCATCTCAGGCTATACAATGTTAATCTCAGATAAAATATTGTTAGTAAAACTGTGATATATATTTGTTCCACAAGAAGCCCATAATTCTTCCTACACAATAACAGAAATATCTTTAAATAAATCAAAACTGGCAAATTCTATTATCGCCTTTCTTCAAGACTAATCTCCACAATGTTCTTAAGTGATATCTAAGAGGCACATTGAAAATAATGATCTAAATGTTACCCATGTCTAATTTGTTTCCGTTTCTTTTCATTCTACACCTCCTAATATTTAGAGAGTATTGTTTTTTCCAGTGAAATGGGGCAGACAGGTACGTCACCAAATCCATCGCACCCTGTGCAACTCAACTAAATCTTTCATCGCAAAAGCTGGGAGAGGCTGAAGTTGTCACAAATGTCCAGAAGTAAAACCCATATAATTCCAAATATTCAAGCATTAGCAATTGGACTGAAATAAAGAGTGAAAAATAACAAGAAACATGACAGCTGTGATGTCACCAACCATTGGAAACCATTAGTGGTTTCAAGTGTTCCTCTGAACGTTTTCAAGTCCGCGTGAAAGCCCATTGACATCTCGCTATCACCCCATAAGTAACTCTACACACACTGGTGAAGCTTTAGCTGTGAACTTGGAGCAGTGTAGGAGAAGTGGGCCGTTGGTAATTCTTTGTAGCGCACAGCTTCAGCTACAGCTACAAAAATTGCACAAAGACTCTCAACACCCACACTTCACTCTGTCTTCGCCACCGGCACCTAGCAACAGATGTTATGATGTTGTTCAAAGTCGCCCATCCTTGTTTTTCCTTAGCAGGGTGGTTAAAGTGTTGAGATGAGGTGAAGATGGGAAAAAAGTGCTACTACTTCACGGCTGTGCTTTGTGATGCGCAAGGATAGAGAAGCTTTAGTATGTAAACTCTCAACATGAATGTGTCTTTATTTAGAAAATGTGGGAGACAAAGGATAAGATCACAAAACACATTTGACTGGATAGTGAAAAAAGAAGCCCAACTTGAAGCATCTTGAAAAAATGAACAAGGGACATTGCAGTGTGTACACACATTCATACTTTACAGACTTTAACAAAGTGAACTTCAAGTGGGACACTGCAAAATAATTTTCCAAAGTTTAGTGGCTCCAATTTTACTCTGACTCATAGCTGATAACTTAATTTTACTTTTCATACCAACTGTGCAGCACCAGGGAGCAAATTGAACTCCAGGCTATTCTTCACTTGCACTGAAAGTGTGAAGTTTCTGTACAATCCTGAGCCAGGACCTGACCAACAAGCAACAAAAGGTTTAGAAATTGTATTTAAACAAATTATTAATACATTTTCACAGTAAGTCTGTCAATGGGTTCTCTAGGTGGGGTACTTGTTACCATCCTCCATTTCTGTCTGACATTTTTATCCATTCCATAAACTTTGTAAGTATTACAAAAAAAAGATTAAAGAATAAAATGATTTTGGTTTAGAAGTCACAGTTGTACCTGGAAGACGGTAGAAAGCATTGATAATGGAAATCCTGACAGGTGGTTTAAGTGAACCAGGAAGTATCACATCATCTGATATTTGTCTTTCCAATCGCACAATATATTCTGTCAGGAGAGGAAAACTCTTTTAGTTTATAGATTGACAATATTCAAGGAAGTAAGAATGATCCAAAATGTTGGTAAGGACCAAAACAGCAATTTCAACAAGAAAGTTACATAAGAGAAAAGCAATATCCTAAGTAAGTTGTAGAAAGTCAACAATATTGTTCCAAATACACCCCCACAATTACTGTTTATTTCTATTCTTAAGATGGACTCTGGTAAATACTGGACCATGTTTGAAGAAGATTTGCTCCAAATTAGAGTTTATGTTTGAGATTCACCTTATACCAAGACTTAACTACAAGCCATAACTAAAATTCAATGGTCTGGAATTTAATCAGGTGTATCTGTTAGAAAGTCTCAGTCAAAGTCCAGATCCATTCAGAGATGGTCACAAGTCTTTTTTTTCATCTCAAGTCTTTTAATAAGAGAAATAAATGTCTTCAGTATAAATGCATGGCACTGAATTTGACTCTAACATCTCATTTCTATATTAGCTCAAGAGCTAATAAGGTCACCTGTGATTTAGAGCAAATTTTTCAAAAGTCTATGTGGCAACACCTGAGAGTTAATGTATATCTCATTTTGGTTGGTTCAAGCTATTTTGAAAAGAGGAAACACTAAATTGTAAGTCCTTAGACATGGAAAGCTCATAATCAAATACCTCAAAAATGTTGCAGTAATTGGAGGTTTTACAAAACCTTAAAGGGGCTAAATACATATCTGTTACCCATTTAAGAGCCGTATTTTAAATACCAGCAGACATTTTGCTTTCACCTCACAATTACTCACGTCGTGTTAGATAATATCTTGAAAAAGCAACTAAAAAACCAACAGTTTGTTGTTGTAACCAGTAAGAAATGTAAGAGGTGTGAAAACCTTTGCAAGGTACACTGAAATATCTAGCCACCAATGCAGTCTACTAACTGCTTAATAGCAACTGGGGCCTGGACAAGGAGAAGAAAAAAAGGTTGTCGGGTTGGAGGACTTGGACAAAAGAGGTTATGTTTCAATGCCCTCAAGTGATTATGGACGATCCAAAATGTCATTTATGTAAATGTCATAGTTAAGAAGTAGAAGCCAGTTCTAAAACGCCTGTAAACTGTTGGGTTAAGGGCAGTAAACTCAGAATGAAATGGATCAAATAATTTTATCAGAGTCTAGACCAGCAATTGTCCTCCTTAGAAACTGCTACTAGAATGACTTTCTCTCCTTTTTCACACTTTTACCTATCAAACTCTGTTATGTCTTGATATCTAGTCAATAGATCAACATTGTTTGACTTAAGAGAAGATTATCGTTATTGATGGCATTAAACTCTTAAGATTGATGGAGCTGTTTGGCATGAAGGTCATTGCTCCGTTCCAAAGTTCAACCCTGCTTTCATGGTCAATGAAGTCTTTAAGAAGGAGATAGCTTTACTCAAAACATTACCATTTAACTGTGTCATATAAAATGCAGTGCATGACTATGTGGCAGCAAATGTGAGAGAAACATGAGATTTACTGTGTGACTCAACAAATACAATAAGAACCGATGAGTCATTCACAAATGTAGTTACTGTTGAGTTTAAATAGCACAGGTCACACTGAATCCACAGCGCAACGTTGTGCACAGTGGAATGGGGTCGTTTGGGAACTGGCTTCTGGTTCTGATTATTCTGCAGTGTCTTTTCTTTAGGCCTCTGACTGTTATAAGCTTAGCGCATTTTGTGAAATGTGAGCCCAAAACACGAGCTTAAACATCCAGAGGGCTTGTCGGATGCACTGAAAAAAGGGGAATGTAGTGGTTTTTATTTGGGGGCGCTAGGGTCATACAATGTTCCATAGGTTTGGAAAAACCGTCAAGGTTCTGACCGGAGTTAAGGCACTACAGTTGTGTCGATCATGTCAAGATGTTCATTGTTAAGGGTCCTTAATTTTTTTTACCATCTCCAAAGATCATTTCATTTTAAGAAAGGACAAGGAATAAGGTTATTAAATGGTCATTTTAATCATCCACAGCATGATTGTGTGAAATTATGGCCTAAGAAGAGAATGCGACAAAATAAGTTTATCCTCCTTCCCATTGCAGGTGCTACATTGGTGGAACACACACCTGTAAGATCCATTTGGCCAAAGTAAACGGACTGCATCTTGGAAAGATCCAAACTAAATTATCTGTCTACTGTTTGGTACACGAATTGGTATAGTTAGAGATGAGCATGAGCCAGGCAACAATATACAACAATATACAACAACAATATATTGCGCAAAAAGAGACTCTATTTCTGTCTAAGGATGTTGATGAAATTGTTCCTTTCAACTATTCTATAAAAATATATAAATATCTGTCTGATTGGGAACAGTGTAATGAAGAAGGCAGCCTCTGGTGGTGCACTATAAAATGCTTTTTAAATAAATATATTCATAAATAAAATATTTATTTAAATACACTTCAATAAAGTTTTGTATTCTTTTATTTTTTACTTTAATTTATTATTGCCATGTATTTCTGTAAATAAGTACATTTATTGATGCCATATTAGTTCAGTGAAATGCTTTTTTTGTGTTTATAACATTTGAAACTAATGTATTTTTAACATGAAATTAAATTATCTGAAAAACAACGTCACCTGTTTCTCTAAATTCAAACCAAACTAGCTTCTTTGGGAACAGAAAGCAGGGTTTGTTGAAACTTGGGCAAGATCTCTTTTAAGCCTGCAGTCTTTTAGGGTAACCAAGAAGAACAAACCGGCCCATGACACACTGTATTTACTCTGCAAACAATTTAGCATGGAATCATCTGGATGCAATACAGCTATCAAAAACATAAGATGGGTACCTCCCAAAAAGCTTTACATAATACTTCTTCTAACGAAAACATAAAAACAGAGACAGATTTAATAAAGAGTGATAATTAGAAACACCAACTCACACAGCATGACAAAAATGGTTGGAAATTATATAAGATAATTTGGTGGCAACTTAAACAAAGTTAAAAAGTTTTCCATTGAAGTTTTAAGTATTATCTATAATAGCAGTACTATAGTACCTATAGTAGAAAGGTACTTTAATGAGTCTGCTGAAAAGAGAAACCTGTTTTAGCTCATTGAAGGACAATCTAAGTGAATCAGTAAAGTATTCTCATGCCTACATTTTTTCAGCTTAACTTTTAGCAAAGTCCAGATAGGCTGCGTCATGCCTTTTAAGCATTGACTTTTCTGGTCACTCTACCGACTAGGCCATGATTAGAGGATTTTTGTAAAGATGTAATTTTTAAATTTTATTTCTTGGTGTAATATATATTTAAAAAATAGTGATATTTTCAAAAAACTTTTGTGTGTCCAATTTCAAGGAAACAGATTAATATAATACAATTCGGTATAAGGCTTTAACATAATTAAATGAGGAAAAAGCGAGGCACTGCAAGGACTTTTCTTGTTTGTATTATCATAATGTTTACCTTTAGTTTGTCCCTTATTTCACCTTTTTCCTTAAGTTAACGGGTCGGCCGAGGTTGTGTCAGCTCTGTCCACTGGTGTGAAAAAGTCCTGTATGCTGGATTGCTGAGGTATTGGCCCTAATTATGTTAACTGCGAGGCAGCTTTTACTAACCGCACCACCAAGGGTTTACAGGGCTCTCATTATGCACTTAGATTGTACTGTAAACCAAGAAACAAGGAGCCAGAAGCTACTGCTCCAAAACCACATTGCTTCCTAACAGGAGACTGTTTCCTTTCTTTGTTGTGATGTCTAAACAAATCAGCGACAGCGACAAAGAACATTTTTCTCATTTTTTCCTCTTGTTGAGCAGCTTGACCTCAGGTCTGAAAAATGCAGACACTCGATAGTGCCACCTTTGATTAAAAGAAAACAGGACTAGATACTTCTGTTATACATTTTTGACCTTTATGTAAAATGTCTTATTAATAAAAATAAAATAAAAAGATAATTTGTAACTAAATACTTTGTTTTATGGAAAAACCCATTCTAGACCTTATTTCAAGAAGCAACCCCACAGTATGATCCTGCCACCAGCATGCTTAACAGTAAGAATTATGTTTTTGGTGTCTACCAAACAAAGTTGCTCCATTTTGCTATCATCACATCAAACAATTTTCCATTTATCCATGTAGTCTACCACATGCCTGATGCCGATCTCTGGTCTAGCCTTCATGAGTTTACTTTAATAGTGGTGGACTTATTGCCACTTTATTGTAAAGCTTTGACTGGTAAAGTCTCTCACACAAGTCTCCTTTTTGCAAGGTCACTCATTTTGTGAAGACAGCCGAATCTCGGCAGATTTACACATAGGCCATATTCCTTTCAGCTCTAGATCATGGATTTCTTTCAATTCCAGGGAATGTTCAGAGCAGTAAATATGTTTGTATCCATCTCCTGACTTATATTTATCAATAACCTTTTCTATGATTTGCCTGGAATTTAGCATTACGTCCATGTCAAGTACACGCTGAATGCTGAATGAAGAAATCAATAAATAAATGCTTTGGTTTTTGGTTTTTGAATACAACATATCTTTGCCAACAGTCTTCAGGTTTTGAGTTTCATCTAACAACTTGTCAGGGCCTTTGGAAATTGACATCAAGTTATAGTTGCACTGTATGCATTTGCGTGCCTCACAACTTACAGTACTTTACTTGGATCATAGCTAGCTAGGCACCACTGATAAAGCATAAATAAAAACTTTATGATGGCAATAAAAAGCAACACACTGGCAGAGGACCCATCTGTGCTAATCACAGAGCCAAGGCTGTGCATTAGTAGAATTAGAGGGTATTTAAGAGTGGCTCAGCACTAAGCCAACAGTATTGGGTATGCTCCTAAAGATTATAGCCCAGCCTGCAGTCCTGTTTCCAGCCCATTTCTGCTAAAGATCAGAGTCTTCTTGCTAAATAGCTCTTCAGTAAGTGCCATGAAGGAAGACTCACATTCAGCCAAGTCCACTGGTCCACTGGCAGCAAAGGCTGGCAGAAGAAATTCCCAGTTCCATAGTTTAAACAGCCAACAGTAGATGATTGGCCTGGCTAAACACACTCACTATCCCTAGCAAAACAGATGGCAGTACTTATGTTCTTAACCCTTACTCAGGCATTGGTCTATAAAATATACAAAATATGCAGCAGCAAATAATAACTGATGGCTCTCACAACTGTCCCATTTGACCATAAATTCTACTTAGAGTTTCTGCAAATTATAATAAACTGCAGGATAAATTCCTTCATTAAAACAGGTGCCTAACAAGTCACATCTAACAGAATATATGAGACCATTAAAATGTTGTCTGTATTTTGTAAAAACCAAAAAAAACAAAGTCAGATGACTCATGTATTAATTTAGTTGAAGGTAATTTTAAGGGATTTTATGAAATTGTGGGTAATCAAGCAGATAATTTAAAATACAGATTTTCTAAATACATGTGGCTTTGTACCAATTTTAAAAAGAAATCAAACAGAGAAGGATGTACTGTCTTTAATATGTTTGGAATAACAAATAATCTTAAGTAAAAGATCATAAATGTTTTCGGTAAACATGCACATATTTCTGGATTCTTTCTGACATTTAGAGAAAAAGGTCACCTGCACTATGTAAAGTTGGCCGGAACTGGAAAACAAAGAACCTAGCTTGTGATCTTTCTGGCTTGTCATGAGTCTCTGAGTTTTCTAAAACTGGGCACTAACTGGTACCCGAGGGTTCTAAACTGGAAAAGATTAAAGGATGATGGGCATTAGAGCTAAACAAAATAGAAAAAGGAAATACTGATTAAAATAAGCTTGATTAAATAAATGTTGATAATGTATATTAATTGCATACCCAAGATTACCTCTATACATCTGGTACATTCTGTTTTAAAAATGCTCACAACCTTGGGATGATATAAGTGTTTTGGGACTCCGATCTGAAACTTCAGAGACAGGTTAAGACAATTAAAGGGTCAGCCTTCTGTCACCTTATGAACATTTCTAGAATACAAGGACTGGTGTTCAAAGAAGATATAGAAAAACTCCTCCAAGCATTTATCTTTAGTATAGCACTGATTACGGCAACAGTGCCTTCACAGGGAAGACGTGTGAAGTTAAAAAGGTCAATCAGGCAGCTGCAGCTAATCCAGAACACTGCTGCTCCTGTTTTTACTAAAACTAGAAAAATACAGGACATTACCTGTTTTAAATCCCTGTACTGGCTCCCTATAGCATTTTAAAACATAAAAATTTGCCATGGCAGTAAAGTCTATCTCATGACTCTGTATCTATTGTTGTTAGCAGCCTTTATAGGGTGACTCTACCACCTTTTTCAAATCTAAATAAAAATAAGTGCTTTCAGTTTGACACTTTGTTGCATCTATGTTAAATATTCTTATTTTGAAATAGGAAATGAGATGGTTCCTGATGTTGGCTGTGGGTTCAAAGCATTGTTTGGTGGCATTTTGGGTGGCACACCATTCGCTTCCAAAGATGCTACAGTATGGTGTCATCCACTTAGCACGTTATTTTATGGCTAAACTTTGATGATTCTTGAACTTCTTTTATGGATTCTTTTTTCCAATCAGCTCAACTCCAAACTAAAGTGTTGGAAAAACATATCTAGTAGCTTTTCTAAATTATTCTGGGACCACCACAGAACACCACATCTTTGTTTCACAATGATTGTGTTCCAGTGATTTAAAACACAATGTTATTATTGAAAACTTTTTTTTGCTTGTGTTTATACAAACCAATTGTTGAAATCTTGTTTAGTACCTTTAAACCCAATATTGGCCATTGCCTTATTCTTGTAAACTTAACATATTGCTTAATTGTTGTTTTTTTTGGTTTCTTTGTGGAAACTGTCTACACATAGTGTTTATTATTCATTAAACTTTTTTTCATTTTATAAACTAAGTAGCCAATTAAAACTGGTAGCCATTATGACACTAAAGAATAGATCTAATTATGTAGGGCAATTTTTTGTTTCTTTTTTTTAGGTTTTGACCAGATGACAGAACTCATTGAAATAGATCCAATCTCTTTAAAAGGATGTAATATTAGTAAGTACAAATGTTTGAGTAACAGCTGCTTAAAATGCCTTCACAATTGTACATCCGAACAAAATCAAACTCAATGTTGAAATAGGTATTTCAGTTCAATTGAAAAAAATTTTTTTTCCTCCACTGGATATATAAGTGTTGTTATTGCTCATGAAATCAAAGAAACTTTAAGAAGTCGTGTTGGACTGTGAGGCTGTGAGCAGGAAGGATCTTTGGTTGCAGCCAGTCTCCCCACAAATCCAATAAGCCTCTGACTGAAGCCCGCTGTAATATGACAGACTGTCATAAATAGTTGCCGTGGCATGCTAACAGCGCAACATCCAGACAGGGGAGGTAGTATTCTACAGAAACATTTCCTGATGACATTATCAGTTGTTGGTAAAGGGAGACGTTAGACATGCGGAGAGATCCCTAGCCATGATCAATGGAAGAAATGGTTTGAACCTCCTCATCTCTGCTCTTCATCCAAGATGCTTCCTTTTTAATTACTGAGAATTAGTGGCATAGAGCAGGTATTATTTGAGAGGCTAATCAAGCAGTTATAAAAAAAAACAAGAAAAAAAACACTGTCAACACAATTGCACATTCTAGCAGTTTTTAAAAAATAAGTTAGAGCAAAAATATTTTCATTTGTACAACTTTCGAAAAAAAAAAAGCAATACCTTGGCTTAAAGGATTTTAATCAAATGTCCTATGAAAAGGAATTGTTTTCTTACAAAAATAGAGAAATTAATATATTCTGTTAATATACTCATTGGAAAATGTCATACCCTTACATGAGAACAAAAACATCTGGAAGGGTAAATTGCTTCATTACTTTCCATTCAGTATATACTGCATTAGAAACAAAATATCAAGACAGAACCCATACCATATGGATATGCAAAACATACAGGTTACAGCCTGGGAAATGAGTGACGCAGTCAGTGGGAATCCATCTGAGACAACTGACTGTACTGATTTTAATGTAAATATTCATGTTGCCTTTGACACATTGATGGCATTTTATTTTACATGATAACATCAGTGAGAGGAAAAATTTGACTTTAGTTTATGGAACCCTAATCAATAGAAGAATAAACTGAACGCATGAGTGCGTTGCATCTGCAGCACAATCGATCTGTCATTGAAAAAGAACGGCTTCCATCTAACTTGAAGCAAATTAAACATGAGGGCATAAGTAGCAAGTTAAAGAAAAAGTTCCCATCGTAATTTTCCATTTATATCAACATCAGTCTGCTTTCTCTGTGCAAATGCCCTGAGATAAATTTTGTGACACACAAACAACTGAATACATGCCATGACTCTTGTCCAAACCTCAACCCACAGAACTCGAACCTTAAGGCCTGCACGTGGCTTTACAATGAAGCAAAGCCGAACAGTAAGAGACCACGCAAAGGGAGCATAATTAGACAGAAAAAAAATCTCTTTAACTGATTATAGCAAATCAGAAGGAACAAAAAAAGCATTGAAGAGTTACAAGCGGACACGGCATGTTTCTCTGTCTTCTCAGTGCTGCATGGCAAATGCAGGGGGATCTTATTGCAACAGTAAGGACCCACCATTTCAGGTTTCTTGTATTGCCTGATGCCAGGATTGTTTCAATAATATGAAACAGTGGACAGCCTCCACCCTGAATTGTTACACACATGGCATAAAACCTAATGCTAAATGGTTATTGCTGAACATTTGCCATAAAGTACAATACATCGCACAGATGAGGTCATTGCAAGCTATTGACAGTTGCATGTGTTTATATATCCTCTGAATAACCCTGCCTATATGTTCTTTATTCTGCCTTGTTTTATGACTTGCCACAGCTGCTGTAGCCATAGATTTCTCAAAGGGAGTCATTAAAGTTTCATCTAATTTAATCCTAGAAATAAAAGTCTCATACAAACTCTCAGGTAACTGCCAAAGCTGAACTAGAAATATTTCCTTTGATAAGAAGCCAGAATATAAATAGAGTTAGTTAGTAAAGACGTTCCTATATATTATATATTCAATGATCATGTTTCTGTGGTAATTGAAACATTTCAAGAAAATCTCTATCTCAATAACCTGTAGGTCATTAGAAAAATAGATTTGTATTATTTGTAGATAAATTATAAACCCCTCAATTATTGAAAAGTCTGCTGCCTTGATAGTTGTCCAGCAGAATATTCTCGCACACCACCAACAAAGTAAACCTGGCATATTAATGGAAAGTTAAGTGTAAAGAAAAACAGTGATGGAAAAAAGCACAAACGTGTCTGATATACCACCCAAACACGATCATGAAGCAATGCCCACTCAAGGGTTTGGGGGATATTCAAAATGACAGATGAGTCAGAGCTTCAAGAAATACTGCCCACCTGGAAAAACCACTCTACTCTTGTTAATGGGTTAATTTTACATTTAATTAGAAGAATAACCCAGACAGGACACGATGAAGGATCTAACAATGAGTCAATAACTGCGAGGTATAAAAGATGAAGAGGTGATCACTGAACAAGAAGCAGGTGGATGATTATTAACAGGAAGCAGCTGTAAGTGAGGGTCAGTCCAAACAAAGTTTACGTTTATTGGCCCAGAGGCTACTTGAACCAGACGTTGACCTAAAGGCCACATGAACTTATCAGGGCTTGAGAGCTTATAGATTCTGCAAATGCCGGTAAAAGATTTCAGGATAGCCTAAAGAGAAGGAAACTACAATCTAATCCCATGGGTCTCCTTCAAACCAATCATCTAAGGCAAGAATAGAAACCTTATAGGAAAGCAGGTTGCCTTTTACCATCTCATCCATGAAAGGAGAAGAGCAAGAGTAGTGCTGTTGGCCAGAAACCAGGAGGATTTTACAGAAAACAGGATTTTTCAAGGATTTAAATACTCTTTTGTTTTCTCCTTGTGATACTCGATTTGATCTTTAGCAGATTTTGGTTAAATCATCAGTTCTGAGTATCGTTGTGTTGGCCTCTGATGGGTCCAAATTTCGTACAAGTATATTGTTAATATAAAGGGGTAATTTCTATAATGTTCTCTGTAGTAAGCTTTATAGTTGAAAATATTAGCTTAAACTACTTCATGTTGTGTTTTGAACTATTTACACATACTTACAACCCCTAAGCTCTAACTGGAAAACCACGTTTATAGAAAATATTTATTATTGAGAACAATGATTAACGCTAGTAAGAAATAAACTTGGAAAATGTATCTCTTTATTCCATCACTTCCAGAGTATCCCTATTTTCTGTTTTTTATTGCCATTTGAATTGTGTAAGGCAAAAACATGTTGAGGAAAAAACAAACAGGGAAGTTAAAGAAGTTATGATTCATCCTTGCCGAGACATCTGGACCAAGGAAAGCCAATGGTAAGGCCGGCGAGGACATGGATCTTTATATTAAGCCCTGCTGTCAGTTCCTCACGGAGGCAAGTAATGTCACATTTCGTTTCAGGACTGTTGGATAGCTCCAATCCCCTTGAAGCTCTTTCATCTTCTGTACTGATTTAGAGATAAGGCAATTACATCCAAGTGGAAAACACATGGACCAAGCCATGAGCGCCTGCTGAGAGGTAGCAGTGAAGGATGGGAGTTCACTGTGGACTATACAGGGATAATTAGGTAATTCACTGTGACAATCAATGTCTGCAAGCCTTTAGTCTCAAACAGGAGTCTTGATTTAATAATAGGTGAGTTACTGCCAGGGAAATAAGATATTAGTATACGATTTCAGATCTTTTTGACTGATTTTAAGAATTTTCAGGCAGAAATGTCACAGTAACACAACTAAAGACATGTGCTAGAAAGAGGATGATGGCAGAGAGTGAAGGACATTCCTCAAGCTAGCTGTGTACTTATATCATCTCACCCCACTTATAGTTCCAGTTTTCATTATAATAGCAAATAGCAAAATGTATATTTATTTTTGAAAAGTCTTGGAAACACTACTGTGTACCATCACATGAGTATAGGGTATGTAACCTTTACTATATGCTTCAGCTTTCTAAAAAAGTAAATAGGAAAATAGTAAATTAGCTTTTCTGTGAAACATGCCACAAAGCCACAACCTATATGGAGATATTTGTTCATTTTGGGATGTTTGGCTAAACCCATGTTCCTACATAAAGATGTTAGGACTACACCACCAAGGAAAAAAAAAAGGATAAAGTGTTCTAAAGGGACCAAAGCATTTTGCCAAAAAGGTTAGCAGAATGTCTGAGCCTTGCAAATAGTGTTTTAAGAACTGTTGAAGCTTTAACAGCTACAAAGGTCGGGCGCACCAAGTAGTAATCACAATGATTTATGTTGATGGAGCTCTTGTCCTGTATTAATGTCCAAATGTGTCACCTTGAACAGTGATTTAAAAATTTAAGGATATTTTATTACAAGCAGTAAAATCCATGAAAGATCCAAATTTGTCTTTAAGGTAGGGTTCATCTTGGGGGGGGGGGGTTGGCCTCCCAAATTTTTCTAGTTGGTAAAGCGTTAAACAATGGTTTCGATGGGGAGAAGCAGCAGTTCTACTTTGAATCCCTCCCCGATGGCCGAGCACCTCACCCTATCTCTGAGGGAGATCCCAGACACCCTGCGGAGGAAACCCATTTCAGCCACTTGTATCCAGGATCTCGTTCTCTCCGTCATGACCCAAAGCTCATGACCATAGATGAGGGTAGGACCGTAGATCCAGTGGTAAATCGAGAGCCTCGCTTTTTGACTCAGCTCTATCTTCGCCACAACGGACAAATACAGCGCCCGCATCCCTTCAGACGCCACACCAATCAGTCTATCGATCTCCCGCTCCATTTTCCCCCCATTTGTGAACAAGACCCCAAGATACTTAAACTCTTTCACTTGAGGCGGTACCTCCCCCCTGAGCTGGAGAAGGCCCTCTACCCTTTTCCAACTCAAGACAATGGCCTTGGACTTGGAGGCAGTGATTCTCATCCCGGCCGCATCACACTCTGCTGCGAACCATCATAGTGAGAGCTGCAGATCACAAGCTGATGAAGCCAAAAGGACCACATTATCTGCAAAAAGGAGAGATGTAATCCTAAGGTCACCAAAACTGATCACCTTAACACCTTGGCTGTGTCTAGAAATTGTATCCAGAAAAGTTAAGAACAGAATCTGTAACAAAGGGCAGCCTTGCCAGAGTTCAACCGGAAACGAGCCCGACTTACTGCCGGTGTCAGGTCATTCTGTGCTGTTTCCTAGGTGGCCACGGGGGTCGCTGTTGCGGGGCTCCAGGATGGAGTCCCGCGGTTCCCAGGTGTCTCGGGTTGGCACTGATGAGCAGAGCAGTATAAAAGGAGTGTGGATCAACTACTCGGCGCCTGAGTGTTGCCAATTATCGGTAACCCTCAACCTCAGTGCCAAAAGAGTCGATTAGACTGTCTTCCTAGCGTTGCTACGTCTGTCTCCCATGACAGCAGCATTTCCTTGCGTTAGAACTGATTCCTGTATACTTCCTAGATTCTCCGCGTTCCTAGCCTGTGTCCATACTGCCTCTACTAAATACCCCTTGTCTTCTTTCTCAGGTTCATTCAGTCATTACTCACCCAACTCCGGAGAAAACATATCCCGCCTGCTCACAGGTATTTCCACTCCTCTTCACTCTGCTCGATCTGCCTTCCCCAGCATACCCCGTCAGCTGGATCAGACCCCCGGACCACACCATACTCTGGACTCAACCGGACATTCCCCTGGCGACACCTCCACTACGAACAAAGTAAGACCGTTCTTATTCATCACTTCTGTTAATCAAGTATTCACCAAACCTGTCCTCGCTCTAAGAGGTATCCCGGTCTTCCACGTCGAGCCTCCCGTTCACTTCCGCCACTCAGTGCCGCTCGCACTTTCCCCCCGTGATCATCACCGCAGACTCACCGCTGGATCCAACCCCTCTCCGTGTCACTACTCACTTCCAATAAACACCATAAACGTATCTTCTGAGTGTCTCTGCCTTTGTGGGTCGGAAAACCTAAAAACCCGACATGACAGCCGGCAATGAGGACCAAGCTCTGGCACCGGTCATACAGGGACCTGACAGCCAATATCAAAGGGCCTGGTACCCTAGAGTACCCCCCAAGTGACATGGTCGTACGCCTTCTCCAGGTCCACAAAACAGATGTAGACTGGTTGAGCGAACTCCCATGCACCATCCAGCACCCTATTGAGGGTAGATAGCTGGTCCAGTGTTCCACGACCAGGACGAAAACCACACTGCTATTCCTGAATCCAAGGTTCAGCTATCCGATGGACCCCACTCTCCAGAACCCCCGAATAGACCTTACCTCATGATTTAGTCATGATTATATAATCATAGGTAAAAACAGCCGAAAGACTAGTAAACTGACTGCTTTTTTCCCTGCTGTTGTTTCGGTATGTATAAAGTATGACTCTGTCTGTGTTTTGCAGCATTCTACTATGTTATGAATATAGTAACATATTTCGTTATACCCTTAAAATAGCAAACAAACTAATGACAAACATGACACATTAAAGTTCATGGCTTGAGGACGTTAAAAAAATTGCATCCTCCATCCAAATCTAAGATAATACCCAAAGATTCCGAAGCCACAGATTTTTTTCTACTGGTCTAAACCTTGACATCCCATCAAAACAAACCACCAACTGGAATAATGGCAACATCCAACTAGGCCATCGTTTATTTTATTTATTTATTTATCCATGTGTTAAAGATGCAGGAGTATGAAAGCACAAGTACACCATTCAACCAGAGTTAACGCTAGTTCTTAGGTATCACTCAACAGAGTATGATGCAAATCAGTGCAATGTATTAAATTCTAATAAAGCAAATACAAATCAAAATCACACTTTTCAGATTTTCATTTAAAAAAAACATAATTTACTATCCGTTTGCTTCATAATTACATGCTACTCTGAGAAGAAGAAGAATTTCTAACCAAGGGGTCACACTGATTTGTTGTAAATTCCGTACCCTACATCTAGAGAGAGAGAAAGAGAAAGTCCTTTTTAGAAAGATCCCATTAATTTCACACGTGAAATGCATGTACCCACATGAGTAGTGATATGACTCCCATGAAAAACCACATTTATATGAATTTTTAATGTGGTGACACTAAAATACAAATTAAACATTTGATCACCATGTTTCTACATAGGTTTTCAAATATTTCCATGAAATTCACATGCGGTTCACATTTCCCATGTGGTCCTGCAATCCACATGTACTCAAGTTATTTGTTTACGTGTGGAATATTGATTAAGTTCCTGGCATGTAAACATAGAAGGATATATTGTACAAATGTGAAGATAGGAATCCCATTTTCTTTTACTGATTTCATTATCGCCATAAATGCACTTTGTTTTTTCTCACCTGACTTTCTTTACATGTGCTTAATCGTTTTTAAATGTGATTTTTCATATCTTCCATTCATAAGAGAGAGAGGAAATGTTTTGTCACATTCTTCATAAGAAATCACAATAAATTGGTGTTTTTGTTCAAATCACTAGACATGTAAACTGCAAAAGAAGCTGAACTTATATTTCAGTGGTCTCTGTAAGGCCACTGTTTTACAGCCACATCATGCCTAGCCAGAGCACTGGTACATTATATGGCTAGAAACTTTATTGTCGGTTTAATTTCCAAAGGGCAAACCTTTCTTCTGTCCATTTCCCAGTGTCACACCCTCCTCTAACTTAAAACTGGAACTACACTCTCAGACCTGGCCCTGATCTCATTCTCTGTTTCAGCTCCTGAAGTAACCAAGCACTATTCACAGACTAGACCCGGGGGTGGGCCTACTGCTTGCCTGCATCTGGATCCAGTCAAAAGTGTTTGTCGTCGGGAATTGAATCAAATTAAAAAGTTTAATATTTAATGCTACACCAACTGGAAGCAGAGAGGGAAAAGAGGGCTTGTGGTCAGCACTAATATCCCTTCTTCAACAATCATGATGCCATCCTGGAGGGAGAGTTGCTGGAAATATGCACAAATGCATCTGCAAATGTCCACATGAGCGTTGGCACAGGCAAATACAATAAACACAGATATGAAATGCTCAAAGGAGGAAAAGTAACAACAGAGCAAGTTAGAGGAGATCATACAAAGAAACAGTCTGTCACTCATACTAAGAGGGCTTGGAAAAATGTATGTTTTAAAACCAAGGTTGCATGGGACATTTATTTTACATTTTACATGTCTAAATATAACTTAAAGATGGTAACATTCTCTGATTATTTCACAGTGCTATAACTAATTGATGGTCACAACATAAGTAGTGTGGGTAAATTTGGAACCTGTTTAAAAGCTCCCTACTTTTGTTTTGTTTCATTTATATATCACATTTAACTTGAAATGTTTAGGCTTTTCTTTTTGTTTGTTTGTTTTTGGTCCTCAAATAATAAAAGCAAAATGCACAACATCAAGTAATGAACTTCTATTGGATTATGACTTCAGAAAGGGAAGTTTACATTTTCAAATCAAGTATGTTTTTTTTTCGAAATTTTATAAGCAGTTGATATATTACGTCAGTTAATAACTATCTAAAGTTTTGTCCAGGATGTTAGGAAATAGACGTTGGAGGCAGTGTGCCACCAGTGGTCCTATGTAAAATGCATTCAGAGATGGGAACATGTGACAAATTTTCATTTACAAAGATAGAATATTGGTGAAACCCTGCTTGTACATCCCATTTTTGGTGTAAACAATATTTAGCTATGTGTAAATAACTGCGCAATGATTTCTTGTTTGCTTACTACACACCTTAGTGTGAAACTATAGTTTGAGAAACATTTCCTACACTAACTATTGTTAATGTAGGAAAGGTTACTCATAGTTAGCTGTTTGAAATATCTCTAAATTGTTTAAAGTAAAATCAGAAGAAGAAGAGTATTTTCAGAAATAAGCTTTTTATTCAAGGATTCAAGGAAACCTTATTGTCATTCGCAACACATGTGGTACATGAGGTGGAACGAAATTGTAATCTCACGGTCCAGTTTCACCCAAGAGCTAATATTAAAATAGATGAAATAAATAAAAATAACATAGGATAGAATGTGATAAACACAAAATATACCGAATATAAGGGAGTAGGGAGTTTGGAATAGCAGCAGCATGAATGGATGAATCGTAGTGTCCAGTTTGCTATAGCAGCATGATGTTGAGTACGTTTAAATGCGGGTAAGTGAAGGTGTTCAATATGTATTGTCCATGTAAAGTGTCAGTGCAGTGGTTGTTCAGAGGGAGTTCAAGAGTCTCAGCTTCAGGAATGAAGCTGTTTCTCAGACGGGTTGTTTTACACCTGATGCCCCGCAGCCTCCTGCCTGAGGGGAACGGGACAAAAAGTGAGTGTGCTGGGGGGGTGGGATCCTTCCTGATGCAGGTGGCCCTTTTACTCCATCTGGAGGTGTAAATGTCTGTGGTGCTGGGGAGGCTGACTCCAACAATCCTCTGTGCGGTCTTCACCACACTCTGCAGAGCTTTCCTGTCTGCAGCAGAGCAGCTTCCATGCCACACATTGATGCTGGAGCACCAGCTGCTCTCCACCACACATCTGTAGAAGGAGGTAAGGACTGAGCTCCCGAGTCCAGCTCGACTGAGCCTCCTTATGAAGTAGAGCCGCTGATGTGCCTTCCTGACTAGAATGGAAGTGTTGCTCCAGGTGAGATTGTTACTTAGGGGCACACCCAAGTACCTGTAGCTGTTGACCACTTCCACAGCGGATCCACCAATGTGCAGGGGGGGGGGGGGGGGGG
>JAVLVB010000001.1:9683908-9696891 GCA_032876305.1 Orestias chungarensis | reverse complement strand
TATGACAGCCTGGATGGATAGGTGAGCAGTCATATGTGAGCAGTGGGGGCTCAACACACATCCCTGAGGGGAACCAGTGCTGAGGATGATGATGGGGGAGGAGATGTTTTGAATCCTGTGAAGACTGCTGCCTGTTGGTCAGGAAGTCCAGGACCCAATTGCAAAGGAAAGAGCTCAGTCCAAGTGAGGAGAGTTTATTTTTTCAAGGTCTGAGGAATCATGGTGTTGAAGGCAGATGTGAAGTCAACAAAGAGCATATAGACATAGGAATCCTTCGGCTCCAGGTGGGTGAGGGCAGTGTTGACCACGGAGGAAATGACGTTCTCGGTGGATCGATTCCTCTTGAATGCGTACTGGTGTGGATCCACAGTGACGTTGATATTGGCTTTGATGTCGGTCTGAACCAATCTATCAAGGCACTTCTCTGTGGATCCTGGGAGGAAAAGTGTCCCTGGATTTTCTGAGCATATGCAGATTTTGCCCCTATGACTCCTGCAGTAGGCTCTCTTCTCTCCCTCCTTAGTTCTACTGCGTCACCAGAGCTGAAGGCAGCATCCCTGGCTTTCAGCAGAGAACGCACCTCTACATTCAGCCAGGGTTTCTGGTTTGGGTAGCAGGTTACAGTCTTGGTGGTGGTGACAAACTCTGTGCACTTGCTGATGTAGCAGAGAACAGCAGATGTGTAGTCCTCCAGGTCCAGCTCCCCCTCACACTCAGCAGCCTCCCTGAAGACCTGCCAGTCGGTGCAGCCGAAGCAGTCTTGTAGCATGGCGTCGGCGTCACTGGGCCACACAGTAATGGTCTTGCGTGTCGGTCTTGAGCATCGCAGCGAGGGGTGGTAAGCAGGGTCCAGCATCATGGAGATGTGGTCAGAGAGCCCGAGGTGGGGACGGGGGAAGGCTCTGAACGTGTCTCTTGCGTTGGTGTAAACATGGTCCAGCGTGTTATTCCCACGTGCTGCAATGTTGACATGCTGGTAAAACTTTGGCAGGGTGTTCGACAGGTCTACGTGGTTAAAGTCCCCCGCTACCATGTAGAATGCCTCGGGATGCTTGTTTTGAAGCGAGCTGATGCTGTTATGTAGCTCCTTTAGCGCGTTGTTAGCATTAGCATCCGGTGCTATGTAAACAGCTGTGACAAACACCACAGTAAACTCAGGAGGCAGATAGTGAGGTCTACACTTCACAGTCAGCAGTTCTGTCGCCTCGGAGCAGTGGCTGTCTACCAACATGCATTTGTACACCAAACTTGGTTTATGTGGACGCATAAGCCGCCCCCTGCGCTCCGCTCCCCCACCCCGGAGTCCGGAGAAGTTGTATTCTGCCCAGCGTAGCTCTGAGATTATTGTCCATAGTTGCGTCACTACTGGACAAACTGTCCTTAAATCCCAAAAATTCTGCTCCGCTATAACTCACACGCGTGAGGCGCGTGAAGTTATCCTCAGAACCGGCGTAAAAATAGTTAAAAATAGGGTGATTGCTAGGAACGTGAGAAGCCGCTGCACTACCGTGCCGCCATCTTTCACTGAGAGGTGTCTAGACCTTTCTCAGGCTTAATCAGTCTGCAAGTGAGACTGAGACTTTCAGCACATAACAGGGACAGCTGATTTGGTTTAAGCAAAGTTGATCAGTTGCTTGATGATATTGGTTCCCTGTATAAAAGTGAAACATGTAAAAATTTAGAAATGTTGGCAGCTTATTGGAAATCCCAGAGTTAACTTTAGGATGTATATCCTGTAGTCAGAAACACTTTAAATACAATAAACACAGTATTTTTTTTTCCCAACATAGTTTTCATCCGTTAGCATAAAATACCACTTTGGGTTTAGAGTTGCAGCTGCTTTGCATTGAACATGATATCTACAACTCTCCAAGGCAGTTTAATCAGAAAACAAGTGAAAACACCTGTGTTTTTATGCAAAATGACAGTGTGTGAGCTTCGGTTTCCGCAGTTTTTTTCCAGCTGCAAAACTTAAAATTAAGCTTGTTTAGTTGTAAACAAAATATCTCCAGAATTTTATTCAGCTTGTTTTGCTCTAAAATGCAATATGTACTCCCTCCTCCCTCATGTTTATTATTTTTTCAACAATTCCCTTCCTCAATATTGCTATACCTTAAATTGATGGAAGATTCTGTTGAAGGTATAGGCTACTCTATATTGTTAATAAGTCAACCCCCCCCCCCCCACAAAACAAAGAAAAAAGACTTTAAATAATGAGTTAGGTGTTACAAACACTTATATGGCCATAAGTGTATGAATCCAGCATTTAGACTTGAGGCCTGGTTCTCCAAAGGTTTGTTGAGCTTATTTGCAGAACTTGGATAAATCTCCATCATTGAGAAGCAGTTGTTTATGCATTTTAGTTTATGAAGGCAAGTTGGAAAACCTCAATAGAAGTTTGGGAATGACATGTATATTAGTACATTTTGCAAGACATACATAAATAAAAATTATGTGTAGAATAGCTGTATAGAAAACTGTGGAGCAGACCTCCTTGATCTACATCAGTGTCTGACCTTATAAATGCATTTCTGGATTGATGATGAGAAAATCTAACATAACATGCTTCTGAGGTTGGGCGCACAAAACAACAATCACAATGATTTTAAAATGGGATGTAATTAAGAACAATTTGTTCGTAAACACATGCGATCAACTTATCGTACTGTTAAGTATTAGAAGGTATGTTTCAACATGTTTGATAGTCTTTTTTTTTGTAAATCGTTGGTGACATCATGGCTTTTATGTCTCTCAGATTTGTAACACATGAAAAACAACATATTCAGGAATTATGTAACCCGTCAGCATGAATAACAATGGAACTTAACGGATATGTAGACCGTTTTTGCATAATTTACATGCCAGCTGCAACAAAAATGTTAATGCAACACATGTGACATGTGATTAAGTTGGCTGATTGTCCATGTGTGCATCTGATTAACATTAATGAGGATTTATTTCAGATCATAAGACCACCCTGATGGCGACACAGGACTGGGCACCACCTGGTTGGCTTTCTCCGGGTTTCCAACACACACAAACACAGATTATCATTTTTCACGGTACACAAATTGCATAGTGCATTGTTGTGTCCCCACAGCAAACATATCACCTGTATAGCTTTTTTCCCCACAGCCAATGTTTAACAGCTTGGCCTGTCAACATCCCAAGCCTTGTCCGCCATCTGAAAAAAAAGTGCACGAAAGCACAAACACATGCTCTATTATCTCACTGTCAGGATAAAACCACATCAAGCAGTGAAAAATGGACAAGACTGGTGATTTGAAGAGGGTAATGAAACTGATATAAACAATTACTATTGACTCAAGTACTCACTAAGTATTAAAGAAAATGTTCAATTATGTATTACATGAAGTCATAGTGGAAGAAAAGAGATGCAAGATGTTCACATGCCCCTATAAACTATGTATGTATTACAACCGCAAAAGTTATTAGCATTATAGGGATTTGATTATATATACTTGTATTGATTAGTGCAAAGCTTTAACCTTGTGCAAAATAGATGGTAAGCATGAATGCCAATTTTAAAAAAAAGTTACCACAGATTGTCAATTGGGTTTGGGACAAGACTTTGACTACATTTTTTAAAAGTTTTTATTCGACAGTAGCTGAACAGGAAGAAGGACAGAAAGAGAAGGGGAAAACTTGCATCAAATAGCTTGAGCTGGGAATCAATCCGGGGACAACTGCAATGAGGATGGTAGCCTCTGAAAGTTGTCAGCCTGCTTCATCACTGAGCTATGGGATGTCCAGTCTCAATCTAACACATAAGTGAATCAGTCTAAATAATTCCGTTGTTGCTTTGGCTAAACATTTAAAACTATTTAAGAGCATAGACATAGTATTTTACACGTAGGTCAAAACATTCAGTTTTGGTCTTATCTGACTAATTTGCTCTAACCCCAAAGCAAAATCTAAGAAACTGTTTTCATTGGATTTATATAGTGAAACTCTCTGTCTTTGGCATGTCCATTTCCAATACAGAGCTGTAGTGTTTGTTTTGCTAGCTCAAGACAAGCTAGCCCATGGTTAAGTCAATCTGTCTAAGTACCGTAAATGGTTTTGTCACTGTCTTGTCCATTGATGTGCTGAATTAACTGTTTTGGTTCCATCCTGCAAGAGATAGGTGCCAAGAGTCTGGTAGTAAGGTTACCCTATTGAATCTACTCCTGGGAATTTTTCTGTAAAGTTAATACGTCCGTCTGTAGCAAGTGAAGCTTTTCTTAATGCACTCTAAAAACAAGCAGATTATTGACCCTAAATCAACTACATGGAAAACCTCAGGGTATGCTTCACATATTATTTGGATGATTTGGATTATTTGGAAGATTTGGCACTTATACAATGTTTAGGCCACAAGCTTCTGCCTGCCCTGGACAGGTTTATAACTAAGGGGAGAGCTCCCTCAGAGGCTGAGGTTTGTAAGTACAAATACTGGACTGCTCTCTCCAGGTCAAGAATTACTTTATAACACTAGCAGATGAATTCATTCATCTTTTTTATTTTGTTCATAGGTGATAGAAGGATGTAATGGGAGATACAGTATACAGATGGATTCGGAAGCTCTGCTAATGTATGTCATGGTAAAGGAGGTGCTTTGCCACATTGCCTCATTAGATATGGTTTTCTTGCTTTTCTTTCTCATATTTTTACCCACACATCTATGTTGCCTTGATTTCCACATTTACTTTAACAACTGGCCAAATCACTCAAAAGCTGCACAGACCACCTACTAAGAATATAGCAGTCCATATCATACCAAGCTGTGTAAAATTTAATTAAAGCTGTAAGGTGTTGTTCTTTAACCAGATATAACTCCTATGTTTTATCTTCTTCTTAAGGATACTGAAAATCTTTGCACAAATAAACTAAATAATTAAGTTGTTTAATTGATATGATAATCTCTGTCGAGATCAGCACATTTCTTTTAAAACAAACTTTTTGAATTATGAAAAAAACTAAACAAGATAGGATTGATTTAGGGCAAGCAAGGAAATAAAGATTAAAAGGAAAAATCTACATAAAATAAAAACAGGCATCCGGGTTTGACTGTGCTAGTGTTGTAAGTGCAGTATATAGGTCTGGAATCCAAGTATTTTCCAGTGATTTTTCAACTCTGGGAAATACTGATGAGTAGGTTCCAAAGTGAAGAATTGCTAATATTTACCAAGTTGAGTAGTTCAAGAAACTGCCACTATATTACTGGTTTCCTTAGGATGTGTGCAACACTGGTTCTTTGACGGCAAGACAATTTCAGTATCTAGAGGTGAGTGTCAGCTTTACTACCTACTGCTTACATTGGAGCATGGGCCCCGCTCTGTGGACTTTACTGTCACTATTATAGAAAAAACAAAATTATGGAAAATGTTCAACATGAGTGTGTGTAATAAAAAGTTTGTGTGTACAAGCACATAAAAGTGTGCGCACATATGTGCAGCTCACGTGTTGTTCTGAAGGCATGAGCGTAGGCGTTCGGTATGCCTGCCAGTCTGGGGCTCTCCTGGCAAAGAGGCTTTCCCAATGCAGCATCAGAGGCGACAAGGTGCGAGAGCATATACACGCACACACACAATCACACTGAAAAAGAGGGTTTTCCTCAGTCTCATGCCAAAATGGAGAGGGAGAGGAAAAGACCAGTGTTGGGTGCTGGGAAAAAAGGCAGTTTTAAAATCACGAGGGCTTTTTCCACTGGCATGTTCCCACGTTTGGGGAGTACACAGAAATGACAGTTTAGTAAGTTTGCTATAAATTCAGTTCACATGCAAAGAAAAACTATATTATTAGAAAGTACATTGTATAGAAAAATGAATACAAAACACTGCTGATTGAAAAAAAAAAATGTGTGCCTTGCAAAAACCCATGAATTACTAGAACTCTAAACTGAATGAATTGTATTATTTATGCAGGGTAGAAAGGGGTAGAAAAATTCTGTGGATTTAAAAAAGTTTATTCCTTCACCAAAAATCTTAAAACTGTTGCATTAATTTAATATCAGCCTCACTGAGTCAATTACTCGTCAATGAAATTACCACAGGACGTATTTTCTTGGTGACCCTCTACCAGCAAGCCATGACAATGACTTCAGTTCTGGACTTTGGCGTGATCATTCTAAATAAAAAAATGGCTATATGTTTTCAGTCCTGCTTAAAGTGAATCTCTGCTTATAACCAATGGTGTCCAAACTTGATTGATTTGTTAGCATGTCATCAGAGTCGTGACACTGTCAAAGAAACAATTCCTTAAGTCACAGACTCCTTTAGATATGTTGCAACCCTGACTGCCACCAAAGATCCTTCCTCCCAACAGCATCTCCATCCACACATCTCTTTGAGGATGCTTGGAAAGTATGAGTGAACTTGTTTTGCACTGGTGGTCTAGGTCAACTCCTTAGTTCTGTAGATGAAGAAATGTAAAATTATGGACCACAGTGGAGCTCCATCTGGTTGGAGAGCAGCAAGAGCACAATGTGCCTGTTCAGTCTTCTTTGTGTATTTGTTTCACAAAGGTCATTATTGTTGGGGCATCTTTATTCTCAAACCCAGCAACACAACAAATGCCCTATGTTATTTTTTCTAGAGCACCCTTCTTGGTTAGATAGTTCCAAACATGAATAAGTTTGGCATGGAGTTTGATAAGCTCCATCAAAACATCTTCCACTGTCTGTAGTTTTTCTTCTGTCTCCAAAACATTGCTTTCCACTTCCTCAATCCTTGCTTTGGCCTGGTTTCTTTAATCTGTTTTGTGTAAGCAACGAACGGGCTTTGTAAGAGTAATGTTGAGATTATGTGAATTTTTAACATAAGTGATAATACCAAGAGAATTCATGGAAAATTGTTGACACCTGCTCTATTTAGCTCAAACTTCATCTATGTTTGAATGCATGAAGTATAGTACCACAATATTTCAAAGCTATAGAGGAAGTGCTTTAATTTTCAGTGTGTTCTCACTATAGGTTGATCTTGGTCTTCTATCTGTAACCAGTGAGCAGGTAAATAAAGGAAAATGTTTGAAGGCCAAAAACAATTAATATAACTACTCTCTAGTTTTTTTCTGTGATGGGTGGTGGTTTGCATTTTACAACTTAGCTCCTTGCTCTGAAAGGGTTGTAAACATCCTTGCTTGGTTGTGTATTTTGAATCGTTCTCTTCCCATTACCTTACCCATTTTCCCTTATTACAACTCCGACCAAAAACTGTGGCTTTGCTCATAACGCATTAACACAAGTAGTTCACTCTAGTGACGTCTTTTTTGCCTCCGGTGAAAGGTTTCCCTACAAATCAAGCACAATTAACCCATAAAAATAGGAACATTTTGTTTTGATGTCCAAAATACAGTAGGTCACGTATACAAAGCCAGCAACGAGTGGTCACAGAGGCTGTGGCCCATCCATTCAGGGCATAAAGCAATCAATTCTACAACAACACCAGAAGGTGATCAGAGCAGGAGACATGACTCACCTTTACCATAGAGCTTGACAAACACAAGCTTCAGTTTTACAGGGTAAGGACCGGAGTCTATATTAAGTTTCACTATGCTACGGAGACATAAATGGCAGATGATGAAAAAAAAAAAAGAAGATTTGGTAAGGTTCAAGGAGAACCATACAAGACGGAGTCAAGTGAACAAACGAGAGACATGTAAAGCGTTTCATTTTTTTAAATAAAATAATGTCTGGAAAGCATAGAAATTAAGACAGAGTTTAAATAAAATGTTAAATACACTGAATAATATAAACTGAAGGAACATTTTAAGACATCAGCCAGGTAGTATAAGATCAGTGCAAATAGGTCTTTCAAATTTACAGTGATCCCATTCTCAATGCAGGTAGACACCTAACCAAGGCGGACCCGAACCAGATGACTGCTGGAAAAGTCGGTTTTTACAATTGTGTAGACATACTCTGTGACGTAAAGTAAACTTCTCGTGAGAAACATCAAACTGTTAAGTATGCAAAACCAAGCCAATGAAGTTGGGAGTTTCAGCTATCTTTTGAATGAACCTCAGTCGAAGTTTGAAACGCGTCTAAAAGAAGACATTAGAAAATATAGAAACTGCAATGAAACATCAATCAGGTAAAATAATAACCTTTAAAAAAATAAAATATGTGGGGAAATAAATCTATTTCTCCTTTTCCACTGACACGGTGGCTGAAATTTTGGAAAAGGAAGAAATTAGTCACAAGAAATGTGGAAATCAGTACACTTGAATATAAAATTTCGACAGTGAATACACACAGAACAGCCAAATACAGTATGTTGGCAAAGCCAAAACAAAGCCCTGATGTCAATAGAGAAACTTTGTGAGCAGAAAAGTTAAAGGGAAATGTACTACTTTGTTTTAATTTAATCCAGGTGCAATATTTATTTGTAAATATCTAATCTGTCTATTTGACAAAAACCAGATATAACTATATTTTACACTTATACTGAAAAAATTGCAATGGCATGGAAAGTTTACCCAGACTTTTATGTGTGGTATGTACTTTTACCATCTGTTTGTATTAGTACGGATGAAACGACTTTATTTTGGTAAATTGGCATCAGGCTGAAGCAAAAGCTTGAATTTGCTTGTGTCAGTTACTCATTTTATGCACACAAAGAGGGATAAGTAACAAAAATTATTATTAGTTAAATAAATTTGTTTGTTTTGAATCAATAAGAGAACATTTGGTTCTTAGTGTTAAGAGGTGACAGTTGATACAGGAGTTGTATTTACTTTATGCTTTTTACTTTAGTTTCCGGCAGTGACTATCGGTTACTACAAATAAGATACTTACTCTAGTGAGTTCAGTTGAGTTATCATTGTTCATTAAACAATGTGTTTTGCTTACATTTTGGTTTAAATGGTACAGCTTGGTTGTCGTTTGGTGCTTGAGGGGTTTAAAATCTTTTAGAACTGAGGTGAAAAATTCCCATGCGACGCTGAGCTTCAAGGGTGATGGAGCGGTGAATGTGAGTCATTCTCTTTTCCCCCTCAGTCATTATTCTCTCATAGAAATTTGACTTGAAACCCATGCAAACTCTCGATGTATCCCAGACTCTCCTTCACCTGCAAGTTAATACGTAACTAATTACAGTCTGTGCCCTCTGTACAAACAGTGCAGGTCGCAGACAGGTTGGATATGCGATCCTGTATTAAACAGCAGCCACTGTAGTCATCTTTTAACACATTTATTCTGGGTCTGTGAAAGGTAAAAGGAAATGACTTTTAAAGGCTGAATTTGACAGCTTCAAATTAAAGCTACACTGTAAGTAGTTCTTTCAGATGGATAATGCCGGAACCATTAAGATGTAAAGCATCATTTATTTATGCATCGGTTGGAAAGCTTCTTGGCAGGACGGACGAGCCTTTTAGACTTCAATGTATCTATATCTGTTGAAGTTTTACTGAATTTTGTAATAATATAACCACAACCTTCGGAGTATTTTATAGGGGTTTTGTGTCATAGACTGATAAATCTAGAGAACAATTTAAGAGGGAGGAATACATACAAATGTATTATTATTTCATGTGGGAAGGAGTTTATCCAATATCTTCTCATATATTCTTAAAATATATGCCACTTTGGCTCAGCAACCAAAACTCCATCTTGGCTAGATTGGATACAGAGTCTCAGACATTTTTAAGGTTTTACAAAATATCTGACAGAATTTAGGTCTAGACTGTTATCAGATCACATAAAAATACATTTTATAAATAATTCTATTGAACAGACTGGACAGGTCAGTTTTTACGACTGCTTACACATATTCTATGGTGCAAGCTTGCAATTAAAGTCAAGAGCAAATCAAAGTTTAATCAAATAATAGAGGCACTAAAACTGAACATATATTAAAGATCAATGACAGATAAATACCATTTTAAAATATTTATTTGTATCAAAATATGCCCAATTTTATTTTGAAATATGATTGATGAAAATGATAATTTTGTCACTACACAGTTTTCGATATGGATCTAGTAGAAGATGAACCTCCTCCAGCCAAAACAACAGTGGAGGAAGGGTTTCTCCTTTTATTCAGACCCAAAGTCAGTTAATAAAGAGATAACAGGGAATCTCAGTGACCAACTGCCAGACAATCTACTTCCCTGTGCTGTTAAAGACTGCAAAGTTCATTTCGACTATTTCGTTTCCCAAACATTCCTTTGCAGTTTTATTTGTTTTTAAGATTTTGTATACATTTTCCTACTTCATAAACTTTTTACTGCACATTTATATTTTTTGCTCTTTGGCCTCAGTTTACATGAGAGTTTGTGACACAAAGAAACAGATGTTCTTGTGTAACTGCAATCTAAGAAAATATTACTGAAGTTTTTGCTGCCTTGAGCAGGGCTTCGAGAATCCCCCTTGTATTTTGCACCTTTCACCTTCTCAGGTTAAAGGTTTTCATGTCTAACTTGACCAGAGCACTTTCTACCTCATGGTGTACCATCCCTCAAATGGCTTTATGCAGTCAGCAAGTAAGCAAACACAGAAAGTATTTATTCATCAGTCTAAAGTCTGATACAATCTCTACATTTCCTGGTTTATTTTCTATCGTATGACTGGCGTAATGCAGACAGTAAGACTCTGGGTTATATGGAGCGTTTAGATTACTTTCTCTTTTTTTATACGGCTATAGGAAGCACATGTCAAGATCACTTAATGTGATATTGCAAATCCAAACATCCTATATTCCACTATTGGAATTTTAGGAATTCTCTTTCAGATTTTGGTCGTGGTGCACTCATAAAATGCACAGAGGATTGTGGGCTTAGCTTAGACCTGCTGATAAAACAACAATGTTTCAGTCGAACCACTTGGAGTTCATACGTCTGCTTAGCCAGTGTGCTACAAAAGGAGGAGAATCAAATATATTCATAACTTTCAACTTAACTCTGAATAAATAAATGAATGAAGAAACTGAAAGGTAGAACTAAACGACTGAATGAAGAATATATTGTTAAAGAGGAAACAAGTATGGATTATACAGAAAAATACATTGGAGCATTTTGTCAGAAGTTTGATTGAAGAGAATTTTCTTGGAAGACTCTCAAAAAAGCTCTTATTCTATTTCCTCTGTGAACTTTTCACAGAGGAAATAGTTTGTTTTCTCAAAGAACTGATCCGCCAAAATACTTCATTACAGCAATAACACAATTAGAGGTGAAGGTAACAAGAATTATACTCGAAAGGTAGCCGGTGAGAAGGGCTCATGGTGTTAAAAGATTTGATTTGTCAAATGCAGTTTCCGTTCATGACTTTTTTAATTTAGCTTTTTTTAACTTACCGGTAATGAGAGACATAAAACAACTTGGAAAAGCAAAAGGACAGTGAGATGTTTCCAGGCAAATTCATCCAGAATTTCACAGTAGCATAGATGGCGCAATCATCCTGGCAAGCACTGCTAATCTTCCTCATTAGCTTTTGCTTTTTTTTAAAGCAAAAGCTTTAAAACCTCTCCATGCTTGTAGAGCATGGAGAGGTTTTAAACCTCTCCATGCTTGTAGAATAGAATATAAGGCCTTTATAGGCCTTATATTCTATTCTCAAAAAGTTTTGAGGTGCACTGGTTGAAAGGGAGAGGAAACCAACCAAACCACTGTTGTGTCAAGGCATAAAGACCAGATCAACAATGCAGAGAGGAAAGGAGACATCTAAAGGATCAGGATCTCCTCAGATGTGGTGACAGCCAATCTTTCTGGGGAAAGCTATAAGACCATCTCCAAAAGATTCCAGCTTCATCCATCCACTGTGAGACAAATCATTTACAAATGGAGGGCACTAGGCATCACCGCAACTCTGCCCAGAAGTGGACAGCCGTCAAGACTTTACAAAGAAGCACTAGAAAAATAATAACGCAGGTAAAGGCCAACCCACGCATAAAATAACTTCCATATACTATTCCAGAGAGTTGCAGACCTCTCTGTCATCTTCTGGGATACATGTACATGCTTCTAAAATCAGGCAAAATATCAATAGACGTGGCATTCATGGAAGAGTTGCTAGAAGGAAGCCTCTGCTCTCAAGAAAGAACAAAGCCGCCAGTTTAAACTTTGCCAGAGAGCACTTGGACAAACCAGAGGCTTTCTGGAAGTCCATTCTCTGGACAGATGAATCCAAAGTTGAATTATTTGGCCACAATCAGAGATGCCATGTTTGCATTTAAAGAGAGGAACCTCCTCCCAACAGTGAAGCGTGGCGGTGGAAATGTGAAAGTCTGGGCCTGCTTTTCTGCCTCTGGACCTGGAGGATTCCATATAATACAGGGAACCATCAGTTCCCAGGACTACCAGCAAATTCTTGACCAGAATCTCCTGCCATCAGTCAGGAATTTGAAGCTGGGACGGAAATGGATTATGCAACAAGACAACAACCCAAAGCATTTCAGTTAAAGTACCAAAGAAGGGATTAAGAGAAAGAAGATTCGCACTCCGGATTGGCCCAGTCAAAGTTCAGATCTCAATCCCATAGAAACGCTGTGGTAAGATCTGAAACGGGCAGTACATGCCAGATGTCCCTCCAACCTCACTCAACTGGTAGAGTTCTGCAAGGAGGAGTGGACAAAATTCCCAAAAAGCAGATGTGAGACACTCGTTTGTGGTTACAGAAGACATTTAGTTGAAGTAATGGCTGCAAAAGGAAGCGTCACAAGGTACTAACTGAAAGAGTTTACAAACTTTTGCACTTGGCAGACCTTCTGTTTTTTGAGAGATACAATACTTTTGTTGAATAAATAATGAAAACATTTATCTTTTTTTCTTTGTGTCGCTTATTTGGAAGGTCTGCTTTACAATTTGAGATTTGGATGCTCATTACACATGATTATTATAATCTCTCTTTAGAAAACGATGACCATGTTCAGGTGGTTCACAAACTGTCAAGCAGCACTGTATATATATATATATATATATATATATATATATATATATATATATATATATATATATATATATATATATATATATATATATATATATAT
>JAVLVB010000001.1:9670496-9680717 GCA_032876305.1 Orestias chungarensis | reverse complement strand
TGTGTGTGTGTGTGTGTGTGTGTGTGTGTGTGTGTGTGTGTGTGTGTGTGTGTGTGTGTGTGTGTGTGTGTGTGTGTGTGTGTGTGTGTGTGTGTGTGTGTGCATGTTTCCAGATGCATCTGAGCAAACAGGAAATAGGATGTTAAGCAGAGTCTCACTTTAGCAGCCCACGAGTTAAATGGTATCACATTCAAAGGAAAGGGATGAATGGAACCATATGGACACAGATGCAGAAACGCACACACAATCAGGTACGTAGTGAGCTTAAAAAGAGTAATTTTACAGTCACAGCCAAAGATTTTGGCAATACTACTAATGGTGTTTTGTGGCTTCTGTGTTTTTTAGTTTGTTTTCCTACATGCTCCTATGGGTTCAGTGAAACATTTTCCTGGTTTAGAGGGTTTTATTTGGAAAAAAAAGAAATCCATTGAATTTTTGTGAACATTTTTCCTAACTGCAGACATGTTAGATACAGAGGTACACGACTGAAGAGGAAGGAACTCAATATCTCATGTATTTTTAGTCAATGCCTTGTACTCGATACATCTCAGTACGATACGTCACAGCTGTCAGTTTTGGACATACAGAGACAAAATTTGCTCAATGTTTCTGACAAAATTATTTAAACTGAGTGAGATTAGATTGGTTGCATTGGTAAAAGTCTTGAAAACAAATTATCAGCTGCATTTACAATTGCAACAATTACATGAATTACTTTAGTCTAAAATATCCAGTTGCACGTTTGGTTATACGTTGAAGAGTTACTGGATTCACCTATGTGTCAGGAAAGGTTCGAATGACTCGAGCAGAGGTGGAGTTGAGTGATAAATAATTTATTGAAGGGATGATGAGTGAACAGACACGAAAGGAACCACACAGGGAACAACAGACAACGGAACAATGCGAGACGTAAAACAAAGGGCGCGGAGGCGGAACTAAAAATGACAACAAGCAGGGAAACAATAAACGCCGGAACTAAATGTAACACAACACAAAGACACTAATAAAATAAACAAACACTAACACGGAACACGGGAAGAAAGAACTAAACTAACAGAATACAAAATAATAACAATAACGATCACGGGGGGGGGGGGGGTACACAGGAACCGGGAACTAAGAAACTTGGACACACAAGGAACACGGAAGGAGACAAAGGAACCGAGGTGTCGAGCCAGGACTAAGTGCTAGAGCAAGAGACTCACCAGAGACACAGGGACTGAGGAACTAAGAGAGACAGGCGAGGGACATCAGAGGAGGAACTCAGGAAGGACAACAGGGAATAACCAGAGGGAGATGATGCAGGACCAGGCTTGAGGCAATGAGGACTAACGGGGAAAGACGAGGAGGCAAGGCTAGAGGCAATGAGGACTAACGGGGAAAAGACGAGGAGGCAAGGCTAGAGGCAATGAGGACTAACGGGGAAAAGACGAGGAGGCAAGGCTAGAGGCAATGAGGACTAACGGGGAAAAGACGAGGAGGCAAGGCTTAGAAGCAACGAGGAATACGCGGAGAGATGAGCAGGCAAGGCTAGGAGCAACGGGGAACAAACAGACGATCCAGCGGTGAGTGTATGACTGCAGGTGGCTTAAGTAGTGAGAACCGGGGTGTGATTGGTGGAGAAGATGAGTGAATATTGCTGACAGCTGTGAATGAAGGCGGAGTGACGAGACACAGGAAGAAAACAGAACCAAACTAAACACACATCATGACACTATGAACGTACACTAGCGTTCCCACCCTTGCTTAAAACCTTCCCCCTCTATGCATGGTACTGCCAGGTCCTTGTTTCACATTGGCAATGATGCGGATATACCAGAAACTGTCTTTCTATTTGTTTCAATAATTTGCCCTCTTCTCCCTACTCTGCCATTAGCCACTTAAGTCCGTGAAGCTCCTCCACAGTTACAATGTACCTTTATTGAGACCATTTTGAAATTTTAAAATCTTCCAGATTTCTGTTTAATCTAAAGTGGCACAAATTTGGATTTTTAATTCGGCAACTCAGAAGGTAAGTTAAAAGTTTTAGCCGCCGAAGCTCAGTTTTTACCAAAAAAAACTTTATCTATTTCCACATTTTAAAAAAAAGTGAACTATTTTTTTACAAGTACAAATTCTTTCTGACTCTTATTTGATGCCATAATAAAGTTTGTAAATCATTACATTTTGGACAAAACTCAAAGGTTTTCCGTTATGCTTTATAAGTACACAAATGCACTTGTTTTAAAACTCTTTTACCCAACACAAATATATACAGGATTCCAATATCAGAACCTGACTGTCCTTAATCCTGAGTCTGTTTATTTGCTGCCTAAAAGGCCACTATTAAATTCTGTGAGAGTTGGGTTTATGTGCAGAAATGTGGAAGTGAGAGCACATCTATCCCCCTGGGACACGCACTGCAAACCAGGAGCTGAAAATCTTCTTCTGCTGCATATTTGTGGTTATTGTCAGACCCATGTGTTTGACCGTGCTGTCATAGCAACATGGTCCTGCAGGGAAGCTTGAGGCCTTTTCTGTTTGTGTTAGTACTGTTTATGGTGGCATGGATTGGGGCTGCAGAGAGAACCTGGGGGGGGGAAGAACTGAGGAAGGAATGCTTAAAGATAGAAGGATCTTGTTAATAATCTGCAACCCCCTGACAAGTTTACATTCCCTTTTTGGCAACTTTTTCAAATGTTGTTGTGTTACAAACCCAAAATTCAATCCATAATGTTAGGATTATTTTTTTTTTGCCACATGGCTTTTGGTTAGATGTGGCAGTACATAAGGATAATCTAGTCTAGGCAGATTTAGTTAATTGTCATATAATTTTTTTCTGTGCCTTATATTGTTCAGTATTGATCCACTGGCCTTTACCTTTTTTAATACTTTCCTTTGACCTTCAAGATACATGTGTCTTTATAATAAATTCACTTTGGGCACAACCACTGCTTGCATCCATAGCCTAGACCTTTCATGAATTAGGTCAGTTTCTTTAAAGTGGTAAAAAAAAAAATAATTCTTATTTTTTTTATTATATTGTTTAAATGGCAACATATACAAGGGAGATTATTACTTTTATAGACACTTAATATATAAAGAAAATAATTAATGTTGGATAACTTACACTTTAACTCACTGTGGCCAACACATTTATTCATACAAAAGTTTAACGGTAGCTGTGATGGACCTGAAGTGTGTGTCTCTTACACAACTTGTGGTTTCATGGGTTGTTAACTGGGTAAACTATATTTGTGACATTATTAAACAAATTTCCCAAAGAAGCTCCTGGCCATTGATGGGAGGTAAAAATATGTCATATGAAAAGAACATGTTTTTTACAGGAGAGGGACAACAGACAAAGACGAGCACTTTTGGAAAAAAGAAAATACACAAACAAACTGAGGACCAACGACACATACACAAATATTGCTGGATTCTGGTTGAATTTTCTAGAGCTCTAACCACACTGTTTATTCACCTACGTTAAACTGTAGCTTGTTACCATGACAGTGACAGGAGTCATAAATCCCTGTATTGACTAAAACAATCATTAATCTTTCATGTCTCTGCCAGTAGCACTTTAATGATATATTAGTACTCCAAACTCTTTGCACCAGAGCGTCGGTGGACTATCATTGGCTATTTAAAAGCATGAGGTCGAACTAGTGTATCTTGGAGACATAAGGCTTGTAATCAATGTGTTGCCAGTTTGAGTCTAACAGAAGTGAGGACAAGCTGAACAGCAGCTAAGTAGCAGTGGGGACAGTGGAAAGTACACAGTGAGCCCGACGCAATACGCACCTAACCACTTTATTAACCACTAGTGATGAAATAAAATTTGTCCCAAGTGAAAAATAAGCATAATTCGGGGACTTATTTTTCACACAGTTCCTAATTTTTTTGCTTTTGTACACCGCAAAATTACAAGAGCTTTGAGTGAGGCCAGTATTATATCTATTTTAATAGATGTAATATTTGCTTTATATCCCTCAAATATTATATCTATTAAAAAAGATGCTGTATTTGGAAGATTTATAGCTCTAGTAATTGTTCAAAGCTCTGGAACATCTACTCAATACTATTAATACAAGTCAATCAAAGGCAATTATAGTTAGTTGTAACGGCAAGTATTTCTGAAATCAAAACATTTTTAAATGCGCTTCTTTTTGGTCAGACTGGATTCTTAATAGAGATTCACTTATAATGTTTTGTCTTATAATTATAGATATTCTGAGTTTTCTTCGTAGTCTGACCTGAAGATTGTTTTTGTTTGTTTGCAGGATTTCTTTTTGTTTCTTTGTTTGTGTTTTTGTTTCATCAATTTCCATTTTTCCAACTTCGATTACTTCTTATTTAGTACTTCACACTCCTGTTCCATTCGCTTGAACTTTATTGGCTTCCCTTAGCTGCTCACATCAAATTCAAATCACTAATGCTGGCCTACAGAGATATATCGGTGTCCGTCTACCTCAACATCCTTTTAAAGCCTTATGTCAACTCCTGCCCTCCAAAGAGTGCCTACAAACATGGCCAACCCTTCGCAAAGGTCAATCTAGGCTCCAATCATCTCTGGTTTGATGCTGGTGGAACGTTCATTGCTTAAGCCTCAGTTTGGATAAAAGTGTCCACTAAATGCATTAATGTAAATGTAAAATCTAGCTTACTTCTACAGGTAAGAAGTAAATGTTACTCACTACAAGATTCATATGCAAGTCGTAGTTCATTGGGGAATATTAAGTATTGAGCAAATCCATCTTTCCATATACTAAAAGGTGAAACTTGTCATTTAGAAAGTATTCCATTGCAAAATAATATCAACTGGGTTCGTTCAATTTTATGACCTTCAAAACAAGTGTCCTGAAGTAAAGGCATCATACAAGAAGCATGTCATAATATTTAAAAGCACCACTCTCAAGAACGTTTCAGCATCGTTTGTTGCAGACATGTTTTTGCATATTTAGTGAATAAAATTCTGCTGAATTATTTCGTGTGATCTGCCTCAAGCGGTTTACTCAAAACAAAATGTTCACAGCAGATTCAATAAACCTAGAGCTACCTTCCCCATTTTTTCTAGCTCTTTGGTCCACTGTAGGGGGGGGGTTGTTTAACTGGACATTCGGTGAAGGGCTAAGTTAAACATAGACCATGTGGTGGGTTATTAATGTAGCAGTTTATATGTCATGATGTTGTGTTGCATCTCCTCCACAGAACATAAAATGATACAACATGATGAACACTCTTCATGTCAGAAAGCTTAATAATTTACCCGAACAGAGGTGGAATGAATGAGAAATGTTTATTGCAGAGTTGAATGATGGCAGAACAATTCTTATAAACAGACCGGAAAGGAGGAACAAACTGAGGAGGTAAACAACATGAAGAACTAAGAACTAAACAGAGGAACAATGTGAGGAGGTAAACGACAAATGATAAAGAGAGGATATGGAGAGGAGGACAGATCAGCAGAGTAACATGGCAAACAGAAGGGAGAGACCTACAGGGCGGGCAGGCGAGGAGAGCAGAAGAAGGGGAACGCAGGCATGAGGAGACAACAGGTGAGGAGGATAATCACAGGTGTGTAGAGAGAATGTTCCAGCGGGAAAGAATGAGAGCAGAGAAACTTTTAGACTTTGAGTTTGGGAGGTGGAACCTAATTAAGGGAAGTAAGACCAGCTGGTAATGATTGCAGGTTGGCAGGCTTAGTGAGTTTCTGTGTGTGTGTGTGTGTGTGTGTGTGTGTGTGTGTGTGTGTGTGTGTGTGTGTGTGTGTGTGTGTGTGTGTGTGTGTGTGTGTGTGTGTGTGTGTGTGTGTGTGTGTGTGTGTGTGTGTGTGTATGTGTGAGAGAGAGAGAGAGAAAGAGAGAGAAAGAGAGGGAGAAAGAGAGGGAGAAAGAGAGAGAGGAAGGGGGAGAGAGAGAAAGCGGGTGATTACGGTTGGGGAGGGGCAACAAATCACTAAAGCTGAGAAAAACTAGAAAACGATACAAAGAACCATGGACCGGGATGGATCATGACAATTACCACATTAAGGTGTTTGTTTAAACACTAAGACATGCTTTGCTTATTATTGAAATGTATTTGTTTGATTATTTGCACTTAAGACCTTAAGTCGGGGCAGAAACTTTGTTTTGCATTTCATGGTTCAAGGGACCAGTGAAATGATGCGCTGCCAAGGTGTCCCTCAAACGCAAATTGGAGGGAAACTAGCTCCATACTGTCTTTATGTGCTCTGCTTTAACCTGCTCTATACAAGTGAGAAAATGTAAATGAATTGTTGCATGTTATTTTATAAAGGTAATAGCAAAACTCAAGTTAAGCTGCATTATTGTTTTTAAAGCTATTTTGCAGAAAACAAGGTTTTATTGAGTGAAACGCGCAGCGGCCATTTTGTGTCAGCACCACTTTCATTGAAACTCTTTGTGTTTTGCTGCAACTGAGGGAGACCTGCTCTTTAAGGGAAAAGTAGGACCACAGACAGGTTTTTCTATTATTTTATATGAAATATTGGACCACGATTTTGAAGTCTTTATTTTTTAATGTTAAAATGTAAATATAATGAGTCACTGTTTTGAAAATTGAGAAGTTTAAGTTTGGCAAGTTTCTTGCAGATCATTTCAGTTTAACACAGAATATAAGACGACTAGTCACCATTTGGTTAACTACAGAACAATATTACTGAATGTTAAGTATTTAATGAGTTAAACCCTGTAAAAATCAAATATTCACATGGAAAGCCCAATTTAATTTATAGGGAAAATGCATTTTGATAATATTGTGGAGTAGAGGAGTTTAAGCTTTGTAAAGATGTTATAAGTGTGGTTATTATAAACTGAAATAAAGAAAATGGAAATACACTGTGTAAACTTTATTTCCGTGACTTTGTAAATAAATAAGGCGCAAGCTGGAGGGAAACAAGCTGCATCCTGTCTTCATTTGCCCTGCTATAACCTGCTCTATACATATTTGTGACAGCGGCCTACAATCCGGAGACCCGTTGCACTATGGTTTGTAAAGACAATGGCAAGTTTCCACCCCACTCAGATCTTTGGATGTCTTTTAGACATATGGAAAAGGAACAGAGGAAAAAAGCTGAAAAAATATTTATTGTCTCTGGTTATGGTAAACTGTTTGTTTGAGATCATACCCATAGACTTATGCATCTATATATTTTATCAAGCACATGTGAGAAAGTAAGCATAAAATATCCCTCATGAGATGTGTGATTTTTGCTTTTAAGTAAGAAGACTGGTAATTACCATCCTTCTGAGTCTGCTAATTAAGAACATTTAACATCTAAAGTCCAACAAACAAAATATTGACATTCCATATTAGTATTTAGAGGTTTGCTCGTGGAAAAGGTTTGATATTCTAAAACTATTTTCTTCCTGATTAGCTTGTTTAGTACTGGAATAGTAGAGTAGTCATCTTGCAATGTGCCGCTGGGCAAGGCAATTAACCCCCAAAGTGCCTACCAATCAGTGGTGAATTTGACTGCAGTGTAGAGGGCTTTGAGTGGTCAATTTGATTAGAAAAGTGCTATATACGTAAGGTCAATTTACGTTATCCTGCTTTAACATCCAGTATATACAAGTATGCATTGCACTGTATGATCTTTCCCCGAATCAGGATCTGTAGTATCATCGCTAGCGCTACAAGAAATATTTTTGGCCTACTGTTGAATGTTCTGTAGTTGTTTCAGGAAACACTGGAGTAACCATTTCGATCCAATCTGTTGAGATTGGTCTCTTTTTTTCTAGGAAAATTAAATTCATTTAAAAAAAGACTCCAAACAAATTCTGTGAGCAACACTGTTGCTGTCTGCCAGTATTTTGCTCTGTGTATGACATGATCATTGCAGAAGTTATGTATATGTATCTGTTTACTTAAATGAATCATTTGCTGCAAGAATACTGAAGATACTTAAAATAAAGACTGGGAAACTAATACACGTAAGGCTTCGGCTTTTTCGTGATTGTTTAAGATGGGAATCAAATCCATTTATTAAAAACCTTGTGTAATCTCAGCAACATGAAAGAAAATGTCTTTACAAAATGAAATGCTGACATGCATAACAAATGAGCTTCACCTTTTGGCTCAAATCTATTTTCCTTTTTACATACCGGCACAGCTCCCCCCTCATTGCCTCCAATGAAGTATCACACTTTCCCTTATATGTGAACAAGACAGGAAATACTTAAACTGTAATTTCTAATATATTTTTGGTTTTTGCATGCTGTTGATATGAACAGATTATAACTAAAGGCTGTTTCTTTTAGATTAACAGAGAGCTATTTAGCGGCAGCATTTTTAAGTCTATATGTGAGCCTTGAAGAAAGAAGTTTCGAGAAAATAGTGCATTCCTAGTTAAAGAAAGAACTATGTACACATTCTGCTACCTTTTTCTTGCTAGATTAAGAATAGGACCTAAATTACGACAGCTAAATAGTTTCTTTTCAGAAAGTGGAACAAAAATAGTATCGATACATTAGACGGTTCTTGAATGTTGAATATGCCTTACAAATAATATAAACCAAAAATTCAGTTTTTCACAGATTTGATTATAAACATTTATAGAATCATTTATTGAGGGTTCAGTGGAGGGAAAAACGTGTGGTAGGAAAATGAGCAATGGCTTGGCCAGGAATGGAATTAATGGTGCTTTAACACTGCAGTTTTAGGCATCAACATTATATTGCAAATTTGCAACTCAGTTGACATTCAGTCGCAGCTGATGAAGAGTGTGTGGAAACAAGGAGGGTTAATGGAGAATTGATTGATCAAGTGTCAGGGTTCTGGTGTGTTAGTGTGCAACTGAGAGCTCTGTTTCCAGAATGGATCTATGTTTCTGCTGCAACTCAACAATGGGAATGGGAATGGGTAACCATCTTCTCATTAGTAAGGCTGGAGTACTGAAGGAGCTGCACATCCTTCACTCTCTGCCAGGCGATAAATCTAATGGTGTCTCTTGGCAGTTCTTGAACCTCGAGTATGACAGCTTGTGAAGCTCTCTCCATTAATTTCATCTTTGCATTCTCAGGTTTATCTCAAGTTTTCGGGTCCCTCCTGTGTGGAAGTAACTTGCCACCTGCTGACTCCATTTATTTCAAACCTCAACCTGCCTGTCCATTTTCAAGCCCACAAGATTCTCTCACTAAACGATTGACCTCCGGGACCACCTCAGACACACACCCAGACCCAAACTCATTTCCCCAGGCACCATCCCCTTTCCAGCCAGCTGTATGTAAGCTTCACCCAAATTCTAAATCCCATTCAGTTTTGCTAAGCCTAAATCTCGTCTCTGTTACAAAGAAGCTGGTTCCAGATAAAAGTAGTTGCTGTAATCTATTGAACATTTAATCCATGTGAAAATAAACTGTTTAATTGTCCAACTCGTCCCCTGGAGGGATTCTACATGTGGGTTAATAAACTGCCTTCCAACATAACATTGGCTTGGAACTCTGATAACTGCTTCAAGTTCTAATTTGTTTGTTTTAAAGGGAATGGATTTGTCGAACTCAGAATGCAGTGATTGTAAATGTCTTTTCAAGTTCAATTTATGCCTTGCTAATCTTTAATCCCATTTTGTACCCTCAAGCTTTCATTTAATCTATTATTTGTGTCATTACATTTCATGCATTTAGATGCATTTACAAAGGCAAAATGTCATTAAAAACCCTGCAAACACATACTTTATTCTATTTGTAGTTCTCTGAAAACCTATCCTTATACCCTGATGCCACTGTGTTCCAGGGTTGGCCAGTTGGCTTTTATGGAATCTTGCAAATTAGACCCCTGATTAAACAAAAATAGCTTTGAGCAATTCTTCCCAGTAGAAGTTAATTATAAGACCAATTAAACCACATTTATTTGCTTTAGACTAAAAATTAATCATTGAAAAAACATCTTAGGTGACTGGCTCTAGAAGAAGGTACCAAATGCTCCCCTGGTAGATAGAATGACCAAATAATATTGGCATATAACCAAAGAAATATTGGCACAGAGAAAGAGTCAAAATATGTTTCTGACAAACAAGTTTGTGTCAGAAAGGGTTTTTAATGACTCGAGCAGAGGTGGAGTTGAGTGTAATAATAGATTTATTGAGGGAAGGAATGTGAACTGAACACGAATTGAACCAGGAACCACACACGGAACAACAGACAAACGGAACGGAGCGAGAGGAAAACTAAAGGCGCGGAGGCGGAACTAAAATGACAACAAGCGGGGGGAAAACAATAA
>JAVLVB010000001.1:9651332-9670396 GCA_032876305.1 Orestias chungarensis | reverse complement strand
GGGAAGGAATGTGAACTGAACACGAATTGAACCAGGAACCACACACGGAACAACAGACAAACGGAACGGAGCGAGAGGAAAACTAAAGGCGCGGAGGCGGAACTAAAATGACAACAAGCGGGGGGAAAACAATAAATGACGGAACCAAAAGTAACAAGCACAAAGACACTAATAAAATAACAAACACTAACACGAGAAACAGGAACTAAACCGACTGAGTACAAAACCAATAAACAATAACGATCACGGGGGGAGGTACACAGGAGCTGACCACACAGGGAATAAACAAACTGGGACACACAACACGGAAGGAGACAGAGGAACCTAAGTGACGAGCCAGGACTAGAGCTAGAGCAAGAGACTCACCCGAGACACAGGGACATGAGGAGCTGAGGAGACATGCGAGGGACATCAGAGGAGGACCAAGGGAAGACAACAGGGAATAACCAGAGGGAGATGATGCAGGGGGCTTGAGGTAATCAGGACTAGCGGGGAAAGACGAGGAGGTTAGGCTAGAGGCAAAAAGGACTAACAGAGGAAAGGGCTTGGAGGCAAAGAGGACTAACAGGGCTAAGCTAGGAGCAACGAGGAACAATAGAGGCAAGGCTGGGAGCAACGAGGAATAGCAGGGGAAAAACAACAGACAATCCAGCGGTGAGTGTGTGAATGAATGTGGCTTAAGTATTGGGGAACCGGGGTGTGATTGGTTGAGAAGGGGAGTGAATTATTGCAGACAGCTGTGAATGAAAGCGGAGTGACGAGACACAGAGAGGAAACAGAACCAAACAAAACACACATTATGACAGTTTGGGGGAAAACTAAAATAAAGTGATTTGGGTGGGGTAATATCTCATTCCATCCTCACAATGTTTTCTTTTACTGCCACGGGAATATCAATGAATTTCAAGAGCCTTCTCTTTCTCGTCTCTGTTCTCCTCTGCAACTCCCCCCTTTTTCTCCATTTGACGTCAAACGGTACAGCTGTGAAATGTGCTGCCACAAAACTTAATAACACATGTCAAGAGTCCCACAGTCAAAAGCAGTTGTGTAACATCAGGGGATCATATTATGTTCTATTTTTGTACTGCCTTGGTATCGGCCAGTTTATTACACAATAAATGACCCACCTTTTCTTAATTCACTGAAGTTTTATCAAGTTCTTAGACTAAGCACTAAGGTTCTTTCTTTCGAAATATACACTGCATAAGATGACACTTGAAGTTAGGTTTTTTGTTGTTGTTTTTTTTTGTCACTTTGGGTAAAGTTAAAGTGCAAAATTTGATTATTCCTTGAAACACCGTATATTGCAATAGATTTGTTGCCTGTAGTACCCATTTATCCCTAAACAATTTCAACCTGAACTGTTCCTTTGATTATTTATTTCTAAAGGGATTTGCATTTTGGTTATGAGAAAAATAAAAAGATTCCCCTTATGTGCAGACTTTATACAGGAATATTTGCAGTCTCTATGTCAGCTCTCTTGTGCATTACCCATTGCTTTGGTTGGTAGGGCCCAAAAATGTACAGTTTAACCTTTACCCTCTTTTTATCACTCAAGTATTTTGATTGTAAGATCATCTCTACTGAAACTTACCTGTTGACTCACTATATGTTTTTTCTGCATTCCTATGTTGAAGCATGTACTCCAGTACCGACTACAATTTAACAATCGCAAAACCAATCTCCACCAAGTACTTCCTAAGCCATCCCCTGCAGCTCTGTCTCCTTTAACCATCATCTGCCAGTCATACTCCAACACTCTGTTCCTGCCTTCTGGATCCAGGCTCATACAAATTTTTTAACATCTTTGCAAAAAGATGTTAAAGATACGTTCTTGCCTGCTGTATTGGTTACCAACATAAGACGTGTAATAAGCCTCCCAGTGGGCTTCTTCAGCCTGTTTCAGTGCCCAAGTGTTCATGTTGCCCTGGACTTTGTTACTAGCTTCCCACCATCCACAGGTTTCACAATCATCTTTCCGATCATTGATTGATTTTCAAGAGCGTGCCACCTTGTTCCCCAAAGAAAACACACGTCAAAGCAGGGGACCCCACTCCTAATTAAGCATGTTGTCCGGCTTCATACAGTAGTATTCTCCAAGAGATGCTCTCAATGAGGGACCTCAGTTTACTCAGAGAATGTGGAAGGAATTTAATGCAAAAGTCAGGGCTAAGGTCTCAGTTCTGGCTTCCATCTTTAACGAAATAGTGGAATGTCTGAATTAGGGGGTTGAGGGGGCCTCCGTCATCAACCGGTCCACCTGGAGTTCCCATTAACACTCCCTCCGAGTTACCATAGGGTTATCAACCTGCTCTTTTTCCTTCTGAAAAACAATATCTGTCACAGTTAGTTTGTTTAGGTCTGTATGTTCTGTAAGCACATTTGAAAGAACACTAAGTGCCATTCATTGCACTGTTGAACAGACTAAACATTATGCTGATCGCAAATTGATCGGTTCGTGCTCCTTTCTAGTCCCGGGGGATACGGTTTGGTTTTTCATTATAGATACTCTGATTAAATCTTTTGCCAAAAAGACAAATTAAGGCCAAATATTTCCAAGTTAGACAGTTTAAGATGAAACTTTAAAAATTTTAACAGAACCATTAAGAGAGGACCCATATGAACAAATAGCTCATTTGGGGTTTAGTTTCTCTTTATACTCATCCACCCTCAGTGTCTACTAATATCAGGCTACACTGACTACCACAAGTTACACAAATGTATTATTTACTATTGATACTAATTCTAATAATCATTTTTTCTGCAGATTATCAAACCTCAATTTACATTGTAATTTACAAATATAATCTACAAAAAATCCTGCTTGACCTTCTCAATCACTAGGCCCTGCCTGTTCAGAAACTTTAACTTTGAGTTCCTTAATATGAAGCTGAGGAAAATGTTAAATTTGTGATGGGGTTTAAAATATATTCATCACAAGTATGTTATTAAAGCAAAAAAGAATTTACTTCCACCATTTTATGCTTTCATCAAGGCCTGTGATTGGGGTTGAAAAATCCCGTGTGATATGGTAAAAATAACTATGCACAGTAATCAACATTCAAGCTTAAACTGAAAACAAATAAGCAATTTAAAAAACAAAAAAAGGTGAGGTTTTTCTCTCATTTTCAAAACCTCCACTATCATTCCAGCTCCCAAGAAACCCACCATCATTGGATTTAATGATTACAGACCTGTTGCCCTGACCTCAGTAGTCATGAAAGTCTTTGAACGCCTGGTCTTAGCCCACCTGAAGACCATAACAGACCCCATGCAGTTTGCATACAGAGCAAACAGTTCTGTTGATGTTTTTAACTTGACACTGCACTTCATCCTACAGCATCTGGACAGCCCTGGAACATACGCTAGGGTTCTGTTTGTAGACTTTAGCACGGCTTTCAACACTGTCGGGCCGCAGCTACTGCATAGCAAACTGTCCCAGTTGTCAGTGTCGGATCTCATGTGTCAGTGGATTGTTGATTTCATGGCTGACAGGAGACAGCAAATGCGACAGGGGAAACGCACTTCAGACCTCCGATGACTCAGCACTGGACTTCCACAAGGGTGTGTTCTCTCACCTCTTCTCTTCAGCCTCTACATCGATGACTGTCTCCAAGGAAACTTCTGTGAAGCTCCTGAAATTTGCGGATGATTCCACTCTTGTGGGCGTCATCGCCAACAGCGATGAGTCTGCCTACAGAATGGTGGTCCAGCTGGTGCAACAGAAACCACATGCTATTAAACACAGAAAAGACTGTAGAGATGGTGGTGGTTTTCCGACGCAAACCACCCCCCCCACTAGATCAATGGCTCTGCAATTTCCACTGTGGAGTCACTCAAGTTCCTGGGCACTATCATATCCAGGGACCTGAAGTAGGTAAGGAATACAGTCTCCATCACCACGAAAGCTCAGCAAAGGATATTTTTCTTGAGACAGCTCAAGCAATTTGACCTCCGGCAGTCCCTGATGATCCAGTTCTACAAAGCGATCATCGAGTCCATCCTCACCTCATCTATATACATCTATTTGGTTCCTCCACCTCACAAGAACGAGCAAAACTCCAGAGAGGATTATCGGTTGTAACCTGCCAACGCTTCAGGAGATCTACACCAGCAGGGTGAGGAAGCACGCTGGCAAAATCACAACTGACCCCTTACATCTTGTACATCACCTGTTTCAGACTCTCCCATCAGGTAAAAGGCTTCGGACCATCAAAACCAGCACCACCCGACATGCAAACCGCTTCTTTCCCAGAACGGTAGCACTCCACCACTGAGTCTCCAAACCTCACTTAGCTGAATTGACTTGATTTACAATTTGCACTATGCTTATTTGCACAACTGTACAGATATTATATAAACATCTGCTGCTCGCCATAAACAATATTTAATATAAACCTACCTCACAAATATCTACATACAATAATATTCATGTGTACAGTACATATTTTATTTTACCTCTCTGCTTGTAACACTCTTCAATGTTTTTATTTCTTTATTCTTCGGATTTTGGGGAAAAAAAACCTTCTTTCATTCTTTCACAGTTTAATGTTTGCTAAGCGTCTGTGTAAATGTGTTGATCTCACCAAGACGAATTTCTTGTCAGAATTTACTTTCACAAGTCCTGCATTGTATAGAACCCTATTTGAAATTACTTGGAGTTTATATCACTTATAATGAACAGGTAGACATAATTGAAAGGGAAACAAAGGGAAACATTGGTTGGGAGAGGTATAAAGAGGAAGAGAGGGGAAGAATAAAGGAACAAGAGTATGATACAGAAAATGTTTGCTCTCTTTCCATTTAAGAGCTTTGATTTATAATTTTTGAATGAAAACCAAGGTCACATATGGTTTTAGCTTCCTGTGTTAAGAACAATTAACAGTTTGAATCATGCTTTACATCTGAGAAATTTGTTAATTAGTGTGACTAGCATAAAATGTAGATCCTCTACTTAACTTCTGATTTTAAAATGATTTCCAGTATTTCTAAATCCATTTAGCTTACTGTCTCACCAAGCCTGAAAGCTGAAAAGGATAAAACAGTGTACATTTGCTGTACAGCCTTCATGTTATCTGCTTTAGGTCCTGGTCTCTTTCACCATCTGAATGAACAAAAAGCATGCCTGTGGAAATCACAAAGTAAATTCTGCTTTATAACTTTTTAAAATAATTCTTCATTTGCTCTGAGTATTTAAAGATCACGTGACAGTAAAATATAAGTAAAAATAAATAGATGGATCTCAGTCTGCTGCACTGACAGAAAAACAAATCAGATCCGGTTTCCAACCAGCTGGTTAAGACTGATTAAGCTAAAAATGGTCCATTTCTGTCATAAGTGCTTTTTGTGCACCTCTGCTCTGTTTGGTATGTTGTTTCATGAATGCATTACACTCCGTATTGCTTCTAAATACTCTCCATCAGTTAAATGATATTAGTAAGGCATTGTTATGTCATAAGCAACCCTTGTGTTAAGATTTTTAAATGCTCATGTATTATTGTATTTTTGTAGAATACATAAAAAGAAATTATTGATAAATGTTATTTTGATTAAGATTCTGTAACTCTTGAATGTTCTGTATGCGTTGGTCAGGAAGTGAGTGCTCCAAAGCCTCTGAAGAAAATCATTTCCGTAGCTTCCTGGTAACTTTTCCTTTTTATCCTAAGAATAGGGTTGATAATCATTCTGAGTGAGCTTTGAGGGGATGCCAAACCATGTGGAGACTCAGACACAGAAGTTTCTCAGGTCTGAGGAAAGAGAAAGGGACCCCATGGTGGGATTTGCCCCAACAATTCCTACCTAACCTGCTGCTTTTGAGAAGTAAAACAAAAAATCCACAAAAGCAGATTGTCGACTATATAAAGAGCTAATTTTTCAACTCCAATTATCTTTAAATGTTTGATAACTTAGACTTAGTCTTTAATCGGTTATAGAACTATTTTTTCACCTGATTGATTCACAAAACAAGGATACCAATCTTTACAATAAAATACAAATGTTTCTTGCTCAATTACTATGAGGACCTTGCTTTGTGTGCTGGTATGCAGTCATGTTGAAAAAGGGATGGGTGATCCCTAAACTGTTACTGTAGGGAGTCAGAACTTGAAACAGACCAAATACGTTGCAATGTTAAGATTTTCTTTTATGGAAGTAAGGCCTGACCCAACTACTGAGAAATAGATTCACACCCTTAATTTAAACTATACCGAACCTCACGTTTCACACAATGTAGTCAGTTAACCGCTGCTCTCCAGGTATTTGACAAACCCAGACTCTTTTAGTGACAACATTGTACCTGTTCTATAATAAAAGCTGGTTATAAATTGGAATAGAATGCTTTTATGTTAGACAATTTAACAAATTAAACGAACAAATACTAATAATAATTATGTAACAATAATTGATAGATGAATTTCAGATACAACAACAAAAAACAAAAAAACAAGTGCAGCTAAAAAAGGGATTTGTAAACGTTAAATTAAATTTTTCGTTACAAAACAATTTAATTAATTTGAACACAAACAGAAACTAACAAAATAAACAAACCTTTCCACTAAACCACTTTGTCAGTATTTGTAGCCGGGGATGCGTATGAAGTAGCCTTCCTGTTCTATTATCGAGTTCTATTATTACTGATAGATAATACATACAGATAGAAGTCAGAGGCTGAACAATTTCTTCAATTACATTCTTAAGTATTGTCATATCAATGCAATCACAGTCAGTGGACCTTTTGTTTTTACATTTATAGACAATATTTAGAACTTATTTTTCTCCCACTGCAGTGAGAAACATTGAATGAGGGTAGCTGCTGATAATGTTCAGTCAGAGCTCAAGTTGTTGTAGGATCAGGGATGTTTTCTGTCAGTTTGGGTCCCACACTCACAAAATATTTATTGAAATTATGAACACTGAAATTATGAACAATGGTATCACTGTCCTCAAAATTGTAGTCATGGACATTATTTAATACATTCCAAATCCCTTTGATGTTTTTCTTATTTTTATCTAATAATTTACTGTAATAATCCTGTTTAACTATTCGTAGAATAGAAGTCAATTTATTCTTATTTTCTTATATTTTTTCTCTACCACCAAAGATCTATGTTTTATAAAATCTCTATATAGTTTGTTGTTTTTTACAGATTCCTTTCAACTCTTTTTACAAATTCCTCTTTTTGCAATTCAACTCAGTTAAAATAAACTAACCTATGTTCATAGTTCACCACCGGAAAATATTTGCTACAACTTAAAGTAGTTCTTGTTCAATTAGAACAGTTGCCACAAGGAAAAGTTTAAGAAACGTTTGTTATGACACCATTCACAAATTTGCATAATGATGTGGCGAACTCCTCTGATTTAAACGTAATGCTTTTAGCAACAAAAAAACAATACTACATTTGTTATAACGAAAATGGTCGATTTCGACTTCGAGGCTACATGATTGGAGATTTGACTGTGCAGATCATTGGTGACTTTTTCTCTGAGTCTGATCCTGCACTGGGACTTTGTTGTGGCCTGCCAGTTTGTGGCTGCACGGCTGGTTTTCCCAAATGCTTTCACATTGTTATGTGACCAATAAAAGCTGGCACACAGAGGGCATCGTTTTACAGTACCACACCGGATTTCACTTAGGTCTGAAGAGCAAGAAGTTACAAGTAAAACAATAAGCGTACAGAGTGGAAGACCGCTGTGAATTAAATGGGTTTGTCTCTACCACTGCTAGACCATTCCCTAGGTCTCACAGCGGTTGTGTACAGTATAGGGGACTTATGGCACTTTCAAGGGAATCAAATATTTATCTGTTCACTTGGAAGAACCGTTGCAATTATCATCATTTGAAAATTTATATTTTCCTGCAAACAAGCCATTTTTAAACAATATAGGTTTATATTAACATACAGAAACTCTGCATTCATGGGTGCAATTCACACAAAAAGTTCAATCACCTTTATTAAGTTAAATTGTTTTTTTATCCAAATTCTTTAAAACAGATCCTACAGTTCCTACAGAAAAAAAGTCATACAATTAAGCATTTCATATCACAATATAAATAGTACCTTTTTTATGTATGAAATCAACCTGGGCCTCCTTAACATATTACCAGGCAAGTGTCTGATAATACTACACTGATTTAATGCAGTGATTCCTGTAAAAGAAGCTTTCACCAAGAGTAGAGTATGTAGAATTTGTCAGCACATAGAAAATAGTTTTTAGGAACTCTACATTTCTAAACTATGATATTGGTCTAATATACGATTTTGGAAAAAAATATTTTTGTAATAAATCCATGTATTGTTCACAAGTGAGGGGAGGATGGAGTGGGGGATAATTGCTTCTGCTGTACAGAAGGGTGTGGTGAAGAGAGACCAGAGCTAAAAAGCACCCTCTCAATGTGTGGTAGGTCTACATTCTTTCCCTTACCTATGAGTGAGGCAAGGTTGTTTATTACTGAAAGAACCAGGTACAATAAAAATGTTGTACAGTATACCAGTCTCTGTTCTTCATCTGAAGTTAGATCAATAAGATCAATAAGTTGATAAATAAGTATCGTATGTACATTGCACAGGTACACTTTTATTACTGAGTTTCTTAGTAGTTCAGATCATATAGCTCTTTGCATTAAGCATAAATCTTTGTTCACATAGTCCCCTCTGCCCTTCTTCTACATCATCAAAGCAAGGGAAAAGCTTCTATTTCACAACAAAGCTGGAAAATTAGGGAGGATAAATGAGTGGTGTATGGCACAGGGTAAAATGGAGCTTACTTCTACAACGCTGGCAAGGAATTTACCACAGTGGTTATCAAAATCGCTTATTTTAGTCAAGTTAAAGATCATTCACTCACACTAAAGAACCACAAAAATGGCATTGTCATAGTGTTTGTCTAAGATTTTGCTTTCTTTGCATGTGGCTTGGAGCTATATAAACACTCTTCCAATGAAGCAGATGTCTTAATAGAGATCCGGAGATAGACGTTGTTTTTAAAAAGAAGAGGAATCAACATAAACAGTTTAATGGCGACCAAATGGCGTTGTCGTTGAATGCCTTTGATGGTTGTTCTGACAGCTTAGTGGGTGTCATTAGCACGCTGAGTCAGTGTGGGCACCATTGCTTGCAAGGATTAGTGGTGAGAAAGGGAAGGCGCCATTAGCGAAGTGACATGGGAGGAGATAAGACTTCTGGGTGATCAAAGAAGAAGCCTGTCATTGTTAGGAAACTGGGCATGGATAATGACATAAAACGGAAGACAAAGTTTAGCAACTAAAGCTCACCTTGTAAACATGTGAATCTCATTAGGGCTAGTATAATATATGCCCATGTATTAATGAAGGAGTTGAGAGTTTTAGCACCCCGTAATGTTTGTTTTTGTAACACATTTTGCTGTTCTTCCCCTCTCCTTCCTCTCAATCTCTTGATGCCATATAATCAAATCCATCCATCCCAATTAGAAGGTGTCAGAGTGTGCTTGGTCACACAAGACTAGAAAGTGTTTGTCTTCCTTATGGAAAGCAACTGTAAAAATATGTCTACAATTGCGGCTATCCTAACTCCATGTGCTGGCTCAATAGTAAGGAATTGTGAATGCCAGTTGTTTGAAGAATATACTTCTTCTAAAAGTCATGAAAAAATAAGTAATTATGAAGACTTTCTAGCTCTGAAAAATACATTGGTATTTAGAAATACCAACAAACATTTACTTCTTTAACTTCTCAGGATGTAATTAAAGAAATGATCTCTTGTGCATACACTTTTTGACAGCGATCTTACTCCATAGAATTACACCAATGCAACCAACACTGATAAATATCATGCCTTGTAGAAGACTCCTACCTCTAAACCTAATTTTAGATCACAGACTATAGCCATGCAATTTGGATTTTCGGGTTTTATAGCATATGATAAACCAACATAAAGGAGACTGTCACTGGAATAGAAGGAAAAGGTTACACAGTCTTTTTACAAAATAAAAATTCCCTTTGCTTAGACACTCCTATATAAAACCCGGAGCATCCTGTTGCCTTTAGAGGAAATCTAATTAGCTGTTCTGTAATGGATGTCAAAGGATACCAGTGAACAAACAGCGGTATGTAAATTAGAGCTGCACAATATTAAAAAATCCTGTGAATGAAAAAATATTGGTTAATATTGCGATGAAACTATCAGGTGCGATATCTGCCCATTTTTCTTTTCTTTTTTCTGTGTGACCTTTAGCATTTCACTTGTAACTGCTGTGAGCTTTTACTGCCATATGACCCAAAGGCCAAATAAGAAATATAGGTTCAGAACTCCTTAAATTTATTAGCAAGTTATTGTTGCCCTTCAAACAGCATTTTGCTATACCACCATTGCAGACAATGAAATCAATGGTGATAAAGCGATGATATTATTTTTGAGATATAATGTGTATCCTTTATGAACATGAAGCAACACAGGTTGCGGTTTTAATATTTAAAGCAGAGATATGATAAACCTGCGAGGGGACCAAAGAGGAAAACTAGCTCTTGTGAATCTGGTAAGTTTACATTTTAGTCAATGTAGTCATGTTGAATAAAATGTACTGTTAAACTACCTCTTGAAAGTCATACCCTTACTTTGTGTCCATCTATCACTTTAGCTCCTAATGAATTGAAGGGAAGACTGTAACACTGTGTTATCATGACACCCACACAGTAAAAACTACATGTTAATTCTAATCTTAAATTTCATTTAAATCCTGCCTTGTGATACCAAGCAGGATCACCACTTTTTAAAAACAAGGGTTCTATTTCTGAAGGTTTTTTTTTTCTTTTTTTCTTTTTTATCACCATGTCTTGCCATGCCCATCCCCACCCCCAACACCACCACCACCTGGGCCAATATGCTGCTGGAAGGAGTTTCTGTTCCCAGAGGAAGATTGGTAAATTACTTCCATTCTTTAATTTGAAACATCTTTGTTTTTACCTCTGCACTCTAAAAACAAAGAAGTGAGATTACATGAAGGTTATAGAGTAATAAATCATCTGTTGGGATATTTCTTTCTGGTTTTGAATATCCGATTGAATAAAAACAAGTCTAAACTTGTCGGTTTTGGTGTACGTTAAGCTTGAAAACTACAATGGACCGATAGCCTTTTAGACAATGTTCACAGTGCTGTTTGACTTTGCTTTCACCAAAACGTGGAACTGTTATCCTTTCTCCTGTGTGGCCAGAAGTCACTGGAATCGTTTAACCGAAGAGATTCTGGCCTGCACATTTCCTGTGGTTGCACATCTGAAAAAGAAATAGCTGGTGTTGAAATAAAAATGCATACATTGGGGATGAATGTGGCCAGTGAGGAATATGGAGGAAAATTGATTTAGGGGAGCGTGTTTCTTTGTCGATAATTGATGGGATTATGGCGATAGTGGGAGACAGAAATGTGTGTAAGTATAGATGTGACAGTATTTTTAAGAGTGTGTCTTTGATTTACACATATAACCTAACCAACTATTCTACTAACTCACAAACATATATTCTATAACATCTAAAAGTCTAACAAAAGTGGAAATTAACATTTTGCTCTGTAATCTGGCACCACACACCTTTTGTCACTCTTTGTTCGTCAATGTACTGTTCACTGTCATTGTTCAGATAAACACATACAATACCAATGTATCTGTGGTTCAGTGTTTACTGATTTTGCTCTGGAACACTATTCCAAGTTATTAATAGAAAACCCAGCTAATCTCACATTTTTATTAGCTGATTTTTTCCTTTCAGGCATAGTTGTAGTATGTAATGCCCTGCAGATACTGCAGTGGTCCTCTTGGGATTCCCATGCTTTGCGCATATCTTTGGATCTCTGTGGTTCTGATCTCCCCTACGTCTGCTTCAGGTCCGGGGGGAGTGACCAAAGTTTCTCTGACCAGCTATTAAACATTCTAATGGAGAAACCCTATGAACATAAGTGTGTACAGACAGACACAGACAGGTTTTGGGTTCAGGTGTTTATAGATCTTCTCTGCTTGGCTGGGGTTGCCACTAAATACATCTTGTTTTCATAAGTACTCTTTAGTGCCGATGTTATATATACATACGATGTTTGTTGCTGTGGTTTCTTGGCTCTAAAAATTTTTTTCCGCTCTAAAGCATTAACTCTTGTTTTCTTTATCCTTCTTTCCTTCGTCTATTTTTATCTTGTAATTTCCTCTTCTCTCTATCTATCTATCTATCTACCTTCGCAAGATGTGCACTTGAGATGGGTACCACCAAACCCCTGCCACCCCACAAGGTTATGCGTGTTGGAAAATGCATGGATGGATGAGAAGGAGGTTGCTTTTATTTGAATTGGTCTCAAATTATTGTAAAATGAAATGCAGTACATAATTTACTAGCTAAAATAATTGAGATATTGTTAAACATAATTATCTCAATAAAAAGGATGACACTTTTTCAAAATTAGTTGACACTAGGGAGTGTCATTTATTAAATGTTGGTTGGTGCCTGACATCAAGAATATATTTGATCTATGCAAACAGCCAGCAAAAATCTGTCTCTTACAATTTCCAGTAGTTCTTATAGCCAGCTTGCATCTATTTGATATGGATTGTTTTAAAACACATTTTTTTGAACTTTTTTTTCTTGGTGGAACCTAAAAGCAATACAAAAATGGTTTTCCATATTGTGACAGACTACAAATTAATAGACTACTCAATGCCTAATCATGCGGTTTCTCTTGCAGGTCTTTGATAATAATGGCGAAAATATGAAACAATCTAAACAAGCCTGGAGAAGACAGTACAGGAAAATAAAGAGTTGAGGGGGGTAAGAACTGGAAAAGGGCTGAATGGGGACCAGCTGTAGGGTACTGGGAAAAGGCCAGGGAACGTTCTGCCTGGATAAAAGGAGGACGATATGCCCCCAGGAGAGGGAAAGGATAGAGAAGAAAACACTGCAGATTAGATTTAGACCTAAAAACATAGAGGGGGGAAAAACTGGGAGATACTCAAAGGCAGAAAAGCAAACAAAGAAATAAACATTACCAGCAGGGGAAGGAAAAGAGGAAAGTGAACCCTGCATAATCTAAACTTGCAGTTTCAAGTCTCACAACTTTCATGTGCCTGTCATAGGTTTGTCCTTTACTTTTTCTGCTTTGTTTTGTTTCGTTTTTTTCTAAATATCTGGTACAAATCCCTTCATTATTTTAATGTTTGCGAACAAAGTGGAACAATGTCAAAGGTCAAGACACCAGCGACACTAATCTCACAAGACAAGACTTGCATATAATTGACACTTTACACATTTTTTAGCAGGCCAGGTTAAACGGGCCAAATATGAATGCATATAATTTATCAGAAGAAGAAAAAACACAGAACAGTCTGGCCTGTTTCATTAAATGCATCTCTTTAGATGCTCATTTGCCTCAGGTAAGTGCACTTTAACCTTTGAGCAGTTATCCTCTAATACCCTGTCCAGTTTTACTGTGACCAATTGTCATAGTACTTTGTCATGGAATTGTAAATTGGCCCTACCTCTTGCCCAATGACTTGAGACAGTATATCGTCCAATAGAAATGTAAAATTGCACTGAGAGCAGAGAAATATTTTAGGAATGGTTGCTTTGGGATTAGTTGCTGAGATGGTTGAAAAGTTTGGAAGTTGCTGACTTTAACAAGCGCGAAAGTATGTTTTAAATGACGACAGTCAGTTATTCTGCAATGTTAACATCTCAGTCTTAACTATTATTAGGCCCACAGACATTGCATAGGCCTATCAATCGTTTTTACCTTTCCACGCGGCCAGCGGGTGCCAGCAGTCTGTGAAACTGTACCAAAGTTCCAGCATAAGCAGAGCGATGGCAGGCGCATTATTCAAGGTACCAGCAACGGAAAAACAGGATTTTTGTTTGGATAAACCAAAAATCTGTTACAAAAAATTTGCTTATTAGCTACTTTGGATTCACTTTTACATTTCTTCTCTTCTTTCTTGAAGGTGTTTAAACTCTCAGCACAATGATGGGTTTTGTGATTACTATATTCTCTGTGGTTCTATTTGTTTGCTGAATCCAATGATCTAAATGATGTTAGTATAAAAAGTATTTGAAACCCTTTAAAATCGCTTTTTTCTTTTGCTTTTTAATCATGCTTTAATATTTCAAATCGTTAAACTAATGTCAGACAACATTGATCTAATATATTTATTCTATTTGTACAAATAGTAAATTTTGTGTTGCTATTTAGGTACTGCATCTATGAATCAAAGGAAATAATGATAAATGATTATTTAGATAAGGAAACACCTTAATACAGTATTCATTTATCATGCTGCATGGGCTAAAACCTAGGACAGTAAAGTCCTTAAAGGTTTAAGCAGTATTTGGTAGCTTAAATGTTTATTTTAAAAGATGTACATATAAGTACAAATTAAATTTGTGAAACGGATCACATAACGGGGACTAGGAGTGCATGGGACTGGGCTTTTTCACTGCGATAGTGAAAAAGCAATGGCTGTTCAAAAACATATTTTGACTCAGATTCAAAGTCTTGTTTAGCATAAATAAAATAATCAACATGCTGAGTTTGAAAAGTGAAAAGTTCATTAAGTGCCTAGTGAATCTATTTGGCATCACAAACAAATTTTCATGGTCATAGTAATGTTTAGGTTAGTAATCTCTAATTGACAGTAATGACACTAGTTGTAAAAAAGTATACAATGAGATATAATACTAGATATTGGTGTGTTCAAGAAAAAGTGCTTAAGAAGGGTTGACATTTCTATTAGATGACTAAGAATGTAAGACATGAAGAGTCTCAAGTCTGGTTATAGTGTCTGCAGAACATCAAGTAGCTACTGTAGGAGTGCTGATAATCTCCAGAAAACCCAAGATAAGCAACTCTTCAAAGCTAAATTCCCAAATGTGTTGAGGAGAAACATTCTCAGTGGAGCATTGCTGCCATCTTATGGTATAGAAAGGTCATCGGTGACCTTCGAAGGCAGAGGATTTGTATCAAATGTGTACAAGTATGTAGGTTTAGTTGTATTTAATAGATTTAAATATGCAGTATAAAAGATATACACATACACAGAAAACAAGCACACGGGGCTAATGTTTTCATAAAACATACGTCTTCACCAAAACATGTCAGGCTTATTCAGAGTGTATAGAAAAGATGTGTGAGGTTCAGTTTTCAGTTTAGTGAATATGCTGGAAGGTATAACAGGAATACCCTGTTAAATATTAACTCTAACCAAAATAAATGCTTACATATGGATTTACGTTAATGCAGTTTAGACATGCACATCTATCCACCAAAACACTGGCACAGTCATACCTACACACAAAGGGGCTGGTGGTGGTTTCAATGGTGTTGAACAGCCATTTTAAAGACGTCCAGTGGTTTAGTTGGGTCGTTAATGGCCCGTGGTCTTCAGAGATTCTGTGGGTCTCTCTGTAAAGGAAAATAAAGGGGAAAGTTATCTGCAATGAAATTACAACTTTGCTTCAAATGGCACAAAATTTAAAATAGATTTCCAGAGCTTTCTAGATTTACAGATAAGAGGACTGCAGCTGGAAACACAGTCTCTTAATATAATAGTCATTATATTAAGAGACTGAAGCAACCCAACCCTTATTATTCTTTTAACTGCAAATTCAAGCCGCAAAGCTCACTGGAAGATAAAATCACAGCTATTACAATAACTGATTATTTTTTTAAAGGCCTTCAGGCACAAACATCCATACTTTACACAAAAGATACCTCAGATATATTGTTAGTCAGTAATGAGGTAAAACGACAAGAACAGCTACTGTAGCATTTAAAAAAATATAATAAAATGTTCAGTCAAAACCTGTGGAGGCCACCAGGTGTCACTGTTTCATTCGCTTTGGCACATTCAGATCATCCATGGTCTGTTAAGAAGTATATATAAATATAAGATAACCTTTTTTTATTTTATTTGCTGTCCTACCGGATTTCCATTAGTAGAAATATAAAGAAAAGAGGCTTCAAAACTTAAGGCAACGTTTTGTTTCCCAAAGGAACCGGATAAGGGTAGTGGTGGTGTAATACGGTACATGGATGATGGATTAAATAACCTGTAATAAAATAAATGTTTCAGAAGAGGCTTGACTTAATACACCTCTGGCATGAAGAGAAGCACATAAACAACTACCCACTGCTTATGTGCAATGGGTCCAGGCGGGCCGGTGAAACTAAACCTCTTTCCATCCCCAAAGTGTGGAGAGCAAATATTGAATCAAGGATTGCTAAACAAAAAAGGCACGGCTGGATTCACATTTAGTAATCTCATCAATAGACTATGTTTCCTTTCTGGTGTTGCACTGCAACCTGGTAGGATGCCAAATCCCAGTGGAAGCTCATTGTTGTTCCGACTGTTCTACTGTAGTTGTTCTGAATAGATCAGACTAGCAGTAATTAATCCACGTGTATCATTTTAATTTTGACAAAGATCTAGGATTGCAGTTAACAGAATGAAGCTTTGTCCCTCACCCTTTTGTAACGTTATGAATGATCAGAGGTTGTCTGCTGGGGGTTTTAAAAATAGGAACGTGTTTACAATGTATGTCCAGCTGCTTTGTGACAACAAAGGAAATAATTGCAATCCGATTTACTACTAAAGCTAATATCAATTCAATGCAGATCTGCTTGTTTTAAGAAAAAGAAAAACTCTATGGGTATTTCTGTTTATGCATCAAGTGGCAAAAATATTCACATCCAATACACTGCTGCATTTAAAAAAAATGAAAAACGACATTGTGTTTTATAAGATTTCATCTACAGCATGAAATTCATTGTATTTTATTCATGGTAAAAGAGCAGTATTATCAACATAAGTTAGAGACATATTCTGGAAATTAAATTTCCTAATTTTTGTCTCGGCCATTTTACAACTTTACCTTGATATAAATCCTGAGTGTGCATAATTTGTTGATGAGCCACTTTTGGTAAGGAGTTTTTTCTTGTACCCTCTCGCTGCAGTTAAACGATAGAACAAATTTGGGCCACAAGGATGCAGAAGCACACTTTCTTTTGTTAGATGACGTATTCATCTTTTAATAAATAATCTTAATTTATGCTTTTATGTTTCGTTTCATATAACTACATTTATAGTGACCCTAAATATCTGAATTACTATTTTCATTTTACAGTATTAGTAATACACTAAAATAAAATTATAATTCAGATATTTATGGTTACTTTGCCTAGTATACAGCTGAGCAGGTAACAAAAAACAATTTCAAGTAAGTTAATTACAAGTTTAAAAAATTAGGTTGGCCACGAGTAGCCTGAAGTTGACAGTTTGAGCCAAAATACAATCAAGACTTCGGATATCTTTCTTGATTTTTGTCCATTTTTAGAAGATTTAAAGAGAATAATAAAAAGGTTATCTTGCCAACCACTTCAGATTATACCATCTATACTATAAAACTCTAAACATATCCATAGTTACCATGGATGTGTTGGTTTAGGTAGACAACAATGTCTTGGTAAGCGGTTGAACAATACACTCTACTTAGATGATATGTGTTTACTAAAATGTTCGGCACTTGAGATATTATTTTAAAACTTATCTCTGCTGTTAACTAATTTTCATTAACAAGCCTGCAGCCTTGATTTATACTGAGATTACATTAAATCTCAAACCGATCTGTATACCAGTAAGGTGACATCTGAAAGCAACTGGATGAATTTTATACTGGACCCCTGGTATCCACAGGCACCAAAGTTGCCCATGATTGGTTTAAACCCATGCACATCTACATATTGTAGTATAATAACCAAATAGTCGCTAGTATGCATTAATACAGCACAGTTTACAATGTAAAATAGCCACACCTCTGCCAAAGGTTGAGCTCCAACTTTCTAATGAACCACCACTTTGTGGTGGTCAATCAGGTAGAGGAAGGTTTTAAGGCTTTAATTTAAAATAATGGAAACATTCAAGATTAAAATGATACTTTGTTTAAAGATTATTCAATGCTAACTTTTGTTTCTTTTAATTGTATAATTCTTTCTTTTCTGGTTTAGTTTAATGTGTCTGCACCTGAAGAGAAGATGGGTAACCCTGGCTTGGTCTTTATGTTCATTTTTTCAGATTTATCATTCAGTCTGCAGCTCGCCTTCCTGTTGTCTCTTTTGTTACCATCAGCTATTCAACATTTAAGATAAATCAGCAGCAACCAAGTGGTTCAATCTACCAAGGAACACCATGAAGAAGTCCTCCAGCAGCCGGAAATTATCCTATATATTACACAGTGAAAAGAAACTGCCCAAGAAACCGCACCAAAAAATAAGACCAGCTATGCGTGAGAACATTTGTCATTGGAGCACCGTTAGTTAGACATGCACAGTATAAATGTTCATATGCGCGAAGCATTATTTAAATGCTGCTGATTAAAAATTCTATTGTGCTTTGCCTTTTTTTTTTTTGCTCCCATCTCCATACCACTTTCGTATTCGCATTTAATTAATCTGGTTTTGACTGCATGTGTGCAGCAATAATGTTTTAACCCAAATTTTCAGGCCTTCGAATATCTCTAACCTTACCCACAGTGAAGGCTAAAAAAACATACAATCCAAGTTCCTTTGCATGGCAGCTAAAAAATAAATTTTACTTAGGATACAACAAAAATAAATAAACTGTCAATTACTGTATAATATTAACAACATTGAAAGACAGTTGTGAATTTAGGCTTTCTGTCACTTCATAAAGTATTTGATATATTAGTGTTAATGGGAACAACAAAGCAACAAATCATACTTATTAATCAAAATCTGGCAAAATACAGTTCTCCTGGTGAAAGGGACCAGAGCTCTCAGACTTGGTAATTTTACAGCTTTTACAAGAAAATGTGTTCAAATCATCATTGCATTGATGATGATGATGATGATGATTAGCCATTTAGTCGAAGTCGACTTTCGGCCACTTTATGGATCTGTCCTCTCCATGCGTTCCTGTCCTCGACGAGTACTTTGAGTTCTACGATAGTCTTGCTGGTGGCCGATGTGATTGTATCAAGCCAGCGTGTTCTTTGCCGTCCTCTTCTTCTCGTCCCGCTGATTTTGCCCAGCATCATTGAAGT
>JAVLVB010000001.1:9570751-9641566 GCA_032876305.1 Orestias chungarensis | reverse complement strand
TCGAACCACCACGCCCAGGTAACGCTACTACTGGAACACCATTAATGCAGCCCTCACCCAGGAAACAACACTGGCCCAACACACACCTGGTCTCACACACAGGAAATTGACACTTGGCCACCACCCTTCCAGCTTCCCCTTTATGGAGGCTCAAGCTATGCAGAGTGCGACACCTACTGGTGCCACCTGTTACATATAGCTAAGCTGTTTTTTAACCTAAAGTTATAACCAACTGAGTTTACAATAAAAAAAGAAACCAGATTTTTCAACTATAACTATTCTTTCTAAACTCTTAGTCCACTCTTTTACTGTATCATAAATGTACAAATCAGGATTTTTTTTTTTACATGTATAGCAGACACTGCTACACAAGTCAGTTTCTGTAGGATAAAACAAAGAAAGGAAGAAAGAAGAAAGAGAAATGTGAAAAAAGAGGAAGAAATCAAACATTTAAAAAAAGATAAGAAAGGAAGGTAGGAAGGACACAAGATAGGACAAAAACTAAAAGAAAGGAGAATGGATAACTTTCAGGCGTTTTGATACAAAATTTAAAAAAAGACTTGGAAAAAAAGTTAAATAAAATTCCCAACTTTTTTATTCCTTAAGTCAGTCTAATGAAACAGCCATCATATTCCAATAAACTTTCTTTGTATTTTTCACTCTTAATTGGGGGTATTTTGTAATTTGCAAGCACATAGTGACATTTTATTACAGACCCGATGCTTTGAAATTGGTGTCTGTCTCTGTAAGAAGCTCCTATCCTTTCCAACAAGGTGAAAGCCGGTGGTCTGCTGGAACTGTGTGGTTGAGGTAAGGGTTTCTCTGTGGAGTTGGAGCTCAGCTGAGGACAGAAAATTTGCTAGAAATGTAGTACCCCTCACGTGCCCTTCCCTCATAGTTTGTCACGACATGGACCTTGGCATAAGATAGTCATGATGATGAGCTACAGTATGTAAAAGAAGGAACCAGCAATGAATATTGAAATCAGACATGTAAAACAAAAAACAGAGAGGTTGAACTAGGATTCAAAAGAAGTAAACTGAATGATCGGACAAGACCTGTTGTGTAATAAAAAATTTACAGAAACATATAGGGTCATTACAAAAGTTTTTGTTATCACAGCATGACATACAATGAAATTAAACACACAATTCTACTTAGATATAGGTGTAATTAACTCACAAGTGGTTCTAAGGTTTACAGTGAATGTGCAGCACTTGATTGGAAGTTTAATGATTCATAAACAGTTGCATCACACATGGATACCATAACAGCTTATCCCTGTATGAGCCCAATTAACCAAGATTTTGTTAGAAATACTACAGTGTAGTTAAAGGCTATGTTTCTCTGATATATGAGCTGATTGTGATGTGTCGGCTTAAAAAAAATGATAAGTGGTCCTTCGCAACGGCTCTCTAAAATAAAAGTCTGAAACCTGGAGCCAGTGTGGCTTCAGCATTGTCCATGCCATCAGGACAATTAGCATACTGGCTCCGTGACCTCTTTCTAAACAGAAATATGTGTGCAGCATTTTAATCACTGTTGCCCTCGCAGCAGACCACACTTAGACACCCACAATTTGTCTTTAATCCAAGTCGTGATGATTTTTATTTGTGTGAAACTATTGCATGAGTCATGGGGAGTAGCTGTTGACAAAAAAAGAAAAAAGACGCAGACTGATTTTGCTATGAGCGTGGCAATATCAGCAGTAATATCTACGCCAAGTGTTCACTTCTTTCCAGCTTCATTTTAATCCAGCGGTTCTCATTTCTCTGTGTCAACGAAACAGCATATACCAGTACAATGAGCAAACCTTTAATTGAATGAAGGCAGCAGAGGCGATCTATAATCGCCTCGTGGCTTAGATACTGAATAGGGATAATAATATAGACGCAAACAAAGGGAACTGACCTTCTTAGGAGAGATGAAATGGATGGATATTCAAAAGTTCCTGAAAGGTCTTTAGATTGATGATGTGAAAAATGACATCACAGTAAATGAGTTACCAAGAAAAACCAAATGAAGTTTCTCAAAAGTTTTTCCTCTTGCTCTGTACAATTTTGTTGAGAGCAAATCAAAAAAGAAGCATATCTCCTGTGGGGACTCAGAGTTCGTTCCATTTTTATTATAGGCCGCCATAATCTAGAGTCTGTTTTTAAGTCCTGCAGCGAGTTACAAAAATAACGTGGAGGGCATTAGTTTGACATTAATAATTATTTTGAATAAAAACCTTTTTTGAACCACTATAAGCTGAACTCCTCATTGCTAACCCACATTAGCCAAGTAATCTTTCAATGCATTATTTTTAGTTACTTTGGTTCAAAGTGTTACAAGTGTTAGTATTCAAATTCATTTTCTTTTCTTTTCAAATGGTTCTTTCTGTGCCAAACTCATTTATGCCTAATTATTTCGACTTGTGCAGATTTTTCTTTTACGATTCTCAAGGGTTTCTTTGTCCTCCCCCGGTATTAGTAATTTGTCTTGCAGCAGAAAAAGATTCCTGTTCGAGGTATTGATGTGCAGTGTGGAGGTGGAGAGATTCTCAACCTTATTAAAGGGAGAAAACAATCTCTAAGAAGCCACCGCTCCCATGGGGATGCAAGCAGGCGACAGAAAATACTTGGGTTACCACAAATGTCTGACAGGCATACTTGATTACTTAATTGAATTCAACAAGAGTTGTTGTGGATGGAGATGCAGTCAGAAGGAAGTGTCTCCACGAGCGGTTATTCTCCCAATGAATCTATAGTAGACTAAGTGTTGTGTTCCGGGGTCCTTTGATGTTTCTTCTTTGCTGTCGCCACTCACCTTTCAGCCACCATATAGCGTCAGACTCACCTTTCCCGGAGTTGTGTGCTGTCGTCCTGCACACCTGAGTCCTATCTGTTCATCAAGCAGTGAGTACAAGAGGAGCTGACGACCAGTACTTCGACGCCTGAGTGTTATCCAGTAACGGTACATCTGAGCCTCCTAAAGTTAGTCTCTGTTTCCCCTGTTGATCTGATCTCCTAGTGATTCTTCCTGTTTTTTCCTGTTGTCAGGTTTTACCTGGAGACGCCCTGGATCCTTCTTGTGGCGATCTACCTGGTTTTTTGGATAAAACCATCCTCGTGACGCTGTGGAACGAACCCACTGGTTGCCCGAATTCCCGAACTCACCACCTACGTCTGTTTTCAAGCTCCGCCTGGATTCTACGACTGGCCATGAACGCATCACCTCCGTCTGCTTGCAAGTTCCGTCTGGATTCTCCGCCTGGCCGTCGTGCAGCTCCTCTAACTCCTGTCTTCCTTAACCTGTCTGTCCGCCCTCCATCCCACTTCATCTTCAAGGACCTCGAACACCCTCAGCAAACCCCCAGGCTTCGCACCCCACTTCCACAAGTAAGATCTTTCCAATATCTGTCGGCATTGCGGTCTTCGGCATTGAACTCATTGAAGCCGACCGCTCCGTGAGCCCCGCTTCTCTCTGGACCAGACCCGTTACTTCACCCTGTTCAGTTATACATACAGCTGTATGTATGACTATCATAGTTGGCTGTTATGAGACCGTTACAGCTTAATATCTCTGCAGCAGAGACAAAATTTCACAGGCATTTTATTGGATGACACCTTAATTGCTTTGGTTGTCCTTCTTTAAAGTTTGATTATATATGTAGAAAGCCATTCAGAGGGATGGAGTCATGGATATGGTCTTTGCTCAATATGATTGATAGAGGAGAGGGTCCCAGGATCTTGAGAGTCAACTTGTGTTGGTTCTTCCCGGTCTACGGTAAATTCAGCCATCTATCATTACAATCTAAAGCACTACAGATTTTATTTTCCAGTAGGCCAAACAGCCCAAGGTACCAAAAGCTGGTTCACAGTCCAGGGTGTCCCTGGTTGGCCGAAAAACTCCCTTGACCTGAACCCAATAGATCATCTATGGGATGTCATCAGGTGGAAGATGTAAGACACTAGACTCTATCAGGCAGATTACCTGAAAGCAGTTATCAAAGCAATGTTGACCTCTATGAGTAGTGCCACAGCTAATTGCCTTTGTGCAAAGGCACAATGATGCAGTAATATTTGCAAGTTGTCCAACCAAGGATGGGTGCGTAAAAATATACAGATGTTTCAGAAACCCAAGATTTCTTCTTAAAGCACCAGTTTTTATTTAGTCTAATGTGAGATGTATGCATAAAGGTGAACAAAACATTCACAGTTGGGTTTAACTTTGTCAGATGACGAGGAAGAAACATTGCTCAGGTTGGTAAAAACATGTAACTTGTGCCTTTCTGAGTATAAATTGCATCCAATCCAATTAAATAGGGCACGTGTCCATCGTGTTTAGTAGGAAGTATGTGGGTGGCTGAATACGCAGGGCTTACAGGGCATGATTTTGGCATTGGTTGTTGCCAGATGGGCTTGACAGCAGGGCAATAGTCAACCTGCCAAGCCAGATTACTGCGCCGGACCAGATTTCCTGTGCCTCAAGGAGCCGTTATGGTAGAATGCCCACAGGAACCATTAACCTTGTTTGAAAAGACTTAATTTTTCATAAGCAGTGGAATTACAGAATTGTAATGTGTGGAAAGTGAATAGCTTTGAATTCTTAAGTAGTGCATTAGACATGTTTATGGGTTCTGGTATGTATAAGACTTTGGAGTAACGATATGCAGTAAAGAATTCCCTCTTGCCACTGAGTTATTGTTTTTCAAATGTTTACGATTCACACTAAGCTGAAACTATTTTATAGTTCAAGGTTTTCTCTGGTAAAAACAACTCAAAAATAATAAAATATTAGTTTATAGTTTGCGTGTCTTTCAAGCGTTAACATTCCCTCGCATAAACCCCACATTTTACCCCAAAACGGCTCTAGCTTTCTGCCAAGGTGTTCGGTTTGTTTCTTCTCACCTCCTGATAACACAGGCACCAGCTACACTGACCAACAAGGAATCTTCGCTCATGCGTGCGTATGAGTGTGTAGTGGGTGGAACAGCGTGTGTGGGTACGTTTGTTTGTGCATGGCTATCTTCGGCACAAAGCTCTTCTTTGTTACCGCGCAAGTGGCAGCTCAGCGGACAGCAGCACGTAAGATCTTTGTATAGCTCACATCTGCTGGGTGCCGACTTTTTTTTTTTACGCAATGTATTCTGTAACATCCCCTCCTCGGGATGTATTTTATTAGATTAGTTTCTTTTCTCAGACAGCAAATGGAGGGAAATAATCATATGCTACACTAAGTTATGTGTGAAATTGTTCGTTTTTTGTGAAGAAAACTGAAGAAATATGATTTAATAGCGTAAACTACATATAAAAACTGATGTCTGCAAGGGAATCAGGGAGGCTAAAGAGTTAGGGGAGGCATGAGGGTGCCTGATAATGACAATAATAAAATGAGAAAGCCATAGAGACGGAAAATAATTATCACAAATTAGTGTTAAATGTTTCCAGCTGAGGAGGATTTGCCAGTATTTCGAAGGCATTGATTGATACAAGCCTGGTTTAATACAAGTTGAGATTTTATTTTATTTTTTGAATATGCTGGTTTAAATAAGGGTTTATTTAGTAACTATGTAAAGAGTTTTCACATAGGTTGAGTTAGAAGGAAGTCACTGAGAGTTTGTTTTCAGCATTTTGCCTCTGAACAATAGTAGGTCTGAGAATACTTCCCGTAACTTAAAGCTTGCAATAACTCTGGGCAAATGTGTTGTTTATATATTTTGTTTTTCGGTGATTGAATGAGGTAGCACTTTGAAAAAAATCTGTCACCCAAACAAGTAACTAGATTTACGTACTTTTTTCTCCCCATGGCTTTTGGACATTTTCTGATCATAATAAAAAGCAACTTTTAATTTTAATTTGAGTTTTTATTTTAAATTCAGCAACTGTTTTTAATGTCCATCTCTGGATTAATGTGAATGGAGGATGGCAGTAAACACAAAAATCCCTGAGGAGTGAACGCTGCAAGTCAATGACTCAATGCAATCTGATGCGTTTCCTTATATAGAAATCTTTTCTTAAAGTGATTTGTCTATGATGCATCTATGATGTTAATTGATTTTCTTGTAATGTGCCTTCAGACAACATCTGCTGTAAATTGGCGCTATATATATTTGGAATCTCCAGTTAAACTTAATGCGGATGTCAGTTGGAGGAAACTAAAAGACTCAGAAAAAAACAACACGTGCACAAAGTGATGGTATAAGACTGCAAGCCTTTTCAGGTCAGGTGGAAGTTCTTCTGATTTGTAGAGTGTGCGTACTTCTTTCTCCCCTCTAGCGCCAATCAAATTCTTCTTAGGTCTTCAACTATGAAGTCTCTTTACACCTTTCACAAATATAAATATCTTTTAGGTAATCTCGGTTGTCATAGTAACTGTCAGAGTTGAAAGCTTGCTTTTACTAGACCAGAAAACCCAGATTTTACACAATCAGCAACCACTGTATTTACTTAACAATCTGCTTGAAATGCCTAGACTACAACGACAAAGAGATCTAACAAGACTTTACAGCACATGAAGCAGTTGTGATTTACCAGTTTAAGGCACAATGAGAACACTGAAGACAAGATAAATAAGAAATAAATGGAAAAAACACTCAAAATAAAGCCGTAATTAGGATTATGTTTGCTTTTATTTTGCTCAGAAACATAGGCTGGTATGGTAGTCTTGCAGGATAAACTTGAGTAGAAAAGAAAAAAATAAATTCATCTAATATATTTAAAACCTAAACATCTTAATTTTTGCCAGTGTTAACGCAAATTAGAACATTTATATACATTTTCTCAGTAAAATTAGCCTGTTGGTGTTTAGACATATACAACACAGTGGAAACAGTGCACCACAAAGTCTGAGGAATTGGAGATTCCCCAAGAGTTAGGATCTTGCAAAGTTATAGTTAAGCACAGATGCGTGTAAAGGGTAGCACACACGGCTAGAGTTTGTCTTGTGCATTTCCACTCCAAGATCTTAGTCAAATGTTGTGCATGTATAAGTTTATCATTTTAAAATTTGCCTCTCTTGTTATCCTTGCTGAAATTTTTATAGTTTTTAAACAATCAAACAGATTGGCAATGGCATTGTTGCTCTAATTACTGCAATTAGATGACCAGATGGGGAAACAGTGGTGCCGTCTACCTGAGACTAGCTGCTATAAAACCTAAAACCAAATAATTATTTATGTTGCGCTTTCTTCAGGTTGAAAGAAAATATTGTCTAACATGTTCAATTTACTTATATTGTTGGGGCTCGCACAGTAGGAAGGTAGTGAACTATCCAATTCTTTTGAATGGGTAAACTGGAAGTTTTTTTGGGGTTATTTTTATAATGTTTTATAAAACACGATAAAAGCTTTTGTAATTTATTAAAAAATGTATCTAATATAAATTGTATCTAATATATACTGTAAATGTAACAAGGTTTTATAATTTACCAATATACACAACTAACTTATATGTTTATTGGGGTTGTTGCAAGGTAATGAACCGCTTTATTAACAACCTCTGGTAGCTTATGAAGTTGAGGAAACAGAGTTGTTTTCTCCCTGAAGATGTTTCCAGACTCCAAAAGTTTAAATGGCCATAGTTTGATATATATATATATATATATATATATATATATATATATATACATATATATATATATATATACACAAGAATTTGAAGTCATTTGAAAACTTTAACTTCATACTTCATACCAGAATTTGTAAATAACTCTGGCATATACAGGCAAGTGACATTCTTCCTTCAGGAGAAAGCAAGCTACTCTGCAGGAACGGCTGAATAAATAACTCCAGTCTTGTATGTGCTGTGCCCTTGGGGTTTCTCAGTCAATACCAGCTTTTTTGTCTTTTATATTTAGGCAGGGCATTGCAATGGACTTCTCCAACGGAGATCATTCCATTCATAGGTTTACGCAAACCACAAGAGCTTAGCTCTGGATGCGAGAAACGAGATAAAATCAGATATTGGATAATTATGGCACAAATTACAAATGGGAACACTTTTTGTGCCTTGAGTAACAGGAACATTATGGAGGACCAACATCAACATTGGTCCACACAGAACACGCCGTTATCAGTGATACGATCTGTCCCTAGGGGATCACTGCAATTGGCTCATGTGTCCAGCTGACATTGTCTGAACATTGTAAGGTAGTCGGAACGACAAACACGCTGTAGGAATGTGACATGTACCAACTGTGAGAAGGCTAGCCACCGTGTCTTTGTGAGAGGGAGCATGGATGACGAAGACAATAAGGAAGGGACAACTGGAGGTCAGACAGAGAGGGAAGGAGAGAGGGAGGAAGATAGAGAGGAGCTGGATTTTTAATTAACGTCTTTTGGATCTGTTGCTGCACGAGAATCCCTTAAAACCAATTTGTATGCTTTTTTTTTATATGTCTTCAATAATGATCTTTCTTTCTTTTTCACCCCTCTGGCAGATCAAACAAAACAAAACAAAAAACATCATAATTTAAGCCATCGTCCCAGAAACATGGTTTGTATGTTGAGAAGGAATCATTTGAAGGCATTACTTGTTAGGAAGAAGAACAAAAAATATTCCCTTCACTCATAACGATTTGTCACATTTTTGTTGCTTGAGATGATCAAACAGCTTATTTTAGATTAAAATTATTGTGAGTAAAAGAAAATTCAGTTTTCAAATGCTGACTTCATCTATTAAGGGGTGGAATTTTGGGTCACACTGGAGCAATATGCAGGAATATATGTTGTTGTTTTTTTTTGACCACTTTATTCTTTAAATAAAAGACTTTTACTTAAATCATGTTCACAGCACCGTTTCTGTATATGTCTAATCAGCTAAACCAGTCATGTGAGCTTTCATGAAAACCATTGTGATGTACAGATTAGACATTATCGCATCTAGTCCTTGTTTAGGCAAGCATCATCTTCCATATGTTGGTTCCCTATGACTATGCATGAGTTACCCTCAAAAGACCATCTAAAATAACTCTAAATAATGAATTAAATTCAATGAATGGGAGCACAGAGCGGTCAGTCTCCCTCCCACCCCGCCTCTCCGAATAAGTCTGTAGAGCGAGCCAATCTGACGCTTAACTCGTGTCTGACACTTCCCACAGTCCCCTCCTCCTTCTCTTTGCTTATATAGTTTGTGAGCATCGACATCACAACACACAAACCATGCAGACTGCTGAGGAGGCGAGCCTGTGCTGGCAGCAATTTCCCATTGATGGCCAGGGAAATAACAGGGTAGGTGCTTTTTTTCTTTGCTGCTCTCTCTTTTTACCCTTCATGTTTCAGCTCAACTGTTTAGCCTATTTCAGGGTGAATGTTACAGTCATGACTTAATGTTTAGTTTTTAGTTTTTTATGCATCTTCTTCTATATTTTTTTCCTACTTATCTCTTGCTCTATTTTCAGCTCTTTTTATTCTCATTCCTGCAGCAGATAAATGCTGGTGGAAAATCCTAAGAGTAAAACGACAACAGCCAACGTAAGCGGCAGCTTTAGAGAATCCTACTATTACGTCACGAGCAGCAGAAGTGTGGTATTCATCACAAGGCACGCTGACAGGACCAGTCACACCCAGCCTTTCTTAATTGGTTACACACAGCAGCTCCAGGATGGGCTGTTCCTCGGGTCGTCAGCCCCCGGCTTCGGTCCTTTACCCAGACCTGGACTTTGTGAACACTGGCGATGCCTACACTTTACCCCAAGACTCTGACAACCAAAACCAGAGGCTGAACGGTTGCGGAGAGGTAGCTGAAGGAGAAGACAGCCTCGGACGGGGGCAGGCTAGACAACCGGAGTCCCTCCATACTCTGGAGAGGCTAACCCAGGCAACAGGCGGCACAGAAAAGTCCTGGTACCGCTGCGTGTTCCCGTTCGGCGTGATATCGCTTGTGATTGGCATGGCGGGCACCGGGGTGACGTTCACCTTCAACACGCTGCCCCAGACTAAAGTCGTGTCAGTTGCGCTGGTGTGCACTGGCGTGGGGATGCTGCTCATGGCAGCGATCTGTTGGAGGGCCCACAGACAGAGAAAAAGGAAAAAGAAGGAAAGTGTATTCTTCACTGATCAGGGCACTTTGTGATAGAATGGCCACGTTGGTTCATTTGAGGAAAACTGGACTGTTCTACATCTACTGACTGGTTTCGTTTCACACCGATAATGACTTGAACAACGCCGGTATTATTTTAACAAGGGGGCTTCAGGAGATCTTTGAAGAACGCGATAGAGTAGGCAGTAACAAATGTTTCTCCATTGTGAGCAGATTTACAGAGCAAAAAATGTGAGCTTTCAAGAACTCTGTGATATGATGCCCTTAAGAAAAAAAAAAAAAGGTATAGTTTCTAAATTCTTAAAAAAATTATCTTTCTGTTACACTTTAGCTCTTCGACACACCGGTTAATTACTAAAGCTATCTGCTGTGGAAGTCAGCTGCTGTACAGATATTTCACCTGTGGGTTCCTGACAACATTACTTGTTCTATTTAAGACTATCACAGTTTTTTTTTTTTTCCTCGACTGAAACTGTTTCCAAACCAACAATTTTGTCCGACCTGAACAAGTGTGCAGCAACAAGTGAAGGGAGTTGCCGTGCTGCCTTAATTTTGTCATTCTTAAACTGTTCAAAGTTTACTTTTTAAACTTTTTGTGGTTTTTAAAACTGAAACCCTTTCAATACTTAATACAGGTAACAGGCCCACGCCTAGTTAAGAATGGAAACAGCAGCACATTACTGGCACGTTTCTCTCCGGCTGTATGGTTTATATTTGAGATATGCTTTCAACATAAACGCCTTAGGAGTAGCAGTTTATTATCTAGTTCTTTTCTCCCTGTAGCTTCATGTGAGACAGAGAGGTAACCTTTGAGCATGCACTGCCAAGTAAAAAGAAAATGGGTCGAATCTAGTGTTTGTGCTTAGGTCAAACATTCTCAAGTATTCTCTGGTTTAGTAAGAAAGAGCAGCATTTATTACTGTTTTTATTATTACTTTACTACATGTGAACCTGGCAACTTTTCTTCACCGCTAAATCAGCTTGCTTTCGCTACAAAGAGGTGTATTTTCCTCCATGGGCAGCTTAGAGTGTTCAGCTGCTCGAGTACAGCGGTTCATTAGGTAGAAGCGAAAAACTTTGGTGAGGTTATTTTTAAGTTAAAATGTGTCATTGAATCCGGCAGAAACAATATGCAATACTCAGCAAGTTTGTCTTTTCTGCAAAATTCTTTATGTAGAAATGTGTGGTCTGCAGTCTTGTTTCATCCATCTCCTGGCGAGGGACACCCTGGATAGGTCAACAGTCAATCACAGGTCAATCAAAGTTCTAAACATGTATTTACATCCATTTTGGCTTGGGCTGTAGAGCCACAATCCGGAAATCCAAAATATAGATTTCCCAAATAACAGAAAAGGCAAAGTAATATTATGACATTGTTAGATTTATCTAATGGTAGTTTCCAAAACAGGGGATTATATAGTCTAGGTCAATCCTGTCATTGATAATTATGCAAGTTAGTTTAATAAATAGGACCCTCTTACCAAAAATGACTGAATGAGGTTTCAAATTACTTAAGCCACACCCACAAAACAAATACATCTTTTAGAAGCAACAGACCGCCCAGTGCTAGTTCGTAATACGGCAAAGTCAAGGCAGCCATAACCCATGTATTTATGAACTTTAGAAACTAGACTAGCATCTTGGAACTCACTGGGAAGAGAGCTGAAACCTAGTGGAGTTCATAGAGTTCAAAACACTTCTGTTTGGACAGCTGTTATTTAAGAAGGGCAAAATATGCCAAAAACAAACTCAATTATGTGTTCCTGTAGGGCGTTCGTCAAGTGTTCAACCATTAGCACTACTGAAATCAAAACCCACGACTCAAATAAAGTAAATGTTAAACATATGCTTTCAGCTCCCCAAAGTTGAAAATGAATACAAACTCTACCAGTTTTATAGTAAATGTATACAGTTATCTTGCGTCATGTGCTGTATAAGATTTAAGAAGTATAATAAAGCTAATGAGCATCTAGCAATTAACTTTAAGAGCAGACTTTCTGTCTACAATTCATATGATATGTTCAAGTATTTCTTACATGTACTGGTTGATCTGTGATGTAAGAGTGAAATCTTTCTCTGTTCTTCTTTGAATAATATGTAGCAGAGATAACTGATAACAGCTATGGTAGCATATGGTCATTACCAGAAATAACAGGGTTTGGCGATAGACCCAGCAGTATCATATGAGCTCCAGAATTGTATTCTTTGGATGTTACTGAATATCTCTGATCTCAAATCTGGATGTACAACCTTTTGCATGAAATTTTAGCAGTTGTGGAGAAACGGCTAGGTCCATTATGTTTGTGGCTGTGCAGTTTTTATCAGTTTAATTGCATCTTTTGTGGTTCAGTTATAAAAATGGGGTTAAATATCGGTTTGGTATAAATGACTTTTTTTTTTTTTTTTTTGAGACTCGGTGTTCCTACCGTTTACATATCATGGATTTATTATACTTACTGTACCCAAGAGTGTAGCCATATTTATGAATGTTATTTTAACAAGTGTCTTATTATCATCATTGTACATAAAGTAAAAACTGTTCTTTTTCCAAGTTAAAATATATTTTGCTATGTAGTATTGAATATATTTGAGGCCTTTTACTGCTATCCTTATATTTCTATTTTGGATGTCTGGTTGTTATGATTGTAAACAGGCTTGTCTGTACATTAAATACATGTTTCATTCCAAAATGATATTCTGCCATTCAAATCAACTTCTGCACATAAATATGAACACTTTCATTTGCATGCAGGAAATAATCTACATTTGGTTATTTTGAAGATCGAGAACTTTAACACTTTATTTTTGGAATGAAACATTAATTGGTTGCTGTTGAGTCTAGTCACATTGGTCAAGCTTATCTCTCAGTGCCTTTTACTTCCTATGTAAAGTTCTGTGTGAAGTGCAGTTATTGTGCGCTGTGAAGGCCGAATGGTGCCGGTATTAGCGTAGCCCGACAGAGAGGCAGAAATACAGCAGTGTATACAGTAATAATCAGGTTCATACTGTGGAAGTCAACTGGTGTGCATAAAGTCACATAAAGTCACTGTTGGATTTGGTTTCTTACGTCTTAACTGCCTGAAACGCCAAAAATATTAATCGAAAAAAGTTATTTTTGTGTCTCAAGTGTCTGTAAAATTTTTCTTGTTTACTGTTTTCGAAGCACAGAATTAAAACAAACCTTACTTTTTGGAAAAAGTCTAAAGTAGTTATTTTGTTCATTTATACCTGTAGCCACAAACTGGATCTTTCAGACACACAACGTTTTGTACCGATAATTGGTCAGTTCAGAAATCTCACATAGACATTTCGTACTTCAGAAATGTACTGTAACTGTTCAGTTACCAGTGAGTAGACTCACACAGAAATACATTCATTTTGATGCAGAAAAGAAAACGCAGGAGGCTGGTTGCAGTTATTTTAGACTTTGATCACATTTACATTTATGCATTTAGCGGACGCTTTTATCCAAAGCGACTTACAGAAAGACTGTTAAGCATTAAACTATAACATAATTTACAAATCATAAGTTACCTGCAGTATCCTGGAAGAGGATTTAACCATAAATATATGTCATTAACCTACATCATTCAATTAAAACACAATTTACACAAGTGCCATACATTGAGTCTGCTAACAGGAAGTAACGAGTGCATTTACAGCTTTCAGGAGGGAGATTCTCGGAAGAGCTGGGTCTTCAAGAGAGCACAATCTGTCATATTTCTGTCATCAAAAGAATATAGATTTTACAAACTTCAGGAAACATGAAAATAAATTATATGTTTTTGGTCTTACTGTGACCTTTTTACCACCAATCCAAACAAAAAATATGGAAACTGTTTGCGTACAAACTAAGCTATTTCTAGAGGTGCATCAAAGCCTGTGTGCAGTTCAACACTAATGACTTGATTCTAATTAGTCACACGTACTGAAAGTATGACCATATACAAAGACTATACAAAGTATTCACCATTAAATGTTTACCCATTTTAATTCAGTTTAATCCATTATGAAGAAATTAAATGAATGTGGCAAATGTGTAAATCTGGTTAAATCAGGACATCCTTATAAACTGAGCGAGTAACCTGGTAAAGAAAGCAACAGGGAGACTAGTGAGAGAGGCATCCAGGAGCAAATGTTGCCCTAGTTCTTTACCAGTCAATGAACAGTTCTTCAAAAGGCATATTAGAGATTTCATGCTTAAATGCTAGGAAGTCATTTGGTCTGATGGTTTGGTTTAGTTGATGAGACCAAACGCACTATCCTACAGTGACACATGGTGATGGCAGCATCATGCTGTGGGGATGCTTCTCATCAGTTGGGCTTGCAAAGCTTTTTTCAAAGTAAAACATTAAATAAATCCAGTAAAAATCCTTTTGAGTTATTTGTTTCCATCTGATAGAGAACTATGGCTTCAGAGAACGTTCTTTTATTAAACTAGACAACAACCCATAGCACTCAACCAAAGCTAAACAGAAATGGTTTAGACACAATTAAGTGGATGTTCTAGGGTGGTGGAGTCACAGCCACTAGAGATTCTCCTGCAACCTGACAGTTTGCACAGTTTTGTAGGAAAGAATAGAGGAAAACTGCAGCTTCCAGATGTTCTAGCCTGATTGAGACCTATGCACATAGACTCTAGGTTATGAGTTCACCCAAATGTGCATTGTGAATCCAATAAAAAGTATCTATTGTTATCCCAAGGGGGTGAGTATTTCAACAGACACTGTACATGATCTTTTTAAATAACATACACATGTAAATTTTATAGTATCAGGATAAATGGATCTCATTGAATTATTGGTGTTATCATATCACCTCTTGCCATTATGAATAAACTAGTTACTTAGGAACACATTAGGCAGCCATGCGGTTGGTAAAACAATTATCCTGTCATAAGGCGTCATAAGTAAATAAAAAAACATAAAACATGCAAAAATTAATTTAAGGTTTATTTAAACTTTTTGTTAAAATCCATTATGACACCTCTTTAACGGTGCTACAGCATGCCAGAGGATTGATTTGGAGCAACTTCTAAAGATGCAACTCTAATTTCAAGTTTCTTTTGTGTTGGGCGATCTAAAACCATATAGTGGAACTCAGAAAAAATCTGTATTGAAAATTGGACTGGATCCAGGAAGTTGATAAATATCACCCAGCTTTAGCAAAATTGTTCCTATCAATACGGAGGTAAAAATGTCGTGGCTTGCTCACTCAAATCAGTGCATCTCACGTAACTTCTCATTATTGTCCTCCAGTTATTACAAATGTCAGTCATTCCAAACTCTGAAAAGCAGAGTGCTCTACAGATTTCATCGCTTTCGCCAGCACTTTTTGTGAGCGCAGCTGTTTCATATGAATATTCAAATGAGCACACGTCCCTAATCTGCCCACGCTTCTTTCCCGTTCCTCCTCCTCTTCCTCCTCCAACACCACCACCACTACCAAACCTATAAGCTACTCTATCATTCTTTCTCCCTCTCCTCCTGCGTGGAGCTAAAAATAACTCAATATGATGTCAAAAGCAAGGGAAACGGGCAGCTAGAGAGGCGGGCCACTGGCTGAGCGGGGAATGTGTCAAAGGGAAAGCAGGAAGGCTGTTTAATTGAACCACACTATTTCCACAATTCTGTAGATGGGCAGAGAAAAGTTTTAGAATAGGCAGTGACTGTTTCCAAGTGGCTTTTGTTCCATTGTGGTTTGCTAAAGTAATCATGGTTAATTTAAAATTGAATAGTCCTTTCCAGCATCGCCTGCAAAGTGTTGATCAAATTGAAGCACAAAACTAAACATAGAAATAAGCTACGATATGTACAATTTGAAATACAACTGTTATGAAAATAAATTCAGATTCAACAAAGGATTCCAGTATATTGGGTTATTATAAAACCCATAGAAACTGTTCCTTTATATACTGAAAAATGATAACATTTACAAGAACAGAAACCTGTGCAAACAGGAGTCAATATTACAGAACTTATTGGGTCTGTTAGGAGCAGTGATGGTTTTAGAGAGCAACAGCTGCTCAGGGGAAAGACCCCCACAATATTTCTAATCTGTGGATTTAGGCTGCAGCGGTTTGTCACTAAAAAGACCAAAGCTGTAACAGTGCTATGCATGGGGGGTGGGGTGGGGGGGGGGCGTCTTCTCCTGCCACTTACATCGAATTCAGGGTCCAAGGACAGTTGCAAAGGGAAAACTATAATCTTTAAGTGTCATGGTTAAAAGAAACCTTTATAGTTACATCAAGTAGTATTAAAAAAAGGAAGGCTACAGAGCTGTAGCTCTTAAGGAATCATGCTTTTATTACTTAGCCTGAACTGTTGGAAAGAAGCACCACAAGAGAACCAGTTGGAACCAGTAAATCTTAATCAAAAGAAGCCCTATACATAACTTTGCTGACGGATTAGGCCGGATTCTGGTTTCTCTGAAACTAAACGAAGACCATAATCCCAATGTGCGAGCACGAGTTAAAGGTTTAAGCCTTTATCTCTAAACGCGAGTCCAAGGATGCCAAAGGGAGCAAAGTTAAAATAGTTCTCAATCCTGGCGTAAATTACTACATTAAATAGAGTACCAGTATGTTGGTAATTTATGAAAGTCAAAATAAGGGATTTTGGTGGTGATAAAATCTGGGTTCAAATCCAAGCCTAGACTACATCAACAGGATTCAGAGTGGGTAGTTAGGCAAGACCCTTCTGCCTAACTGCCTACTTTGCAAGTCGCTTTTGATAAAAGCGTATGCTAAATACATAAACATAAACATTGTGTACCTCCTGCTTCCACACAATGCAATGGGGGAAAGCAGGATGTCGACAAGTTTAGTAGAGGCCTGGAAATAAGAGTCAGCCTGACTGGTTGAGGTCTAGATCAACTTTCATAGGAAGTCTACCTAGAAGACCTTTAAGTAATTTCTGTCATTAAAATTTTCTCATTACTGACACTAATGCTTACATCAGTTAAAAAAGGATTCATTAAGAGCTATAATTCATTCATTAGAATTTTGGAAAGCAGTTAGATTTGAGGTTTTATCCATTTATAAGCGCACATTTACTTATCTGCATTTTACATACCAAGGGTAAGTAACATAAAAAAAGCATAAATACATGTTATAGCTGCTTTTTTATCTAACCTATCCAACTTTTCCTGCATACACATACACTCACACACACTGATACCAGCTCTACATACGCCTTCATCCTCATCTTCATCCCAAGGCTCTGTTTCTCTCGTGTTGTTGTTGCTTTTTTTTTGTGCAGAGGTTTTTTGGGAACTTCAAGCTGTATCCTGTCAAGGATAAAGTGTGAATTGTATTTTTTTTCCCTCATCTTTCCCAATGTGTCATTTTCCCTTGTCCTTATGGACACGACGGCGGCGCGCCACAGGTGCAGCGGTTACGGGTCTTCTTCACCCTGTAATTTCGTTTGTGCTCATGTACCCCATGTGTTGCGAATGACAATAAATTGTTTCTGATTCTGATTCTGATTTACCCTGATGTACTATAACATCCTTAAAACAGATGGATTCACATATGGACAGACAAATACTAGCCCCCCCCCAAACTCCCAACATCAACACAATTATGCACAAATTTTTCTGTTCACCATTTGGTGTAATGATAATATAATAGTTGATGTGAAGGTATAGTATATATAAAAATGTTTAAAACAAGTTTTCTGATGTTTGCAAACTTTTTGGATGATATCCTCTCAAATCCTCAAAAGCCCAGCTGGTCTGTCAAATTGGAGTCCTACAAAGGGTCATGCAGTGAAAGGATTTGGTCTCCCTCTGCAGATGGATATTGTGTTGCCACAGAGAGGGTGACACTGTTTAATAGGGAGAATAAGGGGGCCAGGGTTTCAAACATTGCCTCTACTCAGGCTTGCAGTTTTGAAAAAATAAATTTTTCTTGTCTGCATCTGGGTAAGGATGGAGCATCGTTAAATGTGATGGCGTACATATTTTCAATCTCCGGTACGTAGCAGCTCTACCCCGCGTAGCCGTGAAATGGAACTGAATAGTATTCTACTTAGCACCACACCATGCTGTTAAAACGAAATACTGCCACTTATGTCTTGAACACAAATGCTAAGCTAGCGAGCTTCAATGTTTTGGCACGCAGAGATCTCATTTCATAATGTTCAAAATCTATGTTTTACAACAGGTAAAAAAAAGAAGGCCATTAAAATATGAACACTGGCTCACAAATTATTTCCATGGCATTAACCAACTGAAACTTAACAGTGAGTTTAATCATGACATTATATACATTAATTACACTCAGACTAAGGTTTTGCAGTTTTTACTTCTGTAAGTTACCAGGATTTTATTTTTTACAGCCGAAGGAAAACATATATTTGAATTTCTTAGAATGTTAAAGCAGAAAGGTATGTTTAAGTGCAGAGTTGTTTAGACCTGGAGGAAGGAAATTAAGACGGGAGCCGTGTTTCCTCATAACCAAAACAAGATTAAGAGGAGTTAATGTCAAAAGGTGAAACTCTGTTCTAACCAGATCATGCATCTCCAAGCCAAAGCAGGTAAACATTAATACCTGCATAACGGTCGACATTGTCAAAAAGAGATTTTGTTTCAACAAATGAGCCTTATTGGAGAGCATATTCCACTATACTAAATATGCATTGAGATCATATGTTATACTTGTCTGTTATGATGAAAACAAATAAGGAACAGAAAAAATGAATCACAAAAAGAATTGTCCTACTATTTGGAGAACCGCAGGGCTATTTGCTTCGTTGCTAATATGTACTTTTAATTTTTAATCAAACAGAGGTGATTCCAATATATCATTAGTTGTATTAAAAATAAAAACAATCACGTATTGATATTAAAAATCCTATTATATTCATATTAAAGCCCACACGTATACATGTGGATTTGGAAAATTTATAAAAAAATAAATAAAATAAAAAAGCAGATTACATATTTTCTTATGATTAAACAATAAGTATGTGATGCATATGTGACATTTATCACCTGCACAAAATATTTGTTTACGTGTGGAAGACGCTACTCATGTGAAACTCATAGGGAAACATGATAATGCTCGTAGTTGATAAAAGACACTCCAAATAGGAATGTATTTTTTTAGTGACCTATATGACTTCACATCTGGTACATACAGGGGTAGCGCAATGAAACTGAAACACGTAGACCACATTAATTTATTAGTATGGTGTGGGGCCTCCTTTTAAGGCCAACATACACCATAAATTTGTCTTGGGAATGACATAAAACTCCTTCCCAGTAGTCAGAGGGATCTTAAGCCATTCTTCTTGCAGGGTAGTGGCCAGGTCACTACGTGATGCTGGTGGAGAAAAACGTTTCCTGACTTGCTCCTCTAAAACATACCAAAGTGTCTCAATAATATTTAGATCTGGTGACTGTGCAGGCCATGGGACATGTTCAACTTCACTTTCATGTTCATCAAACCAATTTTTCACCAGTCTTGCTTTGTGTATTGGTGCATTGTCCTACTGATACACATCACTGCCTTCAGGATACAATGTTTGAACCATTGGATTCACATGCCCCTCCAGAATAGAATGGTTCGGTAGTCCTTGGCAGCGATGAGCCCATCTAGCGGAAATATTGGGCCAGGGGAATGCTATGGTAGCCCAAACCATCACTGATCTATCCCAAAGCTTCACTCTGGGCATGCAACAATCTGGGTGGTACGCTTCTTTGGGGCTTCTCCACACCGTTACTCTCCTGGATGTGGAGAAAACAGTAAAGGTGGACTCATCAGAGAACAATACATGTTTCACATTGTCCACAGATTTGCGCTCCTTGCATCATTGAAACCAATATTTGGCACGAGTGACCAAAGGTTTGGTTAAAGTTAAACCAAAGTTGAGGTGCACATTTAATTCTGCTTTTATTTGGGCACCCGTGCTTTTATGTTTTTTGTATACAATCCGGGTTGGCACCCGAACATCCCTTTCAGACAGCTTCCTCTTGCGTCCACAGTTAATCCTGTTGGATGTGGTTTGTCCTTCTTGGTGGTATGCTGACATAACCCTGGATACAGTGGTTCTTGATATGTCACAAAGACTTGCTGTCTAGGTCACAGCTGCGCCAGGAAGACGTGCACCAAGAATTCTCTGGTAACTCTGCTATGTCACCCATAATGTTATGTGCATTGCAATATTTTGAGCAAAACTTTGCTCTTACAGTGCTTATTGGACCTTCACACTCTGCTCCACGGGTGCAGATGTGCAATTAATGAAGATTGTCCACCAGGGTAGCCAAGTTACCCATGAATCCTCCCGCACCAAAATTACTGGTGATTCTGTTTCATTGTCCAACCCCATTAGCTTTCACGTTTTTTTCACATGTGACATTGTTTGTTTGTTTTCTTTTTTTGAGCCAATGGCTTTGAGGGATCCCTGTAAAAAGGTATTTCATTGTCTAAATTAAAAAATATGTAAAAAGTTATGAAAACAAATTTAACTTGTCAGTTGTAAGAACGAGTACCTAATGTCTGTATGGATACTAATTGATATTTTGTTGGCAAAAACTGTCTTGTGGCAGATGGTGCCATTTTGTCCATCAAAACCATGGTTAAAATGTTTCAACATTACATTTGGAAAACCTGTTTTCATCCTTTAAAACTGGCAAAGAGTATCATTTTCCTTTTGTTTCAGGCGCAATTGGAAATTTTACCGTGAAAACATGAATCCTTTTTTACTTGTCCCTCAAAAGTGTATTCGCATAAGTAAATCAAACTATGCTTTTTTTCATTATTATTAAATATTTTTTATTAACCTTCCATTAAAAATAAAATTAGACTGAAGGTTGTTTTACCTAATCTAGACTAAACACTGAAACGGAAGCAATTTAAAAAAAAAAATCTGTAAATTCTGCCCATTTCTTAGGTTTTATCAATTCGGTAATAAATCATGAAAAAAAGCAAAATCTCCTGACAACAATTGTATGACTCGCACATGATCAGCAACCGTGTTTAAGCCAACCACATGAGTACGGCTTCTCTAGATTAGCTCTAATCATCTTCAAACATCAATCCTGGTGCTTACATCCCACTTCTTTCCCTCCCTTCCTCTTATTTCCCTCTCGTAATTTCTTCTTTAGTGGTCACAGCCAGCAGGATGGTTAAATCCGCTCATTAGTGCGCCGTGGAAATTAACAAGCCATTATTTTCCTACTTTGTAGTTACAACTCTTCTGTGTTGTGACCGGCGGCTAAGGTTGAAAATCTTCACAATGCAAAAAATCATCCCGCATGTCCTGATACCTCGGCTCAGCGTCGAATACTAAAGGCGTCCAGCACGTTGCCTCCTCCGTGATATTTCAGCGCTCTAGCTGGGGGTTTAATTTAATTTAGAAGACATGAAAACACAAGGTGTTATCATAAAAGCCAAGCTCTGCCTCTCATTTTCCAAAGCTGATGCCAGGCAAAGGATCATTATTACATACAAGTGTAATGGAACTACTCAGCTCCAGGTCTACTTTAAAAGCCTTGAGTTGAGTGCATGTCCGAGCACCTTTGAGAAAGCGCGCACACCTGAAATTCACAAGCACACGTTTACAATTATTGCTCCGCCATACTGTGCGTAGTGAAGCTACGCGGCAAAAAGACACAGGGGAAACAGTATCTGACGGGGAAGCGCGACTTGACGAAACACCGGCTCGCAAAGATCCAGCGGTTCGCCTCGAAAATGCTCCGAAATGCTCCCACACTGGTGCAGTTACTTTCAACTTTGTAACCAGTTCTATTTTGAGGTTTGTCCCGATATCAGCTAGTGTTAGAGCTAAAACGCTGGAGAAGTTCACCGCCCTGATTTATTAGTCAACTCCTCCCCACAGTGAGAAAATGAGAAAGGGAGGGGAGTCTTTTTGTCATCCAGTGTCAATAGGAAAAGGCTGGTAAAAACGATAAAGCCGATAAGTGAAAATGATCGAACTAATTTTAATTATCGTACGATTAATTGATTTATCGTTTAATGCGACAGGCCTAGTGCATACTCATTTCTCAGCTTTGAAAAAAAATGTAAGGAAGAACTTTATCTGGTTATTAATTTTTTTGTCGTGGCTGATTGGCAAGATGGCAGCGCGCAGCAGTGCAGCGGCTTCTCACGCTCCTAAGGAAAACTCTGAATTAAGTTGTTTTTATGCCGGCTCCGAGCCCAAATTAATGCTTCTCATGCGTATTAGTTATGGCAGGGCTGAACTTTGCATGATTAAGGACAATTTGATAACAGCCGAGCAACGCTGGGCAGACTACAGCTCCTTCGGACTTCGGCTTGGAGGAGCAGAGCGCTGCAGACAAAGGGCCGGCGGAGGCGATGCAGACGGCGGCAGAAAAGGGGGAAGCGCGGCAGTGTGCTAGCCAGGCTAAAGGCTAATGCTAACCGATCCCCCGATTCCGTCACTTTTCCTGTCCAACGTCAGCTCTTTGGACAACAAGCTGGACCTGCTGCAGATGAGGATCAGTGTTTGTGAGGAGATGAGGAACTGCGCGGTGATTTGTCTCAAAGAAACCTGGCTGAACGACACCATGCCGGACTCAGCCTTCCAACTTCCAACCAGCACTCCGGCAAAGCCCGCGGGGGCGGACTCAGTGTCTATATCAACAAGGTTGGTGCACAAACTGTGTGTTGGAAAACAGCCACTGCTCCGAGGCGACAGAACAGCTGACTGTGAAGTGCAGATCTCACTATCTGCCTCGGGAGATTACGGCTGTGTTCGTTATTGCTGTTTACATAGCGCCGGATGGTAATGCTAATACGGTGCTGAAGGAGCTACATAACATCAGCTCACTTTAGAATAAGCACCGTTCTATGTGGTAGCGGGGGACTTCAACCACGTAGAACTGACGAACAGGCTGCCGAAGTTTAACCACCCTGTGAACATTCCAACACGTGGAAATAACACGCTGGACCGTGTTTACACCAACCTTACAGGCGCATACAGAGCCTTCCCCCGCCCCTACCTCGGGCTCTCCGATCACATCTCAGTCATGCTTGTGCCTGCTTACCATCCCCCGCTGCAACGCTCCAGACCCACACAGAGGACCATCACCGTGTGGCCCAGTGACGCCGACGCTGTGCTGCAGGAGTGCTTCGGCTGCACTGACTGGCAGGTTTTTAGGGAGGCTGCTGAGTACGAGGGGGAGCTGGACCTGGAGGACTACACATCTGCTGTTCTGGGGTACATCAGCAAGTGTTTGGAGGATGTCACCACCACCAAGACTGTAACTTGCTACCCGAACCAGAAACCCTGGCTGAATGCAGAGGTGCGTTCGCTGCTGAAAGCCAGGGATGCTGCTTTCAGGTCTGGTGACTCACAAGGACTCAGGAGGGCAAGAAGAGAGCTGACTGCAGGAGTTAAGAGGGCAAAAGCCGCATATGCTCAGAAAATCCAGGGACACTTTACCTCCCAGGATCCACATAGCATGTGGAAGGGCAACAAGTGCGTCACAGACTATAAAACAAAAGGTGCAAAACGCCCCAAAGACCCTTCCCTGCTTGAGGTTCTCAACCAATTTTACGCCCGCTTTGAGAACCCTGACACCCCTTCCAGCACCAGACTCACACCTTCATCAGGAGAAAAGCCCCTCAGTGTGACACCTTCAGAAGTAAGGAGGACACTGAGGAGGATCAACCCCCGAAAAGCTGGCCCGGACAACACCCCGGACGGGTGCTGAGAGAGTGCGCGGACCAGCTCTCCGATGTCCTGACGGACATTTTCAACGCCTCCCTCATCCAGGCAGAGGAGGCCATTTCCTCCGTGGTCCACACTACCCTCACCCACCTGGAGCAGAAGGACTCATATGTTCGTATGCAATTTGTGGACTTCACCTCTGCCTTCAACACCATGATTCCTCAGACTCTGATTAATTAACTGAGCATTTCGCTCTTCAATTGGGTCCTGTACTTCCTGACCAACAGGCCACAGTCTATGAGGATTCCCAATATCTTCTCCCCCACCATCACCCTCAGCACTGGCTCCCCTCAGGGCTGTGTGTTGAGCCCCCTCCTGTTCACACTGCTCACATATGACTGCTCACCTATCCATCCAGGCTGTCATATTGTGAATTTTGCGGACGACACAGCAGTGGTGGGATGCATCACAAAAAGTGATGACTCCAGCTACAGGCAGGAGGTGGAACACCTGGAGGGCTGGTGCAGAGATAACAACCTCTGCATCAACATAAAGAAGACAAAGGAGATGATCGTGGACTTCAGAAGGGGTCAACATGTACACCCCGCTGCACATCGGTGGATCCGCTGTGGAAGTGGTCAACAGCTACAGGTACTTGGGTGTGCACCTAAGTAACAACCTAACCTGGAGCAGCAACACTTCCATTCTGATCAGGAAGACACACCAGCGGCTCTACTTCCTAAGGGGGCTCAGTCGAGCTGGACTCGGGAGCTCAATCCTCACCTCCTTCTACAGATGTGTGGTGGAGAGCGTACTGTGCTCCAGCATCAACGTGTGGCATGGAAGCTGCTCTGCCGCAGACAGGAAAGCTCTGCAGAGTGTGGTGAAGATCGCACAGAGGATTTTTGGAGTCTTCCTCCCCAGCACCACAGACATTTACACCTCCAGATGCAGAAAAAGGGCCACGTGCATCAGGAAGGATCCCACTCACCCAGCACACTCACTTTTTGTCCCGCTCTCCTCAGGTAGGAGGCTGCGGAGTATCAAATGCAGAACAACCCCAAGCTTCATGAACTCCACCTGAACAACCACTGCACTGACACTTTACATGGACATACACGTTGAACACCTTCACCTACCCGCACTGAGACACTTTACTCCCGTATTTTTCTGAATATTTTGCGTATTACATTCTATTTTATTTATTTTACTTCTTTTAACTTTATTTTATGTATTTTAATAATAGCTCTTGGGTGGAACTGAACCGTGAGATTACAATTTTGTTCCACCTCATGTACCATGTGTTGAAATGAAAATAAAGTCTCATTGAATCCTAAATACACTTTTTCTTCAAAAGGAGTCTAACTACAAAAACACTTCAAATCCAGGTGAATTATAAAGCGAGGTAACATTCAACCCCATTCTTACACGCCGGAAAAAATAAAACAACTATGTTCGTATAAGCTCTTAACTGGCAGACCAAAGAAATAAAAATTAATCACCTAAAAAAAGCATATCAAATCAGCAAATCTAATCAGCTGCTTGAAGAATTCGAAGTACATGCTTGGAAAACGCACACAAAAAAAAAAAAAAAAAAAAAAAAGTATGGACTGAAACTTTTTACTTAAATTAAGACCCATCACTTTGTATTTCAAATGTATAAAAAATTATTTTAAATAACTGTTAGATATATTTTTTATGCCCTGAGGTCTACAAATGGATCTAATTGGATAAGCCTTACTTGGCGGTAACTTTTCAATGCTCAAAGGGCTGTCAGGGAAATTCTCTTGAATGGTATCCTATGCCACAAGCTTATTGATATGCCTGAATTATAATTTTATTTTTAGCAGGTAAGGAACAAAGTGAGTTTTCTTTGTGAAAGTCAAAAATAAAGATCCAGCAAACTTAACCTATTAATTATTTTTACATCATACAACTGCACCCCCTCCTTGGTTCCTCGGTCTCCATGTTGTTTGTTCACCATTGTTCTGTAGCAAACCTATCATGCCTTCACAGAACAGCTACCAACATTAAATTACAGATTAGGTGAACTGGTTTCTGTTTCAAATAGTGGAAGCAATGTAAAGTAAAATGTGACGAATCGTATTATGCAGGCTAAAGGATTCTAAAGATCCATTACAGTTTAGTAACGACCGGGGGTTGCATTATGCAGACTGACTAAATTACATAACAGACCCTAATTTGTTCTTTTTTTCAAAAAACCATAAAGTGCTTGGATAGCAATGGAATCCAATGGCCTCTAAGAATCCAACGATGTAATGTTATTTTCCGTTAGTCTGATATCTGGACAGAGTGAGTTCAAGCTGTAACTTGGATCCCCTTTCTGCCTGTCATGATGATCAGTTGCTACTCTACAACTATTTTTTAGTACTGCAATGGAAACTGTTCCTGAATGGAGGAAAACTTTAAGTTGTGGAGATTCATGAGAGTTTTATATGAGAGAAACTAAAATCAGTCAGTTAGAGTTTTATTTTCTGAAATGTTCTAAAGCTTATAACTAAATGCAAAGCCAATATAAGATTGCAGTAGCTCCCCAAATCCACGTTGTTGGTGTGAAAATGACTATTGTATCCGTTGTTACAAAATGACAAACAACCAGCTCAAGGAGATGCAAAGCTAATGACGTAGTGGCAGGTGATGTATGTCTGCTTTCCAGCAGTCAGCAACATAATGGCCCCAGAACAAGCGGTGAAAGTTCAGACACTATCCCCACTGTGATAGTGTCTGAAGAGAAGTTCACAAGGACATGCAACTTTGGGTGAAGTCACATCCTTGTTCACAACCCAAGTCAGGACTTTGTTTTGCCTTGCATTCATTTTATTTACTTAATTTAACCCAAACCATTACCAGTATATTCCAAACCCTAACCAAAAATTAAACCATTTAATCCCAAATTTTTCCCAGACACAAAAATATCCAAATACTGTGTCATTAGATGCCCTTTGAAACATTCAATCATAACTTTTTGAAATTTTCATGGAAAAGTGTGTGAAAAAGTGTGTTTTATGTTCGGTCACAATTGTGACCAGTGGGATAATGTGTAGTATCAACCATTGGAAAGGCTGAATATAAGTCTTTTTGGCCTGTGCCGGGCTCAATGCTCCGCCATTGTAGTGTAAATATTCTATATTTTAATTTTCCCTTTGGGATAAATAGTCTTTTTGAATTTAAATGAATATAAAAGTAATTGGCAAACAATATGGATACTGGGAGCACCATTATAAGTATTGACAGAACAATGAACAACAACAATCATCAATGTATCTCAATATAGTAATTTTAGTGCAACATTCCATTGAAAACACTCATTTTTGGAGCAAAATTAATTTGAATACATTCAATTTTAGTGCAAAATTAATTTGAACACATTCTTTTGTAGAGCAAAATTCATCTGAACACTGAACATTAAGATAAACATTTAGAATGGAGGTAGCAGGCTGAATATGCTTTCAAGTATAGGCCTTCACTGACTGACTGAAGAACAAACTAAAAAAAGGTTGTAGAACAAAGAGCGAAGTGAAATTAGGCTAAAAGTTAAGTAGCAACAGACAGTAAGATAGTACAGTTTGCCTAAGTGTATAAACATGTAGATACAATGTGTTATCCCACCGGTCACAATTGTTGCAGATGACATGTTTTTGAGTTCTATGAACACATTAAACAAAGTTGAATACTAGCAAATGCATATATAAACACTAGACACCTTAAACATGATGTGTGTCAAAAATCTTTGTCTTATCTTTTTGTTAACCTAATTTACTAATCTTTTCTTTGGGAAATTTTTTGCCGAAACCCTCTTTTCTTGGCGCAAACAAGAAGTAAACTGCTCTGGTCATGTGACAATTTATCATAAACATGTGACAAAGCACATATTTGGCTGACACCAACAGACTCAACAAGCTCATCAGGAGAGCTGGCTCTGTCCTGAGACTGGAACTGGAGTCTGTGGTGGAGGTGTCAGAGAGGAGGATGCCGAGGAAGCTGCTCAGCATCGAGGACAACACCTCCCACCCCCTACATGCCACGCTGACGACCTGTCAGAGCACCTTCAGCCGGAGACTGAGACCACCAAGAGTCACCACAGAACGCCACATGAGGTCTTTCTTACCTATGGCAATCAAACTGTACAATTCCTCTTTCATCTGCAGGAGGGATAAATAGTAGTGTGGTTATTGTTATATGGTGATTGTGTACTGTACTGTGTTGTATGTGAGATGAGTGTGTAGTGTTAATTGATACTCTGTAACCCTGGCAACACAATTTCCTCCGGGATCATTAAAGTCTATCTTATCTTATACTTAATTGAGACCCTTTAGAAATTCAATATCTGCTGGAAATGCATTGATAGACCATTCAGTAATATTTTATAGGCTCAGAAATTTTTTACGGTCACTAATGTGACCGGTGGGATTAAATGGGTTAATAACTCTTAAACCTTCAAATCTTACAATATTAAAGCATAAACACATTAAATATATGTATATGTTCTGTATTACAATTGGAGGTCAAAATAAAGAATAATCTATACCAAAGTATCGACCGAAAGGTCTCAGGACATAAAGAAGGCTTGATACACATTTCAAAATACACGTTTCATTTCTAGGATTGTACATGGCTTCTTTTGGATGCATTTATCATCTAAGGATCTATTTTAATTGCTCAGGCATATATAGCTGCCTTTAGGAGTGGTTGTGGAATATCTTTTAAATGACCATAATTGAAAAAAAAACATAATTTTTATGGTTATTTTGAAGTAGCAAATTAGAAAAGTTTGACGAAAACAGCACAATTCTACAAACGTTCTACACTTGGTTGAGGTGCTTTTTAGCTTCTCTGAGAGAGTTAATATACTGAAGGGGAGATGGAAACACATTAATTAAATGAATAGGGTGTAGCAAACTTCTATTACCTTCTTTATATTAAAGCCAAGTGTACCGTCAACATCTGATGGAATTATGCTTGGTATAGGTGGGTTGCTTTACTCCAAACCATTGGATGAGAACACATCTAATTTATATTTTACCCTATTTTTTTGTAATTTTAAAGATTTTTTTCAAAGTCACATAACATGAAAACAAGGCAAATGAAAAATAAAATGCCCAATCTAAGAATGAACAGCCTGTAAGGCCTTCAATAAATCTCAAAGAAAAGCCAGATCTGGATTTATTAGTTCTATAATAATCTGGGTTATATTTGTATGGTTCTTATTTTTGCTGTGAACCATTTTGAGTTGATCAATACTGTTTAAATATTTGTATTGGGCGGGTTTGATTGTCTGTCTCATGCGGCAGCATGGTGGAACAGTTGGTGGCACAGTTGCTTTGCTGCAGATTTCTGGATTGAGATCCAAGCTTCAGTCATTCTGCAGAAAGTTTGCATTTTCTTGAGAATTTTTCTAGGTGTTCTGGATTCCTTCCAAAGTCCAAGAACTGAACTGTTTGGTCACCTGAATACACTGCATCGCCTTATGTGCAGGTAAAATTGTTTGTATTGGTATCAGAATGTTTGTATCTTAGCTGCCTAGTTCTGGTTTATTAACATCGACACAAAATACTTGATCATGTTAACTGTGAAGTTCTCCATAACTCATATACCCAATAATAACCTAAAACTTTATTTAGTATCTGTAGTTTCTTCCTGGCCGTCTGTCTTTGAAGCCCCTTCTGTTAGCGTCTCTACTAATGACACCATTAGGTCGCTTTATGCATTAGAACATCTAACGTTGAGAGCTTCTGGTATGGGATATTCACCTAGTGTCATAAAACACTGAATAGTTTTGTGTGGAAAAACAGCTTTTGTACAACATTAAGGTCTGTTTTTCCTAATGCAAAAAAAAATGTATAAATATGTTGTGTTTCTGTTGGTGCAACAGTAACTAGAAGTGCAAATTAACTGAATATGCCTGTTACAGATTTGATCTCACAATTGTTTTTAGACTAAAGATGACATCCAGTTAAGAGATCAAGAATATAAATACAAATGGAAAACATTAATATAACAAATATTAATTTTAAAAGTATATAAATCTATCCCAGACCATTCACAAAAATAAATGTTTTAATTGCTTTCCTTTTTGCTTAGAGCACTGATATAGGCACTCTCAGGGTGTTTTATTTAAAAGTAAATTTATTTTCCTATGCCTAAAGTACAGACAGATTCACAAGGAACTACAGATTAGACTGGAAGAAAAGTGGCAGCTCCTTTGTCATTTATTAATCAGGCTTGTATACACACTATTTTTCCTAACCAGGTTACGATGGACACCGACGACAATAAAACCTTCTTTTTTTTTGATGACGGTAGGTTTTTTTCTCTAAGACATTAATACAGCTGTATTTAATCTGCAATCTCGAGCAGTATACAAGAATGTTGTTGACAGGGGTAAGAACTTCTGGCTCTGATTGGTGGTTTCTGAGCTGGAGCCAGTATATTGACTGATGGACGGATGGATAATCAAAATCAAATCTTAATTTTTCTGCCTTTCTTCAGAGACATCTAGTAGATGAACTTTAAACGATAGAGTAACTATAAACAATAAATCACTGTTAAAATTGAACAATTCTTGTTTTTATTTATTTTTTAAATAGATGCAACGGTAAAGTTTTAGAACAACAGTCTGAAATGTAAAATAGGTTTGGGCAATTTTAGTCCTTATAGGCAGTGTCCCGCAACTTTTTCCAGTCCAGGACTGGACTTGGTCACCCTTGATGTGAAGCTTCGACACTGAGCTTCTTATTCTAAAGTGCATGAAATATGACATTTTGAGATGAGAAGGAGCATTCTTACAAGTCACATTTACAAACAGAGGCAACTGCTTATGTTCATCCAAATTCTGAATAGAGTGATAGGAGCTGTTGCTTAGTTTTAAAATCAGAATAACTGACCAGAGAGTTGGTGCATGGTCTCATTGTAATGATGGAACGAACGACATATGGACATAAAAAATAAAATAAAATAGAGGCTGATCAATGTTTTACCTTCCATCATCACAATTTAGTTAGGTGCGACAAAACAAGATGCATGACTCAGTGCCCTTAATGTTTCTGATTAATAGAGTTCCGGTCTGATAAAAAAACAGCCATTCTACGCTTTGTTTTATAAAGAGGCTCTGAAACCTCAGCTTCTGAGAAAGAATTGTTTGCTGGAGGCATGGAATCTGTTCACGTTTTAAACGATATGACATATGTGTCAGCTCAATAAAGCGTACCAGAATCAGGGATACTGCAAACTATAATCTTTGCGAGAGTAAACGGCAACCTGACTATCTGATACATTTAAAAAGACACAGACGTCAAATTTGTTAAGTCAAAGCAGTGTAAGATTCATTTTATTTGGGTTTTTCTCAGTTCTTTATATCAAGTGGTAGATACGTTTTTTTCACTTTATTATGTCTCTCAGATCCATGTCTCCGGCTTTGTGAGAAGCACAAACAGCTTTCTGCTCTATATTCCAAACCATCATTACGGTTCCGCCGCCACAATCAGCGGCGCGGCTGTTTGTGATGATTGCAGTCTTCGGGGGTTTCCTCCAACATTTTTAATGCATGTTCCTTCTTCTAAATCTTCAATGAAAATCGTGTAGAGCAAGCGAATCAAGCGCATTAAATTAGTGCCAGTGAGTGACTCAGTGGTGAATGACAGGAGCATGAATAGGATTGCCTGTCTGTTTGTTCAATGGGTGAGGATCCATTCCATTGCTTATAAAAAGTGTATAAAAGCCAAACAAAAGAGGTCCTCCCTGTGAGTATGGTTGTGTTTGAATCACCAATCAATGAGCATCCATCGGCTATAGAAACTTCAATTATTTTTTTCTCACACACACCAACAAATGTGAGCACTCAAAGACTTCCAAACAATCTGGACAATTCAATTATTGGTTGGCTTTTCTGTGTGTGAGTGAACACAGGACAAATGTTATGCAGCAGGAAATGGATGTACGGTCATTGCCCACTTTATTTTGTACAACTGTCCCTGCTGCCTGTTAGCAGAAACTGCAAATCAGCCATTCACACGGCAGCATCCAGTGCATTTAGGCACAGAGATGTGGTGGGGATTGCTTGCAGGGGTTTAAAGGGGACAAAATTGTTTTGTTTTGTTAATAGAAAAGGTCCAGTCAATGAAATGAAGAAGAAAAACGCAGATAAATTATTGTGCACCAACAATGGCATCACAACTACACACGGAGGTTCGACATGCATCACATAGGTATGCAACAAAAACACAAATCGCCTGCATTCTGAGGCAGTCATGACAGCCATGCATGAAGCCAGAGATGGACAGAGAGAGTGCGGTATACTGGCAGCTTCCTTTAACAGCACGCATTTTAAAGCCCAAAGTGACGCAACCTGTTTTTCCATAGGAGGGCTTGTTTGCCTCTTGCAGTCAATTAATATTTTTTTCACATCAAATACATTGCATCTGCCCCCCCCCCCCCCCCCATTAACCACTTTTAGGATATTAGAATATAATAAAAATAAAGTGTCTAAAACTAAAGTTAAGAGAATTCACACTTTTTTAGGCTCAAAATTTGCTCCACCTATATAAGCTCAAAATAAAATATTGCTAGTAAAAAAATATAATAATCACAACCACAAAATATTCCATTCTGATATAGCAAATTTACAGTAAATGGACATACATTTTTGAGGCTAGCACATTATACAATTTTTTTTAGAAGCTTAATTTTCAGTAATAAATGCATGAAATTAATACATAAGATGGCCTTTTCACTCAATTTATGCTATATTCTGGTTTATTTAGAATTACTTGAATCTATAGTTTTTACATAGACGCATTCTCAGGGGGAAAATGAGCAACAAGGTTTCCAATAAGTTAACAAAGACGGTACGGAAAAGCAAGTGTAAATGGTTTAGGCCTTTAAATGGCAGTTTAAAAAAAAACACAAATGCCACAGCAATTTAAGCATGTCCTTAGCAGACCCTGTTAAGTATTAGAAGCTTTGCATCTAGTCATTTCATCTTCCCAGCTGCAATACCTTTCCATGTGCTTTACAGAATAAGGAAAGAAAAAAAAAAACTAACGAGAATGCTATGGGTTTTGTTCCAGGGAACAAATTCTGAATAATGAGCAGCTGTACATTAACAGAATTTGACTGTTCTACTCATCAAAAATCATAAACCTCATTTGCATTTTCTTTCCCTTCACAGACACAGCTTCCATGTACAGTTTTCATCAAGACTGAAGTCAGGGCATATCCCAAATCTATTTTCAAACCTCCTGGATCAACTCCGAAATCTTTTTTGGATACTTAAATTTTGCAACATAGTTTTGCTTAAAAAAAAAAAATATAGAATTTGATTTACAGATTTGAAATGAGTTCCTTGGGCTAAACAGCCACAAAGTCTGAAAGGCTACTCAAAAAGGAGGAACAATTTCTCGACTAGCAAACACCTCAACTTACATATGGTGTTAACTGTTTAGCACTGAATCTACTCAACAGAGAGGGATATAGCAGTGCAAATGACCATTGTCTCAAATGCAAACAGCTGTTCTACATCGCAGAAGGCAAAAGGTTGCACTAAACACAAAGTAGCAACGATAACTTGTAATACATAAAACCCTTTAATATGAAAAAAAGAAAAACACAGAAAAGTGGTTTCAGTGTCCATTTCACTGTAAAGGCCCTCCTCCCACACTTCAGAACATTGTCAGGGAAGTAATCCAGTCATGACCTGTTTATGGGAGTGAATTGAGATGTTACAAAGAACATATGGAGTAGGTGGGGGTCAGGTCGACACATGAGAGAAACTGCAGCTAGAAGCCACTTGTGAGGATATAAAGAATAAGCCCAAGAGCATGTTGACTCAGGAGTCTCGGCAAAATGTCATAAAAAGAGGTTGGTGTTTTAAGGGTTTAAGTTAATGTGTTACCAAGAGAGCGGAATACATTTATGTCCATGATGTGTGTTAAAAAAGGATCACAGACGTATTCATCATTGCTCACTGCATCTGGTGATTATTTTGACCACATGCTGAGTCGCAACTTGTGTGAACATATCTACAAACGGCATGTAAAACCTCCTACCATATCTCAAACATGACTTTGTTTTCACCGTGTTGGCAGGTATGAGACAGCTGTGTAGGCTCGTGAAATGTGGAAGAAAAGGCCAGAGACACACACATGCACAAATATAGATTCAGGCAGAGGGGGAAGAATAAAGGGAGAAACAAGAGAAAAGCACCAACTGTCAAGAACTTCTGTGTCACCTTTAGATTTCCGATTATAGATTACAGAAGTTTTGTTCAATCCGTAATTCTCTCTCATATCACTCATACCACAACCAGCAAGTTCCACATCTAAAAGCAAATGAAAGCGTCGCCTCATTCATATACCAGCCAAGCAATGGGAGGCCATAGTGGTAATGACTCTCTAAGTTAATTCACACCCTGCTCTCAGCGGATGTAGGCGAGCGCAATGTGGGACCATGACGGAAGCCATTGTTTGCCCTACAGAGGTTGACAAGAAGGGCATTTCAAGGAATCCTAAGAAAGGATCAGGAAATTTGTTCAGAGTCAAGACTGCTACTGTGGCAGTGCCTGAATTTTATTGGTTGTTGCGCTCAGTGTTGCCAGATAGGGTTGAGGTTTTCCAGCCAAAAAATCTGTTAAAAACCGCCACATCACACAAAATTGTCCTGCCCAATTAATATATTGTTATATTTACTCTGTGAACATGAACACACTTCAGTTAATGTAATAATACATGTAAAAACGCTAAAATCCAACAAAATCTGCGCACCATGAACAACTCTGACCCAGCCACATATGCAGGGTTTTTTTGGTGTGTGTTTTTCTATGCTCGGCTTCAGCTCCGGACAAACTCTTCCTGGTTATGTACCAACCAGCCGAGAGAGGACGGGTTAGACGACAACAGGAATCCAATTAAAGCCTTCGGTCTAGCTCCGAAGCCCCGCCTACTTAATGCTTCGGCGGCTCTCCTTATATTTTTCCCCACTTTCGCATCTTCCCGCTAAGTTTATCCACCTGCTGCTAAAACTACCATAATTTGAGGCACTACTATCTATGTTGTAAACGCTTTGGCAGATGACGTTGGCTAGTGATGGGTAGATGAGGCGTCATGAAGCGTTTCGACACAGCAAAACTGTGTTGATACTGTGTCACTGAATACTGACACCAGCTGGACATTAAAAATCCCTACAGGCAACGTAGACAGACTGATTTGATGAACCAGTGTAAACAATAACATTTAACTCATTGTATTTTATATATTGTAATATTTCATATCTTAGGATAAATTGAAAATATGTGATATTCGTAGATACAGTCAATAAATAATGTGAACATAAACCATAACATGAAAATTTAAGTGAATGTGTTTGAAATGAGGATGCTTGTGAACTGAGGTTTTTCTTTACAAATTTTTATTCAAAAAAATAAGTTAAAAGAACCGGATGAAATGAAAACAATTTCCTTATTTTCCGATGTAAGATCAAAATGGTCCCACACTGCGGAAATGTTTTGTTTGCCTTGAGGCTGCTCCATAGTTGACGTTGTACCGAAAAAGATCAAGAATTATTTTCGCAAAAGCATCCAGTTGACAGATTTGCTTCTTATAAACACAATTTGGTGCTTCAGTGTCCTTTTTGAAACAGTTGCTGTATCTATCACGTGACTTGCTGAAATCAATACGCGCACCGACACGGGTTTTGGTCTGTGGGCTGGCAACACCGACGCATCGGTGTTGCCAGACCACTCACTAACGTTAGCTAATCAGTGATGGAGAAAGGTCAGGGAGGCTTTGCTATGAGCCAGTAATGGGTGGACATGTTTTTCAATAGGTTAACTCAAAAACCGCCCAAAGCAATTTTTACACTCAAAATGAAAACCGCCCAATCTGCAACACTGGTTGCACTGTCTGTATATAAAGGGCGCTCCTAGCCTGGTGGACATCATGTTGCTTCCTTCCGGTTCAGACCGCGGTGTTTGGTAGCGCTGCACGCCAGACGCATACTAATGCACGCTCGAATGATCCGCTTGACGACACTAATTGCTGATTGATCCTTCTTGTGGTAAGAAGCTTCTCATACCCTTAATGTTTGTTATCCTAGCTTTAGCTTAGCTTTATCTGTATACCCAGGCGGCCCGTATAACCTGCCTGATTCTCCTCTTTGCAGTAGGCACTACATACAGAGCTCAGTGGTAAGTGAAAAGCTCATTGGTTGTGTGTTTTTAGATTCTATTTTTTGACATTTATGTTTGATAGACGCTGCTGTTTGTCCTTGACCTTGACCTGTCGCTTTGGCTGCTGGCTTTATGCCCGCCGTCCTGGTTGTTGCTTGATTTGTCGTGGACTGAACTGTATAATTATGAAATGTATGTAATTTGAATGTTTCCTTTATTTTGACAGGAACAGCCAGCTCGTGGTGTTGGTGTTGCACCTTCCGGGTGGTGGTACTCTTTCTGGTTTGGTGCAGGATTGTTTTATTCTTATTGTTTGGAATGAAAACAGTTGTGTATTAAATAAAAAATATTGAATTGGGAGAGATTTTCTCAAGTCTTATCTGTAAGTCTTATCTGTAGCGGGCCTGTGTACCTTAAAGGTAACTTTTTTAACTAGAGTTTTTGTAATCCTATCTTTATTAAATTAGTGATCTTAAATTCAAGTTCCCATTTAAATCTCTGGTACCGCCACACTACTTTTAGCATTCACTGTCATGTTATGCAACTTTCAAGGCACCTTTCTCTGCAATTGTCTAAACGATAGGCTATAAAAGCTGTTGTATTGATAATCACAGGGGTAATTATCTAATATTTGATTGTTTTTTTTTTCCTATGCTTCTTTCCTCAGACTTAACTGTGGCTTGAGACAGTTTGTTGGGGTGGATCATACACGGACATTTTTGAGATTATATATAGGGGTTCAGTATAACAAATAATATAATTTGGGATGTACACCCACCCATCCATCCATTTTCCAACCTGGCTGTCCTTGAGGGGTCGCGGGGGTATGCTGCTGCACATCTCCAGCTCACAATGGGCTATAGGCAAGGCAAGTTTATTTGTATAGCACATTTTCATGTACAGGACAATTCGAAGTGCTTTACATAGGAAATTAGAGAAGAAAATGAAACCTTAAAATCAACTTTGAATTTAAAAATAAAATAAATAATTAATAAATAAATAATTAGAATAATAGTAATAATATTCTCAGTGGCTATATGCACAGTAAAACAAGGCTGTTTTCAGCCTGGATTTAAACAACGCCAGATCTGAAACGTGTGTCACCTCTTCAGGAAGACTGTTCCAGATTTTAGTAACATAAAACTGGAATGATAGGACCTGGATAGGTCCCCAGTCTGTCGCAACGAGTGAATACATCTTTTAAAAAAATCATAGTTATTTAAAAGGCTTCAGTCTAAACACCAAGGTTTAAATTTGTTCTACTTTAACAGTAAGCAAGAACTGTAAAATGTAATAATATGTTCTAGCAAGACGAAAAAGGGCAAGTCTTTAACAGAAAATAAATTTTATATGATTTAAAACTGTTAATGAAAAGGATAAGTGGGTAGCGAAACTGAATGATAGATGGTTTGTAAGATTGCAAAAGCACTTGAAAAAGGCCAGGATTATTGTCCAAGCACTAAAAGGCAGTTGTGGCTCAGCAGGAACCGTTATCTTTTAAGTAGTATAATAAGCAAAAACTCTGAGGACCCACAAATTTCAACCAGACACTTGGATAATGTAAAAGAAATAAAATAAAAAGATTTACGGAATCAAAGTCAGATGGATAACTGAAAACCACCAAAACAAAACTGAGGAGGAAGAGGCAAGTTACTGGTTGATATGAGCGAATACTTTGATAACCCAACGAAAGCCACCACCCTTTTTAAGAATCCAGATGGAGCGGACATTTCTGGACTTCAGTGTTTCAGGCATGGACTGGTTGTAAAATGGTGAAGTAATGAAGAGTCAGGATGAAACTTGAGACCAGTGGTTTTCCCATCTTGTGGAAATTGATCCGTGACACGGCTTAAGACCCAACATAGTGGAAACAATACAGGTTTACAAACCTGGAGGCTTGGCAGGACTCCATTGTCAGAACATGAAAGCAGTGTTTACAATGGAAGGTTTTTCAGTCATTGCCCATTTCAAGCTTCACTCCTGAATCTACAACTATAAATATGGTCAGAAAAGTAGAGGCAGATTTAGACACAAATATGCTTAGAGAGTCTGAAGCAGAGGTGTGGACTCGAGTTACATGACTTGGACTCGAGTCAAACTCGAGTCATGAATTTGGTGACTTTAGACTTGACTTGAGAAATATAAATAGACTTGAAAGGCTGTTGTTATTTTAAATGTGGGTGTTGTGGATGTCGCTTTGTCTGATCATTTTTGTGTTTTCTTTGACCTTTCTGTTTCACCCAAGCCAACAGTTGGCCCTACAGTTACTCAAGGAAGACTTGATGACAACACAGGGATTCAGTTTTTGAAAATGATTAGGTTTGAAAATGCTCCGCGTTCTAATGTTGATGATATGTTAAACTCTTACACATCAAGTGTCTTGAAGGTTATGGATGCCATTTCTCCTGTCAAGGTTAAAATGGTTAAAAGTACACAAAAGGCACCATGGAGAAAAGAGGTCTGGGTCAGGCCACAGAAAAGGGAGTGCCGGAGAGCCGAACGGAAATGGCGTAAGTCAAAGTTCCAGGTTAATTTTGAAATCTACAAGGAAAAGTTGTGTGTTTAACCAGACTTTGCGTAGAACCAGAGAGAGCTATTTTTCAGAAATCATCAAAAACTGCAGAAACAACTCTCGTTTCCTATTTGCTACAGTGAGCAGATTAAAAAACCTTCCAGTCTCGATCCCCTTGGAACTGATTTCTACATCTAAATGTCAGGAGTTTGCAGTATTCTTTAATGACTAAGTTCAAGGCATTAAAAATGCAATTGTTTCCACGACAGACATAGCAACTCTACCCCCAGTTAGACATTTGGAGCTGACAGACTTCACACCTGTCTCAGATAAAACAGTTGAAGAGATCATCTGCAGCCTGAGTCCATCTACTTGCTGCCTGGATGAGTTACCCACTAGATTCCTAAAGTCTGTGCTGAGCAGTTTGCTGCCACAACTCGCTCATTTGGTCAACATCTCACTTCAAACTGGAATATTCCCAAAGGCCTTGAAAACTGCTGTCATTAAGCCTCTCCTAAAGAAGAGCAGTCTGGATGCCACAGTACTGAACAACTACCGGCCCATATCAAACCTGCCATTCTTAGGAAAAGTGCTGGAAAAAGTTGTATACCAACAGCTGAGTGACTTTCTCTTGTCTAAAAATGTGTTTGATGCTTTCAAGTCAGGCTTTAGGCCCCACCACAGCACTGAGACAGCTCTGATCAAGGTGACAAACGACATCCGCCTAAACTCAGATGCAGGCAAAGTCTCTGTCCTAGTTCTGCTGGACCTGACCGCCGCCTTTGATACAGTTGACCATGTGATTTTATTACGGAGGTTAAAAGACTGGGTGGGAATCACTGGTTTGGCTATAAACTGGTTTAAGTCCTACCTTGAGGACAGGTGATACTTTGTTCAAATTGGGAACTGCGTCTCCGACCGAATGGGTGTAACCTGTGGGGTTCCCCAGGGTTCGATCCTGGGACCCCGTTTATTAAATCTGTATAAGCTTCCATTGGGCCAGCTAATACGCAGCCAAGATGTGTCCTACCACAGCTATGCCGATGATACTCAGATCTACTTGTCGCTGACGTCAGGAGAACATGGGCCTGTTGATTTATTGTGTCACTGTATTGAACAGATCAGTGTGTGGATGCAGAACAACTTCCTCCAGTTTAACTCAGACAAAACTGAAATCATTGTCTGTGGCCCACAGAAACAAAGAGAAAGTGTCATCAGTTACCTTATGACGCTCTCTCTGGAACTTAAATATCAGATCAGAAATCTTGGGGTAATACTCGATTCTGAGCTGAACTTCAACAGGCACATTAAATCAGTAACATCAGCAGCCTTTTACCATCTTAAAAACATTGTCAGAATGAGAGGAATAGTCTCTAAACCAGACCTAGAAAGACTTATCCATGCTTTCATCTCTAGCAGGTTAGACTACTGTAACGGCCTGCTCACTGGGCTTTCTAAACAGGCCTTAAGACATCTTCAGAACATCCAGAATGGTGCTGCTCGAGTTCTGACCAAAACCAGGAAATATGACCACATTAGTCCAGTGCTCAAGTCTCTGCACTGGCTTCCTGTCACTCAAAGAATAGACTTTAAAACAGCCATGCTTGTGTACAAATCTCTTCATTTAGCCCCAAAGTACATATCTGACATGTTAGAGCCATATGAACCAGCCAGGACTCTGAGAACCTCGGGTAGTGGCCTCCTGCTGATGCCCAGAGTCAGGACCAAACAAAGGGAGGCTTCATTCCAGTTTTATGCTCCTAAAATCTGGAACAGTCTTCCTGAAGAGGTTAGACAGGCTTCAACTCTGCTGTTGTTTAAATCCAGGCTGAAAACAGTAAAGCACTTTGACATGTCTTGTACACGAAAATGTGCTATACAAATAAACTTACCTTGCCTTGGACTTTAACATCAGTAACTCGTGACTTTACTTGGACTTTAGCCTTTTGACTCGAAAAGACTTGCTATTTTTCTCAAAAACTCATAGATTTAAAAACTGTATTGACACGGACTGCTCTCTCTTTCATCTGTGGTTGCTATGTGCCGGCAGCACAACGTCCAATCAGATTAGATCTACGTGGTTTTGAACAGACAACCAATCAAATTGCAGGGTTAACGACGAAGAGCAACTGTCAAACATGGAGTCAGCTGTGCCCGCCGTGGACTAAAACCAAAATTTTCAAATTGTATAGTTTTTTTTTTTTTCGTCAGAGTAGCCATAGTTCGTTAGCTGCCTCGGAGGACACGACAGATTTTATGTCGATACGCATTTCCCAGTTAGATACGGGTTCCCCGTCTTCTTTACAGACGCTTGTGCCGAGCTAGCTGCCGACGTGCAAGGTTTGCCCCTCGAGCGATATATTTTAATTTTGCCCTGGGTCAATGATTATAATTGATTAATCAAATTCAACACGCTGAAACAGCTTTTATTAGCAAGAGGCATGTAAATATAACCAACTTCCATCTCACTCACAGAAGTTACCAAAAATGCCGCCAAGCATCGTGGGAATCAAAAAGAAACAGGACGTAATATCAAGAAAACAAAACACCATTACACATTGAAACTTAGGTTGTTGCTTCTTCTGCTGCTCGTCTAATTAATAATATATTCAATAATATTATAAGAATATTTATATAAGTATTATATTATTATCAATGTAAAATGCAAATGCAATACAGCTTAGAGCCCTGACAGCGAAAGCACAACCTTGTTCATTGTTAAGTTTATGTATTTCTTGTACCTCCCCAGACTTCCACTGCTGTGGAAGTAGTTATAGTAATACAAAATGCAATAGAAACACAGCACTTTTAAGTGATTGATTATATTTGAATTTGTTTTTTTGTTTCCTATTGTTTTAAGTAAGTTCTTACAAAAAGTTTTGATAAATAAATATTGATCTTAAATGCAAACAATAACTGTATAAATATAATGTGTTGTTGAAAGGACTCGAAAGGACTTGAAACTCAAACGTTAGGACTTGGGATTTAACTTGGGACTTGGCGGGCACGACTTAGGACTTGACTCGGGACTTGAGAGCAAAGACTTGTCATTGTCCCACCTCTGGTCTGAAGGCATAAACAGGCACCCAACAAGGTCAAGGCAAGGAATCTGGGTAGAAGAACAGGAATGTGATCAGGCAATGAACAATCAATATCTACTCAATATTTTCAAGAATCTGGCACACGGCCTGTCAGAGAGATGCATTTAATGGCGGCTTAGCAGTTGCATATTATGAACTTGATTGCGCTGCAAGCAGGAGTTTCAAGAAGGAACAAATAAACTTGATTTTGCTGCAGGAGAGCATAGAGACATGCAAAGATCAAGCAGAAGGTTGTGGGTTCGATTCAGATTTCCCTTTGTCCCATTTAAGTGTGCCCCTGGGCAAGTTACTTAACCCCAAGTTGTCTATCTTAGCCATAAACAATCTACATTCATGTTTTTGTTTGTTTTTTCAATTAGATGATGATTGAGAGCCACAATCCAGAGCGCCACAAGCAAAGCAATTTAGACCTCTTAACACCTCCGAAGGGCCAAAAGGTTGACCTCCTCCTTGCCATGCTGCACTGTTGCAGCAAGTAAAGATATAGACATAGTTAGTCATCTTTAAAATTAACATGAAAGAAAACTATTCAGACCAAAGATTTGTGTATCCAATATAGTTTCAAATTGAGTTCACTTTAAGATAACCGTCTCCCCTCATGTCTGATTCAATGATTCAGCCCTTTCCCCAAAATAAGCATGTGTGTAAAAATCTAGCTCAAAAATTACCTACATATTTAGTATCATTTTATCACATCATCCATCCAGCAGCCTGTATAGCATGAATGAGAACAGTGTAGTTCACACGGAGAGCCTGCATTTTGTAGCGGCTCTGAACATAACACGGTCAGACAAAGCAGCGAACATCTGTTTGAGAATGTCCCTGATCCTTTTCACAAATACTAACCTCATACAGACAGGAAACAGGTTTGCCTTAAAGCAAATTTGACCTAACTATGTTTGTCAAACAATAGTTTATACACTGTTAGTCAAAATAACAGAACAGGTTTTACTGCACACATTTTTTTTTTGTCAAACCACTGAGGTAATACAGCTTAAAGTTTTACTGCAGCAAAAAAGGTTCATGAATTAAACTTTTCGTTGAACATCCATTGGCATCCTAAGAGCTGTTGACTCAACTCTGTCCAAATTGGCTCTTCACCAGATTATGCAGTTTGTGAGCACAGTTCAAATATATGTTTACATATGTGAATGTGTGCACAGCTGTTTGACCGTAATCTTAACTTTTAAAAACCTAGAATTAAATCTGCATTTTCCTATTTCATTCAAAAACAGACAAAAGAAAAACAAGATGAATACTGTTGGTTGGCGTTTGTGGACAAACATGAATAGAATTAGGGTAATCCCACTATAGTAACAGCAAACCCAAATGTTCTAGAGTTGGAAAAAATGTTGGGAAAAAAGGGTTAATCAATTCATCAAATCAAAAATGCTTTTATTTATCCCAAAGGGAAATTAAATGGTGTTGGAGTAACTCATTTAACTAAGGAGTTGTTGTGGATGGTGATGGCTGTAGTACAAACCCTGCCAATCGTCCTCCTTTCCTTTTCCTGCTCTTTAAATCCCGATCTGCTTTTAAAGTCAGGAAACCCCCCAGAGAGATGTTGGAGTCGGGGATATGATCTTGCAGCCATGTCTCAGTAAAACACATGATACTGCATTCCTGATACTGTTTCTGAGTCCTCGTCAGGGTTTGAAGTTCATCCAAATTGTTAGCTAATGATCTTACAATGCACATGATGATGGATGGCAGGGAGGGTTTGAGATTACTCCTAATTTCTCTTCAAATGAGAGAATTTCTCCTAATTTCTCTTCTCGCTCAACAGAGGATGTACTTTCTGTACCAGCTGAGGAAGTTCAACATAGCCCAAGAGCTGATGGTGCAGTTCTACACAGCCATCATAGAGTCCATCATCACCACATCCATCACAGTTTGGGGCAGTGCTATCAGAAAACACGCCACCAAGAGACTGCAGCGCATTATCAAGTCTGCAGAGAGGACCATCGGTGTAAAGTTGCCCGCACTGCTGGACCTGCATGCCTCCAGAACCAGGAAGCGTGCAGAGAAAATCATCACCGACCCGTTTCACCCTGGCCGTCACCTGTTTTGGTGCCTTACATCAGGCCGACGCTTCAGCCACATGAAGACCCGTACGACCAGGCTACAGAGAAGCTTTTTTCCAACTTCCATTATTCTCATGAACAATTGAACAATTTATTTATATATTTTTATAACTTCTATAGTTTTTATACTGCACAAAACTGCACTTTAAAAAAAATATAAATTACACATGCTAAATGTTACAAATGTCTTTACTGTATTTTTCGTGCACTGCAAGCATCTGTGTAACCAAAAACAAATTCTTTGTATGTGTGAGCATACTTGGCCAATAAAGCCTGATTCTGATTCTGAGTGCAAGACATGGTCATAAAACCCAAGTGGTTAATGAGGATAAACCGTTATCATTGGTAACATTTTATTTCACTTTATTATAAACACTAAATTATTAATAGATTCCAACAAGTTCAAAATATTTTTTTGTGTTGGATTATAAATGCTCAAAAGTAAACTTCAGGTAAAACACACAAAAACACTGAACTAAAGCTCTTTATTTTGCAATGTATTTATTTCTTTGTATGCTTCAAGTTCAGAACCAAAACTGCAGACACGAGAGCAGGACTCTCATGATGACAGATTTTAAATGAATCCTGCTGATAAAAACTTAGCAAAACCAAACAGTCCAGTTGTTGAAGCTGAGGAGTGCGAGAACCCAGAGGAACTAATCAGAGGAGAGTGAATCCAGCCGGGGAGAGAGCAGGCTGAGGGCAAATGAGTAACGCTGGGGAAGGAGAGCAGGATGGGGAGCAGATAGAAAATCACTAAAACAGGTTTACACAGGCATGATCAGATCTAACTTGGATTTTGGTTGTATAGTTTACGGTTCAGCAGCTAAAACAGATTTGGTTAAATTAGACATTATTCAACATCAGGCACTAAGATTCTGACTGGAGCATTTAAAACCACACCAACAGCAGCAATAGAAATAGAAATGGGAGAAATGCCGTTAGATTTAAGAACAAAACTAGAAATAAATTGTAGGTTAAATTTACAAAGAAATACATTTGATAATCCAACTTGGGAAATTTTAAATCCATGTTTGGAAAAAGAAAAGAAAGAAATTAGGAGTTTTGGATGGACAATTGAAAAGAAATTAAAAGAATTTAAAATGAATGATTTAGAAATTACTCAAACAACACCAATATCAATTATACCACCATGGATTCTACCAGAAGCAACAGTAGATATGTCAATATTAGAAAAGAAACAAGATAAATCTTACATTGTAGGCAGTTACTCAGTACAGATACATTTAAACAACTATTATCAATATATTCAAATTCATGCGGATGCATCAAAAATAACTGGAAAAATAGGAATAGGTTTTGTACCAGAATTCAATATAAAAATAGGAAAACGAGTAACAGACGGATTATCAGTAGAAATGTTGGCAATATTATTAGCTCTACAATGGGTAGAAGACATAAAACCATTAGAAACAATAATATGTTCAGACTCCAGTTCTGCTTTATTAAGTTTAAAATATAATCAGTCGGATAGTAGGATGGACATTTTATTAGAAATATTTCATACATTATTCAGAATACAAAATATAGGTTTAATCGTTATATTTGTGTGGATTCCAGCACATATTGGAGTAGAAGGAAACGAGAGGGCAGATAAAATAGCAAAGAGGAAAATTCAAAATCATATTAGTTTTACAGTTAAATTAAGTAAATCTGAGGCAAAGAGTATTGTTAAAGAAAAACTGATGAAAAAATGGCAAAAAAGGTGGGATGAAGAAAAAACAGGAAGGTGGTTTTATAAAATTCAGAAGAGAGTAGGAGAAAAAAGAAATGGTAGAAGAAATAGAAAGGAGGAAAGAGTTATAACACGGTTAAGGTTTGGACATACAGCACTAAATTATACACTTTTTAAAATGAAAAAACATAATACTGGCAAATGTGAACAAAGTAATATGAAGAGGGAATTTGAACATATTAAAGAGTAGATTCATTTATTAGATATGTTGAGGAAGAATTTGGGGAGTAAACAAATACAAATAGTTATTATATATTTAAAAAGGACAAAATTATTTCATAGAATTTGATTAAAATATATGTGTGTGTGTGAATGTATGAATGATATACAGGGGTAGAATAAATAGTTATGTATAAGTGTGTTTGTGTGTGTGTGTATATATGTAGTATTTATTTATGGACCATCACGAACCACACTCCATACCAGTAAGTGGCGGTAATGCTACTATAAGTTTGTTGCCAACCCCCAATAAAATCCAACAAGAAGAAGAATGGGATGGGATGCTGAGAGATAAACATGGGGTGATGGAGCGAAGAGGAAACCAGAAACTAAGATCAGTAACAGAGGGAAACATAAACTTAAATGAATTTCAAAAGCAGTAATGAGAATAAATAAACTGACACGAGACATAGAACCAAAACAGGAAAAAGTAAACCACTGTTAAATCTTGAATGTTAACCTTATTGATTTGCAAAGATAATAAAGCCCTTGTTGGTTTAATACATGGACGAAATCATGCATGCAAACACTATTTTGATTTTGATAGCAAAGTTCCATGTAATACATTTATTTATTTATTTATTTTGCTAAATAGAGACATATTTCTTATTTAGGTGGAAGAAAATCTCAGCTTTCACTTGTTTTTACAGTCACACGAACTGAAGAGGCACTGGTGCTTGGTTGTGTTGCTCAGATACGGGTAAAAAGTGGTCTTAAAAAAAGGAAAGTGCACTCAACGGTGGGGGGAAGTGGGTAAAAATGTTGTGCATCCACGATGAGCCTTGTTCTTATCGCATTTTGTCAAGTTTGTCATGCTTTTTTTTGTTCATCGCAACACTGATGTGCAGCAGATAAACAATACCCAACACAGAAGTTCCATATTTAGGGTTGGCCACCAGTGTTTTGTAGCTTCTAACAGTTTTTCTTGCAGGAAAAAAAGGATGACAATGCCACCATAAAACCTATGTCAAAATGCAAATAGGACATCTTTATTTCAACAGTAGCATTTTTAAATTTCTATCAGGGTTGCATGTATTAATAATTCTGCTTTTTTTTTTTATCCTGTCGCTGCTTAGGTCTTGGTAGTTTAGTGTCCTGATTAGAAGTTGTGTCATATGTTTACTCTGGATGCCAGCTAATTAGCCCATACACTGTCAAAAATAAACTGTGTTCATGCCAACATGTGTGAGATGCCATGACATGTGGCACAGATTCTAGATATCAGAGACTAACCCCAGTGGCCTCTTCCTGGGCGGTTTGTCCCCGGGGCCTGGAAGGTTGGTGAATTTTAAAAAGAGCACCAGAGGACAAGAGCAGATGAAACAACCCAAACAACTTTTAAACCCTCAAAAAAAAGGTGTGCGTGTGTGAATTGGAGGAGGACAAAAGGTGTGAAGTGGAAGAGAGAAGTCTACAAAAACAGAAAATATCTCTGCGGAGATATCCATGGCAACGTTCCCAGTTGAAGCTTTTTTTGAAGCACTACGCAGAGAAAAGAAAGAGATGGTCGACGTAATATGAATGTAAGACACAAAAAGTGGTTTTATTTTTTAAAACTCTGTTCTCAGCGGCTCAATAATCCCATCATCACTTTCGTCACACTCACCGTCATCATGAGATGGACCAGAAGCTGTGGATCGATTTAGATTCCTTCTACAACCTTTTTTTTTAGCTTCACAGGTTTATTATAGGAAAGTGGGTTCTATTATTGATGGTGTTGCTATGTTTTTATTTTAATTTGCGACTGTATCATTCAACACATGGTAATGGGTTATTAAACATAGAGTGAAACACATTTAAATGGACATTACATCACATTCCTTAGTGTGAAGTAGGGATTTCAGTTAAATGCAAAAAGAGATCTTGTTAATTTACTGTAAACCAACTACAAAACTGGACAGCAGGTTGCACATTTTATGCCACTTACATAAATGAATGTATTTCAAAACCTGTTTTTAAGTCAAACACTGTTTTTTGTTTTATTTTTAGGTCCATGAAAATATAGTGCTTAGCAACCACTTAGCAACATCTGCTGCCATTTAAATCATCACTTTGCAAATCTTTCTCTGGGCTGTGTGCATGTGGTTCTCCTGTATCTTGAAGATTTCGTTACATATTCTGGATTTCTCTTTCAAATTAAGTATATTCCATTTTGGATGACGGATACATTACAGCTCTGAAAGTTTAATGGATATTCATTTAGATTTTGGATCTGCTGATTCTCGCAAAACAAAGATGCAAAAAGCACCTCATGGTGTTTGGAGGAAATGAGGGAGCTGGACAATCTAATAACAATGGCACCCCAATTATTAGTGATTCCAATAATCAACATCGTAATAAGTTTGCAGCTCCGGCAGTTGACTGTATCTCCAACATTGTTGGGATCCGAAACAAAAGGAACCAAAAGTGAGCAAAGCTAAAGATCCTGCTGAAACAATTGGACCTAGTGTTTTCACACTTTACTCACATCTATTAACACACTCAAAAATTACGCCATTGTTGTAGTTTCTAGCTGAAGTCTGCAACTGTTATGATTGTGTCTGTCTTCTTTTGTTTACATCTACCCGGCTCCACCTGTCAGTCCAGTTGCGTCGCTCCTGCCTGCTCCCAATCAGTCTCATTTCATCTGTCTCCCTGGCAGACAGAAGGCACCAGATTTTTAAAAGCTGTTTGTGGGTTTTTTTTGCCCCTGTCTAAATTCTCAATGTCGTCTGTACCATGTTGTTATCACCGGACTACCAATTCACATCTGGCTCTTGGATCTGTTTGCCTGGCTCACCTCTAACAGTTCTATCCCCGCTTCTGTCCTTTAGCCAACGAGTTCAGCCCAAGATCTGAGATTTACTTCCTGAAGCCTTCTTACTGTCTCAGTTCCATTTCTTTGTTCAGACGTTCCCAAGGAATTGTCAACTCGGCTGTCAGACAATGAGGAACTGAAATTTAGTTTTCCCTCACCTGAATGGTGCTCAGTCTAGCAGCTAAGCTGACCTCTTCCTCTCCGAGGTTCCAGAACATGCCATTACTCGTTGTACACAAACTATATTTGGTAGTGATGTGTGGAACAGGTCATCCATGCTCTTGTGAAATGCTTACCCGCATGTTTCACAGACTGTGAACATGTTGATATCAGGAATCCCGGTGTTTTTTGTTGTGTTCTGTTTCCTTTTTTATTTATGATCAATCTCAGCTTTATTGGATTTGAAAAATGTATTAAGTAGTTCTTTATTTCTTTATGTTTGTCTTTCAAATGTTAATGTTTCCTCCTCCCCTTCCCCTGTTGTTTCATTTCGACTATTTCCAAATTTTGGCTTTCTGCTGCTTCTCAACTGGAAAAACCTTTTTTTTTTCTTTCTTCCAGGTATCTGGCATTCAAATAACATTCAGTTTAACTTTTGTATGTTTTCCCCCAAAAGGAAAAATTCCAGTTTATCAGAAAGACAAATTAATCTTCTTATCAGGGCAATTTTTGTCAGTACCCTGGCCTACATTAATAGCAGGCGCTGCTGGAGTTTTCCTTGCAATAAATTTCTTACAAAATAATAAACTGGATATTTTCTTAGATGATGAGAAACCATCAATTTCTGTGACAGGAAAAGTGGCTGGCTTTCTTTCACGCATAAAACGATTTGGAATAAACTGCTTTGTGATGACTGAAGTTTAAGACAGCCAACATTTATAAAGCCCAATTATGGTGGTGGGAAGATTCTTTCTCCAACATCCCAAAAGCACCGGCTGTTAGAGAAATGCTTTTGTTTAATGGCATAGAACACAGAAAACAAAATGTATTTTCTCTACAATGAAAATCTGAAATACAAAAAAAAAAAAAGTCCATATCGAGGAAAATAATGAAAGAAAAAAAAAGTTTGTAAGTCCTATTTGCATTTATTTAACATAAATCTGTTTTTCATGACAAATATAGGTAGGGCATTACATCTCATGTGCTATTAGGTAAGAATTGTCTTTTGAACTAATATAGTATATTAAAGTGAACTGGTAGGTTCAAATGTAAATTATATTCACTTAACCATCTATTGAACTAATTTGGACATCTTCCAAAAACAAACAAAAAAAAACAGCACAGCAGGGCGTCATAATGTTTAGTCTGGATCCACATAAACCAGAGAACTCTCAGGAGTATAATAATAAGGATTTATTGGAATGTGTGATGTGTTCTTGGACCAGGGGAATAAACAGCAGACGGGAAACCAGCGGCAATGGGAACCAGCGGTGATCAGCAGCGGGATCGACAACGGCAAAGGAACCAGAGATGAGGACGTCTGATGGCAACGGGAAGCACAGGCGAGTAATCCGACAGCAGTGAGAGCTTGGTGAAATGACAACAGGGAACGGGATAATTTGAGATGTCTTACAGAGGCGGGGACCAGAGGCAAACGGTACTGGGAGGAACAGAGGACGACGTGGGAGAGTTGCAGAGTTGGAATATTGTGCAAGGAACGGATGGGAAGAATAAACAGGAACGATCTCACTTGATGAACGCCAGGAGGATTGAGTGGTGAGTCCTTCCAGTAATGTTATGGTTGGTTGTCCAAGGGGTTGTGTGCAGCGGAGAGAGAATGAAGGAGAGCGAGCAGACGGAGCTGGAGGAAGGAGCGGTGAAACCAGATGGCTGAGCAGACCGGAGAGTGTTCTGTAAGGTGAGTATACTGACTCTGTGGATGACTATGGGAAAGGGGAGCACAGGAAGCGATGAGAACGGCAAAGAGGAAAAAGACAAAGTAACACAATAATCAAAGTATCAAAATAACAAAACATGGAACTAGTGACGATCAAACTACAGAGAATGGCTAGAGACAAAAACTAAACTGGAGATTAAAACTTAGACACAAGAAGGCTGGCTCAGAGATGTACGTTACCAAATGCAACTAATACTCAGGCGACAAGAAGTGAGTCCACCGCTCCTTTTAACCCTCCAGGACTCGTCTCTTGTGATGAGGTGCACCTGGTGATGAGGTGCACCTGGGCGTAGCTCGGGTGACCACTGTGGACAACCTATAAAACATACTGAAAGGACTGAACCCGACACAGGGTCGATCTCAGTAGCTCACCAGTACAGAAAAACCTTTTAGATGGTCCACTAACGTCCCCCAATATATAAAAGTTTACAAGCCGACAAGTCTGTGGTGGAAATTACACGCCTTGAGGTGAGTTTAACTGTGAAACTAAAATACAAGAAGACCAACAGTCCGTGAACAAGATATATTTTAAGAGGTAATAAAAGCCTCCTTGCTAGAATCTGAAAAAACAGGTCTGTAATCAGTCAGTATTGCTATCCATTGTATTGGATGAGGGGTTTTAAAGCAAAATGCCAGATTCTGGAGCAGTGGAAATATTACTTCCAAGTAATCGCCACTTTTCTGACTGCATGTAAAATTTGATGGAAAAAAATCTAGTGTTTTTTGGTTGTTGTTTTTTTCAGAAGTAGGACATGGCCCCTTACCTCGAGAGAAGGGAACATCTAGTGCTGCAACATAGTGAAATGTAACAATTTTCAAACGCATCTCTGTGGATAAATTCTTAGGCTAGCCATTTCAGTTCCACCATGATTTTGCCCTAGTCCAAAAAGTAAGGAGACATGGATGAGCAAGTGTGATATGAGGATTTTCCCATCAACCTGACAAAGCAAGCAGAAACTGTGAGCAAGGCCTTCTCCTCCAGCATCAATGCCTGACCTCACAATTGGGTTTTAGAGGAGGAATCAAAAAACTTCAGTAAACATTTTCAAAACCTTTTAGAGCCCTACTAGAAGAGTTAAAGCTGTTGTAGCTAAAGTCAATGGCAAAAAAAAGTCTTCATGGGTTAATGTAGTTAAAGCTTGCTTTTGCATAAAGGCCAGTGACACAGTACTGTATGTTTGACAGTTTAGTATTGTACAAGTAACACTGCAATATAAAAGGCCTTACAGTTGCTGCTTTCTTTTTGATGCATCTGACTGAACAGACGAGAAGTAAATATAAACGACAGCAAAAGAAGAACTTAGAATTAAAGAGAAATTGCGAAAAAATGATCATTTGTGCCCTGATGCTTAGAATTTTGAATATGATGAAATTAGTTTTTAAAAGCAGACAAAATGTCTTTGATTTTGTGTGATATAGGAGTTCGCTCCAAATGAACGGTGCTTATTAGCAGCTGGCAGATGCGTTTCCATGCTGCTTTCTAACAAGACTTACAGCCCTAGAACTGACTAATGAAATTAAAACGAGAAGCTGCAAAACATGATGACTATAAAGGTGAAAGATGCTCACAGTCTGATCATTTATCAAGGGGTGCAAGATCGTGACTGATGAGTTTAATTATGCAGCAACTGTACTGAAAAAGGTCAGATGCTGTAGGAGCTTCTTAAATTACATGCATGTATTGCTCAGCCTTTCAGGCCAGTCCATGTGTTATTTGATTATCAGTCAATAACAGTTGCTTAAGAACATGCAATTATTTTATTTTTATTTTATTTTATTTAAGAAATGTATGTCCTTTTTGATTCTCACGGCCTGTAATTTACAGCAGAAGTGACAGCAGAGCGCTACAGTTGTACGACTCTGCATTGGCAACACTCTTGGTACCTTTGCCATGTGTTGTCTTCAGCTTTCTGTTTTACCACTGTACTTACAAACAGAAGTGAACTGATTTTGGATGGGATCCAGGAACATTAATTCTACAGTATGATTCAAAAAAAAGCTCTATCTTTTTATAAGAAAAAGGAGACCACAGCATTTACAGGCCTCGTATCGGTGGTAGCTATTCTTAAAGACGAAAAAGATAAACAGTTCAGGTTTTTCTTGCTTAAACTGTGATGTAAATATGTGAAGTCTGACCATAAAATCCACAGAATCGGAAAAATAAGAACATATAGCGAGAAAGAAAGCCTCAAAAAAATAAAACGATGTTTCATTGTTTGGAGGAAGAGGGCAAAGCTAGAACAAGCTTACAATAGAGTGGATTCACTCACGTTACAATGAATAGATCTGAAATGTGAATCCATGTATGAAATACACCGAAGCCGAATATTTATTCAATTGGCAACAAAGAGACAATGGGAAACAAAAGGCGATCAGAGAAAGGGAGCCAGTGACGCACTGAGACACTGTCCTTCTAGGTTTTTGACATTCGCTAACAATCACTAATGGTTTTACACTCAAAATTTTTCCATCAGACTAATATATGAATAGAACAAATGTAACCGTGGCATTTAATTGCTTAAGTATTACACAAGAGCCAGAGATAATTATTGACTACTCAGCATGTACTGTCTGTAAACAGAAGGAATGGTCAGTTATCACACTGACGCTTTGTAAAAACAACTTTTCATGTAAAAGCATTTGTGTCTCTTGTATCTAAAAACCAAAACTTGTCCATCCTCAGTAAGTTGCTTAAAAAAAACGTTTTTACCAAGAGAAAATCTTTCCACAAATACACATTTAACATTATTTTTTAATCGTTAGCTTTTCCTTCATTTTCACATCTTTCAAAAGACAATACATGAAAAAAAAACACACATTTAAAAAAATTCAATATGTTAAACCGTGAGGGTGTGAAAAATAAACATTTCTTTTTAGAATAATTGACTTTTGAGCTAGTTTTGTCTAGTTTTGTACTACAAACTAGCTAAAAAAAAAGCTATTGTTTTTGTTTTTCCAGTGTTCTATATTTACCTCAATAGCAATAATATTATAAAAAGCAAACAAAAAAGGGACATGAAAAACTGACCTATTTTGTGACAGATAATGTTAATATTCTTAACTAAATTACTGCAAGTGACCAATAAACACAAGGGGCATGACTTTGGAGAGTAAGATGTATGGATGAAATTATGGAAATATTTTTATATTATTATATTTTTATTTATTATAAAGAATTGGAGAAGTTTACATCTAGTATTTAATGGTTTCATTATAAAATCTGTAGTTTATGAGCTGCATAAAATATCCCACACATATCAGCAAAAGCTTGATTACTGTTATATTAGCAACCATTCTAATCCACTTCCATGTAAAAGTATAAGTATTTGCATTTGAAACATTTGAAAAGGGTGGGATACAACGTTCAAATTGAGTTAATTATCTGTGTTTTGCTAAGGTTTAGATAAGGGATTGACCAAAATCTTGCTCAAAGGTATCATAAATACTGATTCCTATAGATTGAGGAGTTTAGTATTTCTTTTTCACACTGGTTTACCAAGCTGTTAGCTCTTTTGAAGAATCTATTATTTTGCTTGTTAAAGTGTAGCCAGTTTTTAGCCCAATTTCACCACATAATTATTCACTCTAACTGCCCAGCTCTTTACATAAGTGGCTCGGGCTGCTAAACAGGTATTCCAGTATCCTGCTCCCACACTATATTATCGCTAACATTCAGTAATGAAGTTACTCTGAAAAGTTGCTGCTGATGAAGTTCTGTCTCGAATCTTTGGCTCTTTTTTTTTGTGTTTATTGGCAATTTAAACAAAATGCGACATAAAACAGCAACATTCTTTCACCAGTTGTACAAAGTACGTTCAATAGAGCGAAATTCGATGTCATCTAAACAATCTTAACTGCTCTTTATTGTGTTTTGCCCCTCAAACGCAGCAGCATCTGCCTACTTTCTACATGTCTAATTTGTCATCGCCCTAGCCCTCCATAATCATTAGTTGCATCCCTATATTCCTCCACTCTCCCTCCATCCTCTACCCGTTCTACCATCCATCGTCTACCTGCTCTCACAGGATCCGATTGGATGGTTTTATAATTTTCCCGGTTCTGTCTACCCTGAATATATGCTGTCATAGGGTGTAAAATTACCATATTTCTCTTGGAGGTTGCGCCTTAAGTACGCCAAGGCAATGCAGCCAGATGGCTGGTTTGAGGTACAAGGATAGCAGAAGGTCACGCTGCTTTTTCTTCTGTCAGTGAGTGAAGCAAGGGCAGGAAGGCCAACACAGGCGTCAGAATTTTCAGCATTATTATATAAAGCATTATTTTACCAGTATAAAAACAAAATCAGATTAAAAACCTATGTTTTCAGGGAGAACTGGTCAAGAGACAGCAACAAATAAAACAAAATAATTACAAGCTATAAAAAAACAGCATTCGTCCAAAATGAATTTGGTCAAGTACCCAGAAGAGGCAGCCGTGTGAACAAAGGCCTTTTACCCAGGTCTGTCCAAACAAAATGGACAGAAAGAAAGCAGAGAATGTGTGAGCGAAAATTTAAGACATGCACTGTCCATGTTCAGTTGCCGAACAAATATATTTCCAAGTAAGTAAGTCTGACCAGCGAATCCCAGCAATGAGTATAAATCCCAGTGGTGTGTTGACATTTTGCAGTTTATAGGGAACCTAAAAGAATGGAGCCAGACAGATTTAAGCCTCTTAAGACCTGTGACAAGCAATCACACACAAAAGATAGTTTAACACAAACAGATACTCTAACTTGCAGAGACAGGACAACAGTAATAGTCTGAGACTGGGGACCCTAAATTCAGACACCACAGAGACGCGTTTAAAAGTTTATTGATAATGAAACAAAATGAAATGCAGACAGAGAAACAAGGTTAGTGGCTGAGAAGAAGTCGAGTCGGGGTCACAGTCGTGAGACCAGAGGTCATCAAACGGATCCAGGGTTTTAGGTAGTGGAAAGAAGCCAGACAGAAAGAACAAGTTGTATAGAGTTTTTTTTGTTGTTGTACCACTAAGAAGAATTAGTCCAGTGACTTACATCATCTTCTATGGACATTGAGTGGCTTTCTGAAACTGAGTTTGAAAAAGTTTGGCAGCTTGGAAGATATATTGCAGTGTGATGATAGGTCTGTCACGTCCCTTTTGCTCAGTCCAAAAGAAATGATGAATTTAGATGGATTATGAAAGATTTCATGACCCTAAAAGACTCTAAAGGGGAAATACATGTATTCTGTTTTGTTCAGAGGCAAACCTCAGCTGCCCATTCGGGTAACTTTTAGAGAGTGGAAGCTTTTTCCTAATCCTTCCTTCCAAACAAGACATCCTTTCTAAATTACACCATCATGAACTTTAAGATTTAGAAAGCTTTTAGGGCCTTTGCTTCAGCACTTGTATTTTTGGGGGTAATTTATCAAAGTATCACAGTATTATCTGTGAGCTTAACCAGCAGAGATTTTCTGTTTGGAGATGACTGGCAGTTTTCTTTAATGTTGTCATAAAATGATTGTCTGGGATCACCAAATTACCTTTCCGCATGTGTTAGCAAACCAGTGAAAGGTCCTAACCACCAAACTGTTGTAACATCTTATTTAAAAGCAGCAGATTATCACATGTTACTGATCAGTTAATTAGATGAATTCCATTAGCATCACTTTCTTAATAACTTTGAAAGCAGAAGTGGGGATTTCACACAGAACCTCTGTATTTTAGCTTAGTGTGTATTTAATACGCCATGAAGTAATGATCTCCCTACTTTAGTATTTATTCAAAGCCGTGTTGAGCTTTTTCAGTTGGCTTATGAGCCAAAAAGGGCTCATTCAGATTAAATTTAAATGAACCAGACTTCATCCACTGACAGAAACTTAACAGTTCGTCCAGAAAAATAAATACTTTGTTTTATTATTGTGTTTTGTTATGTCAGCTAACAGGATTTCATCTGACAGGTAAATGCTTGTCCCTCCAGGCAATTCCTTGGGAGCCTTGTGTTTTTATTTGGTTCTGTGATTTTCTTCAGCAGGTGTGTGACATTTGTCACCTACCCGTAGATTCAATCATTTCAGACACGTTTTAGGGTTTTGTGATTGAATCTCTTTAGAACAAGGCTTGTTTTCCTATGTTTTAGCTTAGCTTCGGCTTTTCCAAAAATATGATTTAATTTAGTTTTACCGAGAAAATGTACATTTTTCATACAGGATAAAGTTGATTTATGTATGTCTTTTTTCCCTAACACATGAAATCATCACTTGAAAATGAAAAAGTCAATTTGAAGAACAGCATGAATTCCAAGATGTGAATTATAAAGTTTTTATATGGATCAAATTATACCGTCACAAGATCATATAAAGATAAAGGAAGCAATGCACTGATTGCTTCTTCTAGTGCAGAACTATGACGCATATGTTATGACTTTTATGCAAAGTGATAAACAAACAGTAAAATGAGGCATAACTTTTTAGACTGTAGCCGCTTCGAAATCGATCAAATATGAATCTGAATTATACCACATATGGAAATGGCACAAGTGAGATGGATTGTGGGGTGAAAAGATCTGAATTAGGCTGTTCAGACTTCAGTTTAAACGTTGAATATTGGTTGCATATTATCCACCAAAAAAATCTGATTTGGGTCACATGTGCCTGTTGTGTGAGCGTAGCCTTAGTTTAGGATTTACTACTATTATTTAGACAGAAGTTCTTCTAACAGGTCACCAGTGATCCCATCCCAGCCATCTCCCTACTGACCATTTAGAAGATTCACTTGTCTCTTGTTTCAAACCAGTAACTTAGTTTTACCTGATCCTCATTCCAGTTCTTATACTCTTTTCTTGCTTTAAACCATGTTCAGATCCCCTTGTCATAACTCTGTTTGGCCTTATTTGTTCCTGTGTTATTCTTGTATTTGATTTATCTCAAATATGGACCCTGAAGTACCCAATTTCTTTTTCATTATGACCACTAACAAAACGGCTTTAAAGAAACAGTATATTAATGCAAAGCTTAACTTCAGATTTTACAATCCCCAATCGGATAAACCTCTTAACATTTACCATTGAAAATCTCCAATTCTACATATTGCCATTTGTAAGGCAGTAAAAAAAAAATGCAAACATTAATCTTTTTTTCTAGGCTTTCTAAATTACCACATATTTCGAAATTGATGTCAGAGCCAAAACTGTCACCAAAACATGTTCTTAGCAGTAGCGAGTGTATTAAGCCAATGACTCACACACGGGCAAATTAAATGAAGATTCCTGCTGGTCTAACTTTCTTCTAGGTTTATCTTTTCTGATTCCTTTTGTTTCTGTTTGCTCTCCTCATTTGTTGACTCAGGTTAATAGAGGAATTAAAAAACAGCCAACTGAAATATGTTGATGTGATGGATTGTGTATAAACGCCTTTAAACTGGATAGGAATGTGCTGCTGGGAGTGCTTTCCAAGTCATTATTATGTTCGCAATGCTTCTCTCTCCGTGAAAAGGGCTTCTTCTCCTAGTGATGGATGATGATGGACAGAAATTAGATTTTCCTACATCATCCTGCCACAAAACCCAGAGGAATCCACTGGGAGGCAGCTCTCCAAGCTCCACGCCTGCTGTAAATGTCTTCTCTATGGCTGCATCTCATCAATTAAAACCCTTAAAATGCCCTTGGGCCTCCCTCTGGGTGTCATACCCTAAGTATTTTGTTGCAACAAATGTGTCTAATTGTTTTGTTTTGTTTTTTCATTTTACTTATCACTCTTTTGAAAGCTCTGTGTTTTTACTAAAGTTCAATAAAAACGCTGGATATGATTCAGAATAGATAGAACAAAATCTGAAGAGTGTGGGTTTTAATCACAATAAAACTATTTGTACCAATCCACTGTAAATAAATAAAAAATTAACAATAGGATTAGCTTCGTAAAGTACAAGCTTTAAACATCTCACAAAAGACTGTTTGAGTGCACTTAGACCATGTGGATGATGCCTGGTTTATGGGGATTTGGACCTGAGGGAGTGTGTGTGTGTGGGGAGGCGGGGATTATTGAGCAGAGACTGATATACTGTTTAGAGTTGAGGGGCAGGTGGAAGAAGCTACATTCAGATTTGGACATTCACCCTATTGCAGCACACGGTCAAAGAAAATAAGTGAAGGGGTTTGGATTAAAGCACCATCACATGTTAGAAAAGTCATGACCTAAATCGATATATAAACTTTTTATGGGAACTTTAAATATGCAGCTCACTGATTCTGTACTTAATTTTACAGAGCGTGGGCTAATATATTTAAAAAAAAAGTTAAAAAACCTACTGGAAAAAATTATTTTGGTCTACAGATGTGCAAAGCTAGAAGAAAAATCGTATTTTGAGCTAAATTCAAATACAAAGTGGTTGTTTAAAACATTTATAAATTAATCCAAGATAATAATTTTGCATCTACTTACCAATTCTACATATATTGCAAGCAACCTTCGTTAAAATGCAGTCCATGGATGTAGCGTGACAGAATGCTACTCAAAATATAAACCTGATGGAGGATTACTGGTTGGCACCAGATTAAGTTTTACAGTAAATATCCTCTTAGGGTGTGGAATCAATTAAAACCCATACTACTGACAAAACCCATACTAGTGACAAATCCTTCAATTAAAAAGGTAGTTTTTTTGCAATGTAACTGTATTAATAAAGATCATCATTACAGGATATGCTGGTTGGACCCAATGCGGAAAAAAAAAATTTTTCTTGAGCCGTACATTCTTTTTTCCTTCTTTTCCTTTCTGTAGAATAGAAATATAATTGATTGTCCCACATTTGAACATTCAGGTGTAATGCCAGCATGCTTACAGTTAATGGAAGCATGTAGGCAGCTGTCCCCACCTGCATGAAGACCGCCACCATCATCCCGGTCCCCAAGAGCTCCGCAGCGGCAGGTCTGAATGACTATCGGCCAGTAGCCCTCACACCGATAGTCACAAAGTGCCTTGAAAGACTAGTTCAGACCCACATCAAAGCCAACATCAGCTTCACCGTGGATGCACACCAGTATGCATACAGGAAAAATCGATCCACAGAGGACGCCATTTCCTCCGTGGTCCACACTGCCCTCACCCACCTGGAGCAGAAGGATTCATTTGTTCGTATGCTGTTTGTGGACTTCACATCAGCCTTCAACACCATGATTCCTCACACTCTGATAAATAAACTGTCCTCACTTGGACTGAGCTCTTCCATCTGCAACTGGGTCCTGGACTTCCTGACCAACAGGCCGCAGTCTGTGAGGATTCATTCCTGAAGCAGTGAGACTCTCAAACACACGCAAGGACAATTACAAATGAAAAATACTTTCTCATTTAACCGACAATGTTCACTTTAATATCACACTTTAAAAAGTCACTTTAAAATGTCACTTTATTAACCATTCACGCTGCTACAGCAAATTTTTTCACTCCGAATATTCATTGCTGCTATGTCCGAAGTCCCATATTGTAGATTCTGTGTAGTCAAAATCCTATTTCTCTTATATTTCTTTAGATTTTATTATATTATTTAAAATTGCTCTCAGGATGTAAACTGGACCGTGGGATTAGAATTTCGTCCCACCTCATGTACCACATGTGATGTGATGACAAATAAAATTCCTTGATTCCTTGATTCCTAGATTCAGACACATATAAAAATATGAAATATAAAAACGGCACAACTAAAAAGTCATTTAATTAAAATAATAGAAACAAACAGAGACGGGCAAATAATAGTAGAAATGTTGTTTGAAAATGGAAACACTGAAAATAACAGCAGAGATGTAGATGCCTATTGAGTTTGTTGGGAGCAGTGCATTAGGGATGCAACCGTCTGTCACTGTGCTTAGAGAAAAATCCCAGTAATTTAACATCCCAAAAAACGGATTTGGTAATCCTGTAACACATGAGTAACATGAGAAATGTATACTCAGAATTTAAAAATAGTTTCTTCTACAACTTTACCAACTACCAAGGTCTTTGCTTGGTAGAGAACCAAATAAGTGCTTACAAACAACTTTATGAGTAGACTAATTCGTTTTGGCTTGATCGGTTCACTAATAAAGTTATCTGTTAGCATTTCAAGTGTTGGTGGAGTCTTCACTTTATCAAGCTTTGAAATTAACCTAAGGAGCTATGAAGCACAAAACTTCCCATCTCTCTGAGGAGACGTGAGACATCCTGAACTAGAAGACGGTTCATGTGTGCTTTATCTGAGATGTTGAAACCTAAAATTCTATAATTAAGAAGCATATAAGATATGATAAAGAATCTTGAATATTGTAAGCCTTTGATAAGAGGACTGAACTTATATGATGCTTTGCTTTTCTATTCTGCTTCACACTATAACAAACTTCCAAAACATGCGCACATTTGCACACTGATACACAGATCGGTAGGCAACTTGCAGTTAAGTGCCTGGCCCAGGGCCACATAGAAATGTGACAGGAGGAGACAAACCTATAACCTGCAGATTGCAAGAGAATAATACTTACAACATTTCTTGTAATTTTGATTTACAGATAGTTAGAGCTTAAAATTACGTGTCCCTGTATTATTTTTTTTATATTGTCAAGTGTACAGAAAGTTAATTGTAAGGAAAAAGTGTGGTAGTGTGGACTTTTAAAAAGCTAGCATGCAAACAGTTCAAAGGTAACATCTGTGCGCATGTTCGGCTAAAACTGCAGCACAGATAGTTTAACACTCCCATGAGTCATAGCTGCATTAGTTTATGCCATGTACACAAGTTTTATTGTGATGAGTTTTCCTTTCTTTTAGCAAGACATCTATTGTGTCGGAAGGTTTCCTTTTATGGCACACTAATAAAAAAATTATTCAGCTCTAAACAGTCATTTCATACCCATAGAAACTATTCAGGTCATTACACCTAATTTCAGTTACACCTGATCATCATCATAAATGCAATGAACAATGCTCAAGGTCCAACATTGTTCTCTACAGGGTCAAATTGCTATAATACAGTTAGAATTTGGCCTGATGATGATCTCGCTGATCTACTGTGACCTCCGCTTCGGTCTATAATAGCATCATCAAGCTGATTTGACACAGAACTCCTTACTAAAGCTCTGAGATAACTTTTTTTATTAAAACCATCCTGGAAATGTTGGTTGGAGCAAACAAAGCCTTCCTCAGACGTAAAAGATGGTCGCCTTGTATTGCTCCTTCTTTCTGCCTTTTGCTTTTAGTCTCTGCAAAACGACATCAAGCTTGATTTCCCCCCACCGTCTCAGGTGCCTGGCAACGTGCTCGTTTGTTTTCATAGTAACAGAAAGTACACTTAAAAATGAAGCCGTCAGCCGCCTAGGTACTTATGTTTTATTCATCGGGCTGCGAAAAGGAGAAGCCCTTGAAGCAGTGATGAAAGATAAGCGGGTGCGCCGCGTTGAAGGGATTTGTAAAGAGATTAACATTTAAACAGGGTTGCTTTCATGTGTAAGCTGCCCAGCAGCACAATAAAAGCTTTAGCCCATCAGCTCTAATAATTTTTTGGGATGTTGTTGGCCCATAAGGATCCTGCTGACAGACTTCCAAACTTGGTCGCACCTTTACAGAGAACTCAAATTAATTTCACACGTGAGAGGACACATGTGAAGTCATTTGAGTCACACAAGACCGAATTTATGGGTGTGGATTTGGAACGGCGCTTCACAATTTATTGCAAAAACATTGTCATTAGTATATCAGTGGGAGGAAAAGTCATATAGCTAAGGTCTGCTGGTGGCTAACATATTTTAACATATCCTGAGTTTTATTTTTCATGGTGATGCAATATTTGCCAAACAGGACATGTTATAGATGGTACTTTTGTCAGATGGGCATATTTTGGCCTATATTCAAAAATATATATGTGTCTGGGATCATGCTTAGCATTGATGGAAAGATTAATGGAGGTAAATACAGGACAAATCCAACAGAACAACCCATACCTTACAGTCACAGTTACAGCCGTACGTATTTGGCAAGATTAGAAAAAATGCCGTTCGCAGATGCTTCTCCTTCAGTCACACTGATCCTGTGCTTTTTTTTTTCAGAAACGATGCTATAGTCCACAGGTATACCACAGCAAAACAGAAAAATGACTATTAACTTAGCATTAAGTGAATCTGCTTGAATACAAATGCTTTGTATAATTTTCCTTCCTCTTCACAATCATGGACTGGAATGTTGAAATATATATCAGACTATTAACCCTCCTATCGCCCTCAAATATAATAACACTTTTTAACCTCGGGGTCAATTTGACCTCAGGGATAAAAACGTCCAGAAAATGATTTACAGAATATTGTTGACCATGTTTTTGTCACAGGCACTTTGTTTATTTGTTACATAAAATATTATATAAATAACCCCTTTAAAATCAATAAGTTGAACTGTCCTCTAGTGCCACCATCAAGCCAAAGCTTTATATTATTTAAATGAATTTTTGTCTTTCATTTTTCATACAAATCTTCTCAAATTGACTCAACATTAATAACCACAAGTCTGGTTTTGGTGATGATGGATAGGACTTTTACTGTAGCGCCCCATTCAGGCCAAATGTTTATTTATTCTCACTGTCCCCAGCATTTTAACTTTTCTTTTGACAAGTTCCTCACCCAGGGCGTAGGATCTGAAAAAATTATCACATGGGATGTTGTGCCCATGCAGTCCTTCAGCCATATCAAGCACAACCCTTGTGCACTCATTTTTTTCCCTGTGTTTTGCCAGGAGATTTGCACGTGTACACCTGCGTGTTCTAGGCAAAGCTGAAACTGTGCATCAGACGCTGACCATATTTTGATGCCATATTTGGCAGGTTTGCTGGACATGTACTGTCTGAAAGGACAGTACATGAAATGCAACCAAACACTCATCAACAGTTACATGAGGGCCTGGATTATAAAGCAGAGGTACACGCTGCATCCACTTGTCCCAGACATCACTTATTGCCGCAAGTTTGTCACGTTCTCGTTGGCCCTGCATTGTTTCTTTATCATCAAAATCTGAACTAAATCTGGAATCTCTTCAGAGAAATGGTGGGTGGAAATATAGCTCTTCAAGTCTCAGCATTCCGAAAGCTTGCTGTTGCTTCACCTTTTGACTTGTACACTCCTGGCAAAATTAGCAAGCCAATATCTTCCAAGTCAACTACATCCACGTCTTTCCAACTGTCGCCATACTCACACTTCCCTTCTAAATTTGCCATCCCAAGCACAATACTTTTGATAGATGGCGTTGTGAAGAGCTCGAATTATGACTTGATGTCATCAACATGGCTCACTGCATTGTGTTGACCCTCCTGGGACAACAGGAGGGTCAACACTCTCATTCTCAGTAGAGGAGAATCCCTCAAAATCAGGGTCCGCCTGAACACAGTCCTCTGTCTCAGAGACAGTCTCCTCTAAGTCACTTTCGCTGTCAAATAGCTGTTCCAAAACATCTTTGACAGTAAACCTTTTCAAAGACACTTTCAAAGAGAGCGTGAAGATTGCAGTACACTCAGAGTACAATGAGCGATGATTCAGATAGAGGACTACTGCGCAAGCTTTTATATTTGCTCCTCCTTGATTTTGCATGAACTACCAATCTCCTTGCATGAACTTCCTGGACTCCACAGAGCTGGAAAAGTCAGTTCTACTTTGGCAGGTGTGAGTTCAGAAGGTCACACAGACACATACTCATGGAAATAAAACAGAATGTATCAACTCAAATGGCTCTCCTGCACCTGTAGGGGTAGTCATGTTAGGTCACGCATTTTAGACAGAAAATTAGAAAAAACAAATCTGCATGAATTAAACAATGGCTTGCAGAAAGCGATTCTGTTTTCTTTTTTAAATTGCTTTTTTTATAATACATATAAAAAGAGATTATGCAGCTTCCATCTCCGGAATCTTTGCTGGAAAATATTTGAAACATTGATGGAGATTAACTGCAATAATAACAAACAAAACAGACAAGGTTTCTGTATTTTATAGTCAGTCTCAACAGATTCAACCAATGTTGTGGTTGTCGGTATTGGAGCAAGAAACCTTTCTATTTTTTCTCGCTGTATTTTATTAGTATTCTCACACACAAAAAATAAAAACAATAAAATAGGGGAAATGCAGCTATTTGCAAAAGGCTAAGAAGACCCTAAGGTCCATGGCCCTGTGTGAAGAAGAGATTTTCCAACCCATAAACTACATTACACACAAAACAAATCAGTCCAGATTTATAACTCAGCATCAACCACTGCAATGTGCCGTAGATCTGAAAATAATATTTAGGATTTTATGTTATAAAGGGGGGAAAAAAATGCAAAGAGGTCTAAAGTCACTGTTCTGGTCAGAGGTATGCAGCTAACAGTTTCCAAAAAGAAGCTGGTCTGAATGTGATAGACAGATTTTTACCTTCTCAGTAACGGTTAAAAAAGAAATACAAATATATAACAACATTTTATTTAAGTTATTTCGGCACTTTTGAGTAAAGATACTGTCGTTATAGTCAGACTTAGGCTATTTATGTTAATCCAGCACTCGCCACGAAGATATTGGGATAAAATTTGAAATCCACTTCACCCATCCTTCGTTAATAGTACCCAATTATTCATGTCAAAATCCCCAGATCTGAAGAAAAAAAGCAAGGTAATCCGGCCTTTCTGTTGAGTTACCATAAATAAACCGTGCCAGAGTAACAATTTAATACAAGTGCACAGGAGAAAGCAAGCTTAAGTGCTGGGTGGATAGTAAAGGTGGGTGTAGTGTGTGTGTTTCTTGGGGGGTTGAGTGTTTAAATGTAATTTAAAAAAACAGCCATCTAGGACAGGTGGAATCAGTCAAAGCATTTCAGAAAGGAGACAAGCATGAGTCATCATTTAATTTATTCGTTGAACATGGGGTAGAGTCTTCTGACCCATAAATATTTTCTAATAAATATTGGCAGTTTCTGTTGCCCGCAGAAAACCCTTAAGTAACAGCTTGGAAAATAAAGGGCAGAAAATAACACAGCATGGATTTTTTTGTCTTTTTACCAGCAATTAGGATTGTCAAGAGAATTCTTTGGAAAAACAGTGCCGTAGAGTATCTGTACATTCAATCATTTAATCAGTGCAAACAGTCGAAGCAATGCAAAAAAACGCCGCATTTACAACACAAACAGCTGCATGTGTTACGTTTATAATTCAATCTGGGAACCGACGCCCAAGGCGCCAATTCAGATGGCCGACAGAGGGGTCGCGAGGGTTAACAAGGGCCAGCTGCTGGCTAGAAAATGTGTCAAGGAAGTTAATATCTCGTTCATTTTCATGACTTCACATCATAGTCACAGAGAGAACCGTTTGAGGACAATGGCGACATCTACTGGCCTTTTCAAGTCATGCCTCTTTTTTATGCAATGCACATTTGGACATAATGTATACACGAACTTAATTTAATTTAAGGTACAATCCGCTCGATGCATAAATATCAAGTAATAGTCTGCTGTGTATAACTGAGTGCATAGGAAAACTGACACAAAGTGTTGCTGTGGTTGGTGCCACAAAAGATTATTCCACTAAATCAAACAAGAGCTATCGGGGAGAACAGACATGTAAGTGACAGTGGAGTGGATAATCCTTAAACACATGCGATCCAAATGACTCCCTTCTCGTCTGCCAACATTTTTAATTGCTACAACCTTCAGAGATTTGGTGATGAGTTGGAGTTAGCTTAAGTAGTAGGTATGGTGTCTTTTTTGTTTAAGACAGGCTCTTAGATGTTGGGGATTTATATAAAGACATCTACAAAGTATCAGTTAAAGGCACTTTTTTATATGCTTTAATATAAGCTTTTAGTCATGTTAGGAATAGATGAATGTACCTGGATTGCTTTATGTCTTGCTTTATGCTCCAGTACTCTAATAATTATAGAGTTAGTAAGTTTCCAGCATGTATTACGAGCAAAGCCATGCAACAACGGTGACCATCCATAATGCTGACAGATTTGTTAGTGCCCTTTTTTATTTTGCATGGTGCACAAACAGATTTGTCGGATCTACGTATATGACACATTAAATGAAATATATTTAAAGTGCAAAATATTCCAGAAAATCAGACAGTTTTATTGTCAGATTCAGAATTATCTTCCTGCGTTGTGAAATCGATTGGTTTTCCTAGCTGGTACTGCTCTGGCTTATCAACGTGTAAGGCCTTTCCGTTTTTCTTATCGAACTCAGCTGTGATCTGTGCCAGAGTCTTCCCCTTAGTTTCTGTCATGGTTTGACTCAACACAACAGCCGAAACCAGACAGACCACCAGGAAAGGTAGGAAGCAGTAGTTTCCTAATCCGTTCACAATAAAGGGGAACAACATCCCCACCAGAAAGAGGCTGATCCACATGAGAGAGCCGGCGACCATGTACGCGGCGGGCCGAGCCGCCTGGTCGAAGATCTCAGCCGGTAGTATGCCTGTGACCCCGGCGGGGCCCAGGCCGAAGCTGAGGATGTAGGCGAACACGCAGGCCATGCTGAGGTACGACATCCCTGCCACCCCTTTGCTCTGAAGAGTAAGGGCAACAGTGAAGAGAATAGTCCAACAAACCATAAGACTGTAACCCCCGATGAGGAGGTATCTGCGACCCACCGTTTCAATCAGGAGGTTACTCAATATGGAAGCGGTGAATTCAGAGGCCCCTGTTCCAATAGTGATGTACTGAATTTTGTCTGGTGGGATCCCCGCTTCCAGAAATATGTAGGATGCATAGAAGTAAATGGAGTCGTTGCCGCAGAGCATCATGGCGCTGCTGGCTATCATGACCGTCCTGAGTTGGAATCGTAGGTCCCTGTCTTTAAACAAGGACCACGGCGTCTTGGCAGGAGCTGAAGAACCAGACTTTAGGGCTGCGGATATTTGCTGCTCCTGAAGCATCTCCTCAATCTCGAGGGGAGGAACTCTTCCGCCACGCAATCTTCCGAGAGCCTGGAGACACGCCTCCCTGTCTCCGCGGTCGATGAGAAGGTATCTCGGGCTTTCGGGAAACCAGGGCAGGGTCACCAACTGGATCAGCGCTGGCAAAGCATTACTAGCCAGCAAGTACGGCCACAGAGGCTCTGAGCCCAGCAGCTCGGTGAGACCCACAACCTGACCAATGAAGATGCCAAAGGCGGTGAAAACGGCTGAGGAAAAAGCCACGGCGCCCCTGAGGTGTTTGGGTGCACTTTCTCCGAAGTACATCGGCTGGATGTTCATACTTACTCCGGAGTTAATCCCTACCAGGAAGCGAGCGAGTATGATCATCTCGAACGAGTTGGCCACCTTGCACGTCAGGACGAGCACAGCACCGACCAGCAGGGAGCAGTTGTTTAAGAGCAGCGACACCTTCCTCCCAAAGCGGACCGCCATTGGCCCCGCCAACAGGGCGCCCAGCAGGCCGCCCAGGGAGAACGCCGACACTATGATCGTCCACACCAGAGTCACCTGAGGCGTATCCAGAGCGGCGCCCCAGCGCTCCATGTATGTGTCATTGATGAAGCTCTGGATGTAGGTGGTGGGAGAGTTAATGATTGAGATGTTGTAGCCGTACTGGAAGGTTCCTCCGATGGCAGCAGAGCACACAGTGAGAGCCAGAGTCCTGGCGCCGCCACCAGGGCTGCTCCCCTCTTCTGTCTCGCTTGTACCTGTGGAACTCATCTGAATGCTAGTCGTCTCAAGATGTCCTCCAGCTCTTTCTTTATGTCAGTCAGCTCACAGAGAGCTTGGAGTAACACAGCCTTTTCTCTGCTGAAACAAAACATTAATAGTGTCTATGGAGTTTGTTGCCGAGCTTGCCATAACCTTCTCTTGCTGATTTAAAGACAGAGGAAACAATTTCTCTCACTACATGAAGCCGGTTATGTAGCGTTCACCAAACCCAGATTACAGACTCTCAGGTGTTTTTCGCCACATGTTCTCAAACGTTTTGTTGCGATGGTATCGAAACAATTCATCAAAATTATTTATGACATGAGGGTAGAGCTAGAAATAAAGAAAAATAAAAAAATAACGTAAACTGAAGGAGATATAAACAGAAATTTAAACGAATTCGTTTGGAAAATTGCAACCTGACAGTCTAAACTCAGGGTTTAGGAAACACTCATTCTGTTTCCTGACTACGTAACTACGTCATGTGCATAGAGGTCATTGATTGGTGTAATAGGGAGGTGCGTCACGTTTTTGGCAGCAAAGTGAAACGGTTATGAGAGATAAAGGAGACTCTTTTTACTCTATTTTCTTCTTTAATGAAATGTATCTTGCCAACCTCCTTCATTAAATTTACAATATCTGTTCTTTGATACTTTACTACAGGGTTGCAATACTGGTAAATGGAACAAATCTAATAAAACATAGTAATGATCTTTGTGAAGCGCATGCATTCCCTTCTCATCACTTCTCATCCTTTTTTGCATGTAAATCTGCATCGGGTGTGGTAGGGAAGTTTTCCATTATTATTAAAACCTGTTTTATACAATTTATTTGTTTTTGGTTTTATACATACTTTTAATTAGCTACCCCACTAATATTTACTGAACATATAGTTTCACTAACGTTCACATAAGTTATGATCACAATCAAATTGTCTATATTAACACTGGCTATAACATGGAAAGTCAATTTGCACATAGCCATATTCCAGGTTTATGTACTATATATATATGAAAAATAATTGGTTCTGATGTTCTATTTAAATTAGAATATGCAGTAAAAACAAACAAAACAAACAGGTTTGTTCTCCATGCAGCTTCTACTGACCTCATGAAGACAGCTCTGACTCTAGTTCGTGGCCACCAGGGGGCAGCATTGAAAAATGAGAACAGTTCCTAAATGAAAGCTGAATCTTCATGCTGTCTATGTCCTGTCCCACATGCCTTTGCAGAATAGCCTGAGGTAGGGGTTTCAAGATTCAGGAATCTAAACACAGATTGAATCATGTTTGAATTAAGAGCTAAAACAAAATAAAACTACGATAGATGTGGACCAGTTTATAAGATTATTGCTCTGATTCTGGAGTTCACAGATATATGAATCTAGCACACCAGGAGGAGTCATCTGACTCCAGAAGCTGGACATTTATGCTTACGGTCAAACTATTTACCAGAGCTCTGAATAACATACCACTTACATTGCAGGAACTGTAGAGTTCAAAGACTCCTTCCTACCCTGATGTCTTCGACCTCATCTCAGCCTTCCAGGTCCCAAGCCTGCCTGTTGATCTCATTCCTCTTCCTCTCCTCCAACCACCTCCACCCACCTCCTTAAACCACCTGAACTTAGCCACAAACAGCTTCTGCCTCAGCCTTAACTAAAACCATGTTAGTAACCCCCATTTTCTTTTTTCACTGTGCTCCTTTAAGCTGTACCCTGTAAGTTCCAGTGGCTCCAGTGACACTCTCCAGGGTTACTCAGTGATGTGCAGGTGTCTCCAGTGCCACTCTACATGGATTCTCCTTCTCTCCTGGTTGGCTGTTAGCCTCTGGAGCTGTCACCAGTGCTTCTCTGCCAGCACCACAATATCTTTGCAACCAACCTGTTTTGGTCACCTTTTGGCCTTGGACATGGGGTTAGGTCATGGTCTTTGGGTTTTGGTTTTCATTTGTGCTTTGACCATTTCTCAGTTCTAAGTTGTTGTTTCTAAGGTTTTGTTGTACATGGTTATTTTCTGTGATTGTTAGAAAGTGTTTAAGGTTTTTTTTCTTTGTTGTGGTTTACTATTTTATGTATTTTATGTGTTCTGGGTTTTTTCTACCTTGGTTTGTGAGTCCTCTGTTTATGGTACAGCTTTGTATGTGTTTAATATTCATTTTCCATGAGCTTCACAAAATGAAATGAATAAGCAGGATGATAAAAAAATGAAGAATCCATATTTAAATTAGAAATAAATCTGAAAATCTGCAGTGTGGGTGGCAGAGATGTCTTCCATTGTTATGAAAAACCTGATTTATAACACAATACAATAGAATTTTGTTAAGATATAATTCTAAATTAAATCAGTCTTAAGTAACGGAACATATTCTCACTGGGTTTTTAAGCTCTTTCAGAATCAGGTCACCTTTCTGCCAGAACCTGTTGGACCATCATGAGTCAGAGTCTGGAGGGGTACGGCTAAAGTTTATGCAGACATTCAGGTAGTTTTCTAGATGGTTTTTTGGATCAAAAGGACTCAGTGCTAGGGGGAGCAAAGCAATGATCCCTAAGTTTATTCAGAATGTCTGTCCTGTAAGACCGGCAGGATGGAGGTGTTTGTTGCTGCTGGGATTCTCCTTTACAGTAAGATCTCCTTACTTCATTAATGTTCTCCAAAGCTTCTAAAGAATCAGTGTTTTCTTACATTAAATATCCGATCAACTGTTTAAGACAGGGAAAGTTTTTTTGTATGTTTTAAATCAGCAGGAATTAAACTCAGATGTTTTGCAGCTGTAAAGCTCCAAGACTAAAAGAATAAAACTAACTGCATTTTAGGATGTGAGCCGTTTCAGCTTTTTTCCTGTTGTAGCATTTATCTGATGGGGATAATCAGTCTTTGCCACTCATGGGTGTCAACATTTTTGAGTAGGGGGGTAGGTGTCCTTTAGACATTTCTAAAAATATTTGTAATCTCAGCAGATGAGTAGTCAAGGTTGCGAATATTTTTTTTTTTTTTTTTT
>JAVLVB010000001.1:9538491-9565638 GCA_032876305.1 Orestias chungarensis | reverse complement strand
CTAATAGGCACTGAGGTCTAGTGTTACCAAGTAAAGGCAACACTCAGGCGCCGAATAGTGGATCCCCACTCCTCTTATACTGCTCGATCATCAGTGCCAACCCAAAACACCTGGGAACCACGGGACTCCCTCCTGGAGCCCCGTCACAGCGACCCCCGTGGCCACCTAGGAAACAGCACAAAGTGACTCAACCTGACACAACCAACCAGTAATAATTTCAAACCCAATCTTCATCATCTTTATCGGGTCACAAAAAACTAACGAATCAACAACTGCTGAAGTAACGGCATACATAGGAGGTTCTGATGACAGGAAGTGGTGAAGGACAATCTTCTGCTGATCACTATGATGTGATATGATTTTCAGTCTCCATCCAGACATCATGAAGTTCCCACCTGCCTGCCCGCTGCTCGGTGAGTCCAAAACCAGAACATCCACACATTCAATCTTCCATCTGTCTGTCCATCAGGGAAAGACAGATGGGGCTAACAAATACACCAGCTCAGAGACATGTTGCATAACAAATATCCTAATGAATGGATCAGAATGGTTTCGGTTTGGGTGTAATGCGATCAGCCACTGATGAGGATGGAAATTAAATGTTTTAGACGGAGTTAGGTTGTTTGAAATAGGCTCGAAAGTCATCAGAGGTTGCATAAGGAGCAAAGGGATAATGTTCCAGTCAGAGATGTCATCCATTATGTATTAGGTCTTTGGATGAAAAATTGGTCTTACTGGGGCCAAATATGTATATAATCAACATAGTATGGGACTTTCTTTTATAGGAGGATTGATTATTCATTGTGTGTGGAGAGGCCAGCATTTCTAAAGGCCAGCTTGGACTTGAAGTTAAAACATCAAGTCCATCCTGTAACGACTGTTCATATTGACTTCATGGATAGTAGTGCAGTTCTGTTGTCTTCTTTGGTTGTATAAGACTTTTTGTCTGTCAATTGTCCAATGTTACCATGTTTGTAACTTTTTGGCTAGGGAAGAAATTACTTTATTATTATTTTTTGGGGACAATAAACAGAGACATTTTCCCAGAGAAATTTGTTGCTGGCGAAATGTGAAATTTAATTTGAAAAGTTGCACATCTGGTAACTTATCTGAACAGAATAGAATGTGCTGTATAACTGGTATTTATCTTGGTTAAAGTGTCATCGCTTCAATTTATTTCATTGAGACAATTAACAGTAAAATTGGTATTCAAAAATGTGTATGTTATTAGTTCTGTATCTCATACATGAAAGATTATTTAACATGCTCCTTTTTAGGACTAACAATAAATACAACATGAACATTTTAGTGTGTGTGTGTGTTTTATTATTCATTAAAAAATACGTATAAATAACTTAATGGAAGAAATTTACAATTAGATAGAAATAGGGAATAAACTTGGAATGTAAGTAAGTGAAATCACTTTATGTCATGAATTTTTTTTTAAAAGGCTTCAAATTGAATGTAACAAATGTATTCTTATTTTTCTCTTGGATGAATGTAATCATTTATTTTTTTTACAATTCTTAAGGCTATTATTAGGTTATTCTATTATTTAAATACAGATCTTCTTTCAATGATTTATTATTACTTTATCACTGTTTCAGGTTTGGGAGCTTCTGTCCCCCATGACTCAATTTGCAGCTATGCATAGTGGGCATGCTTCTTGTTTAATTACTGTCCAAATTCAAATCACTGGACCAATGTTTGTTCTGACAGGAGATTGATTCTGAACATGCATCCACATACATAAAAATGAGCTTGCATTATTTTTCTGGACTCTGACCTCAAACATCCATATATGAACTACTTTAACAATCAGTTCTAAACCTTGCCCTGTTTTTTAATGAAATGTGTGCTCTTTGAGTGATTCACGTCCCTGAAATCAATCAAGTCGTATAAACAGCTGGCTGACTGTAGGTGTTTAAATGTTTGTGTTGCAGGAGTCTCAACTGTGCTGTTGATGGGCGATACTGAATCTGAAGGTAGGATCCCTTAAGGGGTGAAAATCCTTTAAAAGAGAATGGGCATGAAAGAAGAAGTGCATTTAAAATTATTTTTATGCAGATAAATAAATACAAGTCACATTAGCAAAACACACACCTACACACACCGTCCCAGCTTGGCTTTTTTATTTGCTTGCCATTTAATTGTGTATATTCTGTTTATGTCAGCCACTGTTTGGGTGACATGTTCACACAACTTAATATTACCACCAACATTAAGACATTGCATTAATTTTCATGAGCAGAGAAAGAAATTAGCAGAGAAAACTAAAGAAACGGAAATAAACCTAATATGGATAATTATTAACAATAATACGTAGAAATGAAATACTTTTTTTTCATAGAAGCAGAACCAACTTTTGCCTCAAGATTTTTAATACTTAAAACTGCAGAACCTTTGACTCTACGGTCACGATCTGTCAATAAGTATGAAAGACAAATTATGTTTGCAATTTTGGCTTGCTCTAGTTATGCTTTCATTTGACATTGATATTTTACTATTCAAAACTATGGATTGGGTTTAATGATTCTTAGGCCTGAAATCTTTATGGAAAATGTTGTCTATCCTGTCTTTTCACAAAGATTTCTTGTCAATCCACAATATGCTTCATCTCTCTCCTTATAAATTTAGCAATTTATAATAACTGTGAAAAGGGAGATGAATCAACAGACCCTGCAATTGTGACATACAGATAATCAAAATAGAAAGCTACTGTAAATAGTTTGAGTGGAAGACAACTGAAGTGGACAAAGTGATGACTACATTAGCCAGACAATGAAAAAGCTTATAACTGAGAACCCTGTTTGTTACCTGTGGTACTCCACAGTTAACAAACTCTTATATGCTAGACAAATATAATTTAGACCATCTCAGTTTTACTCCTCTGATTCCTACAACAGTATCTATGATTCCACACATTTCTCCTCCAGTGTCTCTGATAGTCAGCCCAGACCTCCAGCAGTTCTTCAGTGGACAGTCAGTGTCTTTGAGTTGTCTTGAGGATAGAAAGACAGCTGATGGGTGGACAGTGAAGAGGACCAGAGAAGGATCTACTAAACAGTGTGGAGCAAATGGATCAGACTTTGGGGTGTTTAAGGAGTCGTTCTGTGTCCTCGATCTCTTATCTTCCTACACCGGAGTTTACTGGTGTGAAACCAGTGCTGGTCAGATGAGTGACCAGATCAATATCACCGTAAACCAGAAAGAAGGTATTGCATTTTGCTGACTCTGTAGTCTTCAGTTTTAATATGGTTTAGGTCATTCTGTCCTTAATTTTTTTGGGACTAAAAACATTAATTTCAGTCCTTTCTTTTTAAGGTGGATGAAAATTCAGACACCTCATTGCGTCCCCACACACTAACTCAGGGAATGTAGTGAACTATATTCAAGAGGGGACACCTTTGTGGAGTACCTTGAGGAACAAATCATGTTTGCCCAGTCTAGAAAATAAAATAGGACAAAATCGTTTCTGCCTCCTTCCATCCATTTTCCAGCCTGCTTATCCCTATGGGGTCACGGGAATATACTGGTGGCTATCTCCAGCAGACATTGGGCGAAAGGCAGGGGTTCAACCTGGACAAGTCGCCAGTCCATCACAGAGTCACATAGGGACAGATAGAACAAAAAAACATTTACGCACACACTGGCACCTGAGGAAGGACAATTTAGAATACCCAATCAGCCTTTCAGCCGTGTCTTTGAACAGTGGGAGAAAGTCGGAGTACCCGGAGAGAACACACAAATGCACAGGGAGAGTATTCAAACTCCATGCAGAAAGACCCAACGTGGTATAGAACTCAGAACCTTCTTGGTGCAAGGCAACAGTGCTACCAACTATCAAATAATATTTAGTTTAGCACATCGTCAGATTAGCCTTCCCATCCTTTAATTCTGTCTATAAAAACTTTATTATCAACTGATATCCAGAACTAATAGGACAGGTTTTCAATAAACTGCATTTAAGAAGTGTGATTGAAAAAAGTTGTTTTACTCAAGGGTATGAAAACAGAAATGAAAAGAGTTTTTTTTTTCTTTTAATGAAAAAAGTAAGTACATTTGTTTGTCCTAACCAAAATAGTGAGGTTAGATAAGGGCCTGTAGAACATTTCTTAATTAAAGGGCCATGTCAAACTAGCGGCTTTAAGTACCTAATGTTCTGGCCAATTTTTTGATTAGTTGTGTCTAAACCTCTGTGTGCATCTGGTCAGACAGGGCTTTCATTCTGGAACTCCCCGCCCTTCCTGTGACAAAAGGAAGAAACATCACTCTCCACTGTCGTCACAAAGATGGCTCCATCCATGCAGCTTATTTCTACAGGAACGGTTATATAATTGGGGATAAAGTCAAATCTCACAACATCATCATAGATAAAGTCCAACAGTATGACGAAGGTTCCTACTGGTGTTCAACTGACACTTCTGGATCATCTCCTCAGGGCTATCTGAGAGTCAGAGGTGAGAACAATGACATTACTTCCTCTGTCCAGACATTTAAAGTGAGGTTAGATGGGTACACGGATTTCACTACATTTATATAACCTCACTTTACAATACATGTCCCAGAAATATATTACTGGATCAGTTATATCTTACCAAGAGATACACATTAAGAAACATATATAATAAGTTGATCATAGTTGTGAAGCAGTGTAATCAGGTCAAGTTCATTATCTCAACTCAAGGACACAAAGCCTATTGCCCCAATGGTTAACTTAGCAGCAATTTTTTTTTCCCGAGCAGGAGGTGGCGACTGCTTAGTGACTAAATTTACTTCTATGATATCTGTCCAGATCCTCCTCCACCTAAACCATCTTCAAACCCAACCACAGCTTCTACTTTCTCAGCTGATGATGCTGATGATACAGCAGATACTTCTTTGACTTTTGTCTCAATGCTGCCTATTCTGTCCCACCTGCTGGTCATCTGTCCATACGTCGTGTGCAGCATCCTGCTGGGTTTGATCTGTTGCAGCAGGAACTCAGGTAAAAAACTAATAAAAGACTCTGACATCTGTCAGTGGTCCTGGGCCCGTGTTCCAACCCAGAGCGAATGCACTGAATGCAGGTCGGCTATCTCTCTCGGGTGTCAGGCGGGCTCTCTGCTGGGCGCTGGGGGCGCTCGGCCGTTTGGGCCCTGGGCCCCGGCCCTGGCCCGTGCTTGGGCTGCCGGGGCCTGGCAGGACGGGTAGGATGCTGCTCCTGGTACCTTGGGGGCTCTACTCCACGGCAGTGGGGGGCTCTACCCCGGGCCCCCTCTGTGGTCCTCTGGGCGGGTGCGTGGTGTCCCTGTGGTGAGCCTGTCTGATCTCTGTGCTGTTGCGTGGCCCCTGTGTACTTAACCTTGTGCTTCCTCTGCTCGCTCTGGGCTCTGGGAAGGGGTGGCAGTGGCCCTCTGTACCCATGGCTGAGCATAATTCATGTAATACCTGCATCACAATTTCTGCAAGCTCACGCGCAATCACACACTATAGAGATCACAACACTTTAACTTTGCCGATCTGTTTATTAATAACACCAAGTTTGCCTCATATTTATTTATGTGTTACTTGCCGCATACATTGCTGTCTTTGCTCTGCTTTTTGCTAATTATATCTCCACAGGTATGATTCATTGCCATTTTGCAGTTTCCCAAGGATGCTTCAGGAGCGATCCAGTAGCAGCCTTTGTTTTGTTTGTTTGTTTTTGTTATTGGTTGTTTGTTTACTTGTTTCTATTTGAATATTGTTATGTGTATACGTTCCCTTTCAGTCTGTGCACCCCTCCCCCCCCCACCCCTCAGTCCTGTTTAGCTTTACAATGTTTATAACACCTCAGTAATCAATACATGATCAAGGTATAGTAATCAAGGGAGGCTCTATAAAGCCTCACTTGGAAAAGATAATCCGTTAAGCACAACTATGGCAGCCAAAAACTCATTTCTACTAGCCATGATTCTGAACAGGACAAGGGAAAAAAATAAAAAGTACATTCACATTATTTTTGATATACCTGTGTGTAAATGTATAATATGTCACACACATGCAAATCAGTACTGTTAAATAGTTATGAGACTCAGAAGATCACACATTCTTATCACTTCTTGTTAATAATGTATTCTGTCCTGCTTGCAGAAAAACAATCTGAAATCTCCATGGAAACTACCCAGAAAGCTGAACTGAGTGATGTTGCTGCTGATGTTACAACAAAGCATGACTTCTGATTGTGCCTGAGGTGAAGATCTAGGGCACATGCTGCTTAGCCACAAACAGGAAACCTGGACAAGAGCCCAACCATCAGATCAGTTTTCTAAAAGAGGTCTTACTTCCTGCTGAGGCTCTTCTGAGTAAAATAAGACTTGCCATTAGGACCACCAACAGCACCAAGGTGCTTTATTTTATATGTTTTCAGCCTAACAGCACCTCTCTGGTTTGAACTAGATCCAGGTTGTTATTTATCATGCAACAGGTCTGGTTTCTGCATCTGGTTTTAAAGTTTGAGGCACAACTAATTTGTTTAGTAGCACAGATAAATTATAATGTGTACCAAGACGCAGGATCAAGTTCTAGTTCATGTTCTGTTCCTTTGAATTTGTAGTTTTCCAATCATAGTTCACTCACAATAGCTTTGGAACTGTTCCTCAGAATGCATTTATGTTTAATTTGTGAAGGATATTATACCCATTCTGTTACACCCAGCTTCCTCACATAGGCTTTTGTTTTATGTTTTCAAATATCTTTATTAAAATTTAATTTTAAATAACTTCCCAGAATGCCTATTTTAAAACAAGCTGAGCTGAGTCAGAGGAAATTCTTTTGTCTTGACGTTGTTTAAGAAACTTTCCTGTAAATTTATTTATTCATCTTTATTTTATTAATTACAATTTTTCACACGGTACAAAATGATGAGGTACAGTTACTCAAATTGTATCAAGGAAATCAAACCTTCATACTGCTACTGTTGCAACATCCAAAAAGGGTAGTTATTATTTCTACAACCTGAAATCAACAGAGATACTGGACCTCCCTCTGTTCACTGTTCAGTATTCGTTTATTTATCTGTGGAACATAAACTCCCATCATTTTTTTGTGGACCATGTCTAAAGCATAGTGAAAGCAAGAAAAATGCACGTTGTAAAACTGATATGCTTTGGCACAGTTCTACCTAACACGCTACTGACTGGCGCTTGAAAAGCAGCCAATCTTCAGTGAGACCATAGATATTCTGCAATAATGCTAAAATGGTTTAATCTGTGCATATTCATGCATATGAAGGAATGTTTGGTGTTTGAAGTAATAAATGTCATGAATTTCAGCTATTTAAGGATGGCTGTGGTTCTTTACCCCAGGAAAGAATGCTGGGCATCCTTTGTACGCCATAAAAGTGCTACAGCAATGGAAACCAAAACTACAGGATGGTGTAACAAGTAATTGAACATCATAACCCCCTGCCCTCTATTCAAGGTACCAAAATTGGGAAAAATAAACTTTACATTTATGTATGTATTTATATCGTTTTCAGATTGTGTCAATCTATTTCTTGAACTAAAGACAATAGACATCTTATATTAGCTGAACTTTGTGAGGGAAACCCAATCAAACAAAAAGATTAAACACAGTGGAGAAAACAGGGCTCAAAACACAGGCTGGCTAAACAGTAGAAGAAAAAGAAAGGTGCTTTGACTCACTTGGGTTGTTTTTTTTACATTTACTTTAGAACATACGAGCATATTTAGGAGGAGAGGATTATCAACATTCACCGTTTGACAGATTTGCATTGACAGCTATATGTATAAAATGTCTATTATTTTTAAAAGTAGTTGTGAATAACAGAATGCTGGATTTTCAATAATAGGTTAAAATCTTTTTAATTGTGTCACACCAGCAAAACACATGAACACAATTGAGCCAAAAAGGTAAAAAGTTGTAAACTTTAAATTGACACGCAATGATTTCTTATATTCTACTTTATTATTTAAAAAGCTATTTAGCATTTGTTTGTGAGAAAAATATTTACATATATAATTATGATGGCTCCTTTACTTCCAACAGTTGGCCTCTGCTGAAAACGTCTGGAAAATGTACATGCGTGAGTAATGACGAGCAGGAATTTAAAAAGGTTCTTACTACAAAAGCAATACGTGTAACCAAGGGAAAGATTGGGCAAGAAAACTATGAAGACAAGAGAATTGTTAATGACCTTATCTAGTAATACTTGATTATATGTGGCATTTCTCGCCTTCCTGAGTTCTTACAGTCATCGTGTAGCACTGAGACATCAGACATGAGTGTCACCACTGTGCAGATTGACAACGTTCCCACTGAGTCACAAAATCTTTCTAAGGAACATGTATGGGAGGTTATCTTTCGCTAAATTGGAAATCGTTATTGTGATAATAATGGGTAATGGTGAAGGCAACACATAAATGGAGTTTTCTTAATTTCAGGAGCTGCAAAGTAGACCTTGATAGAGTAAAGTTGTTGTTTTTTGCTGTATAGTGGGGTTGTTCCTTGAGGCTGTCTTCAACTTTCATTGGCTGATACAAAAAATCAGCAAAACATAATGAAAAGAATGTATGGCTTATCAAAAAAGTTGTGTTGGCAGCAATAAAAAGAGGAGTTGCATGCTGTGGGGATTCTCCGTTGATTAGTGTCAAAGTAGAAATACTTTCTTTTGTTTCAAATTACAAAAGTACCAGAGAAAAAAGGTTTCATATCAAAAACGAATGCTTAAAAAGAAAACTGTAGGAGTGTAGCACTTTCAGTCTGACTTAAAACTCAAATTTTATAGTATAACAAAATTATTGTAAGCCTTGTAAGCATACGGTTGTTTTTGTTGTTGTTGTTGCTGAGTTCATCAATGGGAGGGTCAGTCCTGGAAGTAGACTGGGCAGGACAAAAGATAACAGGTAACAAAGTCATCTTGAAATGAATCAGTTCATTTACATCTATAGTACAGTAGTTCATACTACAGTACTTTATGCCAACACTCTGTAAAAACGTTTTATGTTTGCTATTGAACAGTAGCTGGTGACTAAAACAAAAGCTAAAACAAAATAATACAGGTTATTTATGTATTGGACAGGTTGTTTGGGAATTTTGAAAAATGCTTTATTAAAAATAGTAATTAAAAAAAAAACTGTTAATGTCCTACTTGCAATGGATGTGTTAGTGTTTTTATTTAGTGTACTCTAACCTGAATTAGTGGCTCCAGAGGCTGAAGCTAACATTTATTCACAAACTAACCAATGCAAAACCATCTTTCGGGTCCAATTTCAAACACAGTTGCGCAAATGCAGTGGGAACCCACGTACGGAAGCGTTTTTGAACACTATCGCGTTATATTTACACATATTTATATTGTACAAAATTGAGAATAGATTGTGTAAATGTAATAATTATATTGTATAAAGTATAATGAAAGCAAGAAAAATGCAACTTAAAGTTGGTCATTTGAAATACATGTGGTGAGGAAAGGCTGAAAGTATGGATAGGACGTTGTTCAGATTCCTACGAAGCCGTGGAGTAACTGAGGAGAGTCTTTCACGCATTGAGTAGGAACACGTATATTTATTATTCACGCTATGTATGGTGATGAATCCGAAACTTTTCATATGTTAGCATAAATGATAAGGCTGTCAATTCGTTGTCGCTAACATATGTCAATCTGATATTTTACATATAAGATTGTGAGCCACATTAAACCAATTTTAAACACATTTTTTACAATAACTTTCACATTAATTTGATGTTCCTAAAAGAGGGAGGTATGATGAAAAGCTTGTAATAATTTAAAATCAAGAACAATCACAAATCAGTTTATTTCTATAGCGCCAATTTCCAACACATGTCGTCTCTTTCGATAATGTTATTAGTTTATTTCTTAAATTTGGATACAGTGTGCAGGGCACAGAATGGTGCACAAGGTACCTGGTTCTGTAATTTCTGATATGAATTTATCTCTACACAAATCAATGCAACAGTTAGGGATGTATGATGACATTCTCTGGTTGCATTCCAGCATAGGGAGAGTGAATAGCAGCAAGACGCTTCTGCTTACAAAATATAGAGAACAACAAAACAAAACAAGAACAACAAAATGCAAAGGACCACATGCAAAATTAGACAAATGGGCTGCCAAAAATACAAGACGTCTTGAATTGGAAAGGATTCATGATGGCAAACAAAAGAGGGCACGGAAACAAGGAGGAACCAGGACACCTGATGTACCCCAAAAATACTAAGAAATAAGATTTAATTGATTATTCCAAATAACCTTTCTTCTCAAATGAAAATTGTAGATTTGGAGGTTTTGAGAATCCACTCATGACATATTGGACGTCCAGGAAGAAGCTATGTTGGATGACAATATCACAGTGGTGCACACTGTGCTTAGTTTAGGAATATTTAGATTTTACTTGTAGACCAGAAGCAAGATTTATTGGGATTAAGAGGCATATAGTAGGGAGAAATCTGATGGAAATCTGATGGCCAGGCATCAAGATGACCAAGTAATTGTCATGCTGTCATCAGATCTTGAACTTGAACCAGAGGTGTTATTCAATGAATCTGAGGTGACATTTAGCCCAGAACTTTGAGAGCCCATTGCTGGAGAACTTGATTACACGTTGACATTTCAGTTTGAAGCGGAGGGGTCAGATTGAATTTCTATAGAACTTCCCTCCACAAACACAGCAGAGTTAACTCCTACATCGGCGGATGAAGCTTGTGATCAGTGCCTTAAATGCAGAGAATCTAGATGAAGACAGAGATGAACTTATTAATATTTTGGATCACTTACATTTAACAACACTTCCAACACAACAGAAATTAAAAGGAATACATGTTAATGTGGCTCACAACCCACTGACCCAAAAACCAAGGTATGATGCAGATCAAATGTCTAGCTAGCCACAAAAATTACTCTTTTTCTAGCCCACAAGCTGTGCTGCAGATGCATTAAGGTAAAAAAATATATACAGCAATAAGAACTTTTAGGAAGTTACTAGATACCTCTTAAAAAATGCCAGCCGAGAATATTACATTTCACTTTCTACAGCAGTTCATCAGAGGACTGGATGAAGCAGGACTCAGAAGAATCCTAAGGTTTTTTACAGGGTCAGATGTTATTTAACAAAGTTGAGGGTATGTTCACATCAGTAGAGGGTCTGGCAAGGCTACGTATTGCACAAACTTGTGGACTAGCTGTGGAACAGCAATGGGCATGTGGTTCATACCCAGAACCTATAGAGGAAGTTTCACAACTCAACTGTGTTGCACACATAGGAAAGAGGTTGCAGAAGCACTTTTGCTTCTTTTGCACTTCTTTGAGCCATATTTCAAGATATTTTTCTTACCAAACACACTGTATAAAAACAAAGTTGTTTTACCATTGCTTGTTATAGTAGACTTTGCTGATTAAAGGGAGAGTTACAACTTTCTTCAAGTAAGGTTCTGAATAAATGTTAAAGGCCTTCAGCATTTTAAAATCAGTAATAATATTTCTGGTCCTGGAGGATGAAGCCAATGGCTTGTTTAAAAATGGACCATCAACTGCACTCTCAATGTAGATTTCAGGGGGGTGCGGTGCTACCCTGGCCTCTAGCTCCTCTAGCTCCGCTTCTGCTGAGAGACTGGGAGACTCACTACACGACACATTAGTTAGCGTGTGTTTGCGTGCTTAAATTCTCATCAGGATCACTGGATCTTCCGCTATTAATATTGATAATGTTTGTCATTAAAACATCTGTTTCAGTTTAGCTCACAACAGTAAAGTGTTGTATGAACAACATGACTAAAGCCGACTGATTTATCTGGACATAATGAAACCAGGACTTGTTCACTGACAGATTCAGTTTTTTTATGAATTGTTCTGAGAAATGCAACGAGAACTAAACTGTATTTCTGTCCCTCCAGAACGGAATATGTTGCCAAACCCTTTAAAACGACTACGGCAGGTGGACCGAAACCGAACGTATCAGTGGGGGGAAAAACCCTTTTCTCCACACAAATGTTTCATCAAAACCAATAATTAGCTTTTTTTCACATACATATTGTCTTTAAAGGTTAATGCAAGTTCTTCTAACCTTAATAATAGCTAGAAAAGGCTATTACCTGTCTAGAACTGAACTATTTCTGGTGGATGTTTGTAAAAACTAAACCTTGCTTTCTTGGTTCCAGTCTTTAAATAAACATGTCAATTCATCCCCATCTTGTAGATTTTTCTTACCTGCATCCAATTTATTTATTTTTAATAGTCTAATGTGAGGAAATATAGTTTTTAAATTGTCAAAATTCACACCCTGTTGCAGAATGTCTACCTGAGGGATTTCAGTTTGATTGAATTCACTGTTATAGAAATTAACCAGCGGAAACAGGGATCAAAACTACAGTTAGCCAAAATATGGTGCAATGCAAAAGAATCTGGCAGAACTATACATATTATTTGAAACCTTTGACTGATTATTTATCTCTTTTATGCTTTCAATAGCTTAAATACCAATAGAAATAAATGGACTAGCTCTGTTAAAGAAGTGAAACTAGGAATAGACAAGATTTTCAAGTTCTGCTACATTATGAGGTTATGGGTTCTCAAATATACTAGGAGACTCCAAATCTGTAAAAATACATTCAAAATGTTTAAGTTATATAGATCAGTAGAGATAATTGATGCAGGGATATTAATCCTAACTTAAAAACCTATACATAATAAACCAATAAGAAAATCCAGTTCTACTTTATGTAAACCTTTTCCTACCTTAATTATTTCAGTGTCTGAATATTTTATCATGGGACTCGCATTAAATACATACTCAAGACACATTCAGCGAATTGGGAAATGCATTTGGATAAAGCTTTTGAAAACAACAGCCTTAAAGCAGGTAAATAATATTTGCATTAGATGTGCATTTCTTTAATGTATAATAAAAATAATCATTTTAAATGCCTTTTTTCATTGGCTGTATACAGAAATTAGTCTGTATTACAATAAAAGCTTTGATCGATATGTGTGGAATTAATTATGTGTTGTACTTTATTGACTAGAATAAATATAATATAGTCATTTAATTTTTAAGTAGGATTTAAATACAGAAGATGGTTTTTGGGGCTTCAATATTTTGCAATAGTGCAAAATAGTTTTATTTAGCTGGACCACAGATAAAAATGGCCGTCAGGGTTGTAAAGGGTGCAGACTTGCACTAAAAGGACAGCCTACATTGTTAGGTTTGTATATGTGATGACTGGCTTTTACACTCTCATGGCACAAAATGGAAGTTTTCTTCTTCTTAACACTTTATACTTTATCCATTCACAAAAACAGTGCTAAGTAACAGCTGAGAAATGCTTAAACTAAGTTTGATGTAGATGAACTAGTAAGCGTTTCTGTTTGTAGGGCTTTGGTGAAACTGCTCTTGTAAATTTGGACTAAAATAAAACCCACTCATTGAAAAGTATTTCAAAAACTAAACACCAGCTTCTTTATAATAGGCAATTTCCTTTTTTTACAACACATCATTTTACACTTTATACACTCAAACAGAGTCCACGCATCACACCCCAACATCCTCCCGCAGGGCCTGCGTTCCCAGTCCTTGTATCGTTCCAGGTTAGCTTCACGCTCACGGCAGTCTGTACCATATGTATGGTCCTGGAGACAGAGTGTCATCTTATTCCCAACGTGGAAGTTGGATATTTTGAGGACACCCTAAGAAAAGACAACGCGTCAGGGTTTGGATTCCTCTTGGCTGGCAGGTGGATCCAGTAAGTCCTTGAATCCCAGTTTCTGCAGAGGCTCTCTTGCCATGAGCTGACTGGAAAACACAAGAGAACACGGAAATTAAGCCACAGCTCAGTTTCAGCTAAACTTTCCCACACAGTAAACAACATCAATCTGCTCCCTTACTGATCCATCCTGCATTGCAGGTAGTCTTTGGACTGGAGCCGGCATCTGGAGTTGTCAAAGCTGTTTTCCTTCAGGCACTGCACGAACTTCTCCTTGAAGGCTTTACACTCTCCTGAAAGTAGAAATAGCAATCAATCAGTCCAATGGTGTAGTAATAGAACATTAAAACCTCAGTTTGCGCTGGTCAGTTGAAAAAATTGGTGTTGAATGTACATTTGATCCTTTTAACCATTAGTAAGATCCAACACAAACATTCTAATGAGAACATTTATCTTTCTATTGCCTGGTCGAATCTATTTTGTGCCATATATAAAGGGATGCCTAATTGGGGTGTCCAAATTCGATATTGATGTCGGATATCGGATAAAAACGAACAGCGGATCATATCAGCGCACATGTAAAACTGTTGATGTCAGTTTCTGCGACACAAGCAGCCCGTACCAGCATCCGATCTGTGCCATCATCGCAGAAAGGCCTGTTTCATTCAATCAGAGAACCTTCCTCCGTAGGAGAAAGCTTAACATTCATCTGTTTTGATCATACCCATTGTTACATGTTGTTCTCTGAGTAATACCACTTGATCCTTCTCTAACGTTCCACGCTACAAAAGGAACGGAAATCTGTAGAAATCATGCCGATGTGGTATCGGATCAATTATCGTTATCGGGAAATACTGAAATCTATCGTAAGTGAAACAGATTTAGAGAGACGCCCCAACAATATGTGGATGTTTGTGGGCTTTGAACAGGAAAATGCTTATTTCCATTTACTGCTCTCCCTGATTGTGTTCAGGCGTGGTAATAAATAAGCATTAGACATTAGCTTAAGGGTTAAACAAAGATGTAAACCAACACAACTGACCTGTAGATAAATGCTCTTAACTAAAGAGGTGAACAGCTATTATTATTAATAACAACATGAAACTCTAAACTAACCAAACGACAGGTCAGGAAGTTAAAGAGTTAAATACTCACCGAAATGATCCAGAGGGAAGGAGCCTTTCTCCGGAGCGCGAGGTTTGAAACTCTTCGAGCCGAAATTCATAGCAGTCGACATGTTTTATTATATTTTTTAGTGAAACCTTTTTTTTTTTTTCTTATGCGAGATATCCGAGCAGACGACGTTGCGCGTTCAAAGCTGAGAGTGGCGCTGAGCCTTCTGTCGCGCAGCTATGACGTCTTGTTTTGGTCGTCAAACCAGACATTAACAATCGAGTCGATCGAGTCGAGCGTCGCTAGCAGATCGCATCGATTGATACTCACGACTAAAAGATGACGTAGAAAGATTGATGAGACATGTGATGGTTGAACCAAAAAGTCTTCAACAGCTAAAGAAATTTAATATTAGATTTACTTTAATCAGTTTAAAAGCAGACTCTACATAGACAAATAAAAAGGAAACAAACCCTCATGCTGGGTCAAATTGCATGTAAACATACCTTATTCGGGTCAGTTACATTTGCAAACATGTACATTTGTTGCTCAATGCAAAAATATTAAGATTACATATATATATATATATATAGATCTATATATATATATCTGTACCGATTCTAATCTAATCTTGTCAAGTAAATAGATTTTTTGCCAGCTGCCAGCTACACTTATATAAGTGAAGCCTGGCATACGACGTCTTGGCTGGACCATTGTGTCACTACAGCAGACGCTGGTGCTGCTTTGGCATACATTAAAATCTTATACAATATGTCCACTGTTGATCACATCCCCTTCGAGGTGTCGATAAGGTTTGATCATATACCCGCAACTGTACAATGAACAGTAATCAAAATCAGACATATGGACTGGTCTTCTTTATCTTCTGAACAAATAGCCCGCTACTACGCCCAAACTGATCAATCGTTATGTACCATTAAAATACTAAAAGAGGCAGTTACTTGTACAGATTGTAACTGCTCTAATAGTGGATATAGATCTAATATAGCTGGATTATATACTGACATAATTGAAGCGCTATTTGGAGCTAGCCTGCCTTATAATAAAAATAATACAAGATTAAAAATATACCGGGCTAGAGCATATATGTGTCTAAATACCACAGTGAAGCCCACGAAAATACTACTTCTTGGGTTCTAGCAGGTAAACCTAGGCAGGGCCCTATATTTGAACATAAAAAGTGGTCTAATGCAAAATACAAATATGCAACACGCTTCATTAGACAAAATGAGCAAACCATGAGGGCTGACTCCTTGGCACTGTCGATGACGCTTCTGGGGCGAATAGGATTGTAGATTTTTGGCAACACCATTACAGCAAGTTATTTACCTGTGTTCAGAGTGAACCCTACAGAGTTGACAAGGTTAGTACTGTAGAATCTATCAAAATTCACGAGGTCTTTCAAGCAATTAAAGAATTGTCTGTGAAAAAATCTATACGAAAGGATCTTATTTCATCTGAACATCTCAAATTTGCAATTTTAAGGGTAGTCCCTCTTCTTGCCTTGTGTTTCACTGGTTTTATTATTCGTGGCTTTATTCCTGATTCCTTGATGAATGTTCTCCTACTTCCTGTAATTAAAAACAAAGCTAGTAAAATTGGCAGCTCTGATAACTATAGACCTATAGCCATAGCTAGTACACTGTCTAAAGTCTTTGAACTAATTCTTTTGCCAAAATGTGCAAAGTTTGTTATGTCTACAGACAATCGATTTGGGTTCAAGTCCAAACATGGCACTGATATGTGTATAAATGGCCTAAAAGAATTACTGAATAATTATACCAGTAAAAATTCTATGGTTTTTCTGTGTTTTTTAGACGCCACTAAAGCTCATGATCGTATAAATCATAGAAAACTATTTTCAAAATTGTGCCAAGCTGGTGTGCCCAAATACATAGTAAGATGTCTGTCCTATTGGTATGCTGATCAAACTATGCAGGTCAAATGGGACAACTGTATATCGGCATCCTTTTGTGTCAGCAATGGAGTCAGACAAGGAAGTATTTTATCTCTTATGTTATTTAATTTTTATATGAACGACCTCTCTAAGCAGCTAAACCTATGTAGAACTGGCTGCATGGTTGGTGATACTATTATTTATCATTTAATGTATGCGGATGATCTAGTGATCTTTAGTCCAAGTTCAGCTGGTCTTCAGGAGCTGCTTAATGTCTGTTCAGCATATGGTGAACTACATGATGTTAAATTCAATCCATCAAAAAGTATCATGTTGATCTGTCGCACTAAGGAGGACAAATACAGGGTATTTCCTAACTTCAAGCTATGTGGGTCATTTTTGAATGCCTCAAATGAAGTAAAATACCTTGGACATGTGCCGACAGACCGTCTGTCTGATGATGAGAACATTTACCGTCAGGTTCGAATGTTACATGATCAGGTTAATATCCTTGTCCGTAAGTTTGGATTCTGTTCTGATGAAGTGAAACTGAACTTGTTTAGATCATATTGTACGTCACTGTATACTGCACATTTGTGGTGCAACTTTAAAAAAGCCAGTCTTCAAAGATTGATGGTGGCTTATAATGATGCATTAAGACTTTTGTTAAATAAGCCCAGATGGACCAGTGCAAGTGAACTGTTTGTATCTGCTCGTGTCAGCACTCTGATGGCTGTTTTAAGACAGTTTATGTATGCATTTATTTGTCGTGTTAACGACTCTAATAATAACATTATCTTACTGCTGACGAATGTTAAATATAGTGCAGTAAAATACTCATCTGTACTCTGGAGACACTGGTATGATTGTCTCCTGAATGTTTAGTAGTTGTTTATCTTTTGTTTTTATTCTTTTATCGTTTCTTGTTTTTTCTCTTTTATGTAAATTTGGACTACGAGTCTGTTATTAAATCTATCTATCTATTAAATCTATCTATCTATATATATATAAACTTAAAGAGATTATAATTTGTGTGTCTCTAAAAGTGAAAATAATTATGTTACTATAATGAAGTTGTTTTATTGTGGAATAAAACAACTTACAGCATTCCTTTTAAGTTACTAGGGAGACTTTGTTCCTCCCTCGCTCTTCTTTTCTATTCCCCTCAGAGGCTTATGAGGGTTGCAAACATGCCAGACCATTTGAAACTGTGTCACTAAATATCAGTTAGATATCACTTTCACAAGGCCAATCGACGGTTTGCTTGGTTGCCTATTTTGCAACATAACTCAGATTTGCTTGATGCTTACGAAACATTTGGTATTTGTCTTCAGGATTTTCTGCTAGGTTCATGGTTGCATGACTTACAATCAATTCATCAAGTACAGAGATCTCAAAGCAGGCCCAGGGCATAATACCACCGTATTATGCAATGCTTTTTGGGAGGGAGTCCCTTTCCCTAAATGCATCTAAATTTACAGCAGATGTAATTTGAATACAAAACTTCTTAACTGTTCAGTATTTTTTTCTTGTCAAAGCACGGGAATTGAATATGAAGTCCTGGGGATCTCCAGGGGGTACTGATCTTTGTTTTGGCAAATTTGAGATTGTCTTTGTGTTGTCTTTGGCCAGCAATCTTATTATCCTCGAAACTGTCCAATGGCTATTTTTCCCCCATTTTTTTAATTGTTCAGAACAACATCAACACAGTCCTGAGCAGAAAGTCACTGAATTAGACCCACAAGCTTCTTATTTGGCTTGATTGTAAACTGTTATTTATACATGTTGCTAATATTAGCTAGCACATTCACTAAGCTACTCAATTAAAACATCATGTCTACTCATTTATATTTATTTTGAGGTCGAGAAAAGTAAGAAGGGGACAAAAACACTGTTGGTTCCTTCGCTTTCTTTGTGCGCGTGCCATACACATCTACTGCCGCTAGGTGTCTCACGTCTAAAAGGCTTCACCGAAGGAGTGATAAGGTGGGCAGAGGAGGAGGAGGAGGTGCAGGAGGCTCTGCTGCTGTTCTACGGGGTTTGATTATTATGCAGTCAGCGAGACAAGACGGAACCACCAGAGAGAGAGAGACCCCTCCTTTGTCTCCTCGCCGCTGGAGCTCAGACCGGCGGTGACAGCTGACCCGGCGCGCTCCAGATGCGGGTGATCCCGGACAGGCTGGACGGATAAACGCACCATGGCGCTGGAGGCGCAGGGGGACAAGCTGCGACTGCAGGACGTGCTGGACAGACCTGGCAACGACGTGTGCGCCGACTGCGGGAACCCAGGTAGGACAACAACCTGCCACCACAAGAAAGAAAGCAAACAGCAAGACATGAGCAGCGAGCCGGTGCGTGGAGCGAAAGGATGAGAGGATGCAGAGCAGCCCGAGGGAGGATGAAGGATGAAGTCTCGTGTTGCTGATCCACATAGATGATGAAAAAGGGATTTTTTGTTCCAGTTTGAATGACGTCCACCAGGATGGACTCTGATCTGAGACCTGAACCATAAATCCATAAAACTGTTATCTGTGTGTGTGTGTGTGTGTGTGTGTGTGTGTGTGTGTGTGTGTGTGTGTGTGTGTGTGTGTGTGTGTGTGTGTGTGTGTGTGTGTGTGTGTGTGTGTTTCCCTTGTTTTGCACAAGTGAACAGCCTCTGTGGGGTCTGTTGTTAGATGCTCCAAGGGTCCATACCCTGATTAAATTTTCTGTGTTACACTGGATTTGTCACTCGCTTTACCTAGAAATACATTCCACTTGCTCCAGGTTGAGGCAGATGAATAGTGTGTGATAAATCCCCCCCCCCACCTTTCATAATTTTCTCCCTTGGCGTTCTCCCGCACCTAATCGTCCTGACTGTCATGGCAGTTTACCAGAGCGTCTCCAGAGCGAGCTGAACACCCAGTGCTTGGAGCTGAACCCTCCCAGGATGCCGCCGCTTTGGCCAGGCTCACTCTCTCTAGCTCAGAAGGTTCTGACTGTCAGCCTGAAGCCAGAGCAACTCTGGCGAAGGCAGAGTCAGAGCGGGGTGTGTTCTACTTAAGGATGATGGAGACCAGAGCCTGCCCAGATACCTGTCCCTTCTATCCATCCATCCATCCATTATTCCTTCCATCCATCCATCCACACTGCCAGGCTTCCAACCTTTTATCCATCCACTGTTTTATTTCACTTCTATCCATCCATCTTTCCTTACTTCCTTTATTCCAGTTTTTGCCTGTTTGTTTACATCCATCCATCTTTCCTCCTATCCATTCCCCCATCCATCCATTATCCATCCATCCATATTTCTTTCTTTCCTTACTTTCATCCAATTATTCACTTGCTTGTTTTCCATACATCTTTCCTTCATCCCTTGCTTTTATTTACCTATCCACCCACTTGTCTGTTTGTTTTTCTAACATCCACCCAGTCACCCATCTAGCTATCCATCCGTGCTTGCGTTAAAATATTACAAATGCTTTAGCTAAATAGCATTTTAGATTGTTTGCCTTCATAACCATGAGGTTTATTTGATAGAATAAAAAAAAAACAGCGGCAGCATAGATAAAAACTGTAAGAAAACTCATTAATCAACCAAAACTAAACCCATTTTGCTGTTACCGGGAACCACCAGGCTTATAATTCATATATCCTAATGGTGAATTATTGATGCTAATTTGGTGACTCAGGCCCAGCATGGGGACAGGGTCCTGTTGGGTTCAAAGCTTTTTCAAAGCTCTTTCCCAGTAGGCCTGAAACCTTAGAATATTTCAACATGTAATAAGACGTAAATATGACTTCTACCAGACTAAGTTTAAATTGTATATTTGGTGCATAAGTATATTGATTTGAGATAAATAATCATAGGAAATTATGGGAACATCCTTTGATCATTCTCCTGCCATTCCAATTTAAAAAATTGTTTACAAGGTGAAAACTGTGTATTTTACATAAAATAAAATATATTAAGATTAGATTTTTTTTTTTTGATGTGATCAAGTGACAAGTAAGAGATTTAGTTTGTAGTGGCCTGTAGAATTAGGAAACCACTTAAACATATCAAAAAACTAAAATCCTTGGATCAGGGTTTGTTTTAAGAATATCTGTTAAGTCGAGTTTAAAACTAAGACAGAATTATATGAAAATAACCCAAATAATAAAAAAACATAATTCCAACAGTTAAACATGGTGGTGGTTGGGTGATAATATGGGGCTGCTTTATTGTTTCGGGACCTGTACGGCTTAGGGTAGTTTAGACAGTTATAAATTGTGCTATCTAGAAGAAACTTATAAAGGAAAATGTTTGTTTTTTCTATCATTAACCTAAATGCACTTGGGCTCAACATTAAGGCAGTAATCTAAAGCACACTAAGACTTCTCTATCTAAACAAAACAAAAGCACATTCTTTGGAGTGTCCCACTCCAAAATTCTGTGTGATGTTGTGGCATTCCCCTAACTATAGTGTCCATGTTTGGAAAACCCCTAAAGTGGCTGAGACTGATTTATTAAGAGTAAATAATGATATAGCTAAGTCTACTGATCAAAAGTCCTGTGTGGTACTGGCTAGTTTGATTTTTACAAAAGCTATTTGTAGTCCTTCTGTTCTTCTGTTATTAAGAGCCATGGCACTGCACTATATTGCTATGCGTTCTATGTGACATATAGAACATTCTCTGACATAACATTAACATTGCCTTTTCTTTTGCTCCCTTCTTCACTTGATGTCCCACAAGGCTCCATTCTGGGCCTTCTTTTATTGTCACTTTATTTTCTAATTAGAACAGAGCACCAGTTATGTTTCCAGTGCCACGCAGATGATGAGCAGATCTACTTCTCTTTGTTGCAGTGATGATCTTCACACTGTTGGATTGTATTACTGCTGTCAAGTAATGGTTGGGTCACAACTTTTGGTTTTTAAATCAACAAAAGATTGATATTTTATTTGGGAGCAATGCAACTACATATTTCCTTGCTTTGAATTTAACCAGAAGAAATAGTTCTTACATTTTGTACTAATATGTGATTAGGACTTTACATTTTTGAGTCAAGTTGGCCTGATCTGTAGAAGGTCATGCATGCTGTTATTAGCTCCAGACTTAACTACAGCAATGCCTTCAGCTTATTGAAAATGCTACCGTCTCACTTTTAGCCAATCCTTCCAAAGGGCTTAATATTTTATACCTGGGGTCACCTTGCCTTTTTGGTTAGTGACCCACACATTCTTTAATCTCGTTATGCCGTCACCAAACTGAACTTTATTAAAAACAAATTAAAAGAAGCAATTTTTCAGGAAGGTCTTTATGGTTTTCAGTACATTCCTTTTAAACGTTCTGTTTTCTGTGTTGCTATCATTTTATTAATACATGCTTTTTTATTCATATTTCAATGTTTCAAACTGTTTAATAAATAAATAAATAAAATAGCTATACAAAGGAAATTGTACAAAGGAAAGCAGGCCAGTGTTGTTCAAATATGATGTAAAAGACCCACTGGCAGTCATTTAAAGGTAATAATGTTTTTTTCACTCAGCTTATTTTTGCATATTTAATTAATTAAATAACTCGAGAACTACATTTAGTATTCACTCAGATCGTCGCCTTGTCATATCAAGGTCAGCATGATGATCGGAAACATTTAGGCGTGACCATAGATTAAATAAACATAAAACGGATGAAATCTGTAAGAGGGGGAAAGGTTTTCACAGAACTGTATAGGCAGTGATATCACCGCAGAGGGTTTAGACATGTCCAATAAAATCCATGGCAGCCTTACTTAGGTTAAGATTGATTTACATAGCCACAGATGCAGGGAAAGACAGTGTGTTGTTGCACACCTGTGCTAGAAAAACGCATGGCAGATACACAGTATCATGCGTTATAGAACAGGGGTATAGTAACATGACCTTGTTTAATGTTTAGCTCTGAAATAAAAAAATATAGTTTCTTTGAATATATTTGACATTAAATACCTGGATATCTGACCTTATTCTATTGTAAAGTAAATATAGAAATAAAATAAGTGGTTGGATTAGAATAGTTTTTTAGGTTTTTCAGTGTGTATGCCCATCTTCCTGTCGTGTCTGCATGTGTTTTGCTTAGGGACGTTGACCTCGTGGTATTTTTTTTTTCCGGCATGCGAGAGGGACAGTGATGCATACTAGGATTGCAGAAGCAGGGCAGCAGTGTCGCCTTTCGTATTTTTACTATCACTTCTCACATGACTAAACAAATACGCTTCCCTTACCGGAAACAGACGGACACAGAATGTAAATCAACATAATTTATTAGAATAGGCTCACTTTTATTGATCAAATCAATGCTGTTAAAAAATGACCACAGCTGATGCTGACGTTAAAGCAGATATGTTGCGCATCCCTAATATTTTACACGAAAACCCAGAGGACTGCCTACAACCTGGCTTAAAAAAACGTTCTGGCGGAAAATACATTTCTAACCGTTAGAAACTGTCAGAAACTTATATGAATATAAGTTTCTAAGAGATTATTCTCAGCAACAGAATCCGTATTTATACAATAATTCCCTATTATTTATGCTGATTATTTTAAGCAAGCACAGAGGTCCTTAACAATTAGGTAGGGCCGGGCTCCACTGGCCCCAGATGCAGAGTTGCAAAGGCAATATTCTATATCTGATAACAATGTTTACCATGATTTTCATTTTGGTGCCTCTCCACAATCAGTCCCATCCATTCTTATATTTTAAGAATGAGTATGTTAGGATTAACCGCACAAGCTTTTAAAGTTTTAAAATTGCGTAGGTAACGACAGGTTCTTGTGTTTATATTCTGATTATTTTAATCAAAGACATCATCAGGAAAAACCTTAGAGGTTGAATATGTTGTTACTGGATGGGTAGGGACCTATATCGTCCTCAGAAGATTGAGCTCTTTAGTGTGACAACACAATAATGCGTTTACATCAACTTCCCAGCACAAATAAGCATCACCAGTTACAGAATGAAACAAAAAACACTACCATGTGGGTGTGGGGGATTTTGACAATGTTGCAAGTAGAGATTTTTAGTACTAGATTTTCTGTTGGTCGAACACACATCCAACGTTGCAGCCTATCTTATTAGAATGCGAAGAATTTAAATGTATATTTATATTGCTTTGAAAACAACACGTGTCTGTTTTTGCTGGGCTCTGACCGGTTAAAACCTATGATCAAGGCAAATTGAAACACATGAACGTTTCATAATTGTATTTGCAGCTAATCACCTCAGCCTCGGAACTCAGGTCACCCAATGCGGATGCTGCATGACATCATATAGAATAAAACCAGGCCATTCCAGCATCAGCAGTGACCTGGCTGACCTTTGCACAACTCTATATCCACCACCCCAGTCGCACGTACTGCATGCTTTTACGGAACAGAAACCACTGTTAGAAATCATGACTCGGAAAAACGCATAAAAGTGAACTGGTGGGGAATTTTAATGCCTAGTCACTTTTACTCTCCCCTTTTCTTACCTTTGCGTTTTATGTCCCTCTAACTTTGCTCTGCTGGCAATTTCAGCTCAGCCACAGATAGGCTGAGCTGGGAGCTTATACGGCAGAGTTTCTCTGTAGCTCAGCACCATCGCGGTTCTGCCCTCTACAAAGGACACACAGATAAGTTATTCCCGACTCAGAAGGCTCAGCAGAGTTTGGAGGAAGATTTCTTTGTTAAAAAGCAAAACCGGCAAAAGCTTTTATGGGATAGGAATGCTTAGTTATTTTAAGGACAGTTTGTAAGACGCAAATATTATCTAGACGGACTTGCCTAACAATATTTTCAGCTAGCTGGATTGCTGTGTTATGTATAAATATGAGTATACCTTGTTTCATTTAAGGTTTCATTGGAATTGTCATTGATTATATAGTCTTGATCTGTTTAGCGACTGATGGTCGAACGTTTTTGTTGTCTGGTGTCAAGGTCAATATTTTGGTGTGTTCTTTGCATTTGTAAAGTTCTTCAAAAAAATAAAAATCTCCCGGCGAGCAAAATAGTTTTTTTCTTGTTTTCGCCTTAAGAAGCAAGTTCCCCTGTTTGTGCAGAGCAGGTACAGGCTTTTAGATCCAGATGGTGTCTTGTTATCACTGCACAGCTTGTAAAAGTAGAAATAACTACATGTTGTTTCCATCTGTCCCTACAACATAAATGTGTTAATAGTTCTCCCCATTTAAAACTGTCTATTTCCCAACTTAAGTGAACAGAGTTTATTTCTAAGTTAATAACAACTGCAAAGTTAAAAGATGGTGAAAGAAAACGGTCATAGTTTAGGCAATGGTTTCTGCCATGTGTTTGTTTTTTATTTAGACTGTTAGACGGTACCTGAGTTGTATGGGATGTGGAAATGTTAAAGGATGTGGGAATCTGACCTTAGGTGAGAATTTGCACCACTTATTCAGGGCTACATTGTGATGAAATGTGTGATGAGGATCTTAACTAGAGCTACATATGTCCTGAATTAACCCCCATTTATCTGTGATTACAGTCCATATTTTAACTAGCCCACGAAGAATATACAACTTAGGCAAAGTAGAGAAACAAAATCAGGACAGTCCATTAATGTATTTATAGATTCACTGAAAAACAAAAAGTTTTTAAAGGTAAACACACATGAAGTGAAATCAAAGAAGCTGAGGGAACAAAAGTGTCTTGTATGTTGTAAAAGGGTCGCGACCTCAACTGACTGAACCGCTCATTAATTCTCACCAGGATGCTAATGACCGTCTGTATTCGCATCCAGACACACAGATGATGTGGTGCAGATGCACAAATGTGTGTGTACCATACCACTGGGCATTAATGGGGTATTGTTATATTCTATAACAGAAAAGCAGTACTTTAAGTGGACTGCTACGGGTCGGTACACAGAACCAGTACTTCTAAATTGTAACCCCCAGAGAACTGTCAGTTTATTTCTATCATACGGTGAAAACCTGTACTTATTTCTTACTTTCCCAGCAGTCAGCACCCCCATCTGACTTTTCCACAGCTTACAACTCGGAGACGTTTTGTCTCCAAACTGTTAATCTATTAGAAAAGGAAATCAAAATTGCCCTAAAAATAGCCAATTGTTTTGCTGCACAACGCTTGCCGTACACAACATCAGTACTTGTTTCCCAGCATAAGACGCATACTTAGATTGTTTCATCACCGTGTTTCTGTATTTCAGCCCATGCACTAACACCCAGAATGACAACATAACATATGCTTTTTTTTCATAGAGGTGGCAGCATCATGCTGTGGAGTTGTATTTACCTTAAACGGATTGTACTGCTAAAGGTAGGAGCATGTAGCTCTCTTACAACATATATGTTTTCATTTCCTTTTTAAACTTTAATTTCCTCGTTTCTGGCAGAAACTGTTCTTTTTTTGGACAGATATTGTGTCCAGTTTTGGACACTGAATGACTTTGAGTGGATATTTTCTGACTTTTGGATCATCATTGTTATGATGCAAAACCATGCCAACAAGTTGGTTTTCACAACAGTTGGAGCTGATTAACATCACAAACGCTGAAAACAACACCTTAACTGCAACCACGAAACCCAAAAGAATTATAAACGAGGCATTTTGGATACAGAGCAGAAGCAAAAAGGACGACGAGGAGGGGGAAGTTTAACCCATCTCTTACTTTGAGCATGATTGTTAGATGGCTAGCTAACAAGCTGGGTGCTGTGGCACCTCTGGAGATTGGTGTGGAAAGAAAGATTATTAATAAAGTTTACTATTAATTAGCGAAATATTAGCGAAAACCCTGAGCTTCCTCTCTTCATCACTGTTCTACAACAATGTTAGAGGTGTCTTTATAATACAGACCTCTACATGATATCATCCCTGCACACCACCCTTTACAATTTTCAACAAATCCCTGAAGAAACTCTGATAATGTGAGTTACAACATTTGATTTCAATGTAAATTAATATAGTAGTATTTTTGAACTGAATTTAATTGAATTTCGTCAGCATGAAGAGGATACTATTCAGACATGATGGTAAGACGGAAATGTGGAAGATCACATGTCCTTTTCCGTCCACTTCACAGTCAAACCTTACTTTATGTTTGCGTGTAAGAATATACGTTGATGTTTTGTGTTGTAAGATAACAAAAATGAATAAACGGAGTACGTCACAGTGCATTGTGCTACCACACTTTCCACCTGCGATCACACATCTGTGAAATGTGAAATCGCTTTCTGTTTACATATGTATGTGTGTGTGTGTGTGTGTGTGTGTGTGTGTGTGTGTGTGTTGTAAGAAAGTCATACTGCTGCGTTAATCTCCTCGAGGGCTGCGTGCTGATCTACAAGCTCTGACTCAGACAGATGACCTCACAGCTAAATGGCAGGTTGTGAGTTGTGGTGTGAGCATTATTGTGTGTGTGTGTGTGTGTGTGTGTGTGTGTGTGTGTGTGTGTGTGTG
>JAVLVB010000001.1:9504908-9538391 GCA_032876305.1 Orestias chungarensis | reverse complement strand
TTTTAAGGAAGACGATTGATTAATTCTCATAGAGGACCAGCTACAGTTGTGCTTAGTCACAGTCCAGAATCATTAAAGGATAAACTGACTGTGATCAAAGCTTTGCTTACTAATCCTACTTTAACAGCGGAAAATTAAAGGTGTGCTTTTAGTAATTGGAGGTGAAACTGGTTGATTACTCCCCTTACTAATCATAGGGGACAAAGAATATACATTTTTCTTGCATGGTAAACTCAAGGAGATGTATTATTTATTAAGTTTGTATTAAATAATTTGCTTTCTCAAATATAGACTGTTAAGTACAGAGCAGCTGATGTAGTTCTCTTTTGTCCGCTTTTCGTTAACATTGACTGTGTTTCTAACTGCTGTTGTCTTGCACACTTCATTTGTTCTGTATGTGTTCCACTGCTGACCAGCCACGGATGCTGCTGCAGTATTATGGTGAACCTCCCTGACTGCTGATAAGATTGTTTGGTCACAGGTTCACGTAGCTTGCTGAGCCCCCTTTGTAACTGTATGTGTATGAATGAATGTCTGAATTTTGCTGTAGGAGCCGGTGTGTGCGCCTCTTTTTGTGCATGAGGTAATGCTTCTAACCCGATAATTGTTACAGCTGACTTCTGATCAGATCTGAGGTGATCTGCTTCCTGTTACAGGGTTGCGGTAAATAGGATTTCCATGAAATGCTATCTTGCCGCACTGCTCCTCCTGTATGAGCAGGTACCATCTAAATTAGCTTCTTCCATCCCGGAGGAGCACTGGTACCAGCAATTACTTTAGTTATTACCAAGGCTCCACGATGCTGCTCTCATTGTTTCATCCTCTCCTTTCACTATCTGATTCCTTCTCCTTGTCTTCCTCTTCCCACCCTTGCAGAGCCGGACTGGGCGTCGCTGACTCTGGGTGTGTTCGTTTGCCAGGCCTGCTCGCTCCTTCACCGTAGCATCCCTCACATCAGTAGGGTCAAGTCAGTGCAGGACACGTGGGATGACAGCGAGGTGGAGGTAGGCCGATAACAACAATAAAAATAAATGAGATAAAACAGAATTCATAAGAATAGTTTTTAAAAAGAAATATGTAATAATTTTGCCGTTTGGCAATTGTACTGGGACCTTCTAAGTCAACAGTTTTTCACTGTTTAGGGTACATTTCCACCAGTGTTGTGCATGGAGTCTTCACAAAAGCCATGAGCTTAGAGTTAAAAATGTCCTTTAAGTCAATGACCTCATTGTCATTGTAACTCTGGCTATAGTCATTTGGCAGAGTAAAAGCATTCCCAAAGTATGAAGCTACCAACTCTGTGCTTCACCTTAAGTAAGACTCATTTGCAGTTTTACGTCTGTCCATCTTGGTCAAACGGTTCTGTTCTCTTTCGACCAATGCAACCAATGCATTTGAATGTGTTCCTTTATGGATTGCTACAAAGACCAACACAAAAAAGTAGACATTTTATGGTTGCCTTTTCTTGCCTCTCTTTATTAAATGCCAGACTTACCAGTTTTTAAGTAATAAATTCTCCTACCTAAGCTTTGCTCTCTCAAGCTCTTTTAGACTTACCAAGGGCCTCTTGGGTGCTAATTTAAAAGAAGGAATTTATGGCCAGACAACTCAAGATTTTAGCTTCCTCGACAGATTTTCTATTGGGACAAGTTTGGATCATCCTCTGGATCATCCAGAGTGTCAATAGCAACCATGAGCTGGCTTGAACTGGGAGACCATGCTAGCTGGTGGATTTTATTCTATGATGTTGGAGTGTGTTACTATGATAACCTTTAAGATTGTGAGCCCAGCTTTCTTGAGGTCATTGAGCAGGTCTTCCCATGTAGTTCTGAGCTGATCCATCACCTGTGCCATGATTACTGCCTCTCACCGAGGCGAGTTCTTGCATTTAGCTTGTGTCTAAGGAGATTTTACTCTCATCTGGAGTTTCTTTTTCATTTTTTTCCTGTATTCCATCCCAACATTTTCCTAGTCTACAGTTTTATCAGTCTTGTTCTTAGACAGCTCCTTGATCTTGCTCTTAGCAGAGAGTTTGAAACCTAAATGACTGAGTATTTGGATAGGTGTTGTTTTTCAAGTTCAATCAGATGTTAGTAATACAGTTAACGGGTAAATTATAGGAGGTCGTTTAAAGAGAATTCTGACTGATTCTTATGTGGTCAAGCAGGTTTTGTGTGCAATAAATGCAGTTTTTTGTTCAAAAATTGCCATATGAAATTGTTCTAGGATACAAGTTTGGTGTTTTGACCCTGGAGAGAAACATTTGTCAACTTTGATGCAAGAGCAGACCATGCTAGGTGTTGTGTTCCTACTTCTATAGACAGAAAAGTAACGGTTTTAACGGTTAAATAATAGATGCAAACATTGTTGGTAGTTTGTAAGGATGCTTTAAAAAAAACTTTAACTATAATCGTCCTTATTGTAATGCCAGCATCCCACTCTAAACAATACAGAAAAACAAAACAAAATCTCAGGGCAAAATATTATTGTTTCAAACGAAATTTATGGTAAAAGATTCACTCTTGGAGGAATACAGCATTGAGGAGTATCTTCTCATCAACAAGTCTCCATGACAACAAGAAGACACTTTTGATCGGATATTACGTTATAGTAGATCATTATGTTTCAATACAGGTGAAACATTTTCAGAGAATTTAAACTTAAAGTAAGATAACTTAAAGACAAGTCGTTTTGATCAACATAATATATATAATTTTAGGTTTAATTGTAGTAGAATCACTACTGAACCTTTATAATTGTTATTACCTGTCATGCTCGTCAGTCTGGGAAAATCCTCTGGCCTCACATGTTACTAAAGTTTTTTATTTTAGTAAAATAATTTTTTTTATAGAAAAATACGAATAATTGTCATCGAGACCTGAAAAGGGAGTAAATGTATCAATGAATTCACAACCAATAAGAATTTACAACGTGGGAAGTTGAATTATTCTTGAATTAATATTGATGATTTTATGCTTTTCTATTGGGTTTTCACTTATTGTAATGCAGACTGATGTAGCCTGTCATTAGCCATTCTATGAACTAAGACTTTTTTCAGATGAGTAAGTACTACCTTGTGTACCGCCCTGTAATGGTGGTTCAAAGATAAATTACACTAAATTCCCAGTATTGCAATCAGGACACGTACTGTAAGTAACTGCATACTTAAGGCTTGTGGTTGGTCACCAGTCCAGCTGAGGCTGTTGGCAGTATCAGTTTGTTAAGTAAAACCTGTCCAGTATTATCAATAAGATTTTCATCTTCTTGGCACCTATCTTTAAGCTTCAGGAGGGAACTGGTTGGCCATGTGAAAGTAATAATGATAAAGGACTGTTGGGTGATTGACAATAATGGTGAAGAAATGCTAGCGGTATGGTCATCTGTTTGTAAAGACAGATTCATCATTAAGAATATTACATGCAACCGTCTGTGTTCTCTTCATTGGATGGTTAAACAACATTGTATAACCATCCGACCTCTTAAGTGAGAGGTTTGAGTGTAACACTGTAATACAGACTGCTACAGATAATAATTTCGCTTCAGACCATCAACATGTACAATAAAGTTTTCGTGAACCTTGGGTAATTTCTTACAAAAATAGTAAATTATACAGTTACGATACTCAGACAGGCAGGTGAACCCAGAAGTTCAGTCGACTTAGCGTAATAAATATGTGAGAATTTTTTAAAATAATAATTGGATTAACTCAGTACAGAATGTCCAGACGGTCAAAACCCGGCAAGGTATCCAGAAGGCAAAGTGAAACGAAAAAAATTAGGAAACAGAACGTGGTTGAAGAACAGAAATCTAAACAGGGGTTGCTGAACATCTAATTGCTTATGGCTTTCAATAATCTGGCACTGACAACTAGTTTGAAGCCTATTTATAAAGGGAGAGACAAAAATGAGAGGAATGAGCTCTGAAGAGACTGAGCAGGAGCGGAAGCAGTAATCAGTACTTGAAGCAGAGATGAATGTAAGCAAAAATCTAGTTGAAAGGCTAGAATTATAACATTCCCGTTAAGATTAAAATACTATTTTCTAATGAAATTGTATTCAATCTTATTGGAACATTTCAGATGTTGACACTGGACAAAAGTTTAATGTCAGCAGATTCCTAGTTTCTGGATACTCCAAACTTTTCCATAGGGTTTTAATGCACCTGACTATTCCCTGGGGAGATGTAGTTGCTAAGCAACCAGATGAGGTTCCAGGAAGTTACTGGTGTCTTTGTTTTCAGACTAAGCAAATTAGGCACCAAGCTTATTTCTCAAACTCCCAACCCACTGCCTTGTTAATCTTACTGTACCAGCTCCCAGTATGATAAAACAAACGCTGAAAACTATACCTTTTAATTTGAAATTTAAAACTTTGATCATTTATAATTCCTAGTGTGATGGAGATAAAACTACAAATTTCCATGTGACAGCGCTGAGACAAAGGCAATAATGATAGACAGAGAGACAGACAGACATATACATTATAATAACTGATAACGTTTACTGAAAGAACATGCTACTGCTAAGATCAATGGTCCAATAAACTGCAGGATTATTTATGCAACACATGATACTCACAAGAATAACGGCAGATTAAGAACCCCACAGTTGGTATTATCACAGATGGAGTAAAAATATAACTATTGTATAATATTCCCGTCCAGGTTCTATTACTTCCTGCACTGCCTTAATAGGTATGTGTTATACATAAATTCCAGGCTGTGTTTTTCTTACTAATTTCTGTTAAAAATCAAACTATCCAGTTTAGGATAAAGGTCTAATTTTCTACAAATTCATTCTGTACATTTGTGATGGTAGGACAGAAAGGGTCCTCCTGACATGCCTCCCAATAACCTAGTTGGCATGAATTTAGAATATGATGGTTCATAAGGAGGCTTAGTGACCACAATATTTCTTCCTTTCCTCATCATGGAAAGGGACGATCATGATATTGTTCAACTTTATCAACTTTTTTTTGAACGTTTTCATTTCCATTCTCCTTCAACTTTAGCAACTTGCAGCGACTTCAAAAAGACCATCCAGCTAAACAATGTATATGATTGGTGTGCAGTGTGTGGATGATTGCCGCCCAAAGTAGAACATCCATCTAAATATACCAACCTTTGGGTTTTCACCGTTGCAGTCATTGATATTGCGCTAATAACTGCTAGTTCCTTACTAGGCAGCTCTGGTTCCTTATTACATACAACCAATTCAAAGACAAATATTTCTGCTAATGTGCGCAAGTAGCTGTTTTCTTGAGCCCTGTTCATTGTTTTTTTAAGAAGACCAACAAACGCCTGACTTGTTTTATGTTCTCTATCTTGAATCTGGGTTGATTTTGTGTTTGCTTTTCTTTGAGCAGACTTGTTTCTGTTCTACTTTAGTTTAGTCTGGTCGTATATTTCGTTAGATCTAGGTTACGTTTATTCCTGGTTTTTACTTCTTTATTTATTCTCCTGTGGGATTCTTGCTCTCTCCCTCTGCCTGACACGTCCCTTCCCTCTGCTGCACCCTTTTACCCGTCAGCCACCTGTTCTTGTTCAGTAATCAAGCTCCCTATTGTTTAAGTTCCACTTTTTTTTTTCCACTCCTCGTTGGAGCCTTCTGTTCTCAATTATACCCCCTTTGCCTCTTATTTGCCTCTGTTTCTGTTTACTCACTGACTCCTTGTGCGTTCCTCAGATATTTTGCACGTGTTTATTTTGTATTTCTTCTATAAAACCCTTATATGATCAAACCTGTGAATTCCGGCTTGAATTTTGGTCCATTTTCCAGCATACACAGTGACATTCTCATGTTTGATCTTTATCCTAAAAATAAGTATCTAAAAGTAATACACCTACTATCTCCGTACAATTTATGCTATAAATAAATAAAATTCATGACTAATTTAACATGAATATTAAACTGTGTCAACTGGCTTATATACAATGTTCTGATAATTGCTTGAAAGTGATCCCAGCTAAAGGATCACTTACAGCACAGGAAGGGAGCACTTGATATGAAACAGAGCTTGTAATATTATTGCAGATGTTGTGAAATATGTCATTGTTTGTCAGCATTTAAGGTCAGTGGCTTTTTGTAGAAATCAGTGAGTGATTCTCCTCCCTGCGGCTTTGACCTTCACAGTAGAATGCCACATCACTGCATCCATCTCAGATCCCTTCGGGGGGGAGAAGACGGGGCATACTGGGGGATTCTTCCAGCTTAGATCGGGCTCAGAAATTGTCTTTGGGTAAAGCACACAATAAGAGCAGGAGCCTTACATGTTTTACTGTACATCAGTGACAAAAAAAAATTCTTTTTCGGATGTTCTCAAACCGGCTTTTTATGACATCATCTTTTAATTTTTTTGTATTTCCCAATATCTTTTCTTAAAACATAAAAATTTGTATTTCTTTGTCTATGTTTAAAACCACTAAAGAAATACCTTGTATATTTTATGGATCTTTCTCAACAGTAATTGCAATTTTTGACTATATGTGATTTTCTTTAGATTAAAAATACTAGAATTTCACAAAATCTGTAATAATAAAAAGCATTTTATCATGTTGCGTATTTTGTTTCTCCTACAGTTGATTGCTGCAATGGGAAACAGTGTAGCTAAGGCCAGATATGAGCAGAAGGTTCCTGCTTTCTACTACAGACCAACACACACCGACTGCAAGTAAGTGTGCATCACTTCATCAAGTAACTCCATTTTGCTGTGTTTTTAATCTGGACATGATCAAAAACTTAACAACCTTGTATTGTTTCAGATATTTAATGCAGTATTTTGCTTTCTTTTCCAAAAGCACAAATATTAGCTAACGAGACGATTGGCTTATATTAAAAAATAGGGAATCAGTGCATAGGAACTGCGATCCTTACAGAAATATCTGATTAGTTTCTCATGTGAAAAGCACAATGAAAGCCACATATAAACTGATTTGAGTTGGTAAAATCGCATATAAAAACATGTGATTACTTATCACACATTGTTTTTTTGTTTTTTTCACTATGTCCCAAATTTGCATGTATACGTGTGTTTGGTAAAGTCTCATCGCAACTTTTTATGTCATTTTTTTCACATTCAAAATTCATTAGATTTTTCTGTAAGGGGAGAAAATTAAAAAACTACTACATGAAATGAAAAGTGTGGGAACCACTACAAAAAAATATGACAGACATGTTTAACAGCCAGAGCAAGGATTGTATTCAAAGGAGTCTGTTTATTTAGCGCCCATTTAAAACGTGCCATCTCAAGGCTAAATTGCGTAATCTCATTGAAACTACAAAGCTGTATATGTCTTTAAAACAACAAACTTTTGACATAACAAGGTTCAGCGTCACTTTAAGTTTTCCGTTCTCACTCTGTTTCTTTTAGATGACACTTTAAAACATATGAAAGATTGTCCTTGTGATCAAAACAATGCTTGCATCAATGAGATTTGTGCCTCTTTTTAATGAGTTATTGCTCGTGTGTGAGTCATGATTAAAGTTATTCTATGTCCCAGTTTTACTTTAGTTTGGTGTTAGAATTACCATTCCTTGACAGTTCTGTCCCAGTGTAATAAAGAATGTCCCACTGCAATAAAGTGAAATAATAAAATTTTATTTGTGGCTAAATATTAGCTAAAGGGTTCCTTTTTTTATAGTTTTATTGCTGTGGTCCTCCTTAGCATGCTATCATTCGTGTTGTACAAACACAAATGCTGAAGATGTACACTGCTTCACACCTCTGATTATGTCCCCTTGCTTCCTGTTCCTCTGTATGTATATAAAAAGGCCAATAATACGCATTTTCACAGCTCCTCCTCACACCAGTTCCTATGTAAAATGTAAAACTCTTAACCATACTGGATCTAAAGAAACTGCAAGTCCCGGGGCTGCTGGATGTTACAGAGTGTGGTAGCGTAGAGTGTCGACATACAGGTTTTTGTTTTTTTTTCCTGTCACATTCCGACATAAAAAAAAATATTTGTTTCAATTTGATTTAATATGACAAACCAACATAAAGTATCATGTACTGTATGTGGCATATATGCCATGACCACTTCTGGGGATAAGAGTTCACGTTCAGGTATCACTATAGGATCCCATTCAAAGGATTTCAGTCAAATAGTTTTATCTCATTGTGCTGATTCATTGTCAACACAAAATGGAGTAAAATAAATGCAGAAACTGTTTGTAAAGGGGAATGAAAACTGCTTTTGTCTAGATGGGAGGCTGAAATGAGGAAAGAATGGGGGGAGCTTGTTGGCATGGTGATGAACTGACTGGACTGTGTTGTTGTATTTTTGGCTACAAGGAAGAGAGAAAGAGCATTCCCATCGTTTTTTTATTATTCTTCAGACCGAAAGTTTACTAGAAGTTCATAATAATGTAAACCAGTTGAAAACCACTGATCACAAGGTCATGCTGTAGATCTGTTTGGATGTGTTCACAGCTCCCCTAAAAGCTAACTTTGGGTTTTCATTGGATCTCCAGGATGCTGAGGGAGCAATGGATCCGAGCCAAGTACGAACGAAACGAGTTTGAGTTTATCGAAAAGCAGGAGCCTTACTCTGCAGGTATGTGCAAAAGAAAAGCTTTTTGTGATTAAGAGTATTAAAAGCACAGATTAGTACATTATAGTTTCACCAGCGAGGATCCTATTTTTAATCCTGGAAGGCCTGGATTATAAATGATTTAGGTGTATCTGTTTTAAAAAATATGATTATAATTTCATAAGTTTCATTACGTTGAGCTAAAACTTTCTTAGACTGATTATGGACTGTGACATTATTTTGCAGCAGAATCGGTGGTATGACTTGCAGCTGAAGATGTTTTTTTTTAAATAATTAGTCAAATATATCATTTCTAAAGATCTTAGAATGTTAAATGTAAAAAAAAAAACATGTATACCATAGTGTATATAGGTTTTTGTGTTTTCATGAATTTAAATCTTCTGTGGGGTTGTTTTTTTGGGGTGGTAAAGACATGATAAAAATACATTTACATTTATGCATTTAGCAGACGCTTTTATCCAAAGCAATTTACAAAAAGAGGGTTTAACTTTGAACTACGACGCAATTTACCTGCAATATGCTAGGAGAGGATTTAACATTAATGATGACACTCATTTACAGCATTTAGGTAACACAGAATGCCCAAGTACCATACACTGAGTGTTAACTAATATCAGGGGGGTAATAAGTGCTTTTAGATCTTTCAAGGCAATAGAGCTGGGTCTTCAAGGATTTCTTGAAGGTGGAAAGAGAATCTGATGCTCTGATAGTCCACGTAAGGTTGATCCACCAGGAACGTATTTAAAATAAGATTTAACTGCTTTTAAACATCTTGAGATCTTACGATCTAAAAGCAAATGTGAATGTTCTCTAAATGTGATGCAATTGCTATTAGCATACAACTGTGAACGTAAGATATTACTATGAGCCCTGGATGTGTAAGTGAGCCAAGCTTAAAACCCTGTTGTATCCAATGAGACTGTTTTGAAGTGGTTACTTGGTACTGTGAGAACACTGTGACTGGAAGCTCAAAGCTGACAGATTTATTTTTGTTAGGTTTTCGGGAAACTCTAACCCTAATTTTTTTTTTTTCCTTGTCCTGTTCAGCATCATGGCTAGTAGAATGAGTTTCTGGCTGCCATAGTGGCTTTATAGAGCCTCCCTTGATTACCATACCTTGATCATTTATTGATTACTGAGGTGTTATATACATTGTAAAGCTAAACAGGACTGAGGGGTGGGGGGGGGGGTACACAGAGTGAAAGGGAACATATACACATAACAATATTCAAATAGAAACAAGTAAACAAACAAACAAAACAAAGGAATCAAAAAACTAGCTGCTACTAGATCGCTCCTGAAGCATCCTTGGGAAACTGCAAAATGGCAATGAATCATACCTGTGGAGATATAATTAGCAAAAAGCAGAGCAAAGACAGCAATGTATGCGGCAAGTAACACATAAATAAATATGAGGCAAACTTGGTGTTATTAATAAACAGATCGGCACAGTTAAAGTGCTGTGATCTCTATAGTGTGTGATTGCGCATGAGAATGCAGAAATTGTGATGCAAGTATTACATGAATTATGCTCAGCGTGGGTACAGAGGTCCACTGCCACCCCCCTCCAAGAGCCCAGAGCGAGCAGAGGGAGCAAAAGCACAGAGATCAGACAGCTAACCGCAGGGACACCACCCACCCGCCCAGAGGACCGCAGAGGGGGCCCGGGGTAGAGCCCCCCGCGGCCGCGGAGTAGAGCACCCAGGGTACCAGGAGCAGCACCCTACCCATCCTGCCAGGCCCCGGCCGTCCAGGCTCGGGCCAGGGTCAGGGGCCAGGGGCCAAACGCCTGAGCGCCCCCAGCGCCCAGCAGAGAGCCCGCCTGACACCCTAGAGAGATAGTCCACGCCAGACAGCTAGCCGGGGCGGATCGATACAAGCCCCCGTGCCCCCAGCACTGCACCCCAGGGCCCTGTCCATCCGCAGGTGAGTGCAGCAGCAAGCAGTGACGAAGGGTGAGGAGGGGGAAGGGCACAACCCCCCCACCCCGGATAGCACCCAGGAAACAGGAGCGCAGAAAGACCCTTCCCCTCCCCCCTCTGGCCCAAAATGTTGATGACTAGGATGTAATAAAAATGGCAGGGAAGGGGATGTGGAGGGAAGCATGCCACAGTTTGCAGAGAGTGGAGCTCCCCCCAGCCCCACCCCAACCACAGGCCCTCAGTGTCAGGACATGCAAGGAGCCGGGACCCGCTTAGAACCGGCAACGTGATCCCCGCTCTCCAGCTGCAGCACAGCCACCACCCCCAACAGCCCTGTGTGTGTTGTGTTTGATTTGTGGTATGCAATAGTGATTAATGTGCATTTAAGAATGAGGGAGAGTGGTTCATGGAGTGCATCAAAGGGCCACCTCACCCCACTCCAGAAACCACACCTCTTCCCCGAAGACCCTAAGTGTGTGGTTGAGTGTTGTGGACTTGAGCCAGAGAGGAGAGGGGAGTAAGGTGTGTAAGACCGGGAGCAGCGGCGCTGCCCCCGGATGATGGGACCAGATGGTCCGAAAGGCGCCCCCATCTCCCAGCTGCACCAGGGGACAGTAGGGGCAACCGCTAAGTTTCAAACCGCTAACCCTAATTTTTAAAAAAATACCTTACTGGCATTCTTCTTTGTGAATATAAAACAAAAGAAAATAATCAATTTGTTCAACTAGATGCTGATTTTAACTTCAGCGCATTGTGTAGAATAATAACCAGGGGTGTGCTGATATCGGATATCGGTCTGATTTCAACAAAAAAATAATAAAGGATTATGTCGGCCTGTATCTAAAATCTTTGATATAGACACATGCAGTACATTCCAGCCTTTAATCTGCGCCACCATTTCTGTTGAGCAGGTTGTATTCCGTATACAGGACGAATAAAATCACAGCAGCGTTTCTAACGAGTAGCAACGAGTAGGAACGATGCTGGCCGTTGTAAATTCTCTGTTTAAGTAATATCACATAATCAAGCCCTTTCCGACATTTCACTGTACAAAAGTAATAAAAAATGATCTATGAACCATGACAATATCTTATCGGTTCAATATTGGTATTGTGCAATAATGAAGACATACTTTTTTTTTCGTTACCGATACAATATTGGTATTGTATCGGTAACGAAAAAAAAAGTATGGGGACACCCCTAAGTGTACCATAAATGTGTGAGTAATATGATTTTAAATGTCGTGCCAGTCCTTGAAGATCAGGAATAGCTCTTATTCTGAACCTGTACATTTTTGTAGAATTCAAGGCACCATTAATGCAAACTCATAAAGGGAACACGTGGACGGACTTTAACACTGACGAAGATCACATGTCCTGTCTCCATTTGACAAGGGACCTGGCTGGCCCTCCGTTGGCTGTCAGGCTTTTGTCGTTTACCCTCCAGTAAGCAAAACCTTGAAAACTCCTTGCACCAACATCTCCTAGTTGGTACCAGCTTTCAGAGATTCAATTAACGTGAAACATCCATTGACGTCATTAAAATCTTTCTTTCTGTTTTTGTGTCCTCCTTCTTCTAAGTTCTTGTGTGTGTATGTTTGCCATTTAAAAGCCCATTGAAGCAATGGCATTCTAATTGTCACTTCTGGAGAGTGGAACTGCTATTAAAACGGTGAGTGCATTTAGCTGGTTGGCTGTGTATGTGTGTGCGTGTGTGTGTGTGTTGGTTCCACAAGTACTATACTTGTGTTTGTCTGTGATCAAATATCTCCAGTAGTATACGTTTCACAAAGTGAAAGGATAGTCTACTCTGATTGGTTTTTAGTGACCTCACCCTTTTATTGAAATGGTGTAGCATAACACACACATACAGTGAATCATTGGCGTTTCTTATTTGTTCATTTCTTCATCCGTCCTTTGTCGAGCATTATTGCAGGAGAGGCCCAGTCTTGAGGTGTGTGTGTGTGTGTGTGTGTGTGTGTGTGTGTGTGTGTGTGTGTGTGTGTGTGTGTTTTAGTGGGCAGCTAAAATTGACTATATGCAGTAACCTGACTGTGGTTGCCAACAGTGACGTTATGCAGAAGACAGTGGGAAGAAAGTGGTGAGGAAAGAGTTGATGGCTGAGATGGGCTATCGATCTACGAGGTAATGCCTGTGTAGGTCAACGGAAAGAAAATATGTTGTCAATAGCAGCAAATGACTGTGGCATAACAACGGAGTAAATATGAAAACAAGCTGGTGATATATGAATGTGTGGTGATACAATCAATGGCGATATAATTAAATCCTTTTTTTTACATTTACAGTACATACTTGTGAAAAAGGTAAATGCCTTCGTTTACAATAAAAAACCTAAGCATCAGTTAAGCTGTGATTACACAAACATATATTCACATTTTTAAAATATTAATTGTTTCTCATTATTATTGTGTTGAAAAAGTTTGAAAATCATGCGTTGTGGGCACAGATCCACATTCGGTCTCATGACCCCCATTTTGATAAAGCTGTTTTGCCTACACTCAGATATTTAATAACATACTTTAATAAACTATAAAGTAATTAGTTGTGAATAAGTAAAAAAATCCTTATATGTAAACTAAAGGTAATGAAGTTCTTGGCTTAGCTCTTTGTAACATGTACGGTGGTCCTTGCCTATTTTCAGCTATTTTGCAGGTTTTTACCAGGACATGACCCCAAATTATTTGCAGAAACCTATTTACCAGGTGATCTTTTCATAGGGCATAACAACAATATTATTTGGAAGTGGAAATACCTAAAAGTTATGATACCTGACACACCATTGGAAGGTTAGAGCAAAGCTTTAAGCTGAACCAGTCCATCGCAGGGCAACACGGAGACAGTATGGACAAACAGCCATCCATTTGCACACCCGAGTACAATTTAGAGACCTAACAGTCATGTTTTTGAACTCTGGGAGGATGCTGCAGTATTGTAAAGGATTCACACATGCACAGGGAGAACTTGCAAACCCCTTGTGTCACAGAAACGGATGAAGAATCAAGCAGAGGTGGAAATGTTCCGAAGAAATAATAGTATATCAAGGGAATGGATACTGACATGGAACGTGAGCTGAAAATAATAATAAACCGACACGGAGGAACAAGTAAACCAGCTGACACGAGAGCTGACCAGAAAAACAAGGAACAAACAAATAAACCTACGGCAAGGAGGAGCGGGGGAAAAAACAACAGAGGAACTGAAAGGACGATCTGAACAAAAATCCTGACAGATAATTGGAGGAAAAGAAATGGAGGGGGATCAGCAAGATGAACATTGCAGGCAGAAGGGAGAAGACTTACAGGGGCGGCAGAAGGATGACAGGAAGCTCTGGCGAATATGGCTCGGGAGGAAAAGAGGTGAGACAGGGAAGGCAATATACCAGTGGGAAGAGAATGACAGAGAAGAGTGTATATATTAAAATAAGGAGAACAAATTAGGGAAGTTACGTGCAGCTGAGATGAGGCCGAGGTGGCCAGAGAGAGCCGAGGAAACAGGAGGGAGTAGCAGATGAAATTAAACAGAATACTAACACTAAGGCTGATAATAATAATAATAATAATAGTGCAAACAGCAGGACTAAAAGGAAACAAACATGACAAAAACTAATCATTAGAGATAATAAAAAGAACGAATAATAAACTAAACCAACACAAACCACAACAAAACACGGATTATGACACTTTGCACAAAGAGGCCCAGAGGGGGAATCAAACCCAGAGCCTTCTTGTGCCACCAACTGTGCCAGTCTCAAGTTTTGGTGGTTTGTAGGTATTTGTTTCCAGGTCCCTAAACCAGGCTACTAGCAGGTGTCCAATGTAAAGCTTGTTGACACCTATCTTAGACATGACTGTGTTTAAAATCATCTGCAACAGTTTTTTTTTATTGTTTCTAGTAAATATGAACTAAGGCTGGTTAGCATGTTTAAAATTTTAAAGATGTCCATGTAAAGAAGAATATTGATTTATGGAACAGGTTAGCAAAGCTGACTTTGAACATCATTGTTTTGGCTAAATTTAAAAACACATACCCACAAAAGCAGATATGATTGTAATAGTAGACAGCTCTTTCACGTTTTATGTTGATTGTGACTGTGAAGTGTGTTTTTTTTTAGTCTAACAATCAACATTTTTGTGGTACTTTCACAGCATTGTTTAAATTTTTTAATATTCAATTTATGTTGATTTTTTATCCTACTAGTCCAGTTTTGCTAATGGCCTTTGTTCATTGGATCATTTATTGTAATAAATACACCGCATCAAATTGCATTTCTGAAGGTGCTTGACTTTCCCACTAAACAAACGTCAAGTTTCAAAGTTTTTGTGCTACGAATGAGTTTCAAACAGCCCAGGTTTAGGGCTGTTCAAAGATCCCCACTCTGGAGTTTCCTTTAAACGTTTAGTATTTGCTCCCTTTAGGTTTACCATTTTTTACATCATAATCAAGGATTGTGTTATAGCTGCGGTTGTTTACACTTCATTGGATCTGATTTCGGGTGTGAATGAAGTTGGTTAAACCCAGTAGGTAATTTTTTGGTTTGTTTGTTTGTTCTATTGGCTCAATCTTTCACACACTGTTTTTTTGGCTGACAAGAAATTGTTGCAGTCCAATGCAAAAGCAAGTCCAATTTGCTTGAATCTCTTCACTTTAAAATAGTTTCTGTTCATCTGAATGTTTTAGTTTTTTACATTCATCCGGTACTAAAATGGATCCGGGGGCTCCGGGGGCATGTTGAAATAATCTGTAAGAAATTGAGCAATTTGCAATGCTTTATACAATTTTGGAAACCTGCTTTACACCCCCTGCTTCTTGAAGTTCACAGCTTGTTCTGGTGTTTTATAAACATCAGGAATTCAAAATGGAGACATTTAAATTTTAAAAGTATAAGAATTCAGTGTAAAACAATTAAAATGAAAATAAAACAGGAGAAAATTAATATTTGTTGTCCTATACAGTTTTAGATCTCTATTCTAAACATAAAATAAGCTAGAGCTTAATCTACATTGTTTCCTCCATTTATAGTTGGATGGGATTTCCCATAAAAATCCATCCATCTAAAAATACATTTATTGTCAGTATTTTGCATTTGAGCTGTTGCTGCTTTAGGTTTACATATAAATTTGTACCGTGGGAAAACAACTAGCAGCAACTGTTTGGCATTAAGCACATGCTTGGAATATTAAGTAGTCCCTGCTTTCCAAATATATGACCTGATCATCATTAGACAAGATTATTCTTTTAAAACCGCTTAAATAGGTCAGGATTAAAAACAACACTTGAAAGCCTGGCAGAAATAGAAGAAAAGGATGCTGTGTGAGCAGAAGGATTTACTGAAATAGACTGAAGCGGGTGACTTTATAAGCTGTAGTTTAAGCAGGATGCCATAAAAGCATAACATGCAACAGGATGGTCGACAGTCCCAACAAGAAAGGATGTATGTCCCAACTCCTGGTTTATTCTTCTTTTCACGCCTTGCTCGTTTCCTATTTCTTCTTTCTGTGAATACATTTTTTTTTCTAACTTTAATCCAATCTCATCCAACACAAGCCAGTAAAATTACCCTATCCTTTCAATTTCTTCTGAAGGGGGCTTAGTGCCATCCTCCCTTCACACAGACATTTTTTCCCCCTCTCTATTCAGGGTACCGAGAAGGGTTTCTATGGAAACGGGGAAGAGACAACGGCCAGTTCCTCAATCGAAAGTTTGTCCTGTCAGAGAGGGAGGGAGCGCTTAAGTACTTTAACAAACAAGAAGTAAGCAGCAGCAAACTTTGACAAGGCCTTGCTTGCAAGGAACATTATTCTTACTTTTTGTGATGACATTTTCTCTCTATATCAAGGCAAGAGATCCCAAGGCGATGATGAAAATTGAAACACTCAATGCAACCTTCCAGCCAGCCAAGATAGGGAATCCCTGTGGCCTGCAGATCACCTACCTGAAAGACAACAGCACAAGGAACATCTTTGTCTACCACAGCGACGCTAAGGTACAGTCTCTAATCATGTATGGACACATTTGTATCGGCTAAGCAATGCACACAACTAGTTCAGTAACCGGCCAACACATCGTTCACATAAGTGACACATAAATCCAATGTGATGAAAAAAAAGTTAAACATTCTCCAAAGTCCGTATACGTATTTTATTTTGTGAACTGTGTGAAATTTTGTTATGCCTTGAGTCTTTAAATTGAAACTGTTGCTGACCTCTGTTCTGGATTATCTGGAACACTGCTCGATTTGGTGTTATATTCTTGGCTGCAGAGTCCTTACATGTGAGGCTGGTTGGTAAGGTCCATGTTTTGTTGCATTAATGCCAATTAGTTTGAAATTCAGATTTTTAAACTGTACTGCTGATCATGGTCGTAATTTTGATTTCAAAGGTGGGCGGGTGAGTATTTTTTGACTCTTTGAACTCGCCGATAGGTGGTCACGTGGTTCATGTAGCTCCGAATAGGTCCAAACATCTCAGCCCGGTAAGTCAGTGGTGCAAAAACGACATTTTTCACTTTCCCCCACAAGTTTACTTAACTAAGATGACAGAATGGCCACAGTGTTTCATAACGTACAAAAACCTTAACAGAAGTAAAAATGCCTATTATAAAAAGGAAAATATGTTGCTGTATATGTTTTGATTAAAGACCTGGGAGGAATGCTTAACTTTTGTAGAAGACATAATTATAATAATTTTTTTAGTTGATTGTGCTTGTAGTCTGAGAACTTTTATTTATAATTCACTGATTAAAATATTGATTTAATTGAAACCGTTTCTCGTTGAAATCAGATTACATGACAAAATAACTCAATTGTGCAAAAATACACACACACTCTCCGGCCAGCACGGCGTTCCACAGCTTCTCCGTGATGTAGTCCGTGTGCTGCGAGTTCTCCAGTGCCAGGTAGAACTGGTAGCGGCGCAGAAGGCGCGCCACGCTGCCGCCGCCCCTGTGGAGCATCGTTCGCTCCAAACACGTCCACGTGGACCAGCCAGCGCAGCTGCTGGTAGAAGCCCACGCGGGCGTGACTGGCCGAAAAAAAATTGAAAATTATTTAGGTGCAGAATGTAAGTTGTGATGGAAATTTTAAAACACTGAATCAGACGTACCCGTCTAGACCCGCCAAGCTTGTAATGAGCAGCTAAAACACAACTAACAAGTTAAGTTAAGAAGTTAAAATGCTTAATTAACGAAAATTGGCAATATAAAATATTTCTATGATATGGAACAGTCAGCTAACGCTTCACAACAGCAAAAAAAGCTCTACTTTTATCAACTTACCGTAGAAAACTCTTCCGAAAACACAGAGAATGCACTACGTCCAATGCTGGAACTGCTGGTGTTTGGAGCTATTAGCAGCTCCACGCTTCTTACTATGGAAGTCAATGGGAGTGTCCGAACTCTCTCTATGGCGCTGATTCTAACATTAGCTTCTAATGAGTGACAGTGGAGACAGCTTATCGCACAAGAGATCCAAACAACAGAGAGCCAATCAAGTGTTGGTGGGCAGTCTAAACTCAGAGAAGCTTCAGCTTGAGCGGTTGGATTCCGCTTGGTCCTAGTGCTGACAATTTTGGTGTAGTGTAGCAGAACATTGTTTTTGGACAGTAAAAAGTGCAGGGGACCAAATTCGGACATTTAAAAGGTGCAGGGGACATATCCCCTGTGCCCCCCCCAAAAAAATTACGTACGTGCTGCTGATATACTGTGACTACATTTAGAGTATTTTGCATTTTGAAAATTGATGTAAACTGAAGATTCTAAGTTTCTAAATATGGATTTAGCGAAATAATACACATCTGATTATGGTGCAAAATAATCTGTTAATTAGGCGACCTGTTACACTTCTGTAAAATAAAATAGTCCTTTGAAACATGACTGTATAATCCATAAATTCCCATAACCATTCTGTCATTTTATGTTTGGAGAATACATTTATTTTTTTCTGCTGAAAGCCAACCATTCTGGAGAATAACTGCCTGGCTAACTCTCGGGTTTATGGGTCCCATGATTTCCATAAAAGTGCTTTGAACATGTGGTGCCAAATGTGTTACGAATGATGTGGAATATAAAGAGTCATTTTGGCTCCTCCAGTTAGGTGCTTACGTACTTGAGATGGAGCATTTATGCAGCTAATGGTTGCATCAGTACGCGTTTAAATTAAAGAGAGATGTGTTTTTAAATACCCAACAAAGAATTGCTAATGGCCAATTCTGTTAAAACTGGAAGAAAAAAAAGTAGTCCATGATAGTGGAGTGGAAGGATGGTGACCCAAGCTTTACAAACAAGATCTAAAAAAGTGTGCATTTATATACAGCCCTCTTTACACTTATACCCCTAAATCAAATGGAATTGGATTTGGAGTTCACCGGTCTACATTTATGTACCAGACCAAAAATTTCATATGTATTGCCTTAAATTCTCAGTAGGATTTTGGTTTAGACTTTGACTGGGCATTTTACTATTTCTTTAAGCATTCACCAGCTGTCCAGCTGGATGGTGAACCACCACCCCAGCGATAAGTTTAAAAGGGAGTCCCTTAGCGTTTTCCTAATCTTGAAAAAGAACATCTGCACATCATGATCCTTTTATGTTTAGGATTGTAGTTTCAGGTTGATGTACTGTGTACTTCCACACAGTGGCATTTACTCTTTGCATTCTGAAAAAAGTAACATTTTAGCCTTAGAACCTTCTCCCATGTTTTGCTGCACCTGAAACAAAGGCTGTGGCAAAAAAAATAACAAAAATCTGCTTAATTTACTCTAGTAGCATATTCCATGTTCAGTTTATTGTTGAGCATTTAAAAGTAAAAAAATAAAAAAGGATCACAGTTGGAAGATAAAAGAAAAACTTTTTGATTTTAAGTCAAATCTGTGAGGCCTTTGATCACTTCCAACGATGAAACTTTGGCATGGGTAGGAAAACATTTGCACACCACTGATCTTAAATAAATGATAAGGTTAATTATCAGCGAAATCAAGGAAATTTTAACAAAAATCATCTTCAAAATGCTTGACAATCATATTTGAATGACATATTTTAGGTAATCCTCTGAAATAGAGTACATGGATCAATTATTAAAGAAAGACTAATATATAGGCTTACAAATGATTAAAGGTAAAAAGAGAGCACTGCGCCCTCTGCTGGCTGAGTTGGGCTACTGACAGCTGTGAAGGGAAAAGTTCAATGAGTTCAGTCCCTCTCCTTGTGTGGTAGATTTACTGACAGAGGCTCAGATCTGAGTGGAAGTCGCACCTTACATACATGAAGATAATATGAAAATTAAATCAATGCAAAAAAAATTTCTGATAGTACTTGCTGTCATGCAGAACATGTTTCCAACTAGGGTATTTGTTTTGTTTTTTCTCAGGAGATGGTCGATTGGTTCAACGCCATCAGGGCGGCACGGTTCCACTACCTGCAGGTGGCCTTTCCTGGAGCGAGTGATGAGGAGGTGAAAAAGATGCAGTGTAATCAAACACATTTTCTGGACGCCAGGCTTACAGTTTTTAAAGCCACCCTCAGTGATCTTGGTCCATTATGTGCTTGTTTTCAATTCCCAGTAAACCTTACTTTGACACTACATTTCCCTGAATTTTTTTGTTTTTTCCGGACTGAACAGTTTGGAAAAAAAATAGCGCAAGATGGAAAAATGAAATTGAATTTATGTTGATTTATGATAATGTTTAAGTTTTATTGTTTGTAAAAAATTCAACTACATCATTTTTTTTCTTTCTAGCTAGTACCCAAACTGACACGCAACTTTATGAAAGAAGGCTTCATGGAAAAAACTGGCCCAAAGGTTTGTATTGACGACACTGGACATACTGAAAGTAAATCAATACAATTTTATGTCAGAGTGTTCATCAGGGCTCTGCGTAAGGCCCACTTTTTTTTTGCAAAATGTATAACCATCAGTTGCTTCAACAGATTATTCATGTATTTTAAACAACATCTACCACTTAAACCCTCAAAACTGAAACGCACCCTCATGTCTCTGAGAACCACTTTGGTGCCAGACCATGAAGACACTGGAACACAAGCAGACATCATCAGAGTTCAAAATGAATTAAATCAAGGTGTCAGGATTTTTTAGCTTTCAGCTTTTTTCATACCTTCTCCATCCTTCACACTCTGCTGTAGCACACAGAGGTCTTTAAGAAGAGGTGGTTCACCATGGATGACCGGCGTCTCATGTATTTCAAAGACCCGCTGGTGAGAAGAGACCCGATCCTTCCGGATCTTTTAGAGGCCTGACTTGTTGGACTCACAGGAGCTCCATGTGTCCGCCACTCTCTGTCCCACAGGACGCCTACGCTCGAGGGGAGGTGTTCATCGGCAGCAAGGAGAACAGCTACACCGTCCTGGCCGGCTTGCCCCCGTCCACGCAGGGCCACCACTGGAACAATGGCATCACCATCGTCACGCCCGACAGGAAGTTCCTCTTTGCCTGCGAGACCGAAGCGGAGCAACGCGACTGGATCGCAGCTTTCCAGAGGGTCATCAATCGACCGATGAAGCCGCAGGAATATGCAGGTTTTTGTTTGGAATATAGGAGATGGTAGCACTTTACCAAAAGTCTCCCCTTATAGGTGATCAAAAATAGCCTATAGATATGTTATTAATTTGTCTGTTGGTGTTTACTATACTTTCATTAATGGTGAGAAAGTGTTACAACTGAGCTGTTTTTTGCCTAATAGTGACTCAAAGCAGCTCCTCTGTATTTTTTTCATTTACTTTTGATATATTAAACATTTCAGACTAAGTGCAACCTTGTGTGCACAATTGGCATTTGTAAAATATATTTTTGAACATGTAACTTTGTACTGCGTTATAAGCATCTGTAAGAATGCAAAACTGTCAACTTATCAACAATATATTGGTGAACACAGTTTAGCTCCCTATTTCTAAGGAAACCAGCTGGTTTTGTGTCTTTCTTGCCCCTAATTAATGCAATAATCATGTATAAGGTGTCAAAAGATGTGGGTAAAGATGGGTAGAGTTGTTGTCTTGCGATCAGGCTGCCCCCTGTCACATTTCAATATGCCCCACTGCAAAACACTTAACCCCAAGTTGCCTACCAATCCATAGATCGGTGGTGACTGTGGCTTTAGTGTCAAGTGCTTTTAGTTTGATTAGAGAAAGCAAAGTCCATTTACCATTTTATTTAACATATATATATATATATATATATATATATATATATATTAATTAACTGTGCTTTTTGTATTGTATTGTGGCGTGGTACCTACAGTAGGATATATGTAGTCTATATATGGTAAAAATACCTAGGAATTGGCAAAAACATCTGCAGGTCTCAGCTGAGACTAGTGATCAGAAATTGGTCACAAGTCTCTCATCGGTGCATCTCTAAGACATTTTGGATGAAAAATTGTCAGTCCGATTACTAATTTCTGGGGGGGTTTTCTGGGTATTTTTTCTATTCTTTATTTCAGTGGAGGCCCATTTCAAACATAAGCCTTGAAGCCGGCAACAAGTCCAAAGTCATCTGGACCGGCCCAGTCAGAGAGACCAGAGACGGCCCCTGCAACGCACAACAGGAGGGGAGGAATCGGGGTCATATCTGGGTTAGGAGGAAGTTATTGGAATGTGCTAAGAAATCGGAAGACTATAAGGACATTAGTCAACGTTGGCTTGATCCACGGTGGAAGAGTAAAGATGATGTCTTAACTTTGTACTGTACATTACCCCCACCCCATCACCCATGTGGACCCTCGTCCGTATCGAGCCCCCCTTTCATCTTGTGAATGGTTCTCTCTGCCTGTGATCCAACATCACTAAGTAATCTAGAGTCATGTCACTGGTTGCTTAACGAAGAAAGACACATTAATTTATTGAATGTACAGTTTTCGACCGCAGTGTCTTAACCGTGCGTGCGTGGAACTGTCATGTTTTCATCGAAGACTCTGCGAGGTCGAACCTCTTGCGCTGAAACCCTGGTACACCTGAATTCAACAAAGTGCTGTTAACAACAACCATGCCTACAAGCTAAACTTGCACACAAAAAGCTCAGTGAACACCGCCACTGTTAACGGCGCTGGGGCAGGCCGAGCTGCGTCGAGCCAGGGTTCTTTTACGACCGTACAGCCGCGCCCCTTATTTATTTGTATCGTCAAACTTACCAAGTGATTATGGGATGATAATTTTTTGTCGCTTTCGTGGATTTGTTAATACGTGGTTGAATGTGTTGAGCACTCCTATAACTGATGTGTTTGTTCTTTGCATCTTGTTTCAGAGGCACACTGTTCATTCTTGCATCTTCGTGCTAAATAAATTTAAGAAAGTCCTAACTTGAAAACACAGGAGGCAGCACTTATATGTTCCTATTGTTTTATGTGTCTTAAAAGCCACAGCACGACAAGTTCCAGATTATTAAAATAATAGTCAATTCTGTTATAACCCCTCTGGGCCACCTCATGTTTGGCCTATGATTGCTGCGTCTAAATTCAAGGGCTGCATACTTCGAAGCACCCGGCCTATCATTATAGAGGAACCAGTTTTTTCAAAAGATTTAGTTGTTATAGTTCCCCCTTTGTTTTTTCACAATGTTGGGAAATGTTGCCGACATGCTTAAACTGAGATTATTCCTAATTTGTCAAGCAGATGGCGATATTAAACTATACACAGTTACTCCTCCCAAATTAGAATGAGATTTTAGCCCAAAACTAATGAAAGTGAAACAAAGAATTGTATTTCAACATCCCGAAGGGCAGAAATGAAACTCGTTGTCACTAAAGTTGGAATGTCTGAGAGGAAATTACCAGAAACTCGAAATATTTAAAGAAAGACTTCAAAGCTGCACATCTTTTGAGATCATAGTTCCTCTAATTGCATCCCTTGTTATGGAAAACCGTATTTTTCGACATCGCATGTAAACTGATCTCTCGAAGATCACGGCTTTCAGGTCATGCAGCTGGTGATGTGAAACCAAAGCTGCCACATCTTACCATTTACAGAGGTAGTATGTGTTAGATATAACCTGCAGATCTGATATAACTGTGTTCTGCTCATCCTACAAAACTGTACAAATTCATTTAGATACATTTTCATATTAGTTGCCTCTGATCAGTGGATCTCTTAGATTATACAGTAATAATAGGATTAAAAACAGGTTTAAGGTCAACCTCTAGAGGTGGATCCAGGGCCCTGTTTTGTACTGGCAGGTTACACTTGCATCAGTTAAGGTCAACGTTCACTATTCAGTTATAAGAAGACTGTGTAAAGATTTTACATCTGGGAGAGTTATCTTAGAGTCTTAAGAGTAATGAAAAAATAAAGAAATAATAAGAACACTAATTCTTAAAATCACAAAATCTGCTTTGAACAAGCAATATTCATCTTTATTCAGTTCGGTCTGACTTGTCGTATTTTATGTTGTGTTTAGGAGGAGATACTTGCAACATTCAACACAGTCCATTGATTGAGAAACAAAAAATATTACTGGTTGCAACAATCACAGGTAATACTAGAAATACTAATTCACACTAATATGACGGCATGTTAGGCGTTTGGATTTAACCCAGCCTACTTGTTAAAATTCCCCATTGATTTTCCATTGAATGTGCGAACACAAATCACCAACTCAATCAAGTGAACAATACATATTTCTTTTCAGAGTGTCCTTGCCACCCCATGACAGAGATGCCCTGGGTCGTGAGCCATATCACTAACAGCCTTCTCAACAGTTTAGTCAGCTGCTTTCACCTGTGGATTCAAACAGTCATCCTTTAGTGTAACATCTACTAACCAGCAGTCAGACTTCTCCTTGTCTGGTGTATATTCGAACATGTTCCAGTGGAAAGAAAAGCGGGTTAAGCAACTGCTGGTTGGACCCGCCACCTAATGACCTCCCTCTCTAACGCAACCTTCCACGGGATTCCAGCCAGTACAAACACGTGAACGTGTAAATGCCTCTTCTGTCGAGGTGTGGCGTTGTTGTTGTTGTCGTTGGCCGACGGGTTTTCTTGGTAAACTGCTGAGACAGAGGCCCAGTGAGAGGTAGGTGCCAGGCTGGACCTACACAGGAAAACGGTCACGGACCTGTGGCTAAGCAAACCGCTTGTGTTTGTTCTGCATCTAATGCATCCAGTCAGTCATTGGAACTAGGAAAAAAACATCCATTACCAGTCAGATGGACATTTGTGAAAGACTATAAAGTTATATATATATATGTATATACACACACAAAAGAAATAGAAAATGGAAAAAAAACATAAGTCTGAATATGTATTTCCTCCATTGAACAAAATGGAATCAATTTGTATTTCAGAGATGCCATCAATTGTGTCTCCAAATTCCTCTATTTAGTGCTTTATGAAAACCTGGTTCAGCTGTTCAGTTTAACACATATAGGTGTTCGGAATCTGGGTCCAAGCAGACTGCAAGCAGTTCAAATGGAGCACAAAATACCATACAGAATACATTATCTATCTTATACGTGTAGAATGCCTTTAACCTTTGATAATATATGATTAAAACCATTGGATGCATAAATGTAATCTAGGAATTGTTTTGTTTTATATATTATGTGACACTGAAATGCTTTGCAACAAGTCACATCTTTCAAAAGCCATCACAACCGTTTTTTATTGAGTAAAGGGCCCACAATATACAAGAAATAGTAAAAGAAAGATACAAAAAAAACTTTTTCTATGAGATCACTGTAAGCTTACAGAGACCACTGTCAATTAGCATAGAGTATGATTTTTTTTCTCCCTGGTTTCTTAGTTCCCTCTGTTTAGGTTTACATCTACAGTCGAAAACATTCCCAGTTGACTTTTAAACACACACACACACAAATGATTAGAAATACTTGCAAAGAGGTCCACTTGAACCAGATGTTTTACTGTTTGAGATGTGGCAATCGCTTATGTGAGTACCACGTCATCTAGGGTTCCCAAACTTGCTGATATTTTTGGTACACTAGTAAATTTAAGTGAGAGATACTGTCCTCATATAAAGTCACAACTGATTCCTGGACTGTGTAAATGACTGTTCAAATATTCTTAAAAAGGTTCAACCTTACATGTTGTTTCATTTAATTGCATGTTGTTTACATGTACTTCGGCATTAAACCTTATCTAGTCTAGATTGTTCTTGTAAAATAGGACTATTGATAAATCAATATAACTTTATATCTTCATTAGATATAATTTATTATGATAACATCATCGCATTTCCATTGATGGTAAGCAAAGCAGCTATCAAACAATCCTTGTGCATGATACGTACAAAATGTCCTGCGGCAAATGTCTTGATATCGTAACCTAAAATGTTAGGTGAAAAAAAAAACGCATCAGAAAATGTATTGAATCCCAAATGAATTTAATGACCAGCACCCATTTGGATGTGAAGCGTAATCACAAACTGAAAATAGCATAAAAGAGCATAACTCAACATATCTAGCATCTTATCATATCCACGTCAATCTACGCAATCAAGAAATTTTCAATAGCACTTACGGGAAGCGGGAGAACTGCTAAATTAAGAGATCATTACTTGTCTTGACAACAGAATATGCACAAACCATTTACAGCATATTCATCATAAATAAAACTGTCTCAAACACACGTAAACCTTTTCACTCAGCCAGTATTTGGAATATACTTTTTTGGGGGGGGCGGGGTACAGAACAGAATTTTATTGATCTTCCCCTTTAAGAGGTTCAATTTAAAAGTTCACATCAGTCTAGAGATTTCTCTTCCATGACAATTGTTTTTTTTCAGATCTTACGCTAAAATATCTAGGTAGGTTTGTGACTAGCGTTCAGGTCCTGCCAAGGCCTGGAGAGTGTTGCGTAGACAGGCTGTTCCCAAAAAGAGGGAGGACTGTGCGGAGGTGGTGCCAAGGCCAGGCCGTTGATAAGCGGTGTGGCGTACGACCTGCGGGAGGAGTGGAAGTACGGATACTGGTACAGGTTTGCGGGGTAAGCTGAAAACGCGCTGTAGAGACTGGCGTTCTGAAGGTCAGCGTAGTCCGGCGGATTAGGAGGATACGTGGACGAGGGGGAGGAAGTGCTAAAGCCTGAGCCAAGAGCGGTGTACTGTGGTTTGGGTGAGGATGGAGGAGGAGGAGTAGAAGAAGACGGTGAGGAGCTGTAACGGCCCGGGCTCATCTGCTCCATTTTGATATGAGTACTTTGGTAGCTGTCCATCCTTCCCGAAATCCCATCGGATGTTCCGGTTGAACAGTTGCTGATGATGTCGGAGTGTGTTTGGGTGCTCTGGGGGAAGCATGATCCAGACTGGCCGCCGGTTTCCGTCTGGGCCAGGAGAGTTGCACCATGGCTATTGGGAGGCAGGTACTGGTCCAGCTCATGTACGTCGAAGCCATCCATTGTGTCAATGACGTCCGTGCTGAGCTCAGAAAAGTCCACGTTGCTGAAGTCGATGTTTCGGTTGGAAGGAATGGCGGAGCTACTGTCCACAGGATGTTGGCCCTCATGCTTGTTCCCCGTGTGGAGCTCCGTTTTAGGGGTAGTTGGAGGAGTTGGAGGACCATGAAGATGACCTGAAACGCAAAAGAAACCCAAAAAAAAACAACAGTCATCTTTTTTGCTTTTACAAGGAACTTTGTAATCGTCCCGAGTTTCTAATCCCATCACCTGGCCAGTCTGGATTGTAGTTGTTGGGTGTCTCTTCTAAGCCATCTAGCTGGGCCAACCCAGCTTCAGTCTTATTTAACCCCTGCTGCTGATGGTAGTGTTGTTGTTTCTGGACCAGCCTTGGGTCCCCTTGGTCCGGTTTAGCGCTTTTACGTCTTCGAGGCTGGTACTTGTAGTCTGGATAGTCTCTCTTGTGCTGCAGTCTCAGCCTTTCAGCCTCCTCAACAAATGGCCCTTTCTCTGTTTCAGAGAGAAGCCTGACAAGGGCAGGAAGAAGTGAGTGGAAGGTGCATTATCCCTTCGAAATGGACTAAGCCGCTTTATTGCTTGCAGACTGTGATCCGTTGGACCCCAAAACTCCTCATGTGCATGCAGAAAACAAACGTGTTAAAGTATAAAACACATACTGAAAAAACATAAATGATCTTTTTTTTGTAGATTGGTTTACTAGCAATAATATCAGTGTTGTTTGTTTTGTTTGGTTGTTTTCCTATGATTTAGATCAGGAAACATTTCATTATGTGTTAAACACACCCTATATCAACATTTGCACTTTCCCCAACCTCCTTGATTGATTCTGCTTTCCAAACCTTTACATATAAAAGTATAATTTAGTTGCACCAGCAGTTGGTCATGATTTGGGGATGCCAAAATCATGGAATATTCCTGAACCCACTCGCTGCAACATTGGGCGTTGTTTGCAGACAGGCTTCAGTTGTGGCCCTTTCCACACTGATACCCTGTCAATCTATATTTCTATCTTGGAAAAAGGTGACACCCTATTACCACAAAGCGATGGAGGTAATAGGGAGACTTGCTTTCAAATCTCAAGGTTGAACAACTTAAAAACTTATTTCATCTGACTCAGTTTACATGGAAAACATTGTAGAGGTGATTAGCAAAAAAAAAAAAAAAAGTGAAAATCGATGTTGATTAACATTTTGTGGCTTTTCGGTGATGTAGCAGTCCTTCTATGCCACCAAGAAGTCACTGGTCTTTCTCTAGAATACTTTTAAGCTGAAAAACAAAGACAGAAGGTTCTGCCTGAAATAACAATACATTAGGTTTTGGCTCTGTAATTGTTTAAACTTATTTTTAGGACAGAAAACCTTACTTAAACTCATAAGCAAATCCTAAAGTGTGCACTCTTTGCATAGACTCCTTGTTTCATAGTAATCGCAATATAAGATTATGAGTGCTTCCCATCTGGCTAAGCCTTAAGAAACTTTCTGGAGCCTCTGGCCAGAGAGCTTAAAATGATCCTGACCCTATAAAAAAATCCTGAAACCAAAGTTCTCATAAAACTATCATCTATTTTTACTAAATAACATCTAGGTGGATTTGTTCTCTGTTCAATATTACTGTACAATTAAGCTCCACAAAAAGGGATTTATTTCAGAATAATTTCACCACAACTGTAAATATATTTTTGCTTTGTTTGGGGGTTTTTCTCTAAAAATAATAAAACAATAAAAGCTTATCCACCCACCTCCACAGCTTGCCCAGCGTCTTGCTGAGCTCCGCGTTGTGCAGATGAGGATGCTGCTCCGCCAGCCTCCTGCGCGCCGCCTGCGCCCACACCATGAAGGCGTTCATCGGCCTCTTCACGCGAGCTTTCCTCCTCTCCCCCCTTCCCCCCTGACTGGGCACGGGCACCAGAGACCAGTCGTAGCCATTCAGCACCTGAGACACGGCGTCCCGGATGCAGGCTGGAAAGCGCTCGCCCTGCGCGGAGAGAGGAGCATCAGCCCCAGCAGTTGAGCCGCATGCCTCCTGGACCCGGTCCGGGCCATTCGGGGGCGTAGAGCCGTCCCTGCTTAGTGGACTGCACGGATCATCAGCCAGTAAGCTGTGCGCCATAATTTAGAGCTCTCCAAGTGCGCAAAGGCGCGCAGCTCCCGGCCTTGGATCTCCGCGTTCCTTCACTGAAACGATCTGTTCAGAGGTTTCCATTCCCTGACGCACCCCCCCTACAAGCTGATCCTTGTAAGCTCTGCATTCCCTCCTCCCATCATGGTCCATTGGCTTGCATAAAACATCAGAGACCTCCTTTTTTACGCAAAAAAACAAGGAGGGAAAGAAATTGGGAAATTCAAAGTTAGACCATGGAAATGATTAAAAATATTTTTTAATTGTTTGGCACAAATATTTCCAATACACGTGCATTTGGTTTCTGTGCTAAGGATTGAGTCTAACCTTTTATATACTTTTTGTGATATTCAGAATATGCAAGTATTTTCTTTGAGGGCCAAAAAGTAACTCAAAAACTCCAGTAACTTTTTTAACACTAACTTTTTTTCTAACGGTTAAACAGAACTAATTGTACCTGAGTGCAAATTACATGTGAAAAACAAAAAAATCTCTCACCATGACAGTTCAATATTTACAGAATTTTGAAGTAAAATAACAGAAAAATTAGCAAGTAATAGTCATATCAACAAATGCAGAATTCCTTCGAAATATGACATAGTAGTAACTATAAATGTTGATTAGATCTTTAAAAGGTTATTTTTCTGGAGTGAAAACTGAAAACTTCTCTGAATTTATGACTGATTTTGATCTTAAAAAACTAAATTTATTCAGAGACTTACTGTAAATGACAAATGACTTGTCTGCATTAATGTGGTGGGTGATACTGAGGCAGTGGTATTGATGTGCAAGTCTGGAAAGTGAGAGTCCGTTAGCCGAGTCCTCACACGGCTCTTGTTTAAGTTCATAACAGAGATTGTCTTCTCACACAAACACGTCGACCCAAACAAGCTTAGCCTTTTCTTTCCAAATGCGTGAATCTCTCTAAACCTGTCCTTATCCAGCTGTTGGTAAAAATTGCCGAGAGAAAGCTGCTGGTGCAAACCGTGGCTCTCAGCATCACACTGCAGCTCAATGACCTCCAGCTGCACATGGTCTGGAGCATCATCTGTGTCCACGAACTGTTTAAAAACAGCCACTGTCTCTTTACTAATGAGGCAGACACAGTTGTTGCATATTTCAGTGAAGAAATAGTCCTCGCAGTCAACTTTTCTTTTTATTTGTTGATTGTCGTCATTTTAGAAAATTGGGGGGAAAGAGTCTAACGGGCTCCTGCCCTCTAGTGGGTAAATGGGGAACATCATTTAGTGTGTAAGCTAAGCCGTTTGCAGGTAACAGTAGCCTACTTCTGCCCAATGTATTAATTCTACGTGCGGGCCAGACATTTTTGATTCTATGACAGAGGCTGCGGGCCGGATAAAATTTGACCACGGGCCGCATTTGGCCCCCGGGCCGGACCTTGAGCATATTGGCTCTAATTTGTGTGTCTTGTGCATCTCCGTTTTATTGGTGACCGCTGCCTCTCAACATGACAGAGGAACACTGTCTTTTGACAATTCCTCAGGGAAAATTAAAGCACAACAAAAGAGGGGAAGTCCCTGTGAAAGGTTATCTCAATTAATGCTTAATGCAAAATGTTATTTTATGCTGCACGGCTAAAGCAAAGTAATCATCGGTGAATACTGACATGATTAGGAAATAGTGTTAATATTTGCTGATTTAAAATCTTATTACAAAATTTTACATTTACTGTTTTAATGTCTGCATGGCATATAACTTGTGATATGTTTCCTTTTGGATTCAACAAATTTCACTATGTTTTCCTGAAGTGCCCTGCATATTCTACATTTACATTTACATTTAGGCATTCAGCAGACGCTTTTATCCAAAGCGACTTACACAAAGAGGGTTTAACATTGAACTACGACGCAATTTATTCAGGTACCTGCAATATGCTAGGAGTAGGTAAACACAGAAGTCCCAAGTACTATACATTGAGTCCTAAATAATATCGGGGGGGGGGGGGGGGTAATAAGTGCATTTAGATCTTTCAGGGCAATAGACACTCTCGGAAGGGCTAGGTCTTCAATGATTTTTTGAAGGTGGAAATAGAATTTTATGCTCTGATAGTGCATGTAAGGTCGTTCCACCAGCGAGGAACCGCAAATGAGAAGAGTTTAGATTGACCTGCACAGGGCCTTGGTCGCGTTAGTTGGCGCTCCTTGGAGGAACGGAGCGGGCAGGCAGTGACGTAAGGCTTTAAGAGGGTGTTGAAGTAGATGGGCGCTGATCCATCAAACACTTTGTATGCCAGCGTTAGTGATTTGAGTTCAGTGAAAAGGGGTGTGACATGCGATCGCTTTGGCTGGTTGAAAACCAAGCGAGCTGCAGCATTCTGGATCATCTGTAGCGGTCTCACAGCTCAGCCGAAGACCTGTTAGGACGGCGTTGCAGTAGTCAAGGCGGGAAATGACCAACGTCTGAACTAGGAGCTGTGTCGCATGTTGAGTTAGATATGGCCTAAACCAGGAGTGTGCACTGCCTTAAATGCCCATGTCTGCCAGCTTGGTAAGTAGGATGCTGTGTTTTACAGTAGAAAATGCAGCTCAGAGGTCGAGTAGGATGAGAACTGATGATTGACCTGTCGCTTTGGCTTCTTTCAGCGATTCCGTTACTGACAGGAGTGCCGTTTCGGTGGAGTGACCGCTCTTGAAGCCTGATTGATTAGAGTCAAGGAGGTCATGTTGGGAGAGAAATTTCGTCACCTGCCTTGACTCAGCTCTTTCCTTGATTCTAAATAGGAAAGAGAGGAGGGAGACTGGTCGGTAGTTCTCCACTTGGGTGAGGGCTAGGGAGGGTTTTTTGAGTAAGGGACTTACCTGGGCTTGTTTGAAGGCGGTGGGGAAAGATCCAGTAGATAGTGAAGCATTGATCACATGAGTGGCTGCTGTCACAACGGTTGGAGCTATGGCTTGCAGGAGTGTGGTGAGAATAGGATCCAGAGTGCAAGATGTAGGGCGGCTGCCAGTGAGAAGCTTTGATACCTCATCCTTGGTGAGAGGGGTAAATGAAGAAAAGGAAGCAGTGGGTTCAGGAGCGCTCAGAGGAAGGACCAGTGAGGAAGGGTGAGCTGTGGTCTGTGTAGATGGGTCAGAGAACTGACTGCTGATCGCTGCCACTTTGTCCGTGAAGAAGTTGGCAAAGGAATCTGCTGTGAGGTTGGTTGCAGGAGGAGGAGGTGGTGGGTTTAACAGAGACTTGAAGGTAGAAAATAGCTTCAGAGTGTCGGTAGCGCTGTGGATCTTGTCCTGATAGAACTCTTTCTTTGCAGTGCTGACGCTTGATGAGAAGGATGAGAGCAGCGTTTTGAGGTGTGACAGATCAGAAGGGTCCTTTGATTTGTGCCATCTTCTCTCCGCAGCTCTGAGGTTTGTGCGCATCTATCTAAGGGAGTCAGTCAGCCATGAGTGTGACTGCATGGGTCTTGCAGGTTTGGTGATCATTGGGCACAAACAATCTAAGCAGGAACTCAGTGTTGAGCAGAGGGACTCTGTGGCATCATTTACCTCCAGAGATGAGAAAGTGCTACGGGGTGGAAGAGCAGAGGTTACAAGTGCAGAGAAGTGGGCAGGAGACAAGTTCCGGAGATTGCATCGAAAGGAGAAAGTGGGAGGGTGTGCAGTGGGTAGTAGATGGAGACCAGCATCAAGCTGAATAAGGTGTAGAGGAGTAACTTTAAGTGAGTTGGTCATGCAGTGTCTTCTTAAAACAAGATCAAGTACTTTATCGGCCCTGTGAGTTGGGGGGCTGCTTACCCACTGGAGATCAAATGAGTTAGTTGGCAAGAAGAAATCTGCGGCATGAATGTCAAAGTGAATGTTCTTATCACCAAGGACAAGCAGAGGACAGTCATGCTCAGGGATGGAGGAGAGCAGGGAGTCTAGATCTTCTAGGAAGTCACCCAATTGACCCGGGGGACGATATACAACAACCACTTACAACCACATGTTCTCCGCTCTCTACATATGAACTTTTTTTTAATAGTTGTGTTTATGTATTTTAATAATTGTCTAAATATAGCTCAGGCAAAACAATAGATTTGGTTGTTTAATTCATTATTGTATCTCATTATTAATAAAAACTGTTTTTTCAAAAATGTTATTCATCCGTTTTTAATCCGAACAAATGTAGGTAAAAATATTTCCCTTTATATGTTATTTTGATTTGCTTTGAAAAGCATACGGCCAAGCTAATGTTAAAATGATTTAAAAAATCTGTTAATAATAATAATAATAATGATTATAACCATTTTTTTACTTTGTTTTGTTCTCATGATGTTTACCTGGCCCCATACAAGGCTTTGTAAAAGGGGAGGAAGTATTGTTTAGGGCAGAAATGTTAACATTTTATATGTTGATTTTTTACATTTCACATCAACAAATAAATGTATGTAGTTGTCACACATTTACATACATGTGTATGTAAATGTATGTAGTTGTCACACATTTACATACATGTGTATGTAACTTGACATATTTCACTGATGAAATGAAGGATTAATATTATA
>JAVLVB010000001.1:9485896-9504808 GCA_032876305.1 Orestias chungarensis | reverse complement strand
ATATATATATATTTAGCAGTGTAAATATCAGATTAAGTTACAACATTTTTCTTGTTCACTTCCGGGTGCGTGTGTCACGTGACGGCGGGCTCCAGAAACATGGCCGCCGCCACTGCTGCTGCACGGGGGAGCTCAGTGAGGAGGAGACATCTGGACGTCAAGAAGACTGAGGAGGCGGACGGGCCTTCCCGCGTCTCAGAGGATGGAGCTGTTCCCGGCAGAGACTCTTGGACACAGAAGCAGCCGGTCTCTCTACAGCCAGGGACTTTCTGGCTTACTCGTCTCGTGCTGCTGCGCTCAGTCGCCTTTATTTACTGTTGAGTTTTGTTTTCTTCTTCTTCAGACACCGAACGTGTTCGTGTATTTGTGCTTCCCTTTGCTAATCTTCAAAACACGTCCCAGTAAACTATTAAAACTATTAAACACAGGGTGCTGGTGTTGACAGCAGCTGCTATCAGACTGCAGTTATATTTAGAAGTGAAGGTTCTCACGGTTCTACGTTGTTGTGTTACTAAAAGTTGTTGTTTTGATTTATTTAGGACATTTCAGGTCAGTTTTCGTTTTGTAACCTCGTGATAATCCAAATAGTTTTTAAGGGAGATGATCAATATCTGTTTTTATAAATTATGGCTCTATTAACATAGATCAAACCTTTGTTGAAGTAAAACTTGTAAAACCAGATGTGCTTACAATTGTTTTCTGCTTGTGTGCTGCTGTTCAAAAATTAAAGGCGTTAACTTTTGATCTAACCTGCAGGAGATGGGAGTTTTCTGCTTATATAATTCTGTTCCCAGTTTACAACACAATACGTTCATGTTTCCATGTTGTTTTTTTCATTATTCTAGTTGTGGCCTTCACAGTTGCTTACAACCAGAACAAGCAGCTGATTGGCCAGAATGGCTTGATGCCATGCAAGAGCTACCTGAACAGCGTCAAGCGCTACGTGGGAGGAAAGATCGGCGCGGCGGCGCTGGCCTACACGCCTTCCGTCCTGTGGTTCTTGGACTGGAGCAGCATGGACGCCAACCTGGATGCCGTTGCCTTGCTAGGCATGGCGTTGTCTGGGTTTGTCCTGGTGACGGGGATGGCCAACATGGTGATCATGGTGACCCTGTGGGTGCTTTATCACTCCCTGGTCAATGTCGGACAGCTGTGGTGAGTTTGAGATGCCAAACCCCTTTAAAAAAACAACAACAACTGTCTAATCAGGTCATTTCGCTACATAACGCAGATTTGAATATGTTTTAACATTTTAGCCAAGAGATCCTACTAAAATACCAAAGCAAAGCTCATGTCTGTGTATTTCATAATCTCTTTACATTTGGTCATTTATTTGCTTTTGTTTGAGTTGTATAAACTTTTCTAAAATTACATGAAATGCTGATGATCTTGTTTTCGTTTTATCTTTCTAGGTACTCCTTTGGTAAGTTAACATCATACCAGTTCTGCCACTGCCCCCCCTTGTTTTTCCCTTCTCCAAAAGAAACCTTAAACTGTTCAATCCTTTAAGATCGTATAATTATCTCAAAATAATGTTATAATATATGTTTTTGACAGTTTTTAGTCACATTAAACTTTTCTTTATTTTTGATCTATGCATAAAGTTTATGGATTTCATATTAGTGAGCCATGTGAGTCTTCATAATAATAGATAGGGAGCCAATAATAGACAGATTTGTGTTTTCTCAAACAAACAAACAAACAACACATAATTTTAGAAAGATAGAAAATGTCTTGCAATAAAATTACAGTAAAGCAAAAACTGTTAAAAATATGTACTAATACCGCCTCCACGTTTTCGATTTTAAAGTCCTATTTATGTAAACTAACTGCTTATTAAAAATGAACTCGATCATTGATGAATATATCCACGTTTCATTGTATTTGTTCAGGCGTTCAGCTTTGTTACCCTGAAGTTCTGGTAGAAAACTTTACACGATGCAGACGCTCTGTCTGCACAAAGAAAGAATCATCTTGACTCGTTGAATGCTTGACGTAGCTAAAAACGGACAAAAGTCTGAAATATTGCACCCTCTGCTTCTTTTTGAGTACTTGACGTACTTGTCTATCTCTAAAAGTTATTTAACACACACACACACACACACACATATATTAGGAGCATTGTTTGCTCTGCTTTACTTTAGAAATGTGCTTTCATGTTCAGGCTGGGAGAGCCAGCTGTTGGAAACGGGCTTTCTGGCTATTTTCCTGTGTCCAGTCTGGACTCTGTCCCAGGTTCCTCGCAGGTGCCCCCCCTCCCTCATCTCCATCTGGACCTTCAGGTGGCTCATTGTTCGCATCATGCTGGGAGCTGTAAGTAAAGGCAAAAACAATTTTCTAATTAGAATAATTTTACTCTGATTGTATGATGGAGCAACAGTTTGGGCAACGGTGAAATAGAAGCATAAATATAGCAAATGTTGAATGTAGATAGGCCAACCTGTGTTCAGTAACGTCGGTTTAAATGAGTTTAGTTTTTTGACAGTAATGAACAAAAAGCAGAATTGCTTTATAGAGGAATATTCTCCATCCTCCAGAGTTCTGGTCTGTCTATCATCCAAAACATGTAAAGAGGATGGCAAAACTGACAGACCAGTCTCAAAACACTTTGGTAGAGCTCCAGAGATCCATGGCTCGGGTGGAAGAGTTTCTTAACAGGACAACCATGAGCCACAAATCTGGCACTTATAGAAAAAGGTCACCAGTGTTGGTGTCACAGTTTTTTTTTCTAGTGGATATTTTAAACTATCGCATTAGAAAAAGGTTGATTGGAAAATTGCTAAATCATGCTGAACAGTCCCAGGTTCCTACGACAGATTTTTTTTTTGTCATACCACATCACACTTGCATGTATTATCGTACAAAATCTGAACTCAGTTCCTGGTATAAGAAGCCAGATAAATAATGAATTATGCTGCAGTTTTTAGTTTTTATTTTATTTCGAAAAATCAGGCAATACGTTGAGGAGATGGAAACATTTCCTGACTAAGTTCCACTGGCTGCTGTTTATTGCAGCCTTGCGCAACGTCAACATCTTATTAAGTTACGCCGCCAGAAATTACCATGACAACTGGTTGGAAAACTACATGCAATTCACTGAAATGAAGATTCGGGCCGACATCCAATAACCTATTTTTACCAACAGTTAATAAAAAACAAACATCATATCTCTGCTTCTGTTAATGTGACAAAATGTGAAAAAGTTCATCTCTAAATTGATGTTCACATCCGTTTCGTTACAAAAGCTAAACACTCCCAGGAATCCAGCTCTGAAAAAAACGGCTCCCTGGTTTATTCTGGTGTTTGTCCTCCCGAGTTTAAACCGACGCTTTGAAACCGCTGTCTGGGTATAAAACATCGCTGGTATTTGCTAAAGCCAAACCAAATATACGATCAACTTAGCAACAAACCTCCTTAGTTTTCAGCTTTCGTGATGGATTACAGCGCACAGACCTGGGATTTTTAAAGACGGTCGACACCAGTGAGTCCTCCCAGCAGGAGCACAAACCCAGTCGGGAGCTTAACGCGCTTCCACGCCGACCTGAAAACCCCTCAGTGTGCTTAGCGGCCTTTTCCAGTCTCCCGGTCCCAACACTCGTTTCAAATTTAAAATCTGTTCTACCTCGTTTGCTTCGACACTCTTCAGGCTAAAAAGAAACAAACAAAGTATCCGCCCGTGTGTTTGGTTAATCTCTTCAGTAATAAACTGAAACGGCAACCGCAGACTGTGATGGTAGCAAAGGTGCAACAAACAGTGTGGCAAACCGACTCACGGTGCAAACTCCAGAAATGTCTGGTATGTTCTCAGAACTCCGGCCTAGACAACAGATTCTCAATTAAAATCAAACCCTGCGACATGTCCGCCTCTTCATTTATATATTATTCATTGACCTCACAGCCTAAGGCGATCCCTAGCTCTGCTTTAAATACAGTTGGCTGGTCCAGATTAAAGATTGAGAGTATTCAGCTTTTGGTTTTTAATTATGCACTGAGGTGTTCAATTCAAATGCCACTCCCTCTCTCAGATGTTTTCTTTTCCTGTTGCTCCACAGGTGTGACTTACATTGTTTTTGTCTTTCACATAAAACCCACCAGGGTATGAGAAGTGTAGTTTTCGGAGGTGGCACAATTCTTCTTCAAAACTCCTGCCATGATGCCCTATTGGTGTCACATGCTGCTAGATGAAATTATTGGAGGAATTGACCGACCTAGCAGCTTTTGTTTACTGACTAGACGGCATAATTGCATGTAACCTGTTCCCTTCTGTTCACTATTAGAGGAAACTTGTTACAGCTGCCTCTCCGCCTGGTGCTTCATTTGTTCAGTCTGGTTAAAGCGATGCATCTCATGACTAAAGCGGGTGGACAGCTGGGTACTCTAATTCACCACCTCCATAAACACGCTCAATCAGAGAGCGTGTTTTTGTTTTTTCCCCAAATGAAATTAAACACGTTTAATCTGCATTCGGTGCCGGACAGGGTGACGTCTCGGTGTTGACGGTCCAGTGTTTTGGATAAATTGTGTGGATGGAGAAAACAGCCACACGAGCGAGTCTACATCTTTCTGCATGAATGAAGAATCAGTTTATTTATAACGCGCCAATTTACAACAGATGTCGTCTCAAAGCACTTTACAAGAAAATCAGTTAAAATCACAGATACATCATAAACAAATTACTTTGAAAAAGTTTCCAATCTAAGGAACCCCAGCAGGATGCCTAGAGTCATTGACTTGCAGGATTCACTCCTCTGGAATCTGCAGATAGAAGAAAACGGCTTGTGTTGTGTTTGACTTTACAGCAATCCCTCATACTGAGCATGCATGTAGTGACAGTCTGTGGTTATGGTGTTTAAACTAAATCCCTGATTTGTTCGTGTTGTGTGAATCGCACAGATGAGCTCCAGGTACACGGACTGTAGGATCCGATTCGATCCCTCAGAGGATCGGCAGTCAGATTTGTTCATCTCACAGTGGAATACCTGTCTTCTTACTGATGAGGCTATAAACCACATTTCTGTAGCGACAAGAGTCTATTGGTGGGGATTTACTAGGGGGACTGTGATGACTCCATTTTTGCTCCAACAATATATCCACATTTGTCTTTGAACACCATATGTATTATACCCGATCCAAATGAATGACTTTGTTACCGTATATTTCCATTTCGCCCCCGTTTTTGTTTCTTGACATCATCGGCGTCCTTTCATATTTTCTTCGTTTATGAACCTTTAATCAATTTGAATGGGATTTTATTTGTTTTATCAATACAATGTTGAGGATTACTGGAAGGTATTAGAACTTTCTAAATCACAAAAGCGTGAGTTCATGTTTCACTTGCCTGAGTTGGGACTCTGCGTACGAGCGGCTGCACGTCCTTTGGGGTTTGTACATGTAGGGAATTGAGTTATTTCCCATTCTTCGAAAAAACCTCCAACTCATTTTAGGTTCAGTGGAGAATAAATGTGAGCAACAGCACTCAAGGTTTGTCAAAGATTCTCATTAGAATTGAAGTTTGGACATTGACATGACCTTTGTAACACAAGTATATGCTTTGATCTCAATCATTCCATTGTAGCTTAGTGCTTTGAAATGTTGTATTGCTGGACGGTAATCTACCGGTCTAGGCTCAAGGATTTTTTTTTTCAGTATCAAGCAGCTTTTCTCACTGTATTTAGCTCCGTCCATCATTCCAGACATAAATCCTAAACCCCATCGGACTTATTTGGTGAGTAAATGGGAGCTCCTCAGGAACGGGATGTCAGCCGTTGAAAATCTCTCGTTTCTCCCACTAGCTTACACAGCCACCGTGTCCTTTCACGTTAAACTGATAAACCTACCGTATGTTTCCGGCTCTTTGTCTTGCTACATTCAGAGCCTTTCCTATCTTGTTTTGTATCTTTTTTTCCTGGTTGAAATATTTGGAGAATTCTCGATGGACCGCCATGTTTCTAACATGTAACGATGAGGATATGCAATGGAGCCCAACGCAGTTATAATGAAATCTTCAATCGGTTGCATCGGGGGTGCCTGAGAACGCATCTCCGTCGCACATGTCTACTCGCAAAAGGATTCCCTTTTACATTTGAATTTGGATGTTTAAAAGCTAATAAAAACGTTGAGTTTTCTGTTTGCTTTCTTGTATTCAGGGCCTGATTAAAATCAGAGGAGACAAGTGCTGGAGAGACCTGACCTGCATGGACTACCACTATGAGGTGCGAACTGCGTCCGTATGACGATGATGAATCTGGATTGCATGCTATCGAGGCAATTAAATACATTTTCTTCTTTTTTTTTAAACCGGATCTTTTTGTCCTTTCTTGCATGACAGAACTATTTTCTAATTGTTTTCTAAAGTGCAAAGAGAAACAAAGACATGAAATCCTCACAGAGGCCCATCGGTTACAACCATGTCACGTTTCTGCTCTGTTTACAAAATCCAGCCTCGTTTGTAGCTGAGTTACTCTGATCTGTGTTGTAAAGCCTCAGAGGGAGGAAGAGTCCCTTTTGTATTTATTCAACCAAGCCTCGAGTCTGCACTAATAACTGGAGATAATTCACACAAGGACAAAACGATGACGTTTTGTAACTATTATGGAATATTGTTGCTTCATTGAACCAGCTATTTAGATGTGGTGTATTTGAATTTGCATATTGACTGTCAATATTTATAGTATTTAGTAATAAAAAAAATATTGACAGATTTGAATAATTGACATGCAGATCATGTTAGAATTGGTCTTGTTCTAAAGAATTTCAGTAGTTTCACATGTGAGAAATAACGTGTACACCTGGTACCACATGCGGAGCGACATGAGTCGCGTGAACACGACGCGTGCACATATGACTGTTGGAACATGAAACTACAGGCCGCACGTTTACCCATTTCCAACACATGGTCAGTTATTTCATGAATGTGCAACCACATTTCGTTTGCATGTGGAACACCTGTTTACGTATCGTTTCACATGGGAACGTGTACGCACATGTAGGAAACATGATTATCACCATTCCTCTGTTTACCACATTTCAAATCTGCAGTTATACAAGTCGTACACGGTTTAGTTGCTTAGCTTCTGCAGGTATAATAAATATAGTCTAATTATAAATCCGTTTTTTTTGTTTTGTTTTATCTTCAAATAATTATGTTGGGGCGTAAATAAGAGCGTGAATGAACAATGTGTCTGTTCCTCAGATGTGTATGTGTATAACACATGTAGCCAATATCAAACACCCAGACCACCTGAAGCCATCCACTGATGAAAGCCTCAACTCTCTCCATCACACTCTCCATACTTGCCATTTAAAACACTTGGCCAGACAGATTATATTAGGAAAAGATGGGAGGAAGAGTTGAATACAGAAATATCACAAGATCGGTGGGACAATATGTGTGAATCCGCTGCTTCTACCTCTTCCTCAAACTACTGGCGTGAGTTCAGTTGGAAAAACTTGTTACGTTTCTTTAGAACACCAAAGCAGCAGATTTATAGAAACCCAAATGCTTCCAAATGCTGGAGAGGATGCGGGGATACAGAGGCAAATCACTCCCATATTTTCTGGTCCTGCTTAAAGATCACAACTTATTGGAAGGACGTTTTGGAGAAGATTGAATCAATTTTTGGGCCTTAAACTCCAACAACCTACCATGTTACTGCTGCTCGGAGCCGTTCCTGAGTGACAAATATTTACTAAATATCTTCTGTGCCACAGCCAAAAAATCGATCACTCGAAAATGGCTTCAACCTGACCCACCAACGCTAAAGAACTGGCTGGATCTGGTGGAAGAAACCCACAAAAGGCAAAAGTTAACGTTTATGCTGAGGCTGCAATCGGACCTTTACAAAAAGAGATGGAACAAATGGACTAGATTTCTAGAGAACAAAAGGTTAACCCGGTCACTTACTCTGTCACTTTAAAGGCTGCTCAATAATTTGGAAAGTAAATCTCTATGCTGTTTTTTTCATCCTATATCTACTCATCTTTGTCAGAATGTAGGTAACTTTTTTTTTGTCGACGGTTCTGTTCTTGTGTACTGTATGTGAATGTTAAATGAAACACAATCAATAAACATAAAGTAACAAAAAAACACTTAGCCAGAGTTGAGCCACTACACCCCTAAGGTAAAAGCCCAAACATGCAATTCCACAGTACAGTTTTCAGTCCTTGCTTTTGAACGCCTCTGAAGTTGCTCCAGAAAACAATCTTGAGCAAATTCAGAATGCATATAAATCTGTTAAAGCTACACCTTTAGTCAGTCTGGTTTATAGCTCACGGGTACTCGAAAAAAATTGCGCTGCTCTGTGCAGTTCAATCCTTCAATCAGTGTAATCCGTCAACGCCCTCATTGCTACTGTTGATTCACACATACACTCTGATACGCATGCACAAACATTGGGGAGACCGGAAGGCCGTTTCGCCAGTTGACGTTGCGTTGACCCCTCGACACACTGCTCCCTTTCAGTCCTGCAGCGGGACTTTGCTCCTTGTCCCCAACTCTCGGGGGACGGCTGGGATGCCGTGCAGGACTGTTGGCACTTTGTTCATTCAGATGGGTCCGCCGTAGCGCGGGCAGCTACGGGGGCCATGAGGGGAGATTTTGGTGCCCGACCTGTTAACTAATCCAATTATTTTTCAAATGTTTATTAAAAAATTACAATGAAATTTTAATCTTGAAAGCAACATTTACGGGTTTTTTTGGGGTTTTTTATACCCCCCTCTTTGCTCCATCTATATTTGTGCTATGTTTGTTTTTCCCCAGCTAATCTGGGTCTGTTTGCCTGTTCAGTCATTACACAGTTTTCATGGACAAACAGTGCACAGAACTTAGAAACCTCTGAGGGTTTGCCTGCGTGACAGTGCAGTCGCCTTCATTTAAATAAGTTTCCATCTTTATTTAGTCTTGGAAATGTTCCTCTCGGAAGGTGTGCCGCAGAACACTCACTTGGAGACTAGTGCCAAAGTAAAGCAAGGAAAACTTTAGCATGGAAGTTTTAAGCATGTTGGCTGTAAACCTCTTATAATCGATGCACTGAACAGTGAATTTGTTGCTTTTTTCCCCATCACCTATTTGGTAAAACGTGCCAATATCCAGCCATTTTTCTGTTGAAGCGCAACATATTAATAGGTACATTTGTGTTTCTCTGTAATTGTGGTAAATGAAACAGATTGTCTAAAACTTGAGCATGGTCCATTAGAAGTTAGCGTTTTTATTTTCGACTTGCCGATCAGAAGTCAAACTGAGGCGAGTTTGTTGGCTTCAAACCTTAAAATTGTGGTTTAAAGCCAACAGATTTTAAATTCCCCTTTGGGATACAGTTTTTCTGAAGTACATTTCAATTGAATGGCTCTTCAATTGCTGCTGCTTGACGAACACAAGGAGCCGCTTTGTGTCAATCCCATATTATGAAAAATCCACTGGATTTTGGTAACTCTACTGAAAGGAAAATATCTCTCTGTCCAGCTTCCCATTCATACAGCCAGAAATAGATTTAAACAGGAGCTTTAAAAGCAAATAAGGTAGATTAGCAGAAAATGTCAAATATCTCTGCTGCCTGAATATTCAGCTGCTAGCGTTTTATGAGCGTCATAAGGCGCTAACACAAGACGGACGACTGCTTCCCGCGGCATCAGTCACAGTGACTTTGAGGATAATTTGGCATGATCTAATATCCATGTAAGATTAATAAAGTAAAATTGATAAATTGAATTGAAAAATCCGGTCTATGTCTGCAGACCCAGCCAGTGCCAAACCCCATGTCCTACTACATGCACCGCTCTCCGTGGTGGTTCCATCGCTTCGAGACGCTGTCCAACCACTTCATCGAGCTGATCGCTCCCTTCTTCACCTTCCTAGGCAGGCGGATGTGTACGGTGAACGGAGTAATCCAGATCCTGTTTCAGGTGGGTCACTGTAAGACTAGCCAACACACTAGGGGGGCTTTATTCGAACAGGACATTGTGCACACATTATGCCTTTTTTGTTTTCTTCATCTCTCCCTTTCCGGCTGCAGGTGGTCTTGATCATCAGCGGGAACCTCAGTTTCCTCAACTGGCTTACCATCGTTCCCAGTTTGGCCTGCTTCGACGATGCATCGCTGAGCTTTCTGTTTCGCTGTGGGTCTGGAGCTAAAGCTGCTGTGCTGGAGATCCAGAAGGAGGCGGCGACCGGACAAGCCCCCAAAGCTACCAAAGGTGTCTTCATACATCCTTTTTTACATTTATTTAGTCTTATTTCCAGTAGACACCCGAGAAGGCGGTAGTTGCGGTCAGGATGAGAAAGAGAATTACGGGAAGAAGAGGGATCAGCACTTGGACAGCTTACTTTGGAAAAATCATTAAATATTTAATGGATTTTTTTTTATAGTGTAGGCTGTCATGACTGTAAAACAGAGGCCCCTCTACAGCTGAACTTATTGGAACTTTAGTGTCTTTACTTTATTTTATTTAAAGTAAGCTAGTACCTTTGTTGGGAATTTGCATTAATGGCTTGAACAGACCTGGCGAGAGATCCTTGGTGACGAAATAAAGGTTTATGTGGATCATACAGATGCTTTTAACATGCGGGATTACTGCAGGCAGGTGGGAAAGCACTGCCACAGAGTTGGCCAACACTTTCAAACACCCACCATCCTCCAATGTAACAGATGATATATTCCACACTGATGATTGCTAATGGGATTACACACATCCACTATGAGATTCATACTCTAACAAAACTGGCTGTGACGTTCTGCCAGGCTAATGAGATTTAGATCAGGCAATGCTAAATGAGCCCGTTTCCCAGAAATCCCGTAAGACTGTAACGAGACACATTATGGATTTCCATAGTTCATTCTTCTTCTGTGTGCGTGTCAGGTATGATGATACGCCGGGTGGTAAACATTTCTCTGGGTGTTCTCATTGGATGCCTGAGCGTCCCTGTGGTGATAAACCTGTTGAGTCCGCGGCAGGTGATGAACACTTCCTTTGACCCGCTGCGCATCGTCAACACCTACGGGGCGTTTGGCAGGTATAGTTGGAAAGCTTTTGTGACATGAACAAAGGGGCATAGTATATTTTTCACTTAAATATACATAATAAAAACCTGTCTTTACTTAACCATGCTCTGCTCTCTCCTTCCTTCCTCCCTCCTCCGGCCAGCATAACCAAAGAGCGGACTGAGGTGATCTACCAGGGAACTCTGAGTCCCGATCCTAAAGACCCTGAGGCGGTTTGGGAGGAGTACCAGTTCAGGTGTAAGCCAGGAGACGTCTACAGGCGACCCTGCCTCATATCACCTTACCACTACCGGCTGGACTGGCTCATGTGGTTCGCAGCCTTCCAGGTGTGACAATAACAGCTGGGTTTATTTGGAGAGGGGTGCCATGCAACTTTCCACTTATTTTGATTACGTGTCCATTCTGTTGCTCTTCTGTCTTGGACTAAAGTGTTTTTTGCACAGACTTATGAGCAGAGTGAGTGGATCATCCACATAGCAGGACGCCTGCTGGCCAATGACAGCACGGTCCTCTCGCTGCTCGACCACAACCCCTTCCAAGGCAGAGACCCCCCCAGGTAAGCACAGAGGAGCAAAATCAGATTTCTTTTTTTTTTCTTACTTTCGTCATGTATTTTCATCCAACTACCTTTTCTAAGCAGAACACTTTCTACCTTTGGGCTCCCCCTGGTGGACGACATCTAAAATATATACAAATTTTAGTTTCTAATAAAATCACATGTTAAAGGATTTCTGTCTTAAAAAAGTGGAAGATAAATTATAACAAGGTGTAGCCATCCGGCTTTTTATTTTATTTTACATGAAAAAAATTTACTAAATTTGTCCAATAGTGAAAGTGAATTCATGTTCTCTTGGAGATAAGAAGCTAAATTCCCAAACTTCAGTTTTTTTTTATTGTTCAACACGAAGGGCCCTTTACTTGTAAAACAAGAGAAAAAAATCCATCCAGGTTAATTAAATAACTAAAAAAAGTATTTATGCCAACGGGAATTTCAGTGTTGTTAAGAGCTGCTAATCTTACTCCCTGTTTGTTTGTATGATTTGAAAAACAGGAAGAAAGATGCTGGAGTAGTTAATGTGATATGATATTTCACAAATAAGCTCTATTTCTAATTGGATTGTTTAAATTCAGACTAAAAATGATTACTGCAGTGGAGTGTCGCTGCAACTGACTGCAGTTCATTTCTGCTGTCAGATGGATTCGAGGAGAACACTACAGGTATAAGTTCACCGACCCAGGCACCGCCAGCGCGGCGCAGGGCAAGTGGTGGCTGAGGAAGCGCATCGGAGCCTACTTCCCCTCCGTAGACCTGGAAGGACTCAGAGGTTACTTCCAGTCCAGGAACTGGCCTCACCCACATACTCCATCAAGAAGGAGCTGAAGCCAGAAAGGATGGGAGCTCAGACTTTCTTTTTAAGGCTGTTTCAACCCTTTGGAGGCGAGGTTACACTGTATGCAGGTGACATTAGACAGCAGTCTCAACATTCCCAGGCAATGTGAAGCTTTTTTTTTTTTGAGCTTTTGGTTTATTTTTGTTTGAGCTGCTGATCCGATCACTCGTCCGTCGCCAAAAACATCCCAAAGAAACACCTGAAAGTAAACCCATCAACAGGTTGAAAATAAAGAATCAAATAAGACCCACCTTGAAAGCAGTCATTTCCTCAAAAAGTCAGCATGGGACAATTTGTAATTGGATGAAAGTCATAAACAGCAAGAGATTGTTTTTTTTTTTTTCTTTAGAAAACAATATGGCTGCGTTATTTTTTTTAAGAAGTGCAGTCATATTATTTTTGACTGGCAGCATATCTTTTCGGGCAATGTTTGAACAAACTGGCGCCATGACAAGAAGGCAAAACGGTTACAAAATTTTTGTTTGTGTTGTTTATAAAGTACTTAAAAAATGAAAATGTTGACCAGAGTGCTCTACAATTAAGTAAAAATGAAATCATTTGAATTGGTGAACAGAGAAACTGGTTTGTTGATTGAATTCCTCTTTACTGCAATGCGGACTGGATTAGGAAGATGTGATGATGCTTAGCCTCTCGAAGCTTTAAACGTAAGCAACAACATCGTAAAAATCACTCCTAAAACAAACAGGAAGCCAATGGAGAGAAGTGAGAACCGAACGTTTGTGTTCATGTTTTGTTAGAAGACGATCCATCCCATTTGGGTAGTTTGTAGGCAATGTAGAGACGATTTATCTACTATACAGTATACAGTAATCTAACCGAGTGGTCATTTAAATCCTGCAAAGTATTATTTGGGACATCAGAGAAATCCTTTGTCTTCAACTTTTCTTATTATTAAGCTCTTAATAAGGAGTGTTTTCAAGCATGAGGGCGCATTATTTTACACGAAACAGAAAAGGCCAGGAAACGTCCGAGATCATAACAACAACGATAACGTGTTCTTACTTATCTAAACCTAACAAAGAAGAAAAGAAACCTAACAAGAAGAACTGATATTACAAGAAAGGATTATTATCAGTGAAAATCTGGTCCAGAAGCTGCAGAAGGTTGAAATTAACAACTAAAAACCCATCAAATGTAAGTATTCCTCATCAATACCCAGATATGTGATGAGAGGCTAAAACAGGTCTGTAAGATTTCCTTCTTTCATTTTAGGAATATAGCACAAATTAGAAATATTCTCTCTAGGACAGATGCTGAAAAGCTAGTCCATGCATTTGTTACTTCAAGGCTGGACTATTGTAACTCCTTATTAGCAGGAAGTTCACAAAATGCAATTAAAAGTCTACAGTTGGTCCAAAATGCTGCAGCAAGAGTTCTGATGAAGCTTAAAAAGAGAGATCATATCTCCCCAATTTTAGCTTCCCTTCATCGGCTCCCTGTCAAACTTAGAATAGATTTTAAGATTCTTCTTTTGACATATAAAGCCCTCACTAATAAAGCTCCATCGTATATTAGAGATCTGATTAATCCTTATGTCTCTAACAGAGCACTTCGCTCTCAGACTGCAGGTTTACTGGTGGTTCCTAGAATCTCTAAAAGCACAATGGGAGGCAGATCTTTCAGTTATCAGGCTCCTCTCCTGTGGAACCAGCTTCCAGCTTTAGTCCGTGAGGCAGACACCCTGTCTAGTTTCAAATCTAGGCTTAAAACCTGCCTGTTTGGTAAAGTTTATAGTTAGGAAGAGGTAGAGAAGACAGTCTAATCCGGTTGGGGAGGAACTCAGTCTTGACAGACAGTTCTCCTTTGCTCTACCTTCTTCATGTCTCACTCTATAGGGTTAAGTTATTTAAGTTTTTCTATAGTTATGCTGCTATAGGCTTAGACTGCTGGAGGACAATCTGACCACTTCTCTCTCTGCTACTTTCTTCCTTTGTCCAATCTACTTAGTTACCGTTATTTCAACCTTGTTAACCTTTTGTTTTCTCGTAGTGTTTTTCTCTCCATAGTAACCACACCTGGCCTGGCGTTCTGTTAGCAGAGACAGCTTGTTGCATGAGAACATGGGCTGAGAAGCTTCCAGTGACGTTCTACAACTGCTGCTATAAACTCTTTTATTTCAGTATCCTGTGCTTCTAATTTAGCTTTCTGTCTTTTCAAACCCCCAGTCGGTCGTGTCAGATGGCTGCTTGTACTGAGCCTGGTTCTGCTGGAGGTTTGTTCCTGTTAAAGGGGATTTTTGCCTCTCCACTGTCGCTACATGCATGCTCAGTATGAGGGATTGCTGTAAAGTCAACGACAACACAAGCCACTGTTTTGGTCTGCTGATTCCAGAGGAGTTAATGCTGCAAGTCAATGACTCGATGCAATCTGCTGGGGTTCCTTAGATTGGAAACTTTTTCAAATTGATTTGTTTTGATGTATCTTTGATTTTAATTGATTTTCTGTGAAGCGCCTTGAGACGAGACCTGTTGTAAATTGGCGCTATATAAATAAACTGATTCTTGATTCTTGATTCTTAAACATGTGCATGACAACAACAGACCTGCGGATGGGGCTATTGCTCCAAATGATTATGGTTTGATCGCAGCGATACCATGAATCTAGAATATATGTTCAATTTTAGACCGAAATGTTTATTTACTTCATAAAATACTAACAAAGGGAGTAAATAATGAGAGAACAGCTTAAAAACCTCGAAGCCTCACGCTGGCCATAGACTGGAAGCTGCTGGATCAACTATCTCCGTGAACACGAGGCAGGACGTCTTCCATCGTGTATGTGAAAGCCGAATGTCACCCAGTAAAACAAAATGACAGTGTGACGGAGAGACAGAGTTTTGAGGGTGAGACACGGTTGGGCTGCATCATGCTGAGGGATTTGTTTTACTGGCAGTGGTGTTTCACATTAATGAAGAATTCTGTGGATTTAGACAAATCCTCTTCGTGCCTTCTTACCTTACTTTTATCCTTTTTATCTTTCCTCTTTGTTCTGTGTCCTGCATTCCATCTTTCTGTCCTTCCCTTTTATCCCTGTTTCCTTGTTCTCCTCTCCTTCATTGCTTCCTACTACCCCTGTCCTTCTGTCCACTCTTTCTTTTGTGTGTCTTTTTCCTCTTTACCACTGTATTTCTTGACCCACCTGTCTATCCTTGTTGCCTTCCTCTGTGTCCTAACTCTTTTGTGCCCTTGTTTTCTTGCTTCCCCCTTTTTCTCCTTCTTCCTTGTGTCCTTTCGTCCACGTTTGTGTGTCCTTCTACTTTTCTTCCTTGGGTTCTTTTACCCTTGCATCCTTGCTCTACACCTCCTCTCCAATAAGTGCACTTTGTTCTTCTTTCTCCCTTTGTGTTTAGTTTTTGCAGATCACAGTTTTGAGTATAGATAAATTAGTACTTTGCAAAGACCTTCGATTTAGGCGAGTTTGAAAAATGCGTGAAGAAATCGTGTCTGGTGAAATCACATATAAGCGTGCCTTTTTAGTTAAACTATTGTAGCATGTTCAATAAACACCTGAGGGAATGAAGAGCACTTTACTGCACAGTCTATTTTCTACTCAATTGTCCAATACAGATGATTTCTGGGGATCCAAACTGTGCTTTTACGAAGAAGAACAACGGAATTCCCTCATTTTTCACCCGCTGCCATAAGTGCTACTAATTCACATTCATATCTGATCGTTTTCTAAGCGTCTGCAGTCTGAGTGAGTTGTCATGTTGTCCAACGTTTTTGACACTGATGTGAGAAATGTATAGTAATAATGGGAGGAAAGAAGAAGAAGAAAAGAAAGACAGATTTTTTAAATTTGGACGTAAACAACAGCTTACAAACCTTCTTACCAACCTTGTGATATACGGTTGGCTTACACGGCTCAAAAACATTCGAATTTTTAAAAAAATCTGATAGTTAATTATTAAAATATTTTTTTAGAGTCTGCACAGTGTGAATTCTGATGATGTAAACACATGGGCCTCTGTGTCACGTAGTGGTTATGATCCAGTAAATACCGCTCCCGGCAAACTAATAAACTAAAATAATTAAAGACATTTTTCACATTTGTTCTGATTGTGTCACCAGAGAGTCAATGAATATTTCTTAACATGATGTTTCCCTGACTATATTCCATGTATTATATTATAGAAAAATAATATTTGAACCACTATTAGCTTTGTTGCAGCAGCAGTCGTGGACGGGCGCGTTTGCTCCTCATTTTTACAGCTCATTGGTTTTGATACATCAATCGTATACAGCGAAGGGGGATTTTAATAGTCTGGTCTTCAGTCAACATGCTTGTTTATGGCTCCCCACCTCCAGGGGGAAAATAAATCTCGCTGCCTTTGTATCAGGTCTTTTATGGTACTTTCATGGTGTACTTACAGATTGCACACTCTATCAACCCCTCATCTTTTTTGGGCCCCCATGTAGCATGTTGGGAACATTTCTCACCATCCGCTGGTTTAGTTAGAGATATTTCCAGTTTTCCTCCGGCTTGATGTTTAAGCAGCCATTATTGGAATGAGAATGACCGTGGGAAAAGGTCTGGCGAAGAAAATCGGCCCAGAAAGGGAACATTAAGTACTATTACCCTAGGCATGAACATCAATCTGCCTCGAAAGTATTTAAAGGAAAATGATGTACAGCAGATTTTGCTTCAAAGTGGCAACAATACACAAACACACACACGCTGTACATTTTAGAAAAATGAATCCCCCCGTGCTGTGAAGAGCACGTACTTCGTGGTCATGGTTACAAAAAAGTTCCTAAAAAGATGTGAGCTACTGACAGAAAACTGGTGCCGTACGTTTTCATGCAGCCTGGACGTTAATCAAAGGGCTTGAAGGGACAGGCTGGCAGCAAATTTAACAGGCATAGACATTTTTTTTTTTTCACATTTTTTTTGTCAGGTTCTTTTATATTTCTTGGGTATTTTAGGGGACAGACCCCACAAAATTCTGAAAAAAAATATGAACGCGTGTCACAAATTTAAATTCATTCCCCCTGGGAGAATACTTTCTTGTAGTGCAGGTATTTTTGGGTACGTCTCTGCCATGTTTGCACATGTAGAAACTAAAAGCCCCCCCCCCTCTTGGTTGACACTTCAACTCAGTAACTCCGGATGGAGAGCCAGATTAAATAATGTTTTAGGGTCATGGATTATCATCTTGAAAACACATTGGATTCACATGGATTTTTGTTGTTGTTTTGCTAGCATTATTTAGCGGTTTTTTGTTTGTTCAAGTTTATTTCAAACAAACAGAATGTATAAGGGTTATGAAAATGTATTCAATTGGCCATTAGTCATAGATTTATGTATTTATTTTCATTTTTTTAAAAATAAGATAGACATGAATAAATAAATACTTCTCATTAATTATATTAGTTTTGATGATTATGTCTTCACAATCAAATACAACAAATTAATCCCGAGGGGAAATTCAAAGTAGGTCTAACTCCTTTATTTGAGAATTTTTCAAAGAGTTGCTAAGGATTCTGGCAGCTGCTGGCAGGAATGGTCTCCTGTAGTCGTCTGTATTACGGGAATTTGAAAAGGCTCTGACTGAAGACGAAGCAAAAATGAAGCTTATTTTGCTATGAGCTATTATGGCCTACTGTCCTTGTTGTAGTAATCTGTTAAATCCATAGTGTTTTCCATGATGTGTAGGTTGTAGTTTAAGGTTTAAACTCTTTTTTTTTTTTTACTACTTTAAAACTGTAATACGCATGATTACAATATACTGGGAAGCTGAATTTTGGATTTTCATCGAATCAAAATCAAGAATCAATTTAATTTATATATAGCGCCAATTTACAACAGATGTCGTCTCAAGGCACTTTACAAGAAAATCTATTAAAATCAAAGATACATCATCACAAATCAGTGTGAAAGAGTTTCCAATTTGAGGAACCCCAGCGGATTGCATTGTGTCATTGACTTGCAGCGTTCACTCCAAATCAAATCAAAAGGAATTCAACTAAATGTCTGAAATGTATCCCTGCATGCAACGATTGGTTAACAATTATGCCTCAAACATGTTTTTCAATGCTAGTATTCATGTCCATTTAATAGGGAGTGGTTGTGCAGGAAACTGCTGATACACTGAAGTCGGCATTGAGTTTGGATTAAGGTATGTTTTATGTCATAGTAGTATAGTGCAGTGCAGTATGGACTGCATTAGGAAATGTCTATTTGAAAGATACTTGTAAGCACCAACGTTGACTGAGGCAGGCATGGGGGCCACGGCTCGCCCATGGCCCTGTTCATGCTAGAGCCACCAATGGCTGGGCAGGTCACTATTATGATGATTGGAAACATTGAAGCTCTCTATTCATTGGTGAAAACATTCATTTAGATTAAAGAATTACATAGAAGCTTATTGTTTCACATGTGTGAAGTGTTTTATTGGAGAGAGAGAGAGAGAGAGAGAGAGAGAGAGAGAGAGAGAGAGAGAGAGAGAGAGAGAGAGAGAGAGAGAGAGAGAGAGAGAGAGAGAGAGAGAGAGAGAGAGAGAG
>JAVLVB010000001.1:9424337-9485796 GCA_032876305.1 Orestias chungarensis | reverse complement strand
GAGAGAGAGAGTGAGAGAGAGAGTGAGAGAGAGAGTGAGTGAGGTGAACTACAGTGTCTTTCTTTTTTGGTGTGTGGAAACCCTGCAAAATTTCACGCTCTCCACTCTTAGAGCAACTTACAAAAAAAACAAACAGAAAAACCCTTTCGACCGGAGCCATGTCTAGGAAGAAGGCTGCGAGGGGCAAAGGGAGCTCCAAGAGCCCGAAAGCGTCTCTGAGCAGCGGGCGGATGGTGAAGGGTCTGCCCGCCGCCGGCGCTCCGTCCTCGGCTCTGGTCCACCCGAGCAGACCGTCCATCAGCAACAGCGGGGAGTTTTACGACGTCGCGTTCAAGGTGAGCCTCCAGAAAAAACGCTCGCGCCGGGGGAAGAAAGCTGAACCCGCCTGCACGTGCAGGTACCCCCAGCTACGATTTTCTCCTAATTTGGGCACCGGCTTTAATTTCCTGTGAGGTATTTTTTAACCTTACAAAAGAATAATTGAATAACTAAACCGGTTAATTAGCTGTTTTACTAAACTTTCACTGTATTTCGGTAACATATGGGAGCGTGTTTTTTTTTTTTTGTTGTTGCAATTTTGTGAAGCACAAACTAGAGTACGAGGAGCTTCGAGTTATTTCTCCTGGGTAAATTAACTTTGTTCAAGCACTGTGACGCATTTCTGCAACATGAACAGCTCAACAGGTTCAAGAGGTTGTTTTCGGGCATTTTTTTCATTCCTGCTTGTTTTCTGACAGTTTCATCGTTTTTCTAGTGCGCCACAGTCCGGGAGGAGATAATGGACACAGCTGTCCGTAATTAATGAAGCCAATTAACTGCAGAGCAGGAGTCCAGCTGGTAAAATATGTTTATGGCACCTTCACGCTCTGCAGATGGAACACGTGGTCATTTATCTTTAAAGTTATTCCCCATTTAAAAACAAAAAAAAACAAAGAAGCCATAAATTAGATGGGACATTGTATTATGCCACGATCCAGTGAGGTTTGCCATTGGTTAATTCTTTTCAAAGGTTTTAATTTGTCTTTATACAAATCCACGTTGAGCGTTTATAGCACAAACAAAAATATTGATCACTGTACTGCTCACAATAACAGTTAATTATATTTTCATGATCGTGCTTTTCTTGTGATCTGTTCTCATGATGATACATTTGGATTGGTAATGCCTCAAAATTTGAATTGTTAATTTAGAGGAAATACGGTAAAACGCAGTCACCGTGTACAGTTCAGTGAAGGAAAGCACACTTCTTTATGTAACTGGTGTGCTAACAAATAGCTGCATTACCGTAAGTTGTCATATCATGTTTTATTTGTGAAAGTCTGACTGTTACAATGGAGGTAAGTCGTCCACTGTTGACAGTTCCTGAACGAGGAAGGCCGCTCCTAGCTGTCCTAAAAGTTGCGTTGGGCGTTATGGCACAACTAGACAAACACTAACTAGAAACCTTAAAAACACATGGTACTGTATGTTTGTGTGCCACCTAACCCTGACCCAGCAGAAACAAATGTCTTCTAAAATCCATTTGCTTGAGGTTTTTCTATATTACCAATCCAATCATAGAGACCAAGGGTGCCAAATGTCAGTACACTGGAGTTAGTTTCCTGAAACTATTAGATGTATTTCACACCAACATCATACAATTAGGTCAGCAGCAGGATTCTGTAGGACTTTCTGACCTACAGTATGCAATTCAACCATTTGAGTTAGGTGAAGTAGTCCTGGATAACTGGTCCTCCACCGCTGCAGTGTGACACTCTTGTTTTAGATCAATTGTCCTATCAAAGTCCGGACCTGCGCACATATCTCAGAATATTCCATTTGCAATGTTCATCGCAAAAAATCAAACATTGACTTATAGGGTGAATGGAAATGCATGCAACAACACTTCAGTTTGTTTTAAACCCTTTTACTTCCACTTCATCATGAAGCGTTGGAGATGTGTTAACATATTGCAAGGCACTGTACCATTATACATTATTTATACCACAATTATTAATAATGTACATGTTGATTATTGGAGGTTCAGTTGTACACTAAAGCTCCAGCGCCCAGATGCTACAGAAAACGAGAGTCTTTGCACATGTGCTGCAATTTCCCATTGCTTTAGAATGCGCATTGCATTGATGCAATTACTGTTGAAAGACGGTGTAATGTACTTATATTTTATACATGCAAGGTCGACATAACGAGGAATTTGGGAGCTTCTTCAAACCGCGTTTTATTTACCCCTGCGTCACGGCAACTACGGATAGCAGTAGGGACATTCAAAACGTGATTATGTAATACACAATATGTTACGTCCCCCTTTCTCAGTAATAAACCTAACTGACTGAGTAAAGTGCTATCTAATGTAGCTTTCTTTAATATATACAGTACAATCATAAACTTCAAAAATAAACTTCTTTTTAACAGAGCAATGAAACTCATTTATCAATATAGTGCAGCAATGAGATTTACTTTAACTTTAGTGCAAACAAACTTTTATGAACATTAGTTTTCTCTCTTTTTTGTAAACATGTAAACATCTTTTTTTCAATATTATTATTATTATGTAAACATAACTGAACTACGAAGGAGAGGTTACTAGTACATCACTTCCACTCAGGCATCTGTAACACTTGTCCCTGACTACAAAAGTGCAAACGTCAATTTGTAAGTTCAGTTTATCAGGTGCTTTCACCATTCTGCCTCGCCTGGTTCTATACAGTTCATCTGGTTGGACTTGAGAGCGCTGGGGTACCACAGAAGGAAAAAATGGTGATTCTGAAGGGACAGATCCATGTTGCTGCTCCTCAGCTGCTCTTGTCTCAAGTGAATCCTGCCAGGCCTCTTCATGTGATGTAGTGTGACGTGACTGGTTGGCAGTTGCGGTGCTGCGGCGGAGATGTTGGCTTGTGCGACGATACAGCTTTCCTCCGTTGTCCACAATGTATGAGCGTAAAGCGCTTCGCGGCTCAACGACAACTGCAGGGGACCATTTTTGGTTAGCTGGGTACGCCTGCATCCTGACCTCATCGCCGGGTTCCAGATCAGGGTGAGGGTGTGCTGCTCTCCTGTCGTGGTAGAGTTTCTGGGTGCACTTGGTCTTGTCGAGAAGTTGCTTTACTTTGAGTGAACTATAGTTTAGAGGTTTGAGAAGTGCACACGCTGTTCTGAGTCTGTTCCAAGGCCTCCTGCCCATAAGAAGTTGAAATAAGAAGAAGTTGTCCTGTAGTCCAGTAAAGCAAGATGTGTATCTGCCTTACTCCACAGCCTCTTAACAGTTTGCACTGCTCTTTCTGCTTCACCATCGGAGTGTGGCGTGTGTGGTGAAGATGTTTTGTGCTCGATGCCATAACTTGCACAGAACTCTTTGAACTCCTCTGATGAGTACTGTGGGCCATTATCAGTCCTCAGAACAGCAGGGATGCCGTGTCTGCTAAACTAAGCTTTCAAAGCTTCAATGGTTGTGCTGCTACGTTGATCTTTCAGCCTGTCTGCTTCGATAAACTTAGAAAAATAGTCCTCTAGAACTATGTAGTGCTTGCACTCAAAGTCAAACAAATCTTAGGCTAATACTTCAAAAGGTAGCTCAGGTGTTTTGGTTGGCTTTAGAGGTCGCTTTGGGAGTAAGTTCTGAACTTTTGCACATTTAGCACAGTTTCTGATCATGTTTCAATTTCAGCACTCATGCGTGGCCAATACAAGAATTCACATGCTCGCTGTTTGCTTTTCACTATTCCAAGGTGGGACAGATGTATTAGCATGTATTTTTGCATGGAGGGTGGGACAACTATTTGCATACCTTTGTATAGGATGCCATCATTTACAGCCAGCCGACATCTTGAGTCCCAGAAAGGATGCACTTGGATGGGCACCTCTCTTCTGTTTTCCGGCCAACCTTGCTGAATGACCTTTTGGAGGAGATTCAGCTTGTTGTTAGTGCATCTCTGTATCTCAGTATATTTCTGGTTACTCACAAAGTTTATCATAGAGACACATTCTAGGGTCCCTGCCTCTGGTGTTTTGTTGGACAGTTGTGCTCTGGACAGTGTGTCTGAAAGTTCCATATCTTTGCCTCTCCTATACTTTACTGTGATGTTGTACCACAAAAAGCCGCTGCTGTCTACACCAATGGATATCCAGAAAATTCTGGATACCCATTGGTGTAGACAGCAGCGGCTTTTTGTAAATGTCTTCAAGCGGCTTGTGGTCATTGAATACTGTAACATGTTTCCCAAATATGTTAGGTTGAAACTTGGTGCAGGCATGAACGATGGAGAGCATTTCCTTCTTGATCTTTGCGTAGCTCGTCTCAGCATCTGTCATTGATCATGATGAGAAGGCCACTGGCTGGTCGTCCTGTACCAGCACAGCTCCCAGTCCGGTGCTGCTCGCGTCGCAGTGTATTTCCACTGGTTTTGACACATCCTAAAACTTGAGAACAGGATGATGTCTCTCAACAACTTTCTTTAGTATTTGGTCATGTTCTGTCACAGTAGGTCCTGCGATGAGGATGTCATCCATAATGCCAGTACCTCCTGTGATGCCTTCTAGCATTTGATCCATGATGCGCTGTTTTCTTTGCTTGAAGCGGTGCCGTGCGATCCGCTTATTCTTCCGCGGTCTAATATAACCAGCAAACTTATCCAAAACTTTGTCAGGGTCAGCCTTCTCTCCGTCTGCCCACTCGAGCGTCTTATTGATTTCTGTCTCTTGCCCACCAATCCATGTGCCGATCTAGCCCGCCTTCTGTCCGGCTTCAGAGAGGACAAAGGACCCGCGAAGACGAAGCTAACGTGGCTACGAAACCGTTGAAACTCTTGGTACAAATCTGCCGTGTCCCAATCAATCTTCGGTTGATCAAACTGCCTCATCATGGCTGCGCAGGTAACCTACTGTTCTTGAAAGCTTTCTGACACCATGTAATGTACTTATATTTTGTACATGCAAGGTCGAGACGAGGAGGAATTTGGGAGCTTCTTCAAACCGCGTTTTATTTACCCCTGCGTCACGACAACTATGGATAGCAGTAGGGACATTCTAAACACGATTGCGTAATATACAATATGTTACAGAGTGCTGTCACAATTTACTGTAGCTTTGCAGTGTGCTACAAAATATGTTAAATAGATGATTTTCATATAAGGGCTCTTAGAAATGACCACGCTCTGTATGTTTAAGCTTTTGGAATATTAAGTGGAAATCCGTAGAGCTTCCCTCCAAAGTTTTACATACATTTATCAAGCAAAACAACAAATAAAGATTTTGTTCATATTACAAAAACAGATGGTTGAAAACATATAAGAATGTTTTTTTTAAATTTATATTAGGCATTACTTCATTTAAATTCAGGTTTTCTAACTGTTTGAATTATTTTTTTCCCCCCTTTTTCTTCCATGTCATCACCCCTCCGTCCTCATGCTTAGCTGTTGGGATTAAGGGATTGCAGTAATATGCTGCCCTGTTAGGGCTCTATCTTCAAATCCATTCACTTGTGTGTGTTTTTTAAAGAGCAGAGCATTTCTTATAACTCCTTTAGGGAGAATGTGCTCTAGTTTTATTATTTATTTCAAAAGTAAAAAACATCAGTTGCATGTTAGACTGCAGCTAAACAAGTTAGAACTTGGGAGCTTTATAGACTGGTGGAGCCAGCAGTGTTACTCTTCCAATATCTGAACAGGATTTAAGAGATTAGATCAGGTTATGGATAATTAGGGATGACAGATGCAGAACATGAAGGTAATTAGAATTGTTAATTCGAATCAAGATCTGTTCATAATAAGCTCCTAGGAAAATGTCAATTCAATCTTTGATCACACATGTAGTGACTGGTATTGATTTTACCTCCCAGACGGGCGCAGACTGTCGCTTCATCAAAAAGAAAAATTTAAAACTTAAAGGTATGTCTCTGTTTCAGTTTCATCCAGCGAATGACCGTATGCTGTTGTTCCTGCTGTAGGTGATGCTGGTGGGCGACTCCGGTGTGGGGAAGACGTGTCTGCTGGTTCGTTTCAAGGACGGAGCCTTCTTAGCGGGGAGCTTCATCTCCACCGTTGGCATCGATTTCAGGGTACGAACTCGAACGCGCTCACGTGAAGACAAACCATCAATAATATCAACGAGTTCAGAGATCATCGGCCCTTATTGCACAACAAATCTTTCAGGGGTTTTGAGGTGAAAGACTAAAGACTTCAGCGTAATTGCGTAGCGGACAGAAAACAAGCTGAGTATTTCCGAATGTGGCGCTGCAGTTATACACCGATCTTTCGATTCTGGTTGAACCAGGGAAAGAACTAAAAGATGACTTTGAACACTGCTGGGTCAGGCAGGCAGCCGTGTTGTTCTTCAATGCTGGTAAAGTTGGATAAAATAAGATAGGAGATCTTAAAATGCTGGGATGTAGTTTTATAATCTCATTCTGGTTTAACCTGTCTCCTTAATACTGTTTGGTTATTGATCTTCTCTAACAAACCCATAAAGCAATAGGATACCCTTTATAACTTATGTAGGTTTTAAAAACCCTCTCCTTTTATAGGTTGATCTGTTATTGCATCGTAATTACTGTCGTACAACATCCAATCAAAATGATGACATTTAAAACGGCTTTTCTATTTCTTATATGAATCCTTAACTTGGAACAAGACAGAATATCAGCTTCAAAAGCATTAAATGTCTGCTGCTTCACAAATCCGTCTCTGTGCGTTAAATATTTCAGCTGGACTACATCAGACGCAGATTTCCTTTCCTCTACGGCATCTCGACCTCTAATGACATCGTCAGATATATTTTCCAGAAACGAGTCCCTCAACAACAAGCGACGTCCTTCTGGAGATCAGCTCCTCCCAACTCCAGAATTCCTTAAAGGCGGAATATTTCCTGTCCTCATCAATAGTTGATCATGGGCTGAGACGGTTTTACTCCTGTGCCAACTATGAAATCACCTGATTAAAGCAAAAACTCAAATAATAATTTAAGATTACTTAATGTATTGATTGGTGAATGGATATTTGTTGTTTTACTGCATGTGGCCAACCCAGTTACTGCCTACAGGGCCTTGAGGGACAATTACAGTAAAAACAGTCACACATCAAGTGTGGCTGCTGAGGACCGCGAGCGCTGACCCGTCCCGGTCTTTTACTGCGTTGTTGCTCCCTGAAGATCCTCACAGAATCTTGACACGGCGCTTTGGAAAAGCTTTTTCCCCTGGAGGCTTCCTGAGCAACGTCTCATCGATGCTGTCAACCTGAGCTGTTTATATGAGGGGAAAGTGCAATAAAACCAGGAGAATAAAGGGCTGTAAATTAGCAGATCAGCTTAAGGATATCTAATAGTTGATATGTTTATTAAAAATGGGATGGAGTTTGCAGAGATTCTAATTATTTTTGTTTGTTTTAACCTATATAATCACATGAAATGCTACATTAGATGTAATTACTCTGTGCTTTGCAGTGTGCTTGAAAGAAAGGCCCACAAGTTTGGTTCATCTTAGGTTACATTCACACAGCAGATCTTGGAGGCTCAATTCTCATTTCTTTGTTCTCAAATCATTTATCTATCTTCTATTTTCTTTGCCTTTACGTTTATACTACCAATTAACTGCGTCCACCATCGGACTTTAGTCGAAACTGTTTACAACCCCGAAGACAAGAACATAGGCGTCACACAGCAGCACAACCTTAACAGTGGATGTATCGTTTGTTGTTTTTTATTAACATTGTTTTAAATGTTGAAGCTAATTATCATCCCAGGGTCACAACAAGAACGAAGGAACCAGATGTTTACAACATCTGGTGCAGAATTATGAAACGTCTCTTGGTAACTCAGTCGCTCTGATTGCAGACACTTGGAAAAAATATCTATATCTGAATTATGTCCATATATGGAAAAGAGACAATTTGGATTTTTTTATTTATTTATTTATTTTAAAGATCATAACTGAGCTATTCAAACTGCTGTGAGAAAGTCGAATATTGGTCACGTGTGCCTGCTGTGTGAATATTAGTTTGCACAACTTCATGCGATACCAACATTTAACTTCTGGTCTCTCCATCTGTCAGGGGGAGTGATTGTGTTTTATTTGTTACATCTGTTCTCAACATTGATCACTTTCTATTTTAGACTCCAACCTCTCTAAATATATCTTCTTTTTTTTCCCCATCTTAAGTATTGAAATTAATGATTCTTTTCTTTCGTCTGAAGCCGCTACGCCTCTCCTCTCTCACTGCAACCTCCGTTGCTACGGCAGCTCCTCCGGCACACCAGCTATCCCAGGCCCATGTGGAAACGCATCGCTACAAGTTCAGCAGAAACCACTACGGTTCAGGCCACAGAACATCCGCAAATACAAAAAAATAAAAAAATGATCCCAGCAATGATCCCCTGTGGAGGTCTGTGTTACTGCAGATGTGAGGACGCCTCTGTTGGTGCAGTCCAGACAAGGTTTTTCCATTGTTTTATTGTCTAATTTCGGTGTGCCTGTGCGAATCGTAGCCTCAGTTTCCTGTTCTTAGCTGACAGGAGTAGCACGCGGTGTGGTCTTCTGCTTCTGTAGCCCATCTGTCTCAAGGTTTGACATGTTGTACATTCAGAGATGCTCTTCTGCATACCTTGGTTGTAATGAGTGGTTATTTGAGTTACTGTTGCCTTTTTTATCAGCTCGAACCAGTCGGACCATTCTCCGGTGACCTCTAGCATTAACAACGCAAATTCGCCCACAGAACTGCTGCTCACTGGATATTTTGTCTTTTTTGGACCATTTTCTGTAAACCTTAGAGATGGTTGTGTGTGAAAATGGCAGTAGATTAGCAGTTTTGGAAATACTCTGAAGACATTCTCTGTCTTATATTGTTTATTAACACATTTATTCGGACTAAAAAAGCAATCTATGTTGCCTCCACAACGTTTACCCTCACCTAAACTCTTAGAAATCCAAATAACCACCAGAATGTTTGGTGACAATAATTTCCTTCTTAATAGCTGATAAATTGCAGATTTAAAACATTTTATCTCTCATACCAGCTCTCTCCCTCTCATCATTCCTGAAATATATTCCGCTCATGGTGTCCAGTAGGCGCTGGAGTGTTCTAATGTGCTGCTCTTTAGTTAATATATGCAGCTAATAACTCAGTGAGAGTTAAAAAGCAGCACTTTTCTGACTTCTCCCGGGGAGACGTTGGTTAGAACTGCTGAATAGCTTTCGCACTGGATGAATATTTATTTTCCCCAAACCCCTACAGCTCACACCACCTCCGAGGCTTGATTTTCATTTCTGATGCATTCTTTTGTCTTTTCGATGGCGCTGTGCTTCATTGGCGTGTTTATCATCACATCCTTGTGTGCCGATCCTTTACGGAGACCCAGATTGTTGGAGGAACTTTATTTTTTCACTAATCTAGAAATGTTGTTTGCTTGCCATAAAGATAATTTCAAAACCAACACTGTTAGAAACACCAGAGGGCAGGGCTTAGATTTCTTCCTATTGTTATTCGCTCCTGTCATGATGGACATTGATGATTAATGATTCAAAAGAAGTTTAAAGAGCTGGGTGAATTGTTTTTTTAATTTTTTAATTCAAAATTTATGACTAAATGCAGCTACTGTCTGCAGTTTAGGAAAAAACAATGTATTGTGGTAAAAAAACTCCTAAGGGAGTGTTTTTTTTTTTTTGAGTACGATAAAAAGACATTGATCCCATTTGGCTCAGATTCTTCCAGCTAAACCTGCCTAATTTGCTAATCATTTGATCGGCCAAAACGTTTGTCATTTATTGAATAATTACCTCATTTAATCGGTAAAATTTTGTTTATTACATTGTTTAGGATTTTCTTCTGTGTTTTTAAAAATTTAGAATGAATTAAAGCATCTAGTTTGTCGTGATAATTTCTATTACTCATTATTCTCTGTTGTTGGACAGTAAAGCGACCGTGGATGAGATCTTCTTAAACACTCTAAGCTGGTAATGTCTCAGCTGCGTTTACTGTAAGGGATTCTCCTCTCCAAGGTTGTTGAAAGTCTTTGCATGCAGACGCTGTTTCCGTGAATCGCCGTGGATGTCGAGATTCTCATGCTAACATCTGGACTCAGTTTTGCTCATGATGATCCAGAACCATCCATCTGCTTGTGGCTCCATCGGTAGATTGATTATATCAGAGGGTAACGCTGAGCAAAACAAATGAGGCTCCGCAGCAATTTGGGCTGCGCTCAGATCCCAGTTGACTTTTTGTTTTGTTAAATTTTTTATTTGTCTGCTTAAATTTCACTGTGATGGATTGTAATTCAGCTTATAAAAAGCATGTCTGTTCTTTGAATCATGGAGTTGTGTACTTTAGCATGTTTAATTCTGTTTCCCGAATATCAGGTTTAGTTTTGTCCTTTGCATGAAAATCCTCGAGTGTCATCTAGTTTTTATTATTTATTGTTTTAGGTTACTGTAGATGGTTTGATCTACATCTTAATTTGTTTTCCTATTTCTTGGTAGGATGTGAGGACCGACAGATTGAAATATATTACAATACACCTTCTGCGGAAGTTCGTTCTTCAGGTCAAAAGTATCTTAAGGAAAAAAAACTTTTAAGCAGGGAGTATTATTAGGCTCTTCTTTTTTTTTTATTGCTCTTTTGAAGTATTCTAAACTTAAAACGTCATGTTTTCATTAGCTGTATGGAAAAAGTCGTCTGTTTATGTATTTAATCTATTGTTTCAGTTCCTGGATTGAGTTGGAGAAATAAATTAACTTAATATTCTAATTTGTTAAGCAGGACTGTACTTCGATTATGCAAAAAACAAAACAAACAAACAACAAAATCATTTTGCATTACTCCCAGAATATATAATTTTTTATATATTTTTGTAGTTTTCTAAAGTAGTTTTTACGGAGCATAAATAAACAGAATATGAGGTAAACAGATATTAGGAGCAATTTTAATTTCACTATTACTATCTTTATATTAATATCTTAGTGTTTTCTATACGTGTAACAGCGAATATGGCAGGATCTGTATAGGTTTGGTGATAAATATCCACAGTCTATCCTTTTATTTTGGCTTTTTTTTTTTTTTTACAATTTTTGTTCATAGGGTGAAAAATGTTTTCTTAGCTTTCTTCAGGAATATTCCAACATCTTTTACAAACATCTATAACCACCTTGTTTTTTCCCCAGTGTATCTAGAGCAGAGCCTAATTTTCTCATGATAATTAAACTAATACATCTTCTTGGGATATTATTACCTTTACAATGGATTGTTTTTCCATAATTTACTTACATTTTTATATGTTTTTAAATTTTAATCATTTCAAAAAGAATTTGGATTTATTTTGGCTTGATTCAAACACAGGACAGCTGTTTGTGTCAACATGTAATAAACTATCGTAGCTGAGTAGCGATCTGATAACTGCTGGGAATTCACCCTGACTCGCTCTCTGCAGTATTTGAAGATGTCTGGGAGCGTTGGTGAATTTCTTCCCCTTTTATTTTTTTATTGTTATCCTTAGCATTTGAATCTGCTTGGCTGGGTTCTGCCTCCAGTGGTTTACGGATTGTTGCTGTGAACATCCAGCGGGTGAGATTACAGTAAGCCGTGTTTCTTGAGAGTTTGGAGTTAAATCTTCATGGGAAATGTGTTCATTTGCGAGCAACCGGTAGGACTCCTGTAAGATGTATGCTTTACCTCTGTTAGACTTTGACTTTGATATCTTAATAAAGGAGTAAATAAGATTGTTGTGAACTGGCATATTATAGTGCACCAAGGAATTTGAGGACTAGCAAAAGTTGTATTATTGTGAAGGTTAAGGAAAATCATGTAGTTGAACATGTATTCACTCCATTTACACTGATGCCCCTAAATTTGAAGTGTACATTTAATCTTAGCGCAAATTCATTATAGAATTGGGATAAAAGCCAATCCAAACTATATTTTATTTCTTTTTGATAAAAACATTTGTTTTTGGATTCATTTTAGTAACTTGGTCCGTAAGCTTTATGGTCGTCGTTTTTATAAGCCCTGGCTAAAAGCAACCAATTAAAACCTCCCTCAAGACGCTCACCGAGACTTTTTATTAATTTTTTTTAAATGAAAGAATCCGTAAAAGTGACAAAAATGTTAATAAGCCAGCAATGTCTACCAGAATTTTTGATTGCTTCATTTAATTGCAAAGCTGAGCCGACAACATGGCCCAGGAAGGATGGATAAGACTTTAAACTCACCAAATGATGTTTAATCATCTTTACCTAAAATTACGGTTTTGGGAAAAGAAAAAAAAGGATTTTTATGTATTAAAATTAAATCGTGGTAGAGAGAAGGATTTGTACCGTATTGCCAGTCGTGTGTAGTTGCAACCGAGAAAGTGGAATTAGAGAAAACTTGTTAAAAGTGCAACGTCTCACAACTGGTGATGTTGAATCCCACTAATCCAACTACGATCTTTAAACTGCGCCTCAGCAGGAAACCAGAAGTCCTTAGATCCAACAGAATAGTCATCCCAACGAGAGAAGCAGTCTGATTAAGAAGCCTCAAAGATGTTCTTGTCTTCCCATGTTGACTCAAATGTTCTGCCAGAGGACCAGCGTTGCATATTATCAGAGAGGATTCTTGGTTCCATGTTTTACCATGCATGCTCCAACAACCTGTTTGTACCTTCAGTCCCATTGGTCCGACGCTTCTGTGTATTGGTCGGCTGTTTTCTTTCTGCCCGCGATACATCTTAGTAATATCCTGGCCTTATCTTGTTAACGCATTGTAAACATTTTCAGTAAAATCCTCATTTAAATCCCAAAGGCCAATTTCAAACATCACTTGATTTCCCTATCGATGTCCATTATAGTTCTTTAGTTCATTATTGATATTTGTAAGGAATAATTCCCATAACAAGCTAAAATTATGCTCACACTGCTTAGATACACTTTCCATCATTGCAATTTCCCACGATTATAACTCTTTGTTAGGCTTAAATGCAAAAAAAAAAGACATTAATGAACAGATAGATGGGCCTGTTTTCTGTCTTGTCCCTGCTCAAATAAATTATAACCAACAATATGCAAGACATACTATTGTTTACACATTCATGACTAAGCTAGGATCCTCAGCATTATGACTGTTTCCCCATCACCCTACACCTCCAATTCTTATGATGAACCTGTGATCAACCTGTTTATTTGTGGGAAATCCTTAGAATCGTAACATTTCAGAACAACCCACCAGTAACCAGTCCGGTCAATTTGAAATTTGACTCTGTGAAACGGGCTTTATTTACAGAAGATTGCATTATCTTTTTCACCTGCTCTCCGTTGTTGTATTCTTTTAAGAGAGCTGGAGTCGATCTCCTGCTGCATACGCGTCATAAACACACACGCACAGTCCGGCCTGTTTGTCTGCTTCGCTTTACCTTTTTTCCTCGTCTGGATCACATGACTTATCAAGCACTTGTTGGACTCCCAGGAGACCGTTGTTATGGACGAGTAACCATGACAACATAGCAACTATGCAGGGAGACGGCTTCTATCAAATTGTGCATGTTCAGCAGGCAGATGGCTCTCAGGCTTGTTTAGCCTCCGGTTTGCCCGAGGCGGAAATGTCGAGTTTTCAGTCGTTGTTGATTCCCCCAAGGCAACAGATTCCAAGCCTGGACATGGCGGCGAATATTCAGGTGCTCCCATCAGATACGGTTTTGATTCCCGCCACTACGGACGGGGGGGTCGATGTATCTCACGCTCGCAGCTGACGTCTCCTCTGTAAGAGTTGGAAGCCTTCCAAGTCAATCGGAGCGCTCCAGTGATGGCTGCTCAGCTCCAGCGGAGCGAGACGGGGTTAAAGTGTTGATCTGCTCCCCACGCAAGGCTTCACACGGAGAATTGATTCCTTTCAGCGAGAAACAAATTATTTTCTGCTCGGACCGGTTGATTGTATCCCAGCTGCCTGTTGGTGTGCTTTGAACATCTTTTAGGTGATACATTTATAAAAGAATTGCAGTCGAACATGGTGTATTAAAAAGCTGTATAACTGGAGCTCTTTCTACACAAACACACATTTTTATTTTTATTTTTACTGATTTGTAGTCTAGAGGTTAGAAACTTAGAATTGATGGGATGATGTGTTAAGTTCATAAAGGCTTTCTCAACAAATCCACAACATGACTAATAATCTCAATTTGCTGAAAGATTATAAACCTGTGCTTTTTTGTCTGGGGCCTAAAACATTTCATGAATATTAAATATTCTTTTATGTTTTTGATCATTAAAAATTACATTTACAGTGCATAAATTTCCAGATCTGTACTATTTTGAGAGAGGCAAGAAATATATTAAAACATGTTAATGTTGAGTATTATATTTAAATAGGATCAGCTAGCTAAATTAATTTGGATTTAACAGAACAGGAAGTCCTTTTTTGATTTTGTAAACTAGAAGTGTTCCTGTAATTTAGCAGAAAGGGTGAATGTCAGAGGTTCCGAGTAATTCATGATTTAGTTATTAGTTACAGTTATTATATAATACAGTAGGATATCCAAAATAGGCTAAAACCATTTATTATTCCTGTTTTATTTTGGGGACATTCATATGTTGATTCTCATAAACCTAAAGCTAACATGAACAACAGCCCATAATCCCCAACTCATTTCTTAATAATCAAGCTCATCCTTTCACATAAAAACATAAGGAGCAATTTATATTACTGAACTTCCTTTCACTCTTCATTACATGAAATGAAAACATACCAAGATTCCAAGTTGAGTCTAAAGTCTTTATGGGACAATTCTAAATTGAGTCAGACGTCTCCTGTTGTTGCGGATCAAGTCGTATTCTCAAGCTGAGCTCGGCAGAACTGGCAGAGCTCGGTAGTTTGAGGATTTGTCTCTCAGGTTATATTTCATTTCTACTTTGCTTTTTTTATTCTAGACTATATTTAACATAACATTTGAAACACTTCCCCTTAGATTGTCCTATTTACTAAACTATTTATAAATTATGAATGCAGAAAAGAGGTCAAGTTGTTATATAAATTAAACCAATAGGTTTCCCTTTTATGACAAAGTTATGGCGGCTGAATCGGTCGGCTTCGCAGCTGCAAGAAAATAGCTGTTCGTTATCAAACTGCTGCTTTTTTGCATGTGGAAAATATTTTTAGTGGGAAAAAAAAATCTAGGTAGTGTTGATTTGTTAATACGTTTCCCTCCTTGGTTCATTATAAGTATTGAAATTTACAGAGAGAAAACTCCACAATTCCACAATAAGATAAAATTTAGCATAGAGGAAAAATAACATTAAGGGCTAAATTAGCTGGAAACTGAAGCTCTATTTATTAATTTGCAAAATATAAAGCATTTAAACTCTGCTAATTGAGACTGGTAATTTGATTCTAATGTAAAAAATACAAACTAACTTCTAAATGTTTATTAGCTTAACTGTGTCTGAAAAAATTCCTTTGAAACTTAACCAAAAATAATCACTGGAGAGCAGAGGCGTCCCTACCTAAAGGAGCAAAGAGACTCTCGCTTAGAGCTGTACGATTGATCGGTTTTATCGATAAATGGAATCTCGGGTTGTGTTTGCAAAAAGGCTTTGAGAAATCCCCTTAGATGTTTTTCACTCCTGATATGATACCGAGATTGCAGTCTTCAGTATTTTCCTATACTGATATTGACCCGATACAATATTGGCATGAATCCTAGATATAGTATATTACTTTTGTAGTGTAAAATGTTAGAAAGGGCTCGATCAACAGATATTACTAAAATAGAGAACAGAAGTTTAAAACAAAATCAAATTCACATACACTTTTGTGGTCAATCACGGCTCTGCATGCTGGATACAAACTGCTGGAACAGGCTCTTTGTGTTGGAGTGCCGATATCAGAGATTTTAGATAATCCGATATTAACTTTTTTGCTGAAACTAGACCATGTTTGCATATCTAGTCAGGACACCCCAATTGTTTAGCCTAAGAATAGATTGCAAACAAATTCAACAAAATCGTTAACCATCTACTACAGCCTTAAAGGATTGGTTTACATCCACGCTCTATTACGATTTTAAAGGGTTATTTTGGACAACATGAATTAGAAAATTTGAGCCAAATGTTTGGTAAACCACCACTTAGACGTGCACTGTTGGGAATTCGGTGGCGGAAAATGATCTCGGCTTTTCTGCCAGCCTCTGTTTCAGCCAATTCAGATCCACAGAACCGACATGACCTAGTGCATGTGTAACGGCCATCGCTCGTCCATAACTTTAATGATTGAAATGGATAAAACGACCATGAAGCAGACATTTTAAACTTTCTTTAGCAAGTAGGAAGCAGAGAGGCCATTCCTGTAACTATGAGATTTCCAGAAGGCTTCCAACGTTTACAATGCCAGTATGTTGTTACAAATGACAAATTTACAAAGCAGCTAGAAGTCTGTGTTCAGCCAGAATGGGAACAAAAAGGGATGTTCTGTCATGTCTTTTAACATTAGCTAGGCCGAGAGAGCAGTGTAACTGGCTCTTCCTGTCCTGAAGTCGTGCGCTTAAGACACACAGGACAAAGTTCTTAAAGGACCACACTTTGCCAATCACTGACGAGATAATTGGCTTTTAAGAGCTAAATGTTGCTTATAATTTCATGGTAAATTTAAAAAAGTAGAGACAATAAAGTTTAGGCTATTTTAGTCTTCAAATGCAGAAAAAAGCTTAAGCCATCAAGTATATACTTTGGATTTTATACATTAAAGGATAATGATGCTGAAGCTGATCCTTTTTCATCAACATAATGAAAGAAAAGACGGCCATCGCTCTCACTTGTTAATGTAACACAGTCTTGTTTTTTTTAAAAAGCTGCTGAACTTTGAGGCATGTCTGGAGGCAGATGGCTGCAAGCTGGTTACCTGAGCAGCCTACAGCAGTCAACACATTAATCAAACTCATTTACAGAGCCGTGTTTTATTATACTGTGGGAGTGAGCTGGAAACACAGGGACCACATGCAAATTCCACACAGAAGGCCGTAACTGGGCTTAAAACCCAGGTTCTTCTTGTTGGCTCTAAATTTTGGTTTAAAATTTGTCTTGAAATATATGTGGGAATAATTTGGAACATTTAACATTCTACCCACAACACAGACTTATGTCAATTTGAAGTTTGTTGACCTTTTATAAAACACCTTTAACGCAAAACGAAGTAACTTTTTAACCTTCATAAAATATTTTCAATACTTTTTGTGACTATACGTGGACTTACACCTCTGTAATGGCCCGAGGGGTTCCGTACCGCTTTCTTCGGCACTAAGCACCTCTGAGGAGGGTGGCAGGAACCCTGCCACACAAATCAACTATAAATGTAGTTAATTTGCTCTTTGATGTTTGGAGTGGGAGTGAAATAAATTATTCCCCTGATTAGAAACACAAAGGAAACACCACACATTCCAAAATTGAACTTTTGGCAGATTGTGTTGCAAAGCCTGCAAGGCGTATTTCAAATGTTAATGTTCACAGACTGGCTTTAAAGCAGAAATGGCAACAAAAGCAGTACTAGTACTAAACTAGCAATACACTACTTGCATTTACAGAAACTATTATAAATATCATATTTTTTAGGTTTTGTGAGTTTGTTAAAAAAAAAACAATCAATAATAAAATATCTTTTAAGTTTCATTATTTAAAGAGTTTGATGATAAAGTGTCTTCAAAGTGTCCTTCGTGGGTTTCATATAAACTCCCTTGCGTCGCTGCTGCGGTAAACCAACATTAATCGGATACAAGTGATTCTCAAAAATCCTAGCGGGGTAGATATTTCATTTTAATGTGCTATAGACGTAAGCGATGCTGCAGATTAAATTTAATTTTACTCCACCTTGTGAAAAGATATGAACACATTATCTTACAGGTCGTCGGGTAAAGACACGGAAAATGAGTTTTGTCCAAGAAAGGATAAAAATTTCTGCATTTGCTGAAGTGTACAATAAAGATTGAATTTTTTTCCCCTATTAATAGATTATCAACTACTGTATATTGTTGAACAAATAGTTTTAAATATAATTCCTATTGATGGTGCAATGGTTCTTACAAATGTATGAATCAATTCCGGCTCTGTGTTTCATTGTTCATCAGATTTTGTTAAAGAAACGTGTTTTCATGATTTCCCTTCGTCAGACTTTTTTCTTTTAACCATGTTTACTTAATTCTATAAAATGTCTTTAAGAGTTTGCTTAATTCTGTTTTGGGTAAGTTACATATATTTCTTTAGATTATGGTTATTATTAAAGGAGAGATTTCGAAATTAAATTGCAAAATTTCATGCTTTCATCATTTATCCATATTCATGTTTTGCTTATGTCATCATTTTCTCTATAGTTTGCTTCTAGACTTTTTTGGACACTTGTATAGTAATCTTAAAAAATACAATAATTTTGCCTTATTCCAGGCTTTAATGTAACTTTAACCCTTGAATGCTGAGGCTGCATATTGTGGTTGCATTTAAGTCTTTTCTGGCCTCATTAATTCATTTCCGTTATTGGACTGAATTTCATGGTGCTGATTAAAAGTGGATTAGTTTAATTTAACAATGTACTTCTCTGTCTTGGAATATGCCTCTGTGGGTAATAATTTAAAAAATTAAAACCCTGATTTAACATAATTTCATACAAGTATTCAGAAGTTTGGTTAAATATATGCTTCAACTTTTTAGTGCAGGTTTGGGCAACTTTAGCCAACAAGGGTTTGGGTCCTACAACTTTTAGATGTGCTGCAGGTTTATCACACATGAATTAAATGGCTACCCTAATCCTCACAGTGGTTGCAAAATGGCTCTCAGTCAGATCGCATAGAGTACCAGTAAACCTCAGCTTCCAAGTTTTACGCCAGATTTCTAATCAAACCAATACAACACAATATTTTGGAACCCCTGTACTGACTTCAAGTGACAAAGACAAATCTGTGTCACTGTTCTATAACATAGGCCTTCTTCAAATGTCTGCACAACTTTGGCTCTGACCTGTGTGGGGTCATCCGGGAAAGTGTGAATACTTTTGCAAAAAGCACAGTAATATTCTCTGACAGGTCAGAGCAGAGAGGAAATATTCATAGCTACTGTGTGAGGTTAAAAATAGTAATAATAAAAAAATAGATCTGTTAGATCAGATCTTTGCAGAGCAGAATTCAAAAGCTTTGACAAACATATCAGCGTACAGCTGAAAATAGTTTGCCCTCTGTTGTAGCTATTTTGAATCTTATAAAACTCCTTAAGGCTCTGCAAATTTACACCTAATCTGCTCTGTATCTATAGCAACCGTATATGCATCACACAGTGTGATTCATAGATGACACAGCCACAATATTTAAAGTACTGGCGGATCAGGTAAATGGGGCTGATGATCTTTTTTTTCATTCTAGAAGGACTAAACATGGATGAGCACAGATTTTTGAAAGGACAAAGACTGCGATAAAGATTTGGAAATGCAAATAAATGGCCATAAGAGAAAGGTCAGGAGAATTATTAGTGTTATAAAGAAAATTATTTTCAATAGTTTGAAGATACTTTTGATGAAATCTAGAAGCTTTCTGCCTCCAATAATGGCTTGTATCCAATTTTTGAGAAAAGGTTTACATGTTTTTATGTACACAGATTCGAACATTACCAAAGCCATGAATGAACTCACAATAAGTCCATATTTTTAGCATTCTCTATTCAATCATTCTTTAACCGGAACTCTCTGATGTTTTATGATGATTATAGAATAATTTAACCCTTTTTTTGTAAAATTCCTACCACATCTATCAATATTGTAAGATAAGTGGATGAGTTTTAAGTTTGGAAAGATTTCAAAGAGCACATTCCAGCATGTTGTTAGGATTATACTTTAATGTTTAGATTAGCGTGTCACTCGTCTCAGAAAAGGAAGTTTTTCTAACGTTTTTTTGTTTTGTTTTATTTTGCACATCTACTGGACAGTTTTATGAGAAAAATTATGAAATTCTCCATTTTCCCGCTAAATGTGGGGAAATGGTTTCAGTGGAAACGATCTCTGCTTCACAGATTTAGAAGAGAGGCTTAACATGAATGACGTTGTTTAATTCCCTTAGTTTATAAAGCAGAAGGAGAATTCAGTCTGTGTGTTTAGGCTGCACAATACATTATTGTGAATCAACTGGGTAGAACATAATCACATAATTATATTACTCTTCATACTAATTTATGGTTATATTTTGGGTTGGTTCCCTTCTTCCGTATGAATTTGTGCTACATTGTTTTGAAACCTCAGATTATTTATGGGTAAAAGAAAGGCACAATTTAATTGCTTTACAAATCACAATGTTCAGCTGTTGAAATTTTGAGCATTTGTATGCAAATGAACCACATAATTAAATGCCTCAAAGAGCTGGTATTAAAAAAACAAAAAACGGGGAAATGTAGGAAATGTGAAACCAGAGAAACTATTCAAATTTGGAGAAATAAACAATTTTTAATATATATGTGTTTTGTCATTTTATTGAAAGAAATTGTTGCTGTTGGATCTGTATAATTAAAACAACACAAAAAAAAAAATCAGAAATCAACTTCTTAAAGTTCCGCCATACCTCAATGGTGTTCACCCAAAGGAAAAAAAGTGTCACTCTGGGTAATACAAGTCGTTTGTTCCATGTAGTCATGACGATGTATCGTTGCACTAACTAGTTTAAGTTTACATTGTTCACACTGAAGGAAAAAAACACAAAGAAATGTATAAGATGATATGAGATTGCTCCATTCCCAGCATCTCGAGTGTCTGGAGGATGTCGGATCAAACCTAGTCAGAATTGATTTAGCTGATAAGCAGCAGTTTGTCCTTTTATTGTTGACCTGGAGACAGACATTTCGCCGGGTGACTAGATGGAATGTGAGCCAAAACTCTCACTACTGTTGACAAGAGTACCACTGCATTTCCTCTGTCTGCATCTTCAATAAATCCAACACAGAGCTGTCGCACTTCCAACCAAGATATCAGAGAAACTACCAAATAAACACTGGCTGATACTTAGAGTTTGCCCTTTGGTGAAAGTAACTGTAGTATAGCAACAAAATGCTTTCCAAAGATGGAGAAAACCATAAAGTAGAAGCGGCCATACCTGGCTCCATTATAATAGTGATCACCTTTGTATTTGCTCGAAACCCATGTAAGGATAAACTTAACGTTTTCTTTCATGTCTTGTACTATTCCTATTGGAGCCGTACAATTAATCTTATTTTGATCGTGCTCACAATTTTGGTGGCCACAATTAAATTAACTTGATCGTCAACGATATTTACATAACAAGTGCGAGCTTTGCTACAGCATCTCTATGCACCTGTTCTCAACCAGAAGTCTGCCAACCACCAGGGGGCGGACGCATGCTAAAGGTCATTGAACAGCCAAATTACCAAGCGCGCTTTCGTGCACATAACCAAAGAGTATATATGGCGGCATTATCGTGCCAACACTCGGCAAGCGCAAATAACACTCTACTACACGCACGCACACCTTATGCCGCCGCCATAAGTCGTTTTTTTTTTTTTTTGCTACACTGCCATTGCTGGTGCAATAAAAAAAAAAATTCCTAGACAAATCAATAATCATGATTAACAATCGTGATTATTATTGATCAAAATAATCATGATTATTATTTTAATCATAATCATGCAGCCCTAATTCCTATTTGAGTTTCCGTAGTTTCAGATTTGTTTTGACTTTTCTTACCATACTCTGTTATCTAACAGAGAATCAAATTGAAGCTAATTAAACTGCTGCCAGTTAATCAGTAGTTGGTCAGTTTTGCGCATTAAAAGAACAGCAATACATTTGTACTGTAGATTTAAAAGATAAATATATGTTTTGTTGTTGTTAGCAGTGGTAATGAGCCACCCAGCTATTAAAACTGCAGTCTATTTCAACATATTGACTAGGTCTGTAATTTGAGGTTGCTTAAGAACTATTTATAGTAACTCTCCTCCTAAATTGAAACAGAGGCTTCATGTGGAAATGTGGGCCTAACTTCGGTTGACTACCCATTGTTTGAAATCTGTGTTGACTCTTGACAGTAAAGCCGAGACAGAGGGTGAGCGCTTTCACAGCTCTGTAGCTTTTATGTCCATAAGCCAGACGTCTTAGAGAAACGTATCAGACGCAGCCGTGGCATCCTACAGGGAATCAAATCACAACGAAAAACCGTACATAAGGGTAAAAAATATGAAATAAGTGAAGGGAAAATCTGGTTTCAACAGTTTGTTTGAAAGGAAACTCAGGGATACAGACTGGAAAACATGGCTGTAAAGAAACCAACCAAAACAAGAATCTAACAGAATGGATGTTACTCTGTAACAAGATCTAAATGATGAACCGATTTATTTACAATCTTGAGGCTTCAGAAGTGACAACACTCAGCTTTTATCAAGAAGTTTGTGATTTATGAAAAGGAAAAGTTAGTCATGTCTAGTCAAACACAAATTTATGTATATATATGTCTGTCTGTCTCACAGTTACATAAAACAGCAGTAGACTTTTTCAGATAGTCGATTTACCTGTTTTTGTGTTAGTTTTAGTTTGTTCATTATACTAACAATGGTTATTATGTCCAAACTGTTCCGCTTCACTTTCATCAGACCACAGGAAATGTCCTCTAAAATCATGATCTGTTCCAGTGTACATTTGTAAACTGCAGTCTGACCTTTGGAGTGATGACTTCCTCCTCACTGAGACTTTTCAGCCTTTTAGTAAAGCACTTATTTCACTGTGAATATTGACACCGTCTTACCAGCATCAGGCAGCATTGTGTCATTTAGCACCTAAAAATTATCGTAATTCTCACTGATCTAAAATACAAGTGAAGTTTGATTTGACTTGAGACAGTGGGAGGAATATTTAACGGCATATTTCGGGCGTATGTGCATTTTTGGGTTTTGCTGGCCTTAAATGTTACCATATTCGTCATGCTATAGATTCTAAAAACCTAAACATAACCGAGCAGCTAAAGGGACAACAGTCATCCAGAGCAGTTGTCCTTCACTCCTAATCAGCTAATCACAATCAGTTGATCACGGTTTGTATGAAGTCGAGTATTTTTGGTTCCCTCCAGTCGGAGAAGGTCCTTAATTATTATTATTTATTTTTTTATCTCATACCTAAACTTGTGGAGTCAGCAAGTTGCATTAATTAACTCTAATTGAGTCTCCATTAATTGGACACAGCAATGTTGGCACATGCATTGTTAAAGCCCAGCTGTGTTTGTTGCATAAACCTTTTTTTGGGGGGGGGGAGTTTGCTAACTGTTTATGTTGGAACAGTGTGGAAGCCGGGGAGAAAATTAGCAGCCGCTGAAAGCCAAATGCTGACAGCTTAGTTTTGTGTCCCTGAAGTTTCCTGTCATCTCCCTTGCTAGGAGAGTTTTTTTTTGTGTGTTTTTTTAATGTCTAGCTGCTCAATATGAAAACCTACAACCATGAGAAGCCCGCTTGCCTGCAGGTTTACTCTTTATTATTACAAGTCAACGTTTTTTAACCTGAGGAGATCATGTAGATTTTAGCAGATTGTTGCATAAAGAAACACAAAATATACCCGAAATATCCTCCATGTAGAGATGGAGACTTTAACATTTGACCATAATTCGGCAGAAAGACTTACTATAACATTAAATCTAAAATATTACTGAATGAGACTGCTCAAATGTAAGAACATTACTATAAAATAGCTGATAAAACGGAAAAAAAAACGCCTGAGTACGTGTGAAATTGTCACTTTAAGGTGTTCTTGAAAGTAATTCTCTTTTCACTTCCTAAGAATATTGGAATACAACATTACACATTTCGTGCTTAATGAAAATGGAATTGAAAAGCAAATTTGTTTCAATAATTCAAATTATATAGATTTATTGCACACTGGACAGTTTGTTTGAGTTTTCTGTTTAGTTTTAACCTCAAATCGGAAACACAAACTGCAGTTACTCTAAAAAGACCAAATTAAATGTTAAACGCTGTACAGAAAAAATACTGATATCCTTTACCGGACTTGGACACAGGTTTCAGTACGCAATCATCACATCTACTACATATGTACTCATTTTTGGAGAAGGTGAATTTCCAGGTGTAATCAACTAAAAGCCAGGAGCATCAACATCGAGTGAAATAAAAAGTTTGTATTTGTCTATTAAATCTATACATTTTACTTTTCCACTTGAGTAACTTAGATCAGTATAATTTACTTTTTTTTAAACTTTATTAAACCTTCCTGACAGCAGATGAGCACCATGAGGGCCTTGTTTATTGTTATGATTTGAAAAGGATGATTTTTTTTTTTAAGGATGCCTCTTTAAATGCAGACTTTGACTCAGCTGAAGGACTTCTTGCAGACTGATTGTTCATATATATTCAAAACAGGTTCTGGTCGGACTGGCAGACTGATTGGCGTGTCTGTCCTACGGCTGCTGTTGAATGTTGGCGTTTGTTTACGTGTAGACACTCGTCCTCTTGTATTTGCCTGTTCGAATCGTCCTTTTGTCGTTATTTATTTGACGCTGTGCTTTGTTGCTCTAATTGAAATGTTCTGCTTCTTTAAAACATGCCTTTCTCGCCGTTTGACAGTGTGTCCTCTTTTTTGTGGATTTGTGTGGGAGTGTGTGGGCGGGAGCACGGCCCAATAATACAAAAAATGTGTCAATCTTTTTGAAAAAAACTTTTTTCCAAAATATTGCCATGCTCCTGTTGCCATGCATTTCAGAGCTGCCTCACTACTAAAGAGCCCCTTGTGGCAGCTTTTCGTCGGCGTCCAGAGTTGCTCGGTAAACTTTTATTTGGGGGGGGGGGAGGCTCATCAGGAATGTATTTTTTTTTGTTGCAAATACTGGCCATAAACCTTCAACAAGCAGTTCTACAGTGATGTTCTGATAGAAGATAATTGAGATAGCATTTAAATGAACATTGCCTTTTTTATGTATGTGAATGTGAACAAGATTTTGCCATAAAGAGCATAAGAGCTTTAGGCTAGTTCCACAACCAGGTCTATTTTTTTTTGTATTCCTTTTTTTTTGGCTGTTCATACTAAATAATCATGATTCCAAGAATGCCGATGTCCCACGGCAGCGCAATCTAAAGTAACAATGGATGCCGCGATTTGTGGATCGATTGTAAAGTTATTCGGGAACTATCTTGTTACAAAATAGCAAGATGAAGGATGCTAACTGAAAAAGTTTAGAACTTCTTCTTTTGATCACTACATTTTCTGGTGTTCTCTCATTAAAGCAGACCTGGGCAAACGCTTTCCGCATCCCTGTCTGGCTCACATGAGTCCAATAATAAATTACAAAAACAATTGTTATTAAAAATAACAAAGTCATGCATAAAATACAGCCATGCTGCTTTTATTTTGAACAACGTTACATTTGCGCTTATTCCGCATGTGTGTCAAGGTGAACAGCGCTAGATCCGCGTTTCCCCAACAAGCATGGGCAAGTTTGTGGGCAAAGTTTGCCCACTTTTTCGAGCAATACATAGGCAAGGCAAGGCAAGTTTATTTGTATAGCACATTTTCGTGTACAAGACAATTCAAAGTGCTTTACATAGGAAAAAAGATCAGAAAATAAAACTATAAAATCAGCTTTAAATTTAAAAGAAATAAAATTAAAATTAAATAATAATAATAGAAAAAATATTCTTAGTTGCTATATGCACAGTTAAATAAGGCTGTTTTCAGCCTGGATTTAAACAACGGCAGAGTTGAAACCTGCCTCACCTCTTCAGGAAGACTGTTCCAGATTTTAGGAGCATAAAACTGGAATGAAGCCTCCCTTTGTTTGGTCCTGACTCTGGGCATCAGCAGGAGGCCACTGCCTGAGGTTCTCAGAGTTCTGGCTGGTTCATATGGCTCTAACATGTCAGATATGTACTTTGAGGCAAAACCATGAAGAGATTTGTACACAAGCAAGGCTGTTTTAAAGTCTATTCTTTGAGTGACAGGAAGCCAGTGCAGAGACTTGAGCACTGGACTAATATGGTCATATTTCTTGGTTTTGGTAAGAACTTGAGCAGCAGCATTCTGGATGTTCTGAAGCTGTCTTAAGGCCCGTTTAGAAAGCCCAGTGAGCAGGCCGTTACAGTAGTCTAACCTGCTAGAGATAAAAGCATGGATAAGTCTTTCTAGGTCTGGTTTAGAGACTATTCCTCTGATTCTGGCAATGTTTTTAAGATGATAAAAGCACGGAGCCGAGCTTCAAATTCACACACCCTCGCCTCCAAAGCTAAAAAAATGCTACATTTAATGCATCAATTATGATGATCAGCTGACTGTCATCATAATTGATGACAGTCAATTGTTTTCCTGACATCCGGTAGAGTTACTGTGTGGAGAAGCCTCAAAGAACCGTACCACCTAGACTGTTACATGCCCAGAGTGAAGGATGTAGTTGTATCAATGATGGTTTGGGCTGCCATTCCCTTGGGCCAATACTTGTGCATCACTGCCAAAGACTACCGAACCATTCTGGAGGACCGTGTGCATCTAATGTTTCAAACATTGTATCCTGAGGGCGGTGCCATGTATCAGGATGACAATGCACCAATACACAAAGCAAGACTGGTGAAAAAATGGTTTGATGAACATGAAAGTGAAGTTGAACATCTCCCATGGCCTGCACAGTCACCAGATCTAAATATTATTTAGACACTTTGGGGGGTTTTGGAGGAGCGAGAGTCAGGAAACATTTCCTCCACCAGCATCAAGTAGTGACCTGGCCACTATCCTGCAAGAAGAATGGCTTAAAATCCCTCTGACCACTGTGCAGGACTTGTATCTGTCATTCCCAGGACGAAGAGCTCGGCGCAACCACACACAAAGTTTGACCATAACTGATGGGGAAATGTGTATCGAGTGCTATTCACCTTGACACACATATGGAATAAATGCTTACTTAATACAGTAGTTTTATTTTCCTAGTTGCCAGTAACAGCTATTCAAAATATGCAAGTAAGTGCATTTCCAATGCAAAATAAGTTGAGCAAAATTGTTTAATTTACAATATTTACGGTTATTTACATAGATTTATTTTATTCTGAAAACACCTGGATAAACTAGTTATTGTGAAGCTTAAACAGCAAAAGTGTCATTATGTGTTTATACAGATGACTTGTCCCGGTTTTGTGAGCTTCACCCCTGTAAGATGTTTGAGACCACGTGTAATATGTTTTTCGCTCCACCTCTATACTGCAGCAGCCTTTCAGCGATTTTAAATATAAAATTTTGAATGAACATCAGTTATTATTAAGAAACTACAGATATTGATGAACTGAATGTTCCACACTATGTAATTAAGTGCACTACTTAATTAAGACAGTTGAGCAGAATTAAGTCAAAGTTGATGTTTGTGTGGTCCTCTGACACAGTTCCGGTCCCTCATCTGGCCTCTTGTAAAAATTAATACACACAATTAAAACAAACCTCTGTTACCTCTGATTTATAAAAAAAAATTCCCAACCTAACCTCTGTCTATTAAAGCTGCTATTTATCTAAGAAGACAAAGCTAGAAGGCTTGGGGGCTTACCTGTGGTGGTAGACCTTGGTTCTGCGAATTTAAAGCTCTGGGAAAATGAGCCTCTTTACTGTTTTTATTATCCTTAAGTTTACAACAAGTAAGTAACGGCTTAAGGAAATAGATTAGGCATTTGCAAAACAATGTTTCCCTTGAGAAAGTGCAAATAAGTATTCAGCCTGGAAACCTTTGTTTTACTTCTCCCATACTCTCATCTCGCTGCATCCGTTTTTCAAACTAGTTAGTAAGTCTGGTGCTACGGAGCTGAGATGCATCCGGCAGGGTTTTGATTTCTTGATTTTCGATTCGGGATAAATCTCTCATCAGATTTTACTTAATTTTTCAACCAAACCCAAACTGCAGCATTTCCATTTTGGTTTTTAAAATGATGAAGGACTCAAAGCACTATTCTAGAGCCATATGCTTAGATTCATATTTAAACATGCAGTTTATCTAGCAACATAGAGTTACGTGCCTTGCCCAGGGGCGTACTGAAATGTAGCACAAGTGTTGGGGAGTAGATTTAGACAAATCCTCAAGGTTATGTAATGGTGGTATCGGTATTAAGCGTAAAATATTAAAGTTACGTATTGGATTTACACCACATTTTATTTATTTATTTATTTTATTTCACACTGCTTTCTTCATCATCCCGCAGGTGATGCTTTGTGCAGTTAGCCGTATTCTCTAGGCAGAAAGCAGATATTTCCTTTTAACAAGTGGATATTTTCGACCCTGAAGTCTGGATTTCCAAGCTCTAACTATAAAAACAGTGCGCCATACGCTCTGGTCTTTGTGTTCCACCACATGTTAACTTATCTCTGGTGTCCGTCCATTTGTTCTCTGTCTAAGAGTTACTTTATAACCTACTTTGGGATGGCATTTGTACATATGAAGATATCTCTGTTCTGGAGTTGAGACACTAGCTGCGTAGTTGCTGCATGTTCCGTCATTTGGAAGCCTATTTTCAGCTTTAGTCTCCACAGTGTTTAGCTTGGACAGAAATCACACTAAAGAACAGAGAGCAATAAAACAGTCTTTGTGAGTGAAGAGGTCGCGGGGTAGGCAATGAGAAAAAGGACTAAAAGATGGGAGAGGAGATTAAAATGGAGCCTCAGGTTGTTAGAAAGTCATTACTGATGCAGTCATGCAGAATATTGCTTTAATGTAAAGGAGAAACAGAACAAGTGTTTGTTTGTTATAGTCTTTTCACCTGGGACTTTTTCCTGGGTCATTTTTTAAAATATTTTCTGGGATGGTATTTAAAAAAATGTTATTTATTTTTTGGGTGATGGAAAAGGTTTGGACATTGGTTTGAATCATTCTCGGGTACTTTTTATTACCAAGTCAGTGTGAGCGACTATGAAAATGGGATTTCATAGCTGGAAGCTTTTCCTGAATGATTGTTTTTATCATTAGTAAAAATTGTTTCATATTCTGCAGGTATGGAGCGCTCTCAATTTTCATGTAAGATATTCGGCACCCAGCAGGATGAGGTTTACGCTTGTGCACACTGCCGTTACACTCGTTAAACTTAACACCCATCCTACACACAGTGCTGCGAACATCTTTACAGCAAAACAGCGTAGTAACACGGAGACACTGTCCTACTTTAGCCCTGCTGTTACCAGACAGTAGTTACTACTAATAATGGAATAGGGTACCTTCAAAGAAGTTATGAGATTAATTTGTAGATTCTCTATTAAAGCTTGAAAAACGTTGGGATTTGGATACATTTGTACATTTGCTGTTGTGTAGATGAGACATGTTGGCTTTGGGGTGATTACGGCCCTCATTTTTAATCTTTCTAAATGTTAGATGCCATGAAACATCTAAATGGCAAATCCACTAACACTATAGATTTGCCATTTGATTCAGAATAATACTTTTTTTTTTTTTTTTGCTAGGGTGTGTTTGGCTCCCAGTAAAAATGACCAGTTGCTTTATAAATTCACTGGACTGACACAAACGTCAGTCAATAAATTGATTGAAAAAAAAATTGTATTTGACACTGATGTTACCTACAAGTACAAATGTAAAGAAATTTATATCAGATAGATGGTTGTTTGCTTCCCTATTTTAGCACAAACATTACATTTTCCCCATCTGCAGGAGTTTCACTATTCAGTAGGTTGACTGTTGCAGAATTGTCTAGATAAAAGTATCACCAGGTAAGACCTTGTAAGATTTTTTAAAAAGCTCTGCAGAAAGTTCAAAATCCTTTTAAACTGACATCATGCTGATGTGGTACTCTGTAAAACCTTTTTATTCAACAGAATTTATTAGAACATGTTTAAGATAAGAATAGAATCACTAATCGATTTACTCTATTAAAATCAATTATCAAATTGGTGACAACTAATTTGGTCATCGATTAGGTGCTTAGTAATGCTAATGCTGTGATCGACCAGTGGAGCAGCACTAGAAGAAGAAATCAGCCAATTGTTAGCCTGGTTTTGCTAGTGCATGGCTCAGTCGGCACAAACACATTTGCCCTGAGCAAGATGGCGTAGCATGAAAATGTACAAAAGACTTCTCTAAGTGAACATCTGAGACGGACACATATCGGAGTTGAAGTGGGAGAGGAAGAGCCACCGCGGTAAAATAACCTAAACCCTAATAGAAAAGAATGCTTTAAATACTGTTAATGAAGTAAGTTAATATTAATTAAATTGGTGTTGCAGGTGTGTGCGCAGCTTCCTTACTTTTCGTCTGTACTTATTTAGTCATTTTCTGTTTCTTCTGCAGAAAAGAAACAAGCAACAAAATACACCATGTGGAACAAGATACTCAGTTCCCTCTTCAAACACTGTGCCAAACATGCTGGTAGAGACAGCAGTTCATATTATTTGTAAAAAATAATGCCCAACTAAGCCAGCGTCCTGCTGAAAATCCAGAATATAAATAAAATAAAATGTGAATTCCTATGTACAGCATTAAAAGGGCTGAGATTTTTGCTAATCTTTTGTACACTCAATAAGTTGTATTTAATTTTACCTCATTTTTGTATTTTATGCCTTAAAATCAACAAATATTTTTTCTCAATGGAAATTAGTTTTGATAGCTTATATAGGTAATTGCTATTAAAGTAATTGCTTAAATAAATGGAATAATAGAGATTAATCGATTTATCATGAAATAATCAATGGATTAATCGATTATGAAAACAATCATTAGTTATATCCCTACTAATATCGAAGTTATTTTTGAAATATTCTTCTTTTTTTTTTTAAATGGGTTATAACAAAAAAAATTTTTTATTTGATTTTAATACACTTTCCAGCTTAGGCACTGCTGCAATTATCATTTGCTTGATTTATTGAATGATATAAAGCATCAGTCACTTAGTGCTGTGTAAACAGTCCTTTGTTTCTTTGCTACAAAAAAAGCAACATTTTCATCTATTTTCTGCAGAACTCTCCGAGGTATGATCCGACAGAGACCTCAGTCTGTCAGCGAATACCAAATACTCCCGTAGCAGATCTGCCTCCGTGATGTTCCGTCATAAGGGGAAAAATATGTGGTGAATGTAAGAATGGAGTTGTTGGATAAAATACACCAGGGCAATGATTCAGCCACAAAGCCGGCATGATCCAAAAATAAATATTTCTCAAGTCTTGCATCTCTGTGTCTTCTTTGTGTTTTTTGTTCTTGGTACCTCTAATAATCCGTTTAGATCCTGATATTCCCTCAGTCTCCCGACTGATTCTGTGTGCCCATCTGTTTTGTTTGCCGCTGTTATCATGAAACTTGTAATGATGGATGGCAAAGTTGGTTCCATTCTCATTTCACGGAGAGGAGTCATTCCTCATGAGGTGACACTGCAGAGGAATGGAATTGCTTTTGTGTACTTTTAGGCATTTTGCAAATAGGCTCATGGCCATCTTGTTTGTAAATGACGCAACTCTCTGAAACAAATCCAACGTAGTGGGATTGTGTGTGACCTACAGATAGCACAGTGTGGTGACATCATTGTTGTTTTCCTGCTTTTTATGTTCGCACACACACAAAAAAAAGTGTTTTAAAACTCGATTTTCTTTTGTCTTTCAGAATAAAGTCATGAGCATCGACAGTGTGAAAGTCAAACTGCAGGTGAGAAACAACAGCTGTATATTTAAAAGGTCGAGACTCTTGTCTAATCTTGTTTTTATTAGCTAACCATTCGAAAGGGTTTCCTGTGGGGTACGTCTGAAATACCTTGACTGTGAGGGCAAAGAGGCAAAAATGAAGAGTTAATGAGGCGTCAGTTTATTCAGCAGTCAATTAGCCAGCAGCTCTGCCTAACTGGAGAAAGTATCAGGAGAGAGACGCAGATGAATGTCAGTCAGACTTCAAATTCCCAATTAAGTATTCTTCCTCTTCGCTCTTTATCAACCTTTTTCTTTACTCTAATTGATTAATCAGTCGGTTTGTAAACATTTGATAATTCAGGTGATATTTCAAAGAAAATTCATTTATTATTTGTTTTACTTTTGGAGGTTGAAGATCAGTCTAGTGTCAGGAGAAATGCCCGTACCATAATGTAGACGGATAGAATACTGTCACTGCATATAAAATTCAATTAAATCTGAGTACACCTTAAATATCAAAAACCACATTAAGTGTCCCTAATCTTTTTTTTTTTTTACTTTTTTTTGCATCAGAGGTACATAACATATTAAAAGCAGGAAAAAAAACATTAAAATAATCCAAAAAAAGCTTATAATATAAAAAATGTGAGGATGTATCCAGTAAAAAAGATAGAATCTATCGCAAATGTGTAAAAATATATTTTTCAATGGGTTTTTAAAATTTGTATTAGTCTTAAATTTTCTAAATAGTGCTACGTAATAATTTCTAAGAGACAATATCCAAAATTAATGGTCGAAAGCAGCTATATCTATTATTGGAAGTTATTCAGGTTATAGACTAGAACAAGTTGTGGATATTTAGTAATAATTATGATTATTGCTTTTTATAATAGAACTGATCAATATTTTGCATATTCTGTATTGAACAGTGTAGATAATTCTGTCAATATGGTTTCAAATTAAGTCTAGACTCTTATCAAGTTTTTGTTTTAAAACAAAAAAACAAACAAACGAACAACAAATCCAAATAAATATTAAAACAATAATGATTAATTTTCCAAAAATTGTCACTGAATTCCCATAAGAACTGCAGCACTTCATGAACTACGACGCCTTTTCAGCTGCACATTTATCTTTCTCTACCTCGTGTGTTAAACTCTCCTATAGCATGTTTTTCAAACGATACATTTTTATTTGGCTAAGATGTCAAGCATGTAGAACTCCACCTGAAACCTTGTCTTCCATCTTTTCCCTCAGATCTGGGACACAGCTGGGCAGGAGCGTTTCCGGAGCGTCACACATGCCTACTACCGTGACGCCAATGGTAGGTGTCGTACCGCCGTGCACATTGAAGTCCACCTGAGCTTTCATGATTTATATCATTTTCTCTTGGCTGAACTCAACTGCCCTACCTTTTTTTGTTTTTCTGCTCTTGTCTTAGAAATGTGGGTGGGTTTATGCGCAGTAGCTGAATAGTTTTTTTTGTCACATTCAAAACTCAAACTTAGCCAGTTTATGGGAGCTTTTCTATGCTGAAAGAGATTAAAATGAAATCTAAACTGTACGAACATTCTAAAATGATGGCAGCGTATCTCTGTGCTTTGTATGTATGTTTGTAAAAGTATTCATAATGGTAACAGATGCCCCATCATTTAGGAATGGAAGCCAGACAACATTTGTTGTTGCATGGATGTGCAGAAAGTTGTGCCATCGGTCTAAACCTGCATTAATGTAAACTTAAATTTAAAAGATACATTTTAAAAGATTTCAACTGTATAAAACTATATTTTATACTTTGGAGCTGAATTTGCTTTGAATATATTATTTTATATAGAACATCAACCATTTTACTTCTTTAATTGAGTTTATTACTAAATTCCGTTTCTGCTTAATCCATCGAGTTCCTCCAGAAAGCTAAAGTAATTGAACAGAGATCGACTGATGTACTTTTCTCATCAGTGAAACTAAAAAGATTAGTCTAAGGGAATTAGCAATTAATCAGACTAGATGCACATATATATTTAGAGAAAAGAAAGCAAAAGACTGAAAGAGCCTGCCCATGATTGGATACTTTTGAACACTCGACGCCAATGCAAACATTTACGTCAAAGGAAGTTTTCCCGATCTGAAATCTAAATCTAATCTAATCTAAATAAATAGTTTGTTTACACATAAAGTGATACAGTGCAAGCAATTCAAATGTGGTTTTGGCGCGGTGAGAAAACATTTTTGGACAAATGACACGCGGGATGTTAAGAAAAATATATTCATGTAAAGGATGCTGCAGTAATGGTAGAGAATAAGAAAGCGTTTGAATGCTTAAAGGTAGAACTACATGGAGGAATCATTGTTTAGTGAAATATAGACAGTTTTAATCAAAACCACAGATTTACTGTCTCATACAACTTTTGATTTTAACTGGAACTGGATGAAGGGATGAATTATTTGATAGAGATTGTTTTACACGGTCATAAAACAACTGTATGAGTCGATTTATCCATTCAGTTATGAACCAAAAAAGTTTAATTGATATGTTCTTTTCAAAATCCCTTAAACTGTGCAGGACTTATGGAGAGGGCTGTGGTGCAATATGGAATATATTTTTATTAATTTTTTTAATACATTCATATTTTAACAGACTGTAGATTACGAATAAATCCAACCTTTGCCTAGAACACAGGAAAACCTGGATTCCATCTTTCCACTTCTAATGAATGGCTCGTGTTTGATTTCACACTTGGCCAGCTCCCATTCCATTTGATGTCAAGTTATTTCTAACTACATGGGGAGTGTGCGTCTGTGTCTAACCCTGGCCCATTGCCTATTATTCTAGTGGGTGAAATCCACAGTTTAGCCTAACTGATCTTTAACAACCCACCCAGGGAGCGTCAGATTAGAGCCTCCGAGCTGTCCGTCTGTTACCGACTTTTAACTAAAAGTCATTCAGGCTGACAGGCCCGACCAGGGGAGAGGAAACGGGCCAAACACCAAAACTGCCTGGTGCCATGAGTCAGGCTTTAAAGCCCAAAGATCTGACTGTTAGAGGATTCTAATTCAATTTAAAAACATCAGTAACAGGGAGTGAGCAACCTTTTGACACATTTAGTGCTTTGGATCAAAGCACCAGCCTACTAACATGATCGTATAATAATATAGTGCTGTAAAAAGTTTAACGATATTTTCAACATCATCATATCACATTGTTTCATCACATTTGGATTCATTATCTCATTTCTATTCATCCTTCACACAGACACTGGAAACAGAAATGTGCTTCAATCCAAGTGCAGGCAACCAGGAAATCAGGATTTTACGACGCCATGCGCTGGTCCTCATGAGAAATGGAGTCTTCATTCAGACTAAACACTTCTGCTTTTGTCCACACTGGCCGCCAAAATTCAGAAAACTAGGGAAAAATGTTCATTTGACAGATGTCAAATTAATCTGCTGTGTTTGAAAAAACAAGATAAATAGTTTTTACGATGCATAGCTGGGCTCATGCTATCCTGTCAAAGAAAATAAAAGCCCTTCAAAGATCCATTTTGCCCCACTGACATTTCATAATGTATTTTTAGCACAGATTTGGCTCAAGTATCAGTTTTATTATGCTCATAATGTGAGAGCAAGATGATTCTGGCTATCTGTGCAAATGAGCTGGTGGCTGGAGTCAGCCCAGTGCAATCTGCCAGGTCCATCTGGTACAGGGCACCAACAAGGTCTAGATGAGTCCAGAACCCAGCTGATAACTGCTGGCACACCTTCCCCCCCACTCCTGTCTTACTGGAGTTGACAGTTTGTCATTTGCACAGCATGAACGGAAGCCACAGGGTGCAAAGCATGAAGAAGGAAAGCGCGCTCCGTAGGTGGAACACGTTAGATGAGGGGGGTGCAAAATTGGATGCAATAAGCTTTGATTTGTGCTTAGGGGGAAAGGTGGAACAAAATGCGGTAAATAAGAAATGAAAGCTAAATAAAGGTTTGTGTTTTAAGACATTCCAGATTGATAAGTGTTTATCATTTCCCCTTTAAGTTAATCATTCATAAGAAAAAATGACAGTAGGTTTAGACTTGTCTTAAGAGAACACTAAATCTTGAGAGGTAAAAAAAAAAATCATTTAAAGACAGTCACTCTGTGACTTAAATGTCTCTTTTTGCAAATGGCAGGCACTTCAGCTTGAGGGAACCCTCATCACTAAAAAGATAATGAAGCAGAAGAAATGGAATGAGAAAATTTATGAGTGCATTACAAATGACTTTGTCAAATGGCGCTACATGATTGAGACAATTTTAGACCATATTTCAGAACAAGGACTCCTGCTGCTTTATTTCCTTATAATGGCCCCTCTGCTCTCTCTTTGTTTCCTATGTTGTAAAGAAATGAGTCTCTAAATACATCTCAACCAGACATAACTTTAATTTTAATCCTGCTGAGTTGATACTAGTTCATATTGTTAAATGTGTTTGGTATTATAATAATTAAAAAAAGACATTAGACATCATGTTCCTTTTTAACTGCATTTCTGAAATGTCTAAAAAGTGTTTCTTCAGTTCCGGGGTTGAGAAAGGTCAAAACGGTGAATCAAAGAGACCTCTCATTGGTTTAATGTCTAAATGGGAATCAGTTTGGGTGGAATCGTTTTTAAAGATTTCATTGCCAAGCCATCTCAGTTCGGCAGACAGACCATATTAAGTTTAGATTAACATCTTGTACAGAGGGGAGAAAACCCTTTTAAGTAATTTGGGTATTTCTGTTACAGTTATTGAGGATGCAGACGCTATGATTTGTTATGGGCTTATGTTAATATACTAAAAAGGCTTCCTTTGAAGACTATAAAAATTTTAACCTTACATTTAGGGTGGCAGAAAGATTTGAAATTGTACTGGCATGAAACTTCTATATGCACTTGCCAAAATTTAAACGTATGAAGTGATGCAATCTGTGTAGAAAACCATGGAAATATACACCTTATCATTTTTTTTTTTTTTTCATTGAACTTTGGGAAACTAGTGGACAAAGCTGGTTTTTCAAGGACTAAGAGAGCAGGGCGGAATCCTGATTGGTTATTTTAAATTAGAGGTGCTAAAGGAGACTGTATAGGGTTATTTTAAGATTCCCATACTGAGTGTTAACTCAGTAGGAATTTACACTTTTCTTGGAAACATGGATTTATCTCAGTTTTTTACTTGGATGCTAAATGCTGGTTTTAAAAAACATGTCTGAACAGGGCTTTTGATTATTGTTACATAAAATTAGCCCATGTTCCTCTAAAGATCATGTTTTAATCACATTTTGGTTAAAAAAAACAAAAGCATTTAAAATGTTACTTTCTCTGAAGTGACTGAGTGAAGTTAAACATGATCATTGCTAATTTGCTAACGTCACTGTAATTTTCTCCAAGCTGAAAACTGTAATTTGTGCACATAATTTTAGACAGTTTGTCACCTCAGTGTTCTTTTTTTAATCACATGTATCTTCAGTAAATCCAGTAAAACGCAAAACAAAAATAAAGCGCTTTGTAAGTCTTGAAGGAGCCAAATGTTACAAAATAATCAGACTCTATATCAGGGGTCTCAAAATACAGTCCTCTACTGTTACAGAAGCAGAGAGTTTTAGACTTATTTTAACCAATTTAAAACCGTCCGAACTTCTCTCATTTAGTGTCACTTAGATTGATCAACAATTTTGTTATTTCAACATGTCGATGACAACATTGAGAAAGAATGAATTATGTATTTATTTTTTTTATATGTATATTGTTTATTCTTGGGTTCATGCAGTTATGTTAAAGCAAACACACAAAGTAATTTTTCAACCGTTCTCAAATCGTTCCATAACTTTTGTTATTATACATCTACTTACAGCTCATTGAATATCACCACTTTCATGGCTCGAGGGGGGTAATGTTGCTTTAAAGCAACACCAAAGAACTTTCGGTTTTAGTCCATTTTGGCAGCTAGTGGCCAAACGAAAATGTTTTGCCTGAAAGAAGGCTGCATTTCCTATGATGACCAGTGCGTAATGTCGTAAATTCCTGATCTCCCGGTAGCCTCCCGGTTGTTTCCAGTGGCTGTGTGAAGGATAAATAGCAAAGAGGTAATAAGTCCAACTGTGACGAAACAATGTCATGTGATGATGTTGAAAATAAGAAACGGGGAAGTGACCTATGTGGTTAAGCAGTCACCACATTTGTTCTTGTTTGGTGTCGCAGAATTCCTGCCTTCCTCCTCAAACCTTCTTAGTGCCTGTTAAATTGATACAGACCCCGACGTATAATCACAAAAGTTATGAAATGTTTTATGAAGGTTGATAATTTACTTAGTGTTGTTTTATAAGGGGACAGTTTTGGAGAAAAAATAAATTATTAAACTAGGATAAAAGTGAAAGGAAACCATGATGAATGCATCTTTAACATGCTGTAAAAGTGTTACTTGGCTAACATATTCAGCATATTGGTCTGCTGGGCTGAACACATGAAACTCTTTTGGAGTCTCTGCCTAACAGGATCAAAAAGATACTTGGATGTGAGAAAAATGCAAAGCATAGAACTTGTGTTGCATTAAAATAAATAAGCAAGTTAGAATTTTCTATATTGTCCAAACACTTGACTTATCTGTTCAGGATAATTCATAACTTAAGATTCTGATCCTTAATAATTCAATGTGCTCGAGCTGTGAGAAGAATTATCCTTCTATTACGATTGATCCACTCAGCCGTGCAGATCGATCCTGCAGGATGGAGGCCTTCGTTGTACAGTAAAATCAATGGTTGGTCAGCCGTGACTCGTGGTGCTCTGTTGCTTCTGTTTGCGAGCTGATGAAACTATGAAGGGTGTGGTCGCACTTGCTGCTGTTTCTTCTCATATTTAGTTTTTTTTTTAATGGTTGCTTCCCAAAATAGACTCACAGATCACTGAACATGTAAACCCCTATGTATGGTTAACGCCCAGTTTTCCATCCTTAATATTGAGCTCAAAGCTCAGTATCAAGTGTCATAATAACTATGAAACAGAGTAAACAGATTACTCGGTTTCATACCTGAACCATAATGATACCTGTATAAACATGTGCTTTATAGAGAGTACTATGGAAAGGTTTTTTAGCAAAGTGCAGGTTCTGGATGGAATGGCTGTTTACCCAGGGACTTGCTAGCCGTTGTTTATTTTTGCTTCGATTTAGTACTTGAACCAAAAGAATAAAAGAGCAACTTTTAATAATATTTATTAATATTTTATTAGTCCCAAAAAGACATTAAATGTTTTTGTTATAAACGTTTCTGGGCAGTGATGTTCTCCTGTAGTGGTCTCTATTATTGTTTTATTGTAGATGTAAAGATAATTTGAAGATATCTCTGAGGACACCTAATCTCCAGAGAGTCTACAGGATCCAGCTTCTTAGGTAGCAATCTCACGTGGATGATCGATGGAGGCGATGGTTGAAACGTCCTCTTTCTTTCTTTGTCCTCTTAGCTTCTGCTCTGAGGGCCATCTTTTTAGCTCTTTTTTAAATGTATAGTTGAGGTATTATTTTAGCTTTTGATGATGTTTATCAACAGTTGTAAACAAACCTGTTGCCATGGTTATAAATAATAACAAATGTCCAAAAGTGATATAATATCAGCAAAGATGATTCTAGCTGCACTGTGTCCAAAGCTGAAAAGAACGTTTGTCCAGAACAGTTAGTTTTCTGCCAGCAATCCTATAATTAAAGATAATCTGAAAATTATCACAGAAATAGGAGGGCTACTGCAAGTCACAGGAACAGTCTAATTTTTTTTTTCTGCAGGCTGAGACAGCTTGAACATTTCTGTATTAAATACATGTTGCATTTAGCTGTTCTATTAATAGCTGAGTCTTTTTCTTACACAGTCCTACCAAACTCACTTTTGTGTGTTGTTTAGGATGTCTTCAGCACAAAGTTCGCAAACTCACTAATTGGCATATGGGTAGTTCACAAGGGACGCCTGGCCATTACACAGAGATGGTTTTTGAGGCTCTGTGCCGTATTGTTTGGTTAGAAGAAATTTATACCCCTTAAAAAATGCTTGATCACAAACAGGTTACCCCATTATAAAATGACCACCGTCCCACAGGAGAAGGACATTTATTAGTTTAAGTAAAGCTCTAAAATGAAGGAGGTAGGCATTTTTTTGGGGATGTTTTCTCTATTCAGTTTTTGTCTTGGCAAAATGTAATTAACTGCGGTGTATTTGTGTGTACCAACTGCTGTGGTTTGCTCAGTTTCTCTCAAGGCGTCAGATTACCACAGGAGCTATGAGAGAGGAAATTAACTTGTTGGATAGATCTTTCCACTGGCTCTGTCTTGCTGGATACTTTCCACTTTCCTATTCATCCTCTAATTCTCCATTTGACACATTTAGACAACACTCGGTTACAACTCATTAAATATCCTTCACACACACGTCTAGCTGAAATAGACAAGCAGAAGATATATTTCAGTGGAGATGTGATATGCAGCAGCTACGTCTGGGATATAGAAGGGTCAAATTTAGAGGAGAAAAGGGAAACGAAGGCGGGGTAAGAATAAGGATAAAGATTTATGTTACAGAGAGACTGGGTATGGGAATTACATATGGCACATGGAGATGAAGTGTAGTGGAGGTAATGGCTTAAGGCCGCATTTTCCAACGGAAGGTTAACCCATCTGTGAAAATGAGGTAAAAGGACTTTGTAGGTGTAATGATTTTCTTTGCTCTCCTACAGAGCTTCATAGTGCTCACAGTTTTCCACTAAAACATGCCTGTAGTGATATTATGCTGTGTGGCAGCACAACACTGCCGGGGATCATTACGATTCACGTGTGCAGGTATTTTGTCAGGTAGCAGAGTAATGCTGTGCTAAAGAGCAGAGTTCAGCACTTTCCTGAGCTAACACTGTAATCCATTTACATTTTTTTGTCCCCGTACTTTACCATTGCAAAATTCTGCAAATTACTATTCAGGGGACAGATTATAGATTGTTTTTTACCACTTGATGCTTTCCTCTCAGCTAAAGTCTAAAATGGCACTGTAATATGATGTTACTTTGTAGCAAGTATTTTCTACTTTTATTTTCTGTCAGGTCTATAAAACTGTGAATTTAACCTCTATAAATTAACTGATGTCTACTACGTATGGTTTAAAAGTCAAGAAACTAGAAAAAAATACATTAAATCAGTCCACAAACTGCTACTTATTATTTTTGGGAGTAAGAATCATTAAGAGCCTTAAAGATCCAATGCCAAGGTTTTTTAGTACTACCTTCCTTAGATTGGAAACTTTTTCAAATAGATTTGTTATGATGTATTTTTGATTTTAATTGATTTTCTTGTAAAGTGCATTGAGACGACACCTGTTGTAAATTGGCGCTACATAAATAAACTGATTTTTGATTCTTGCAATGACCGAACTGGAGAAGTAGTACATTAATGGTTCAGACTCATTACTGTTGGACTTCCCCCATAACAGATTAATGCATCTCTGTTTGGTATTGTGGAACAGTTTACTTAACGTGAAAATTGGACGGTGGCTTACAAACGCCTGCATTGATGGTTTCAGTATAAGTTGCTCAGCTAAACTTGGGATCTGTTTTGTTGGTTGTACTAGTAGTGAATGATTGTTTGGGTCGTGATTCCCCTGGTTTTTGTTTCGTTTTAGGCTTGTCAGTGTTAATAGATTTTTATTTACTTTGCTGTAGTTAGAATGGACCGCGTTTACTTTAGATTTGCTTGGTTATGATTGTTTTTTGGGTTGAGTTGCACCACCTTACCAAGTTTTTTATTAGTCTTCTTATAATAAACCTTGTAAATAACTCCTATCTGACCAGCTATGGACATTTTTTTTTTAATCTTACCTTTCCTAAACCACTTGCAGAGATGATTTGTAACATAAGTGGGGGCCCGTCTAGGATTAGCCAGCTGGATGTAGTTTTTTTTAGTAGCATCTAAGTGTTATATTGACTATATTTTGTTTGGAGTGCTTTTGTCAGCCCTATCTATCAAGTGTCTACATTGTTTTCCCATTTACAATGAAAAGAAAGATCTGTGCTTTTAATTGTAGATAACCTTCAACAGTAAGACACATAATCTACTGTAAAGATGATCCACAATTTTGTAATTCATGATTTTGAATGCATAATATACAAAGTGTTATATACAATGCAAATTTGGGTAGTTGGTCCACATTTAACAGGTTGTCAGTTTACCACAGTGTTACAGAAAAGCAATGGACTAACACATTTATACCTGAGAGAAATTTAGAGGGACCAATAAACCAGTTTTTGGACTGTGGGGGAAAGATGAAGTACCTGGAAACATCTGCTGTCTGTATGTGGGATGCCATTCAAAAGTTGTGCAGAAAGACCCCAGGCTGGGATTTGAACTTAGGACCTTCTTGGTGCAAGACAACCAGCGACCAGCTGTTCTACAGTTCATACCCAACAAATCATATATAGACCAGTTTAGTTCTAAATAAAATATAACAAGGAAAATACTATTTGATCTGGGACATTTGAAACAGTGATGGGCTTTGTAATGTGGTGACAGTAAAGAGGAAAAAGAGCGGTTTTGAAAAGGAAGGGGATCTTTACTTGAACCAATCTCAGAATTAACAGCCATCTGTGATGGGACATAAAGCAGACAGAAATAACAGAGAAGTGTTTGTTTTCCGTGGAAGGTAAACTATATCAAAGTCAACAGAGAGAATGCTAATGGCAGCAGTTACTCCATCTCTGCTACCACATAGCATAATTAGTTTGTACCATAGCTTTTAGAGCTTTAACATTTGACCCTTTTTTACCTGAGTTTAACAATCAATGAAGAGATTCATTAACAGATCTTAAACAGCCAGCAGTTCTTGATATCCATATGACCACAGAGGAAACAGAAGCACTTATCATAAGTTCAAACATGCAAGCCATGTTTAAGGTCTTGAAGAGTATATATTTACTTTAATAAATAAGGATGATGCATATGAAGTCTGATATTTGTAAGATACAACATAGCTTATTCATACTCAGTCTAAAACATAAACTGTCTGGACGTGTGAAATAAACGCGCTCTATTTCCTGATTTCTTGTTCTCTGTTATACATAAATGAATGAATGACTGACTTTATTAAAAGCACATCTGTCTATCTGCTAGTCACATTATTAAATATTGATGCAAGCCATTTTTACTGCTAAAATAATGAGCTGCGTTAGTAACAACCTGATGTTTGTACGTTTGGTTCTATGCTAATGTTTACAGCCTAAAAATCCTCAGCCATAACACGTAAAACAGAGATTATAGAGAATCTAGAATTACAATCCATGCATGTGATCATACGTCCTAAACAAAAGAAGTCTGAGTGACACTTTCTTCCTTTAAGTCAAATTATTTCTCAGTTATGCCATCGAGTTCCGTGGTTATATTTAAATTGATTATTAGACAAAAATTTTGAAAAGAAAAAGTTGTTTTTTCTATCCCTCCAGCAACGTTCGCTCTTACTCAGAAATCATTTCTTTTTTTACCGTTTGAGAAATATGATATGGATATTGTTAAAAGAAAAAGGTTGATAATATAAACTATGTACGGCCAGTTTTAATGTTTTCTTACCAAGCTGATTCATAAACTCTCCTTTTCACCATGACATGCCATAAATACATGTAGGGAGGTTTGAATAAAACCAGTTGCTGTACTTCTTTGATAGAAATCTTTGTGTAAATGCAATTCATTGCACGGCTATGGTAAACAGGTTTTAGTGCCAAGCTGCTAAACGGACATTCTAACATCAAACTTCCTACAACCTACAACTTCATAATAAAGTTGTAGGCAACTTCATGTAGTTTTCTTATTCTGTGTTATCAGAGCGTGTTGTCGTGTTAGAGAAAGAAGACTCCATTTGTGGCACCAAAGTGCTGTTGGAGTTGATGTTTTAATTATTGACTCTTGAAATTTTCCTCTTAATAAACTATCTTCCAGTGGTTTGACGTCCCTTTTTCTCTATTATGGTTAAGATAGGATCTTATGTAGTCGCCGTCTGGCCGAAAGGTATAAACTAAAACTGAACAGGAGTTTGGTGAAACAGTTTTTTTTATGTTGGATTATTAATGAGGAAACTAAGCAAAGTATTAAACAATCTTCTCTTCTCCTCCCTCCTAACAGCTCTGCTGCTCCTGTATGATGTGACCAACAGAGCGTCCTTCGACAACATCAGGGTAAGATGAAGTAATCCTCAAGTTTTTTTCCACCATATTCTTCATTCTGTTTTTCAATAGATTACAAGCCTAAAAACACTTCGGATGCTGATTATCTGCTGTGTGATGCTTCTATCATGCCTCCATTAACCTTTCAGATGCTGACAAGCCTAACTTCGGTCTTTTCTAAGTTCCACAATTCTTTCCTTGTTCCAAAGCTGAAGTATAATTTGCGGTAACACGTCTTAATGTAAAATTCCTTCATGCGGCAGCTTTTCAAAGCTGTCTGAAAACGAGTCGAAGCTCGCCGCGAGCATCAGATAATGGACAACAAGGCCATCGAGTGACGATCACAACAAAGGCAACAAATAAGGGGGGGTGACGAAAGTACGCAAGAATCGGCACGCAGATAAGAGCGCACTGATACCCCTAATAGACGGATCTCTTTGTAGTCAGTGCCTCTGTGGTGTCTGAAGTCTTTTCCTCTGTTATTTTGCAGCCATTTCCTGTCCCATGTGGTGCTCTCATCTCTTTTAGGTGCGTTTCTCACCTTTGATGAGCACGGAGAATGCATAGAAGTGTCTCATATGTTGGTGTGTGTGCGCGTCTAGTGCTATAACTGCTTTGGTTAGCTGTGTAACCTCAGTTTCCATGGATGCTCATATCACATTGTGTTCATATGTCTGAATATCTCTACATTGGCACATTATGTACAAACCTCAGTGTCTTTTATTGGGATTTTATTTGAAACACTAACAAATAGCAGCTTATATTGTAGAGTTATCAAACTGTTAGCAGTAGTTAATTTGTAGTTTTGCCACAGATTCAGTTTATGTCTGGACTTTAACTGTGACGTTCCAACACACGGATAAGCTTAGATCTAAACCTATGTAATGTAGTTCTGGTTGAATGTTTCATTTATTTTACTGTATTTATTTATTTATTTTTCAGTTTTTTTTTTACAGGTTTTAAAAGGGATTGCCTTTTTTTAAGTTCCATCCATAATTCCATCACATCAGAGCCAATTTACTATTCCTGCTAAAGAAAACAACACAGATTGTGATTCCGCCACCAGATTTACCCATCCGTATAGCTTGTGTCTGTGGAACAACAGGTAGAGCAGTCGTCTTGCAATCAGGCAGGTTACAGGCCCAATTTTATATTGAAATCCACATTTCAATGTAAAAGCACTTAACCCCAAATTGCCTACAAATGCATGTAGAATGTGGCTTCAGTGTGAAGCGCTTTGATTGGTCAGTTTGATTAAAAAAAGCGTCTTGTAAGTTAAGTCTTTTACCATATTTACCATTCAAGAGTGATGGCACGTGTTAGTTTTTCATTCTTTGATGTGTTTTGTAGAGGGGTTTTGACAAACTTTCATAGGTTTTTATATATAGTAGCAGTATATAGTATATAGTAGCATTCAAATGTTATACTGAGTCAGTTTTGTGCATTGCTTGACTAATAGAGGAGCTGTTGGCAGATTGGTCTAACCCAGGGGTCCCCAATACGTCCATCGATCTCTAGAGGATTGCGGGTCGATCGCACGGCATTAAAGGAAGTAGATGACCGTGTCCTTCCTTCCGTTTGTCTTTTGATTCACATATTGGGCCGTGCAGATAACAGATGCGCATTTAAGCTCCCAAACACACACTAACTGTACGTTGGCCTTTGCGTTAGCCTTAGCAAACTACGGTGTCGCTCAGCAAGTCTCCCGGTCTGTCTCTTACGAGATGCGGCGCCAGAGGCTGGGGTAGAACCAAAATGTGTATATATATATATATATATATATATAGACATATAGACATATATGTATGTATTTATAGACTTATCCTCGTCTGCTTGTGCTTGGGGAGAAACACTAACATTCCACAGGGGGTTGATGTAGTTATGCAAGATAAAACTAGTACGTGTTGTAGATTTAATTTAAATTCCAATAAAAAATACTTCTTCCTTAAAAGACAAAATATACAGTAAATATGATTGCAATATTATAAGGTAAGTAGGCGTTGTGCTTTTTTTTTGGTTTCTTTTTGGTTGGTGGGGGGGGGTAGATCCCTTAGGATTGGTCATCTTTTAAGTAGCTTGCAAGCTCGGAAAGGGTTGGAAAAACTTCCTCTAAATCTTGAATTAAACCTCAGAATGGGCATGCTTGGTTTGCTTATTTAACCATCTTAATTAAAATTTAGGAAGTAGCAGCACTTCAATTTCCATTCTTCTCACTTCAGTACTCTAATCCTGTTTATCCCTCATGTCATGGTATAGCACAGACTCTGTGGTACCTCTAGTTCTTCACCGTGTCGCCTTTACATCATCTAGAATTTTGAAGCACAGACTGCTCTCCACATGCGTAGTTTTTTTTTCTCCACTGCTAGTTTGTTAGTGTGTTTAGTTCCTTTCAGTGAGACAAAACTGTAGCAACTAGAGGAGCAGATGCAAACACAGTAGGAGGCTGATGAGCAGTGGGTGTGTGTGTGTGTGTTAACCTGCATGTGTGTGTGTGTTAACCTGCATGTGTTTGTGGTTGTTGTCCAAGCTGTTATTGTTTCTGGAGTGGTTCGAGACGACACCTGTTCAACACAGAGCTTGAAAACAGATTCTAAGTACATTGTTTGTGATGTATTCCAGCACAGTTTGCGTAGAACCAGAGAGAACTATTATTCAGAAATCATCAAAAACTGCAGAAACAACTCTCGTGTCCTGTTTGCTACAGTAAGCATATTAACAAACCTTCCAGTCTGGATCCCCTTGGAACTGATTTCTACATCTAAATGTCAGGAGTTTACAATATTCTTTAATGACAAAGTTCAAGGCATTAAAAATGCAATTGTTTCCATGACAGACATAGCTCCTCTACCCCCAGTTAGACATATGGAGCTGACACAGTTCACACCTCACTGCAATAAAACAGTTGAAGAGATCATCTGCAGCCTGAGTCCATCTACTTGCTGCCTTGATGACTTACCCACTAGATTTCTAAAGTCTGTGCCGAGCAGTTTGCTGCCACAACTCGCTCATTTGGTCAACATCTCACTTCAAACTGGAATATTCCTAAAGGCCTTGAAAACTGCTGTCATTAAGCCTCTCCTAAAGAAGAGCTGTCAGGTGCCACAGTACTGAACAACTACCGGCCCATATCAAACCTGCCATTCTTAGGAAAAGTGCTGGAAAAAGTTGTATACCAACAGCTGAGTGACTTTCTCCTGTCTAACAATGTGTTTGATGCTTTCCAGTCAGGCTTTAGGCCCCACCACAGCACTGAGACAGCTCTGATCAAGGTGACAAACGACATCCGCCTGAACTCGGATACAGGCAAAGTCTCTGTCCTAGTTCTGCTGGACCTGACCGCCGCCTTTGATACAGTTGACCATGTGATTTTATTACAGAGGTTAAAAGACTGGGTGGGAATCACTGGTTTGGCTCTAAACTGGTTTAAGTCCTACCTTGAGGACAGGTGTTACTTTGTTCAAATTGGGAACTGCGTCTCCGACCAAATCGGTGGGACCTGTGGGGTTCCCCAGGGGTCGATCCTGGGACCCCTTTTATTCAATCTGTACATGCTTCCACTGGGCCAGCTAATACGCGACCATGATGTGTCCTACCAAAACTATGCTTATGACACCGAGATCTACGTGTCGCTGACAGCAGGAGTACATGGGCCTGTTGATTTATTGTGTCACTGTATTGAACATATCAGTCTGTGGATGCAGAACAACTTCCTCCAATTAAACTCTGACAAAACTGAAATCATTGTCTGTGGCCCACAGAAACAAAGAGAAAGTGTCATCAGTTACCTTCTGACGCTCTCTTTGGAACCTAAACATCAGGTCAAAAATCTTGGGGTAATACTGGATTCCGACCTGAACTTCAACAGCCACATTAAATCAGTAACATCAGCAGCTTTTTACCATCTTAAAAACATTGCCAGAATCAGAGGAATAGTCTCTAAACCAGACCTAGAAAGACTTATCCATGCTTTCATCTCTACCAGGTTAGACTACTGTAACGGCCTGCTCACTGGGCTTTCTAAACGGGCCTTAAGACAGCTTCAGAACATCCAGAATGCTGCTGCTCGAGTTCTGACCAAAACCAGGAAATATGACCACATCAGTCCAGTGCTCAAGTCTCTGCACTGGCTTCCCGTCACTCAAAGAATAGACTTTAAAACAGCCTTGCTTGCGTACAAGTCTCTTCATGGTTCAGCCCCAAAGTACATATCTGACATGTTAGAGCCATATGCACCAGCCAGAACTCTGAGAACCTCGGGTAGTGGCCTCTTGCTGATGCCCAGAGTCAGGACCAAACAAGGGGAGGCTTCATTCCAGTTTTATGCTCCTAAATTCTGGAACAGTCTTCCTGAAGAGGTTAGACAAGTTTCAACTCTGCCGTTGTTTAAATCCAGGCTGAAAACAGCCTTATTTAACTGTGCATATTGCAACTGACAATATTACTATTATTATTATTATTATTATTTCAGTTTAATTTTAATTTTATTTGATTTCTTTTACATTCAAAGTTTTGAATTTTATTGATTATATTGTTTCATTTTCTGCTGTTTTTTTCCTATGTAAAGCACTTTGAATTGTCTTGTACACGAAAATCTGCTATACAAATAAACTTACCTTGCCATGTTCCTGTCTCACATATATTTTATGTGCTTGAGAAGATGATGTCTTCATCATATACATCAGTTTTTGATCATTTACCACTCCGGTCTGGCTGACACAATGCAAATACATACATTTATGAGTTTTTAGCAGAATTCAAGTGGAAGTGGATTAAGGATCCACTCATAACCACTATATACATAACCACTCACAAACCTGAGTCTTCTCTGAAGGAAATACAGAGTATCATCTCTGTTTCATATCCTTAGCCACTCTCTGCAAACTCTTGTCAATATTTAAACCTTAAGAGAATGATCTCTGTGGTGTAGCGGATAAAATGTCTGAGTAAACTTAATTATAAAAAGGATCCAGACTGTGTAAATTATCTTATTTTGCTCTAATCGATGAATTTTGGGTTCTGATCTGGCCCCAGTATCTAACATAGATTTTATTTCACATAAACAGCTCTAGCTTATTAGGGTTAATTTTGGCAAATTTATCTGGAAGGTTGTTACTTTGAACACACTAATTATCCACGAGTTAACTGTAACAGTGTGCTTATGTGACCAGTTGAGAGAAGTCTCTTAGATCAGGATAGGTAAATAGAAAAAGGAAGCAAAGAAATAACACACACACACACACACACACACACACACACACACACACACACACACACACAATCATAATACTTCTACTCTAGTGTGTTAACTTTAATGTAAAGTACCTCTTAAAACCTGCTTGTTAAAAACATATATTCCAGTATTATTTATTAGAGAAAAGCTCGAACAGAAAAGATTATTTTAAACTAATGTTGACTCAACAGCTTTACAAGGCCGCTGCCTCCACCGGCACAAGGCTGCCTCCACCGGCACAAGGCTGCCTCCTATAGTGCGAATCCATTAGCAGCTGAGGCTGGAGGTGAAGGGTGAAGAGCGACTAAACGATGAAGAGATGAAGTCAGTGGAGCCAGCGCTGTCAATCTCCCGCTGTCTCATTGTGTCACCCATGCCTTCATTTGCCCTTTCCTTTCCTTTTTTCCCCCTTTCTGCTGCCAACAAGCTCAACGAAGACTGTTTAAAAAAAAAAAAATTTTTTATCACTTCTGCTGCATCTCAAATCATTCTGTCTCCTAAGGTCGTCTAATTTAACAGCCTGAATTGATTTTAATATACAAGTTTTATCCACTCTAAAAAATGTGGTTGTTTTTTACCTTTAGTTAATTTTTTGCTGATGCTTTTACGATCACTGATTACTCATGTTTACATGTAAAAAAAAAATTTAATGGAAAAGAATTGCAATAAATTGTTCTGTAGAAATCCAAACTAAGGCAGGATGGGACTCTCAAAAATACATTTACTTCGTTTTCCGTCTACATTTCGATCCGATTTTCGTGTCAGGTTGTTTTTAGTTGTTGAATGTTCATAATTTCTGTCTTCACAAATTAAATACATAGGTAACATTGACAAAAAACAAACAAACAAACAAATTACAAGTGTTCAAAAACAAGAAGAAAATGATATATCTTAAAATTTCTCTTAGCCAATTCTTTCTTGGTTCAATTTTCTTAAGTTAACAGCGAACGTCCTATGTAAGTTTTAAATGTTTGAACTTTTGTGACTGAATTAACGGACTATTTCAATGTTCTCTTGTATCTGGAGTATGTAATATTCTGAATTGACGAGGATAATGCGAAAGGAGATATTGAAACCACGGCTGAAAAAGAAAGGATCGTAGAAAAAGTAGGTTTATCTCAACAGATATTTTTAATAGGCTGATATTATGAATCCATAAACTGGACAGGAATCACATCACAGATGAATGATTAAACAAATTTTACCATTATCATTTTTTGCTTGATTTCTTTCAGCACAAGCCTTCGCAGCTATATTAGAAACCGTTAGGTGAACTAACAACATTACGGTTAGTTATGGGTGAAAATGCTCGAGTCACTCCCACATGTACTTTTATTAAACCCATCTTTACTCTGCTTCCTGTCAACATCGCTGGATCCCTGAAATGCACCAGAGCTCATGGGCTTTTCAGCAGAATGCCGAGACCGGCTAAAATAAGCTTGTGTTTATTATTATAAAAGTTATAATTACATCCATCCACAATGTGGGCTTAATTGATAACTTAATTTCAGCCTGTGATTGTTGTCATGCCAACCAACTCTTGAGTAATACCACCTTTTTGTTTTTTTCCCGCCCTCCCTGCTGACATTTAATTGGAGCCCGATTGTCTCCGTTTGGTTCCAACAATGCTGGGCGTGTCCAGTTTCGAAAGATAATTACGCTAAAATGTTCAAGTTTGTCCTTTTTCTTTCAGCGTAATTATTACTGTCATGCAGCCTAATTTGAATAATCGCTACAAATAAAACAAATTATTGTGTGGAAAGTGTTTGAGGCAGACAAATCACGTCTCCTCAGCTCCATATACAGAACAGAAACATCAGCCGCATTTGCTGGTTGGGATATTTCAGCCGACTGTTGTGTTTAAAGCCCTGAATCCTTTTGCAGCCTCGTGTCTGAACGTTACAGCTGCGGTGCAGCGCACCCTGTTGGGTTAGGATTTATCCTGAAATGCCAAAAACAAGCATGATGAAGTGCAGCAGGAAGCGCAGACATACAGCGGGCCGATATTGAGCGACAGGTGCCTTCCCAAAGGCCATGAGGAGGAGTAGAAGGAGGGGGAGTGGGAGAAAAGATCGCTAAATCTTTAAACCGACGAAAAGGAAGGAAAGATTTGTTGTCAAAGACATTCCCTTTTCAACAGAGTGAAAATCAATTTGACGTACACCTGGTGTCTGCTGGCACACGACTAGATGAATCCTTAATCAGTCGGAAGAAGAAAAAAAAGAAGCTTCAACTAATTCAGTTTTTCTTTATGCATCTTTTTTTTCGCCTACATTTGAGCTGGCCCAAAAATGTTGACATAATTGCGTTGTTTTTCCATTAGAATAGCCTTTCCTCTTTTCAACTGCAGTGTTAATCCTCCTGTACTCTCAGTTTTTTGAGCTGTTGGCTCTTCAATTTACGAAACCATCAAAACACAAGTTTTTATGTATTTCTTGGCCCAGTCTGCATGTTTAAGCTTTTGTGTCTTATTAGCATTACTCACTTGTAATCTTGTAACCTAACTTTTAATCTAATCAGATCCTGTAATTCTGGGTACCCCAGGTAGGAGGAAGCGATCAAATATGACAGAACTTGAAGGTAATCTGGTTTCTGGTAGTTCATGCGTATTTTCCGATAATCTTTTGCGCTTATTACTATTATGTTTTGTTAGTCTACTAAGAAAATAAATGTCCTAATATTTATATATATATATATATATATACATATACACCCTATATCAAAGATAATATTTATCTTTGATATAGGGTGTTGCCCTACATCGGCCACACCCTTCCTTATCCAATAGATATGCAATATCTATAAATAATTGTGCACACAGTTTAATCTTACCCTAAACATTCCTGAGATATCATTCATGAATTGGAGGTAATTAAATAGATTGAAGGAACAGTTTGCATACTGACAGGAAACGTTATAAACCTCATTCAGTCAGATACAAAAAACTGGAGCAAGTTTAAAGATACTTGTACTTTTGGCCACGATGGTAAAGATCTCAAATTGCACTGGCGTCTCTGTCGCTTTCAAAGTCAATTATTTATGCTGACAATTTGTAGGCCTGACATAAATGGGATCCTTCAGCTAGAAGTTTTTAGTGGTTAACAAAAGAATCTCGGAGCTGTAAGGGGGATAATAATGTGCGGTCGGGTTCAGTGTCTTGTGGTGTTGATGCTAACCTTTTGGGTTTTTTCAGCCTTTTCTTGACTGTTCTGCGAAACCAACCAAAGTTGGAACACCCATATATGCAAACTCATGCACATATTGGATTAACAATTCTTGGCACAGTGCTTGCATGATGTGGCATCCCGTGCACAAGCAGACTACTAACTGTCACTGTGTTCAGCCTGTGCTTCTCACAGCGATGGGTAGAATAGAATTTCCTCCTCCCCCACTATTTTGTGTCCTTTTTTATTTTATTCTTTTTTTAATTCTTTACAGACTCTGTCTGTCCAGCTCATGTAGACTGCTGACACTTTAGTATAAAGTTAGTTACATTTCCAAAGTTTCTGTTATTTAATTCAAATCAATTTGCTGGAAACTTGATGTCACACATTCACATAGTTTAGTTTACCATTTTGAGCAGGACGGTGCCAGGAAGTACATTTTCTTTTAGGACATCAGTGATTGAAGCTTTCATTTTTCCGCATGTTATGCGTTCTGCTAAACTCCAAATCTTTTTTACAGATCTCACGGCTAAAGAAAAGTTGTAATTGTTCCTTTCACCTCCGGTAGCTTGCAGTATGAATTTTTTAAAAGTAGAAATAAAACTTAGCCAGACGGTTACTTTGTTGAACAATGTGATTTCATGTGGTGCTTTTTTTCCCCCCCTTCAAAATAGGAACCAAAATTGCAACTCTTTTAACTAAAGCACATCTTATTAACTTCTTATTGGCATGTATTCATTAAGTTGTACTTGAACCATGGTTGTTTTTATTATTACATATTTGGACATGGTAAGAAAATTGAAAGTGGTAACATTCAACAAAGTTTGAACAGTTTAAATCTTAGAAATGAAATTCTGTGTCGTCCTGATTGATAAAGCATGATGATCACCGTGAGTGGGCTAACGGTCTTAATATCAAGGTTGCAGTATGTCATGAGTCTGGTGGCTTATTTAAAGAACTCTTCAGATAATTAAAAATTAGATTTCTTTTGAACAGATAATAGACTGTAAGTAGAGGATATTTTAAACAATTGCCAAATAACCAAATCTTGTCAGCAAAAAGCAGAAAGAATCTTCCGAAACACTGAAGATCTCATCATGGTAACTATAAAAAAAGTTCTGGCTACTACTAATATTATGGTGCTTGTATAATCACCAGCAGACTGCAATGGTTTAACTATTATTGGAGATATTCAAGCAGAGGATCCATGCTGTTTAGTAAAGACATATGAAAGCAAGGGTAAAGTTTGCCAGAGAGGATACAAAGTAAGTCATTAAAGTTATGGACATTTTCAACGTCCATTTCATATGTCTTTACTGAACAGCATGGATCTCATTTAGATGTCTGGGGGTGACTTGAAGCTGAATATGCAAGAAAACCCTAAAACATCTCCAAGTAGAAAACTAGAACTGTCATTTGTAAAAAAATGGCACACAGTCCTAGGAAACATTTAACTGAAGTTCTTTAAACCAAGTGGGTAAGGGTAGCTATTAGAGGTGATGCAATTTTAGTTTGTAGGCAGCAGAAACTCACAATGGATATCAATTACATTGCAAATAATGCTAAAGGTCACATAAAGTAGGAAGCAGAGGTTAAAACAGGCATATATCACATCTGATCTGTACATTATTGGATATATGATGACAGGATTTCTGCTTTTTGGCGTCGGCGGTTACCTGATGTATCAACAAAGTAAGAAAACAAAGGCAATTGCCCTGGCCATTGAAAAGCGGCTGGGAGCGTATGAAGTTTTGAGAGCGACCAAGACTCAGACTGAGATGATGAACCGTAAACTGGATGTGATTCTTGGACAGGATCGCAGGCAGGGTGCGGGTTCTGGACTCCCTTACGGATAGTATAATCTTGGAGGAAGTTGGTCTCTCAGACGGCTAGTAAGGTCCAGATTCGGCTGATCGGCCTCGCCATTGAGAGACAGCGGGACTCAAGGTAGACAGAAACATAAAGTCTGCCTGACCCAAAACAAATCATTGTTCATTCCTGATTCGGCTCCCCGGGGCAACCTTGTTCGCCTGCAATCTTCAACTGCTCCTGGAAATTATGTAAACAAGCTCCGCCTTCCCATTGCAACCCTACCCTCCCCCTGACATCTGTGGAACTGTTTGAACTGAATAGACCAATGTTATCATCGAAGGACAGAGCAGCTCACAGCTCACAGACCTACACACACACACACACACACACACACACACACACACACACACACACTGATACCAGCTCTACATACGTCTTCATCCTCATCTTCATCCCAAGGCTCTGTTCTGTCGTGTTGTTGTTTCTTTTCTTGTGCAGGTTTTTTTTTTGGTAACTTCAACCTGTATCTTGTCAAGGATTTGGTGTGAAATGTATTTTTTTGTCCCCCTCAACTTTCCCTATGTGGCATTCTTCTCCGTCCTTAAGGACACGATGGCAGCGCGCCACAGGTGGAGCGGCTACGGGTCTCCCTCACCCTGTAATTTCGTTCGTGCTCATGTACCCCATGTGTTGCGAATGACAAATAGTTCCTGATTCCTGATATTGTGATTGCAATATTTTCTTATATGTAATGCAACCCTTGTTAACGCTGAATGAAACTGAGAGCTATGTATTGGGAGTTCATTCTTTTGCTTGGTACTGTCTCATTTTATTTGTATATACGATTATATTCAAATTTTCTGACTTTAAACCTGGAAAGTATCAGGAATAGTCCCTGGATTTATGAAACAATCAGTGACAGCCTGTTGAGTTTTTCTACTGAGTGCTTTTTCTGTTATCAGCCTTATTCCCACGTGGCTAGGATGCCGTGCTACATCCAAATTATTGCTGCTGTTACCTGTGGCTACCTCCAACATATTTTCTCATTAATAATGATGCCAAAAAGACATTTCTTAACCATGTATTAGTAGCAGAGTTTTTCAAGATAGCCTACAGACACGCGGAATTAAACCCCTTGGCAAGTTCAGTATTCTACTAGTAAGAGCAGAGCTATGGAGGGAGGATAGTTTTAAAACCATTTTTTTCCATTTGATTGTCATGGTGATAAAGATATCTGGGAAGAAAATTAGTCATTAAGGTGCCAAAAATTAAACTGGAATGTTGCAGGATGATTTAGAATGAGCCTCGCTAAACAACAGTACCAGTACAGAGACTGAAATGTTGGCTGTAGATGTTGCAGAGCATGGAGCATCTGTTTACAAGCAGTTTGGCCTGAGCGTGCGTTATATTTAACCCTAAAACCAACGTTTTCTACTGTATTCATATGAATCCCAGGAGACAGAAACATCACCCGTTTCTCAACTTCATTTGTGTGTCAGCTCTTTTTTGATTTTTGCGTGAATTTTTATTTTTTTTCCTAATCTGATTTTCCTTCGGGGAGTACTATTGGTACTATTGGATTGAAATAAAATCGCAACGTTTCCCACGTTTAGTTTTTATTGAAAAAACATTAAAAACAAACTATTTCCCTCACTGCTGGAGAACCAAAAGCTTAAATGTGTATTTATATCGTGCTGCTTGAAATATGGGTTAAATTATCTGTAAGCCTGAATTATTAATATTATATGAAAGAAATGCTGGAATTTATCGTTGTGTAATTAATCTTTTTTTGTGTTTCGTCTCTAAAATAAAAATCACAAAAAAGGAAAAGTTTTTATGATGTGCTAGTAAATGACATCTCCCAGATACAAACATTAATATCAGAAATATTAAAGCAGTAAATATAAATCATCCTTGTCTTTGTCTTTGCTCTTGCTGCTGTCCAGACTTATGTTGACAAATTTTTTCCTCATCTGTTCTTTAATTTCTTTAGATCGAAAAATAACTCGTAGCTCAATCAGCATAAATATGTGAAATAACAGCTTGGCCAATCAAATTACCAAGATTGTTTGGATGCAATAAGGGGATGCACCAATGTAAAAAAAGTAGCTCTATATTGATATTAACGTGATAGATGTTACATGTTGAGTTGAAAATACTAACATAAAGAACTAATTGCTATGTAAACATTAAAAATGTTTGTAAAATTACACTGTTAAAAAAGTGAAGGAAAGCTAGCATTCAATTTAAAGTTGCAATATGTAACATGGTGTGGTGATAGAGACAGAATTATTATTTTTTTTATTATTATTATTATACATCAGAATAAAGTTTCTGTCACATTGTCACATTATGGGAAAAATTGTAAGATGTTTGTTCAAACAGGCCTTGATACAAGTTCTCCAATATACTTCTTTAAAATATGATGAGACGTACTGGGACGGTGGGTCCTAAATGTACTGGAATTAAAATGAAGGATTATTATGTGTTATATTTTTTGTAGTTTACACAATGGTAGGCTTATTACATTATAAAGAGAAATTCTATCCTAAATGCCAAGTAGCATTTATAGTTTTATCGTGTTGTGCATATTTGGATAAAGTTTAAAGTCTTGTCCAGTAAAACGCTTTACTTTGGCCACATGAATGTTTGCTCTTGTCCTCTCTGTAATCTCTTTTTTTAAGATTCAAGTAAGGGCGTCTGCTCTTTCAGTTTTTCATGCACATCGTCTGACATAAACACAAACAGTAAGATGCCTATTATATATTTATTTCAATACAGTTGGTAAATACATATAAAAAAACAGTCATTGAGAGTTCACAAAGGTTTATTTAAAAGTAATTTGAAACCTTGTCATGTACATTCATACTTTTAGTCAAACCAGTAGTTTGCACAAACAAAACAGGCACTGCAATGACAAAATGGCACAGATGCTTTGGGAAATACAACAAAAACTACAATTCAGAAATAATATATTTTTGCTTTTAGCCCTAATAGCATAAAACAAAACAAAACAAAAACAAAAAAACCTGAGGGAAACAGTGGTATTCTTTAGGGACACGTTCCTTCGGCTTCGAAGTCTGTGGTAGTAATTTGTGCAGCTGATTAGGAGAATCCTCAGTTATCTTCTCACATTTCACAGCCAGGGAAGTGTGGGGTTCACCTGATCCTGTTGCAGACGTTCTCAAGATGCAGCTCAGCTGAAAAAAAAGTTAATGGGGTTAGCATTCACTCATTGTTAGGCCTGCTCTTTCTTCGCTTCACATCCTAAAGAAAATCATTGAAAAGCTAATCAGGATGAGAAACACTCTGGGCTCTTGACTTACTAAACGGCGAAAAAGCTGCCTTGTGCATCATTATATTCTGAATTAATTTACTTTTTAAGATATGTTGTATACACTTTTAAAGTTGAAAACAAATAACTTTTCTGTCCTAAATGGACCATACAAACAGTTTAAAACGGCTTTCTCAATATGCATTTTTCACAATAAAGATGCTGCTTCATTCAGAGGTTTAACTTTAAAAAACATTATAAAAACCAGATGTGTTAAGGGCTATGCAGCCTTCCTTATTCTAATAGTTCCTTTAAACTCGGCACCATTAATGTTACTAGTAGACCAGAAATAATTAAAAAAGTCACCATTAAACTTGACATACTGTCCTATTGTTCGTGTCCTATTAGTGTGACCAGGGCTAGAATTGAAAAAATGACTGCAGTTAAAGGGAATGTTGGGTAGTTAACGTGTTCTTATGCTACCGGCAGCCTCAGAAAACACAATTTCTCAAAGGCTACCATCCTACAACTTTTAGACTAATCTTTTTCCAACAATCAACAATAACATAATCTTTTAGTATTCACTTCTCAACAGAGATGATTGACAGAACCCTGATGTTTGATCCAGGTGTGTTAGAGCAGACATGAATTAAACTTGAAAGTTACAAGTTAGTGGCGCTATTGGACCGGAACCTAGGTAGCCATGTCTTAACACGTTTGTTTGACTGAGAAAGCAGTTGCAAACCTAATGGTATGCATCTCTTTCCAGTAGAAAATGCAACCAACCTTTTGTTGCTGAAATCAGTTAAAACTGGGGATCCATCTCACTGTTGGCCTTCAAGCACTGTTTCGATTTCTTCTCTTTTTTACTTGGCCATTGCATCTTTTATCAAAATAATTACATTACACACCTTTAGATTTTTTTTCTTGTCTGATTAAACAATGATTCACCAAGATTTTCCTCCTTTTAAAAAATGTGCAATTGTAGGTTTTTAAATGTGACTTACCCATTTTTGTTTCACGTACGCTGGAATGGCCCATATTCTGATGGTGATGTTTAGACATTGGCCTCTTTGCAGCAATTTTGGCTGTACCAACTTGGCAAGTCTTCCGCGAGCAAGCGATCACCTGTGCTATTTTTCTGGCCATGTCTGTCTTCTCTGGAACAGATGGGGGTATTTTGGGTGGTAAGGAAGTTACCATATCCTGCCCTTGAGTCGGCTCATCAAAGACATCGTCCAACTCATCTGAAACGCCAACGGGTCGGAGATGCACCGCATGGAGCTGATCCAGAGTCACCACAGGGAGAGTCTTCCCAGGTGATCTCAGGAAGGCAGAGGATTCTGAGTGGTGACCGCGGGAAGGTTTGGGTCCAACTGCAGGTTTAGTTTGAAATGAAGGTTTTGGGTTTGGAGAGCTGGGAGTAGGTATGGCAGGGAGAGGAATTTGAAGAGAGAGCCTTTTAGCACGCACCTGAGAAGAGTCGGATCTGGATTTAGATTGTATTTTCCATCCTAAAGGGTCTGTGCCAATAATGACAGATGTTGGAACCGATGTAGGTGAACAGCAGGAGGAGGAGGAGGAGGAAGATGTAGATGAAAAGTTTCCAATGGGGGGACAAGAGTACCGTTTGAATGATTTGATGGATGTCTGTAGTTTGAGGAGTGAAGCACTACGCTGAGGAGGATCAGGTTCCTTCTTGTTCTTCCTCACCAGAATGACTGGTGGAGTCTGGCATTTACAGAAGTCCACTGACCACCGTCTCTGTTGGGAGCGCAAACTCTCTTCTGATGTCAAAACTGTCGAGTTAGGCCGCTCTCTGGGGTCTTGTTTAAGCGTTGTACGACATCTTGCTACATTAGAGACTTTTTCTCTCATCCTGGCAGAATTGTCAAAAGCCAAGGCTACATTTACATTCCCATTAAAAGCAGTGGAACATTTGTTCATCTTTCTCGGTTGGGTGGAACCTTGGTGTGTAACTACCTCCCTAAAGAGAAACACAAAGGGAAGAAGTCAGGGGTGTGTCCAGGATGTTTTACATCCAAAAAGAGGAACATCAGATGCTCCTCTGGAGTTTCATAACCTTTATCTTTTCACAACAGGAACTCTTGCAGATATGGCAACACATGTCCTAATTAGTATAAATCAGATGTAATACAACACAGTCTCAGCTTTATTTGTAATTAGATTATTTTTTGTAGAGGTTGATGTCACCAAACTAAGTTCCAGATTTTATGAGTTCAAAACAGTCTTTTTTTCGTTAAAGGTCCACTGTGTTTACTAAGTCCGAATTCAAACAAGTCAAAAGGTTTTAGAAAACATGTTCTGAAGCATCTTCAAAGAAGTCCCTAGAATCTGTCAAATTCGTCTCTGCTGACATGCCTTTTTATCCCTACAATAAATTGGATCCCTGGTGTTTTTCTATGTTTTCTAAATGTTGATACTTCTAAGGGAAAAAAAAAAAAAAAAAGTAGCAGAATTGATAAATAGAAACAAGTTGAACAATCAAAAACACTTAAACTTGGAAATTTCTTTTTCTAGACAATTTAAACGTAAAATAAGCATAAAAACAAAGTTTACATTAAGTTTACATCTGTCAATGTCAATATCAAATGCAAGGTGCTGCTTACCTACAGCGCTGCGTGGATCTGAGTCTCGAGTAATCTCTGCTTAAACTTTCTATCAGCGATATCAGCCCTGTAGCGGTCCACCCAAAATCTTACCACAACTTCCTGAAAGTAACACCCTGAAAGCCACAGATGCTTCAGTTCACACACTGTTGTGCAAACTCACCCACACAAACACTAGCTAGGGTTGGCAATCAGCTGTTGCCATCGTACCATGAGGCAATCGAGTAAAGAAAGCTTTTAAGTAAGACGTTTCCCAGGGCTGTTGTGATATGTGTACAGATGTGATGGTGGCTTTATCATAACCACTATAAATCTGCAGTTTTAGAATCCACTGAGCAGCCTCGCTCAAATTACGCCTTTTAAAGCAACTACAGAGAACTGGATGTCTTCTCAGTGGGTGCGTGTTATTGGCAGAAGTGTTAATGCTCTGCATGTTTGAATGCTTTCTCCACACAGTGCTTAGATTTAAGAGCTCCTTATTGTAAGATTAAACAGTCACAATGATTACAGAAAAATATCTTTCATGCATTTCGTAACTTCCGCTTCACAAACTCTGCCGCAGCTCCAGACAGAAATGTTTATAGCAACAACAGCGGGGCGTCTCCTTGGGAGCTGATCTTGCCAGTCACTGGCCAAACTTCCTTCAGTTACCTTTTTGGTACAGACTTTGTCAAGATGCTGTTTTGATGGGGGTGCGATTTTTGGTTTAGTGGTTCATCATAAGTTGAGGTAACAGTCCTCTATTCAGTTTCACCTGGTTCGAGTTTTTCCATCAAGCTTTTAGGGTGTTCTTAAAACATAGTAGTCATTGCAGGTTCATTATCTTTTAAACCTATTTGTTGGATTGTATGGCTGAACAAAAAGGTGCTCTCATAAGATGAGCTGTGTATTTTGCACCTTTTATTGCCGGTGTTGTTTATGTCACACCTGAGACGAGAGAGTCTAGTTTGAAGTCGGATAAACATTAGATTTGACATGTTTTGTTGGCAACAACTATTAGCAATTTAAACCTATAATAATATATTTTTCTCATTTTTATGCTTTGGATTTGTCATATTATGATCTCTTTATCTTACATATCAGTAAAACATCTCTAAGAGTCATTTAAGGAAACATTTCATGTAAATATCCAGCCTTGGTGAGCAAGCAGCAGCGGAAATATGGGCTGGTTCTGCTTCAGTACCAAGTTGGCTCTCAACAATGAAAACATGTTTTTAGCATGTATTGGAAAATATAAAAACAAGGTTTAGCTTGAACCATAAATGAAGAATTTCTCACTATATGTACTATTCAGGCTTGGTGGGAATCCTGGAATCGCTGTCTATTTTTAGCCAGCGATAACTTTTAATTAGTTCAACAGAACAGAAACTTTTATAGGTCAGGTCCGACAGCAAGGTGGTTGTGTACTGGGAGCCTCTGGTTATGAAGCCCTCTCTGTTTCTTGTCTGTGTTTGCAGACAGTACATAGTTGCACAAAGTTCGGAACTGGAAGCCGTGCAGATGTTCTAAACCTGACAGCAAGTCACAAAGTATCACATGTAAACCGACCTGAACATGTGTTCATGGAGCATCCCGGCAAATACTGTATGTATTTTAACGCCTCGTGTCGACAGCTAGTCCTTTCAA
>JAVLVB010000001.1:9380764-9424237 GCA_032876305.1 Orestias chungarensis | reverse complement strand
CACACACACACACACACACCTCTCACTTAATCCACCCACGGCCTGCCAGGATCTTAAAAGTCTGTTTGAGTAATTGGCAGGTTTGTGTGTGGTTGGGTGTGGGGGCTCAGCACATTGATCTTGGCGTAATGAAATGATGTAAAACTGTCGGGATACTGTAAACCTGCACACAACTGGCGGGATTACCGCTGATCTGAGAGCTCTGCTTTTGATGATTCACACAAAGAACACTGGAGGAAGACAGGTGTGTGCACTGTTATACAGCATATGTGTTATAGAGAGAGCTCTGACCTTTTTACTCAGTTTGTTTCAATAGCGATAAAATATATTTGCCTCTGCTCCCTGCTAGTAAGAGTCAATATGTGCTCGTTTATGCTTGAAATGGCAACAGCAGCTCACAGTTTCAGCTCTCTGTCTTTACTTGATTTGAGTGCTTCCTTCATATTCGTGTACGACGTCTCGTCCTGTATAATGCTTAAGGCGACAAGGCGGACACTGTTTATAGTGTCAAAGCACCAAAACCGTTTAAACCAGCAACTGAAAAAATATTCTAAGCATCTTCCTCTATAGCTGGTTTGGTAAATCCCAGTAAGATTGCAGATTTTTTTCTTGTTTGTTGACTGAAAGCTTTAAAGGTGGAAAACTTTCAGAGCAGAGTGACCGTTGCAACTTAAATTGCATGAAATTCAACATAAAACTAGTATCTTAATGTAATTATAATAAACTACCTACCTACAATTATAACTTGTTTGGACTAATGCAAATCCCTATATAGAGGTTTGGATCTGGGGCTTTCAGGTTGTTTAAAATGTCGCTGTGCATCATTTTACAAAAAAACAAAACAAAAAAAAACATCAGCACATACCAACAGTGGTGTTTTTGCTTTACTGGCTCACCATCCAATACAGGATTGATTTTTCTTATTCTGTTATTATTATATAAGGCTCTATGTGGTTTCGCCCCGCTTTATCTCTTATCATCTTTTTCCTATTCACGCCCAAATATAGAATCTAAGGTCAAACAACCAAAGGCTGATTCTTTCCTAGATGTCATTAAAAGGCATTCGCAGTAGCTTTCCCTATTCTCTCGACCAGTTTATCTTTTCACATTAGATCTGATAAGAATACTGATAATTTTAGACAACCTTTAAAGACACATTTATATTCATTGACATTTGGTTTTATTACAAATGCCTTGATGGAGTCCGTCGCTGATTTTACTCAAGCTTATGTTTACATCTTCTACACTTGTTTTAAACCTATTTGCCTTAGCATCTGTTGTTATAAAGTGCTATATAAATAAAGATTAAAACTGGTATTTGCTTTATTGAAAGTCTTGGAAACTAAAGTTTGTAGGCATCAGCTAGAGAATTTCATTGACTTATTCCATTATTCATCCTTTTAACTCATCTGCAGATCTATCCATTTTTCTATTTGCCCATCCACATAATAATTTTGTACTAATATCTGATAATTGTCAGGGTTTGAGTTTGCACCACTCTAGGTTGTCCACTAGAGGCTCTCGAGAGCTCCTGTCCGGCTGGAGCGCCAGCCTCACCTGTGCTTTGGCTTGATTAATTGTTAGAATATCTGAAATGTATGTGTTGGAATAACTTTGGTGAATTTGCACTATATAAATAAACTTGATATAATTGTATATTTTCGTCATTCATACATAACTAAAATGGCAGTTATGTTAGTTAAACTTTGGTGCTCTGTGACAAAACCTCCTACATCTATTTAAAGGAAATACCACCTTGTGAGATTATTAGGCCATTGCTCTGTCTGAGTAATTGTCAGCCTGCGCTTTTTACTGTTGGTTTAATTTAGTTTCACATTTTACCGGCATGCCAACGAGCTCTCAGATTGCTCCCTAATCAGCGTTGGGTAAACATAGGACCATTCTCTGGATGTAAAAAAAACCTGAACCCTCCAAGTTATAATAACATCATAAACACATGCACCCTTAGCTGCTGCTCATCCCTTGTGCCTCCTCCTCATCAGTTGGAAGTATTTCCACGGCTGACATATTAAGATACACATTGTTCAACCGAGTCCGCAGCTGGAAAAAAAAGTTATTTTGTTGGATATCTTTTTTTGGTACCTATCAACGGTTGCAAAACTTGGATATCATATTTTTCAATTTGCATCTGGCTTAAAATTGCTCTGCAAGCAGGTAGCAGATAGAAAGTTAATTAAACAAAGAGCTGAGTATATAAAGTGCTCCCCTCTTGATAGGTTTGCTGTTTATCTTATTCTTATCCACTGTTCTGGACAACCTAAAGTTTACTGAAATTTGGAAACATTTGTGTGTCCTACTCTCTGAAGGTACTTTTTAAAAACCCTGTTGGTTTGTTTGGGATTGTGAACCAGTTGAATAACCAAAGTAAAGTAAGCCTTAGACATGGCTTTACCTTTGACTCCAGGATACTATGGTATTGAGAATTGTTTAAGGTCAGGACTTGATGCTTCAAACCAAAATATCGATTACCCATTATGATTGACATGAAGTGTTTGTGATATAATCTTGTATTAGGGTCGGGTATTAACAACCTCACAATTCTGATTAGATTTCAATTAAACAATGAATTAAATACTAGGTAGTGTACAATACTTTTACAGTGTATTCAGTAACACCTTTGAGCATGAAAATAAATGTAGAACGATAATGCTTTTTTGTTATATGTTATACAGAACTCAAGACATGCTGTGTTGAGATTGAAGTGTATGTAATCCAACTTTTTCCTTTCTTTGTGAAAACTGAAATAATTCACTTCTTTTTCCTCCGCGTTTCTCAAATGCCAATAACGCCAACTTCACATTGCATCGTTTTAGGCGATACTGAACAGATATATTTTACTATTCCTTGATGTTGCTGGAGCATTAAACTTGCAGGCTTTCCAGTCCACTTTTTTTATTCCCACAGCTGAAAGTGTGGGAAATATGTGACGGAGTATGCTAATCTATGAACTGTCAAAGTTGATTGTAGGGCAGAAGCAGTGATTCAGTGAGTTCACAGAGGTTTCAGAATCGATGTTGAAGGGTAAAAAATACCTGAAATGCATTGTTGAACCAATGTTTTTAAGGTTTACCTAGTTACTCAAGGCAAAGGTTGATCATCAGGGGTTAGTTCTAAAATATTTTCTTTCATACAGTAGTTGGGTGTAGATCACAAACAAGAGCACTTGCTTGGGACTTTTTTTTAAATTACAAGCACCAGATATGAATATGGAGAGTTGTACTGCATGACTAACAATATATAGAACAACTGAAACTAAAGCTGATTGTAGCCCTTTCAGAATTCCAGGAGTCGCTGAATCAAAACCCAATTTATGTAAACTTCAAAACAGAAAGTCAGAATGTCTTGGTGTCTGTTTAAGGATTTTTTTCCCCACTAGTATCGAAGCCCTAACAGGCAGAATAGTAGGTGGACATTTGACTGCAATCTCGCTCTAATTCCCCACAAGCAGAACCAAATCTGTCACCTCTAGATTTTCTGTCTTCAGTCAGTAGCTTTAAAACATGCAGAAATAGTGTGGGCTTAGATTTCTGTCTTTTTTAAAATTATTTAGTTTTTGCTTGGTTTTCAGACGGTTGGACTTGTACGTTCCAAGGTTAGGCACAGAATCTAACTTTGTTTCTCTCAACAACAATGAACGGCAGCTGTACTGGGGTTTGAATTAAGTCTGCAATCTTTTTTTTATTTTAAAAGCTTAAAAAATAAATCACAAACAAAGCGGTATACAAGAACGAGAACTGCTGAGACATGCCGGTTGCCATAGTTACTCCTCTTTTTGGCTTTCCATTATATTCGTGCATCACTTAGTAGATTTACCTCTGTATCAATCAGAAACTAAATAAAAAAAACTACTACCACTGCTTCATTTGTTACTTAGCCCATCCCAAGGTTCCCAGTAAATCCATACTGAAACATACGCAGCCTGTCTTCCATATCCTTAATTTGTGTAGTGGAGTATGGCCAAGTACATATATTCATTTTTCCAAGAGAATTTAATTATGTTATACAGGCCAAAGGACTTCAGCAATGCTAATTAGATCTGGGGCTACTTCAGCAATTTATCTTTGCCGGTTCTTGTCAGAGCTGGACCCGGCGTTTTGTTTCTGCGGGCGTTCAGATTGCATATCCGAAGTTTGCACTTGAAAGTGGAACAGAACCCACAAATAAACGAGAGGCTTTTTGAGGGAAAGTTGTACATGAGTGAATCCCAAAGACTCTAAGGGCTTATTTAACAAGTACGATAGCTGAGAGCAAAGGCAGCGCTTGGCTGTAATTAGAAGGAGATGGATGGACGGAGATAGAACGAGAAACACAGAAGTTGCTGATGGTCTAGGGAAGCGGGCAAGGGACGCATTTTTCAGTTTGCTCCTTCACGAAACAGTCCATCTTCGCTAACACAAGTCTTTATTCCTGACGCTGCTTTTTATTACTGCTACCTCGTTTCTGTCCCTCTTTACTGTTGTTGATTCCTTTTCCTCATCTTTGCTCTGTTTTCATCCGCAGGCATGGCTGACAGAAATTCATGAGTACGCCCAGCAAGATGTGGTCGTCATGCTGCTGGGCAACAAGGTGAGGTCCTATTGGCAACACTGGATGATGGATGGGCAGATGGACTTAGAGGGTGGTGAGGAAGGGTTGGTTAGAACCGGAGTGCCAGAGCAGACTTATGAATGCAATGGTTACCTAAAAGGAGCAAAAACACTCATCTTAGCCGATTTTGTTTGATCAGAATTATTCCATGATAAACTTAAATTGCCGACCTTGATTTATATGGGCCAGTCACTCGTGTTATTCTGTAATCAGATGGTTTTTCCTGCAGTTTTACATTACTAATAAAGTGGAAGGATTATTTTTGTATGGTTTAATATTGACCACTACCAAGGTGGGCGTGCATCTACTTTGTAGAAATAAACCTTTTTGCACCTAATCTGGTCATACACCTATGGTCAATGTGAAACACATGTTTATGCCCATGCTTTAACTTCCTGGTTTATGAGATGCGTATGTTGGTTGCGTTTACTTGGCATTTATAGCCAAGGTATATAAATTCCAGATAATTTTGCTTAGCTGTGAACTTTTCAATTTGATCTGGTTTACTAGAATCAGATACAAATGAGTCATGCATAATCAAATCATACAGTTAAATACAGTTAAAGTGCACATTTATTCATTACACACAGAATTTTACAGTATATTTCAAACATTTCTTTTCTTGGAAATAAATACTTTCACAAGAAAAACAACTGAAAAAATGGTCTGAATAAGGTCAAAATACTTTACTCAGATTACTCAAAGCTTGATCAGAGCTCATTTTGCCTGAATTCCTCCATCGGTTCAGCCAGTGGTTCGTTTTAGATTCTAAGGGATCCTTTAATCCCACCTTCATTTTGCTGGCAGCTGGAAAATGAAAGCTTGTGAGCAGAAAGATGCATCTAAAATGTCCTGGTATATCTGTGCACTGGTTTGAGCTTGATTAAACCCAGTGAACCAACACCGCATGCTTACAAAGAAATCTTGTTCTGTTAATCTCCAATCTAAAACATCTGGGAAATTGATTTTATAGAATTTTTCCTTTCAATGATCCTTCCATAGTGGTGGCTGCATACAAACAAAACTACATACTTCAATTCATGAGCAATTACCTTTTGTGGTTTTTAGAAATATGAACAGAATTGTAGATAAAACGTTTCTGTAAACCACAATGATCGAAAGTAACCGTCCATGAAATACATCAGTTACATTTATTTTTGTAAGAATAAGGAAATGGAGGATTTTTTTATTTTTATTTGTTTTCTCACTTGTTTATTGAGAAGCACCTTTTGCATGACGTGCAGAAATGTTTTACTGTCGTCTTGCTGAAAATAAGCAATCCAGCTCCATCCAAGCGTTTATTGGTCAGCGCGTTCTCTGCATCGTTGCAGGCCGACTCCACGCATGACAGGGCGGTGAAGCGAGAGGAAGGCGAGAAGCTGGCAAAGGTGAGCTCTCTACAGCTCGCACGCATGTCTTCCATGACAGGATGTTACGTTGTTCCTCATTCAACCCCTCAAACAGCCCTCCTCCCTTTTTTGTCTGACATTTCATGATTATTCTGTTAAATTAAACATTCCTAAGTGTTGAATAATTTTGTTATCATTAATGGTGGCGCACTGCTGTTTTTTATTTTATTTTTATCTATTCATCCTGCAGCTGTCAGGATGTCATTCTCAGCTGGAATATTAAGACATTTTCATTTCCCCTAAATGCTATTTCTACACCTGCGGGCATTTCTTTTTTTTATTATTGATTGATTCTGCTCTTTTTTTTCTTTTTCTTTTTTGTCTCGGAAATAGTTTAAGGCCAGAAATATTGACATGTTTTCAAAGAAAGCTCAAGTTGTTGCCATTGATTTGCAGCTCCCTCAAGCCTCCGCAGGTATTTTAAACCCCAAGCTTTAAATTGGGCTTTTATACAAAAGCTAACCTCCTCTCTGAGCTTCAGGTTATTTTCCCTACCTCCACTAAATATCCATAAGCCAGCAAAATTCACCCGCTGATAGATGTTTTTTCTTCCCTGTGCAGGAGTTTGGAGTACCCTTCATGGAGACGAGTGCTAAATCAGGACTGAATGTGGAGCTGGCCTTCACCGCTGTGGCCAAGTGAGTCAAACAAATACACAATCGCAGCATGAAAAGAACCAAGTAGATATTCTGAGTTTTATGAGGCTTCCTTGTGGTTATACGAGAATTCCTTCCAGTTCACCAGGTGAATCGAAGGGACGCCATCGTCCCGCTGATTCCTCACGGTTTAGAGAAAATAAAGGTCCTTTCGTGCAGAGTCCAGAGATTAGGAGCTTTGTGTCAGCATTGACCCAAAAAAATGAGAACTGCAATACTTAGATTCGCTCTTGGGATGATATTAAAAAACTCCCCGAGCCACAATCTATCTACAAATACAATAATTTGCCTGCAGAACTTTAAAAAAACAACAACAAACAAAAAACAAAATGACAAAATGTACAGAGGTTTAAAAGTTGTCGTGATCAACACGTTTCTAAGCCTTAAAGCGATCCTCGTCGATTTCACCGTTGTTTGTTTATTTACGTGCATGTTGAAGTATCGCTTCAGAAAAGATTGACGTCAACAGCAAACTACAAAATACCTTCGTCAGTTTCCGCTCTGATGTGACAAACCTCGTCTGCTTCTTTAATTCTTCTCCCAAACTGGCGTGTTTTCGTCGGCTCCTCTGTTTCCTTTGCTGATCCTTCATCTGTTTCACCTATGCCGGCCACGCCCCCAAACATCAGCGCTCACCTGCTGCTCTGTCTGTTTAACCCATCCTCGTTCCAAACCTCCCTGCCAGATTATTGAAAGCATTTGTTTGAGTAAGCGTCAAGCGTTTGTTCCCTGTTTCATTGTTCCTGACAACCTTTCTGACTCTTGTTTCCGCCTCGCCCTGAGGTCTGTCAGCCTGATTCTGTTCCCACGTTGTCAGATCTTGTTGTATTTTTTCTCGCCCTGACGTTGATGCTTGCTGGGTTCAGACCCAGCTTCTTCTCACTGACCACAAACCTTCACTTAAAATATCTTAAGCTTTGTCGGCTGAACTTCCAACCCCTTCTGAGACGCATACCAGCTACTTCCTGTTTACTACAGCCAGGCGTTATGTCGACATCTGATTCTCATCAGATGTCGACCTAGTTGATTTGCTCTAAAAAGGCTGATGGAAACACGCATTATTCACTTTTTATTTGCTTATTTGCAACATTTTAAAAGTTTTTAAAACTCCGGTGACAATTGGATCGAAACACAGATGTTGTCTAGTGATTTTCATAGAAAGTCTTTCTTTGCTCCAAATCTTAAACTTGCGACTTATGAAGACCTTTTAAATAGATTTCTATTAACAGGATTTCCAGGTCACATTCATTCTCACCTCTTATTTATTTTATTTTATTTATAAAATAGAGGCAAACTTCCCCTTTCAGATTAATTGAATATGATTTTTCTTTTAATTTAAAACAAAGAGGACATTCTTTGCCGCTCCGTTCTCTTTATTTGTTTGTGTGGGAGCAGTTTCCCTTTTATAGCCTCGTTATGGTAACAGGCCGGAGTGCTGAGATGTTGCCAATAATAGCCTCGCTGTCTGGAACGAAATCCTTGCCGCAAATGCAGAAGAGAAAATCTGATCCGTTCGTTTTGTAGTCACCGAGCTCATGTTCGCCGCTTCAGAAATTTGCATCTCTCTCACAAATATCTGTGGCTTTCCTTCATCACACCAATCATCAAAGAGAGAGAATCATCAACAACATTACGGCGGAATGTGACGTGAATGTTGGTGAGGAAAAATCGACTTATTTACTTAATATTAGAACACTTAATTATGATCTTAATAACGCATTCTGTGCTCATTTTCAACATCATGTTAAAAACTCATCAAGCTTTTGTTTCCTAATTTTTAATGAGCCAAAATATATCCAAGAAGCATAGGGAGGGTTGCCGACATGCTCTGCGAAGCATAGACCCAGAGGCTGAGGGGTTCAGGAGGTGTTTCGGCTATCAGGTCCATTAGTTTGAAATTATTTTATGAGAGGTTAATGAAATGAATGCAGGGGACCTCCAGATCTACCATGAAATAAAGCTCAAATTAGCAGAAATTAGTATTTTTAAAGAGAAATGAAAACGGAGGGGAAAAGTTTCCTTATAATGTCTGGATTCCTTTAAAACACAGAATATGAGGTTTAATTGCTATGATCCATGGATTCCTGGACTAAGCTTGCCGTACGAGAGTCTTGTGTGGTGGAGTTCCAGTTCTCTCTTGTCTCTTGAAAACTTGAGTAACTAAAACTAAGACCACCGTTGGTATTGATTAGCATGTTTGATCCCAAATAATCACCTTTTCAGAATAGCTGCATTCATGCTTCGTTTTCGCTGACTTCTGAATGGCTGCTGTTATCACAGTAAATGGGGCTGAACATAGAATTTTGACCAAAGATTAAAATACACAGACTCAAATACACACTAACTTTAATATTTTTTCGCTTCCCCGTTGAGTATTGAAAAGGTGTGAATGATCAAGGTCGTTGCAGAAAAAAACGCGTTGGAAGGGTGGTTAACGCCGACTTCCTGTTTGTGATCACCAGGGAGCTGAAGCACCGGACCATGAAGGAACCGGACGAGCCCAAGTTTCAGCTCCAGGAGTACGTGGACAAAGAAATGAGGGTTGCTGGCTGCTGCCGGACCTGAGATCACACCCGGTGTGTTTATCGTGTTTGTACTGAGGGCAGTGAAAGAAAAGAGGGATATTATTATTATTAATATTATTATTATTGAACTACACAATAAGCTAGAGTATGTGTGCCTGGGAATGACCCTGAAACTCGCGCACGTTCTCCGTGATCGTAAGGCCAACCTGCTCTCCCATTACATACCCGCAACCAGTCTGCTGCAACTGTGAATGTAAAATACCTCCTGTCCAAACACAAACACACACACAAACACACACACACATATGTTTTAGCTCAGTTCACTGCCTGCAGAGTCCGTGTTGCCCAGATTTTCCTACGAGATGTACATATTTAAAAAAATATATCATTTCAATTGTTTCTTTTGGGAGCTCTGTGGTTTGTTGAAGACTCAAAACAGAACTAAATTTCAATAATGTTGTATAGCTTCATATCAACCGTAGGAGAGCAACAGAATGAAGGAATCGTATCAAACTCGGACAGCTAGTTAGCCGTTTCTGATGTATAACTTGTTTTATTGATGTGTGAGAAACTTGACCTGAGCCTTTGTCCTTAATGTGCGCTCCATATTATATATTTTAAGATACAAATTTTGACACTGGACAGAATTCAGTTTCTCTGTGATTTTGGCATCGTCAGCAACAGACTGTACTCTGCCCTTTATCACAAAAACACTGATTTTTTTTTTTTGGTGGTGGGTTATCATGATATATTGTCCAACTTATTTATGACAATTAGGGAATTCTGTGTGTTTTTTATGATCATAAAATGCTCCAATGCAACGTACATACAAATGTCTATCCTGTGTTTAAAGTTCTCTCTAATAAAAATGTCAGACTTAAAAGCCTTTCGTGAACCTCTATGGAAATGAGTTTCCTTTCATTCGATCGCCTGATCTGCATCACTCGTTGTGCAGTTGGCTGAAGAATTAGTTTGGGATAAAGGTCACTATCACTGCGGTGTCTCTTCACACTTCCCATTATATGATCCACTGAGATCCACTGTGTGTTTTCACATCGTGCCACAGCCTCAGTCAGTGCTTTTAATCCGAGTAATGCTGCTACGTTCCACCTTAGGCATGTTTATGAGTATCATCTGCGATAAAGTTATGCTCAGATCAGTTCCTGATGGATGGAACAATGGCCACGTTCACAGAGCAGGTCTCGATGCTCATTCTAAGGTTTGTTCCTTTTCTACTCTCACATACAAACTAACCTCTCTTCTTATTCACACGCCCTCTGTTTCGGTTAAAAAATGTTTATGGGTTTAATTTTACCTCGCTGTGTGGATCAGGGGTGTAGAACGGAAGAATTTCATCCCACGATTCCGTGTTGCTATCTGTGTTGATAGCGAAGACGATGGAGTATCAAAACGCTGTTTAAAACTGGGCTTTTAGTGATGATCTGCCTGTTTCAAATGTGGCAGAGTCCCAGATCTTTCCCTTTTTTTAAACAAAACTGTAAAGTTTTTAACTTTTTGTGAATCAAATCGTTCCTGTAACATAGTGGTGACGCAAATCCAAGCCAAGACGCTGCTGCAGGACTTTACAGTGGAAAGTATTTTAGCAGCACTTAACATTTTTAACATTTTATTTTATTTACGACTTCATTCCAAAATTGTATTAAATTCCTTTCTTTCATCAAAATCCTACACACATATGTCTGCATTTCAACAATATGGAATGTTTTTGACAATATTGCAAATGTGTTGCAAGTAAAAAAACAAAAATGCTGAATCACATTTTCTTAAGTGTTCACAGGCTTTGCGTAATACACTGTAAAAATGTAAAATCTCACAGAGTTAACCGATAATCTAGAATTTTGATTAAAAAGTACTTGTTCCATTGGCAGATTTTTTCTCTTTTGTATATTTTTCAGCCTGTTTAAATGTTGATCTGCTTTTGGCAGCAAATTGCACCCTCAACTCTTTTTGAATATGATGCTATTACAAGCTCAGAAAACCTCTTTAGTATTCTTTCTCCCAGTACTCCTCAATCTCCCATCAGGTTTGATCACAGACGTCCGTGCAGCTATTTTTGGATCTTTCCAGAGATGTTTAATCAGATTTAGGTCTGGACTCTCGCCTACGCACTCCAGGACATTCAGACATTCAGGGGTTCTGTAGTTACTCCTATTAGACCTTTGCTGTGGGATTTGGGTCATCATCCTTGTTAGAAATGAACAGTCACCCCAGTCTGAGTCGAAGAAGCACATTGCTACATCATCCTTCCCTCTACCCTGACTGATCTGCCTGTTCCTGTCACATCAGACCAGAGACTAAATTGCTCTGTGGTCCCTTTCTAGCAAACTCCAGAGACGCTGCTATGTGCCTTTGTTACATTTATACATTTGCAAGAAAAATCATTTCTTCAAACTTTCCTACTGGGATATTTGTGTGTAGTAGTTTGGGGGAAAAGATTGTTATATATTGTTTTTGTCTGGTGTAATAGTTCCTAGAACCTTTTCTGTTTGGTGGTGTTTTTTTTGTGAATTGTGAATGAACTTATTTAACTGTAGTCTTTAAATGTGTATATTTAAATGTTTTTTTATTGTGGAAATGGTTAATGTTTGAAATAAATTCTGTCAGATTGTTTCTGTGAGCAACTGGTTCCATCTTGTGATTGCAGGTTGAAATTGCAGCTTTCTGCCCGAAATTCTTTCGAAATCCTTACATACGGAATATCAAAAGATGCATTTGTAACCACATTATATTGAAGTTGACATTCACAATTAGATTTATTTTTTTGCAGTTTTACTCAGCAGCCAGGAACATAAAAGCTGTGCTCCTCCCTTCTCTTTTGAAGGTACAAGTTCTCTCTATCTTAACACACTGAGCTAAATTCAAAGACTATTAGGACTTTCCCATCACAGTTGAAGAACACATCTGCTTCAAACCCAATATGTTGTATTTGACTGTATGTTGGTAAGACAATAGGTGAGTAATCATTTTTTTATAGTAGTTTTTTTTTTCCTTTCTCTGTGTTCATTACAAATAAACATCTCAAGTGTCAACAGGGCAACAGAAAGAAGATGAAGCTTGTTGTCAGCCGCATTATCCAGCAGTAGGTACATTTTCCTAAATTTGATATGAGGAATATACGAATTTTAATTATCTGAGTTTTGGACTTCTTTCAACTGTGAAATATTTAAATAATTACGAGTGAAAGGTTATTAAATAAAGGTTATATTTCTGATTGAGCAACCAGAAAGGTGAGACCGCAGTAGCGAAGGTTACTATCGGCAACGGAAACGCAGAGAGTGACTCCAGTCTGGCAGTGCCTGGCGCATTGCCCCTCTTTAGCCAGAATAGATGCAGGACCACCTGAAGTCTGCCAGAAAACATATGGGTAATACAAAAGAGAATTGGGAGAATATCATTTGGTCCAATGAGACCAAAATGGGCCTCAATTTATAGTGTTAGGAAGAAGATTGCTGAGGTACATCTCAAACATGGGGATGGAACCAACATGCTTTGTATGGACGGGACAGTGCGCATCAACGATCCCAAACAAACCAAAGACAGTGGCTCAGGAAAAAACTTTTCATGATCCTCTCCAGACCTCTACACAGTAGAAAATTTATGGAAGGAGTCAAAAGTCTGTGTTGCCCAACAACAGCCGCAAAACATTGCTACTATAGAGGGGATCTGAATGAACGCATAAGTCAAAATACCAGCAACTGTGAAACCGAACTGAGCAATCAACAGTGAAGAGAAAGAGCGGCCTGATTCTTAAGGGAAGTAGAGTCGAGACTTGCAGCAAGAGGCTACAGATCGTCTAGAAGTTGTGGAGAGTCTAATGTCTTCTGAGACCGTCTCTTCGGGGTACAGCGTCGGAGCCGGGGACTCTCGGCTCAACATCTTGATAAAAATCCTCTGGTTTAGTTCTCTTAAATAATAGGAGTTACAACAGCATTTAATTTCATTGGCATTAATAAAGCACTCGTGTTATGTGTAATTTTCTAAAATGTACAAGAATACTTGTATAAATTCTAAAACAAGGTAGACTGTATCATATGAGGTAGGTGAATGATTGGCTTTATTGCAGGTTCGGATGCATCAACCAGGATTATCGTTCCTCCCAATGTGTGTTTTTCTCTCGCATACATAAAAAAAGACACATAAACCACGAGCAGGCAAGAGGAGGGGCTCAGACTGAACACACTGATTAATAGGTTGAGGTGACCTGAAGAGATGATGAATAAAAATGTCAAACTCTCCGAGGGCAAGGACGTTTTCACCTGGACGCCTTTCCTTTTGATGAGATTAAAAATGTTTGCAACACCGTGACATTCTGTAAACGGTGCAAGAACAAAGTGTAAGGATCCTGCTGCCCCAGCAACAGGAGCGGGGGGCAGAGTGACCAGAAGGGGACAGACAGGTCAACGTCCCTCAGAAATGGAGCAGAGAAGAAACTTGATACGGATGAGCAGGTAGGAGTTTATCAAAATAGCAAGCGGGAACGGAAATCAGAGTAACATGCTGACATTTTGTGGTTTTAGTTTTTTTTACCCTTAGATTGTTGCCTGCTGTGCTTATAAATAACTAAAAATCAACCCCAGAAATACCTTAGGAGTTATTAATGAGAGGTTATTTTTAGGAAAACCAAGACATCCATCATCTATAGAGAAGATAAACCAGATAGATGGTAACACTCCAGAGGTCAGCTAACACAGCAGCATTTAAGCAACACATGTGTTTAAACTTAGCCTGAACAAGGCAAATGTGTAGACGCAACTCCTTGGTAGGTACTGTGTTCTGAAACCATATTTTGCAAAACTCTATACTTCAGTTTTTGCTTTTTGACACACCTAAATGTTGCAAGTAATCAACTTAATTTTAATACTGCACAAAACCAACCTGAGAAATTGAATAAGCAGTTTCAAGTTAAGAAACTGTCTTGGACTTGATCGCTGCCAGACGTGACTCAATTTAAAGGAAAAGAGGAACAAATGGTAAAACAAGTTGGTGACATCTACCAACCTGGAAAGTGTTTTAACCTCAGCTAGATCCATTATCCGCAAATAAATGTGTCATTTTGAAAAGAACAAAACGTGCCTTTATTCTGATAATTGTAGACAGCAGTGTCCTTGTAGTGATACAGGTAGCTTAGACGCGAGACATTCAGAGGTGCCTACGTCACTTACCTGGATAGTGAAGCCACAGCCAACATGACCAGATTGTCATGAGCCGTCAACATCCAATAATAACCTACCAACATCACCAGCTAAGAATCAAGTGCATCTTTTTACACTTCAACATACGCAGCAGGTGCAGCTTCGTTGGTTTTCTTTCACTCTTCGGGTTACAAAGACTTGAGTCAAAGTCAGATTTAGGGGCTTGGTTTAACTTTGTGGAAGGAATAACAAAACTTGTATCTAAATTTGGTTAGTTTTTAATGTTGTATTCATTTAGATCTGTATCTACTTTTTTCCCCTCATCTCTTTCAATATCTTTTACATTCAATTGAGTTAAAAATGCTGTAAACCAAGGCAGTTCAGAGACCTTTGGAGGGACAGGGGCACAAAGTTAAACGGGGTCACATGGAGACCGGAATTGAAACACGATACAGAAACATACTCTCCTATATAACTGGTTGAATTCTATCAACTCGTACTACAAAGAATGTAAAATGGAATCACAACACACCATAGCAGCCTCACACAGCTCCTTTTGTTTCTGCTTTAACCTCCTCTCTTTATGAGGCATCTCTGCAAAATCAAACATGATCCTTAAACTACAATCTGATACACATAAAACACACCAAAATGAATTAAAATTTTATACCTTCTAAAAAAAAATTGTGTTTAATAGCCAAACTAATTAAATTATTTAGAAATGGTTTATTAGAATGTTTTTTTGCATTTATTTAGTTTGACTATTGACTTTGCTCATGTTATGTAATTGTTATGGATATTTGTTGTAAGTAAATGAGAGGTTTGGAAAATCAAAACTCCAATTCTTCTATTATTGTTGTGTTTACACTGCAATAGCCTGAAATCATGAATATTATTATTGCATAGTTGTAGTGAAATAAAATAGGAACAAAAAAGATAACACATCACATCTTTCTATGGCATTTTGCTCATGGCAAGATAAACATACAGTAACAGCAACAAAAAATAAATAAAGTTGTCTTCCGATTAAACAAATGACTAAAATACTTTTTTGCTACCTTCAGCACTTTTAATCTGCTCTAGATAAAACCCCACAAACCATAGACACTTCAAACCTAGACTAGATTATTCTACAATAATCCACACCAGGTTTGAAGTGTCTGTGTTTTGTAGTTTTGAAGATGGAGCAGTTCTAAAGGAGACGCCGATATTAAAAAAGTGCAGAACTTCTGCCTTTAGTTAAGTTTCACAAATCAGTGAAAGGGTTCATAAATCACAAACCTTGTTTGAAATATTCTACAACTAGTTTAGAATAGTCCAGTCTAGGTTTGACCTTTCTATTTTCTGTAGTTTTATTTTATTTTATTATGTATTATTTTAAAGAAGCTTTCTTTCAGCCATCGAATCATCAAGTCATCGAATTATTCTAAAATGACCGACTGAAACTAATTGGTGACTCAGCATTTCATAAGAACTAATAGTCATATTAAAAATTGTATAAAATGGTCCCAAGGACTTCATTGTAGAAGAAGCCTAAACAATGTTGTTTTTTTTGTTTGATGAAATAACAGTTATGGCCTTCGGTAGCAACCTGGACCTCGTACGTGTTACTTTCTAACTAGTGTTGAAATTTCCTAGCCATGCAAATGATTAAGTAAAATGGAACAGAGAAGTGTAACAAGAATGTAATAGTGGGATTCATTGTAGCAGTCTGATTTTTGGTCACTGTGAATTTTTTCCCCCCGTTGACGCCTGCTTGTCCACTAGTTGCTTCCTAAGCGTAAGTCTCTTTACTGCCTATGATAAGTGATGTCAATGCACAAAGTAGTTTCGCCTGATCCTACCATTTGAACCGGATTTTGGTGCTACCGTTGGTTTAGTATTACTGTAGGGGCCAGTTTAGGTTTGTTGTTTTTAGCATGCCTCTTACAGTTAGCTTTATTTTCATTATCTCAGCTTTAACTGTTAAGATGACAGACCCATATATAGGTCCAGATTTGTCAAGTCATTAACGTCTTCCCTAACGGCAACTGGGCATTATTCATTCATTATTCATATGTAAACCCTTGTATTTCTTGTAATAAAATTTCACATTAAATTTTTTTCCAGCTTCATCTTAAGCGTTAGTCCTGTTATTGTAACTTCCTTGTGCCTGCTGAAGAAAAAGACTCCCACAGTGTTTGGTTGTGTTAGTTTTATCTCACACAGCTCTTGTTAGGTCAAAAACACACTATTTCACATGATTCTGTATTTATGTTCTCATAACACAACATGTCATCGTAAGGCACTTTACAAGAGCATTGATTTCGACATAATCATACATACCTTCAGAAGTCCTGAAGATCTGTGCAGAGCGGCTCTGTGGGATTCTGCAACACCTCTTCATCCTTAGTTTGACCCAAGAGAAGGTTCCACTGTTGTGGTTATGATACCCATCAACAACTACAGACCCATTACCCTGACGTCCCACAGCATGAAGCTCATGGAAAAACTCCTGTTGGCCCATCTGTCTAAGCAAACCAGCACATACCAGGACCTACCGCAGTTTGCATATCGCCATGTAGTTGGAGTTGAAGATTCCATCATACATCTGCTTCAACACTACCTCTGTAACTTTGTTGAAGCAGGCAGCTCTGTTAGGACCATGTTCTTTGATTTCTCCAGTGCATTTAACACAATTCAGGCTTATGTGCTTTGTATGAAACTCCTCAAGACGCAGGGGTAGCCTTAACATCACCTGGATCGATGACTACCTGACAAACACGCCACAGTTTGTGAGACTGAAGGATTTTGTGTCACACCAGGTGATTAGCGGCACAGGAGCACCACAGGAGACTGTACTTTCACCAATCCTTTTCACTTTGTACACTTTAAACTTCCAGTACAACTTGGACTCATGTTATCTACAGTAAAAGTCAGATGACTCTGCAGTTGTCAGGTGTATCAGAGATGGAGAAGTCGCTGAGTGCAGAGAGCTGATGGACCGCTTTGTGGCATGGTGTGGGAACAATCATCTGATCTTGACTGTGTTCAAAACAAAAGAGATGATTGTAGATTTTAGCAGAAACAGATTCAGATCAACACCATTTTCCATCATGAGAGAAGAAGTACAGATGGTTGAGGAATACAAATACCTCAGTGTTTATCTGGACAACTGAAGCCGTCTACAAGAAGGGACAGAGCAGACTGAACTTCTTGAGGAAGCTAAAACCCTACAAGGTTTGCAGCGAGATTTTATCTTGTTCAAATTTGTTGTTGAAAGTGTCATCTCCTCTCCCATCATCTGTTGGGGCAGTATCTTCAGAGCAAGGGACCTAAAAAGGCTCAACAACCTGATAAAGAAGGCTGGGTCTGTTCTGGGGACAAATGTGGAATCTGTGGAGTTGATTATGGGAACAAGGATTTTACATAAAATCAAAGACAACCCTGAACAACAGTCTCTTCAGTCAGAGGCTTTTATAGCCTAGTTGCAAGACAGATAGCTACAGGTGATCTTTCCTTCACACAGCCATCACCATCTATAATAACTCCTTGGTTAAATGAGTTACTCCGACCCCATTAAATCTACCTTTGGGATTAATAAAGTATTCTTGATTGATTGATTCCAATTGATCCTTATCATCCAACAATCCTTCAAGCTAGTTCATCAATAAGATTAGGTTAAAATGTTTTTCTATCAAAGGAAGATTGAATCAATGCATTCCCAGAAATCTTGTAAAGTTGACAAAAACAAACAAACAAGCAAATCCTGTAAGATCATTTGAATCAGTATGTCAGGAGACCCCTATTTGGGGAGAGATTGGTACAGTTGAAAGCCAGTAAAATGACAATTCTGGAGTCGCCTATTCAAAGCCCAGGGCTTTACTTGAAGCATGCTGGCCACTCACCACTGTGGTTAAAGCCAAAAAGATCTCTATTCAATACTGATTTGACCTTTATTTTGTCAAAATATTCCATTTTGAGTTCAAATATGTGTCTTTGTACAGAGTCTAAACATAATGAACTGAAATGTATTAAAACTGCTCCTAAAGATTTACACAAATGAGGTCAGCAAATACATTTGAGATAATTGTGTAAATTCTAAGACTTGCATAACTTGAGTTGATTACCTAAGGTATTTCAATTAGTACTAGTTTGTCACTGCTAACTCTTCTTCCTGTCAATGATGAAAGGTTAAAAACCCTCAACTCGACATCATCTTTGTCCACTTTTTTCAACTGTGCCACTCGATCCATGTCCTCGGCTGCATCCGGAGAATATGTTTCCATGCATACGTGATCCGTGCCGTGTGCTGGGATGAGCCGTGACTCACATTCTGAGTCATTGTTATTCAACTTTCCTTCAAACGTCCCAGTCTGGATCAGCTGGACAGAGACATCCCCCCCCACTCCTGTTTCTTTAATAGCGTAATCGCATCACTAAATCATATATCAGCAAAAACGCATTAAATAATAAATGAGCAAACCCATTTCTGTTATTCTAAGAGGAGGAGGGTCGTTTAAACTTGCATGTGAACTATGTCAATCATTGTTTCATTGCTTTTGTTTCCCAGACTTGTGACAAAAATGTTCAAAACCTCCTATTTCTACATCACTTTTTACTTTAATATTTTAATAATCGTTTGCAGACATATCACATATCTGCACTGCTCTGCCTCTCAGCACTGCATGACTCTTAAAGATTTATTTCACCATCTTTGTAATTTTGCTGGATAATGTTTGATCAACAAGTTGTAATACCTTTATCAGTCAGCAGGCGTCTCCCTTGTAACATAGATTTTTTAGCTTTGTCAAATCAGTTTTTTAATGTAATTTGTTGTTCCTTCCTTCCTTCCTTCCTTCCTTCCTTCCTTCCTTCCTTCCTTCCTTCCTTCCTTCCTTCCTTCCTTCCTTCCTTCACTAATCCTGACCATGTTGTTGCTCAAACTAAACATGCATTTTTGATAACCCTGCTGATTAGTTTCAATGCAAGCTTTTCTTGCTAATTCTAATATTAACCAAAACTTTGTCTCTTTTTCTCATTTTATTACTTAACTGAATTCTAACTGTGTAGTTTTGTTTAAAACCATGAACAATCCTTAGTCACACTAATTCTTATCTACTTATGTTGGAATGTTTCTTAATCTCTACTATATACAGTATTACGGTTTACGCAATTCTTTACTAAAACCCGTAGTTGTTCCAGTTATAGGGAATTTATTCATCGTTTGTTAGTTATCTTGGTTTTAAACCAATTTTTTTGTCTTACTGTTGGTTCATGATTTTAAGGAGTAAGTTTTAATGAAATCGAAAGAACTGTTTTGATTTAAGCTGAGGAATATGATTGTTTTGAATGGATTTGAGGTAAATGTTTATTTCCGAGATTTTACAAATCTCTGTTTGTGCAGATCATTTTTTTGAACTGTGAGTTGGGATTTCTACACTCTTTGCATGAAAACAATTCCCTACCACCGTCGGCAGCAAATTCCCTCTGAGTCTTATTTTCACTTTTTATTTTGGACAAACTTAAGTGTTTTTCCCCTAAGAATTTTCAAAATGTTGGCCCACATTAATGACATGATATGGAAAAACAGAGCGGAAAGGAGCTTTAAATGAAGTAGTCGTGCCGCCCGACTGTGTGTAAATATGTCCAATGGTGTGAATAAGTAAACAAGAGCCAGTCATAGACATCCCACTCACTCACAAAGGCCTTCATATGGCTTCTTATAGCTTAGCGACAACCATCTGTTGCACTGGTTACTCTCCGTGTCATTAGGCCTTCCTGAGGGCACCGTAACCTCGATGGCTCCTCTGCAGGCGTGTGTTCACGTCCAGCTGTGTGTGTGTGTGTGTGTGTGTGTGTGTGTGTGTGTGTGTGTGTGTGTGTGTGTGTGATCATCCTCATCCAGTTGTCTAGCAGTCCTCTCTACTTGACTAAAGTGAGTAGGAACCCCAAACAAAGCCATGTGGTGTTTGTGTTTGTACAAATGGCGGCTTCGGCCCGTCATCCGAGCCCATCAGGTTTCTGGAAAATCCCGCCAACGGTGAACACTCACCATTTGCACACACAGCGGCCCACCTGTACTACTCTAGATGATTCCTGCTTGCTGTGATCATATTAGCCTTTGGTAGTCACACTGTGTGTTATTCTTTCTGTGGGATGTGGGATAGTGTTTTATGTACAAAAAGTAATTGCTTATTACTTTGTGTTGTGTAGAACGACTCGGTAAGCTGGAAATCTCTTATTTTAAAAACGAAAAGCAACATCCAAACTCTGCCCTCTTGATGTTTACTACCTGGTTTATAAAAGACTGATTTAAAGCACATCGTGAAGTTCGGCATCTGGTGTCTGTCATGTGAGACATTGAGGCGGCTATATTTGGACTCAACTGCGGAGCTCCAGCCCTCTACAGGCAGACAAAAGCTGGCGTGTATCATCATTTGTTGTTGTGGATGAAAAGTTTGCATAACAATACCAGTGCGACTTGAATATTGCAGATTTTACTTCCAACATAAGATTTAAAACGTTTAACGCAGCATTTTAAATTGGCAAGTATTTGCGAAGCTGCAAAAAGGTCACCAATGTAAAAACAAGCCTAAATGTTTTCCGCCTTTACTGAGAGACATGTTCTGTGCAACTCAGTTGAGAGTGCAATAAATTCTCAGCTGACCTAATAAATATTCACTCGTGGTAGATCAAAAAAACAGGAAAAAAAAACATTTATTTATCTTGGTTCTTGGTCTTTCTGAAGAAGATGATACTGCCACTACCGTGCGTCACTGTGGGGACATTATTTCAGTTTCAAATAATTCCTTTTGAAATCGCGGTTAAAAGTGTGTATATTGTTTCATGAACCATAAAAGAATGTTCTTTAAGCTTGGACTGAAATCGTTACTAAGCCTCTTTGACCCTCATACAAAAGACGGCTTTAGCTTCTTGGATTCAAATGAGTGAATATATATATATATATTTTCCTTCTACGTCAGCTGAGAATTATTTACAGCTAATATTATTGACTGGTGTGCATGAACCCAACAAAATCAATCACTGGAATTTAACCCAAGAAGTGTTTCAACAATGTATTAGTTCAGAAGCGTGCACATGCATGCAAACTGATTTGTCCGTTTTTTTGATCCATCTTAGAGTTTTCTCCCCCAATATCTAGCATCTTAACTGTGTAGATTGTTAGAAATGCACTACAGCAGTTGCACATCTGCAGATGCATGAGATTTGGAACAATCCTTTGGCTGGTGGTACGGTCAAAGTGACACTCACATGAAGAGAGAGTCCAAAGCGATGTGTCTACTAGCTTGTCTTCCTCCTGGTTCCACACGTTTCTCAGATAAACTTTGCAAACTCATTCCGGCAAGCGTTTTTGCTCTTTATTATTTGCAAATTCGGCTGTTTTTTCTGTGGAACTTAATTCCAATTCATTCATGGATATTATGCATACCTAAAATATTCCAAACGTTGCAGCTGAAACGCTTTGGCACATATTTACCTGAGATGCTATTAAAATCTGTCTAGCAGCGCTTTTAATTTTCTAGGCACTAAGATAGTTTCCAATCAGCATAATGATGTATTTTTAAGGATTCGTTGTTATTATAAACTCTTAAAACAGGCAGCCAAATGTTTTACTGGAGGGTCCCAAGTCTACAAATTTTTGTTATTCACAGCCTAAAAAATACCAGAGGTCAACTCTATTCCGATATTTGCGTCCCTATTTTTGAGGCTTTCAGAAATCTAATCAGAAATCAATCTCATCAATTCCAATTATTGGTTGAAAGTATCCGAATTGTAGTTTTAGTCAGAACTATCCCACTAATAATGATTCAAAAGCCATGACTTGTTTTAGGCCATCGGCTAATGGTGCCAAACAAATGGTGCCTGCAATCCAGTCCGTATAGACGGTCATCAATGCTGCAATGCAGCTGTTAAAAAGATCAAGAATCAGCTTATTCATATAGCACCAATTTACAACAGATGTCGTCTCGAGGCCCTTTACAAGAAAATCTAATCAAATCATAGATAAATTATAACAAATCAGTTTAAAAAAAGTTTCCAATGTAAGGAAACCCAGCAGATGGCATCGAGTCATTGACTTAAAGATAAAGCCTGATTGTCATCCTCTTCTTTTTTTTTTTTGTCCACTTTTCATGCTCAACATAAAACATACTTTAACGTGCAGAATTATTTTCTCCAGCAGTCTGAGCCGCAGTAACTTGTTTGTTGGACCGGACCGCACAGGCTGACCTATCTTACTTTTTTCTCTTGATAAAGTGGCTCAGCCTCTTAAACTGCTCATGGTTCCTGCTTTTAACACATCATCTTGCGGGAGAAAAGGTTCACTTGATCAGAGTTGAGCTGTATTTGCCTGCTGGATGAACTTAACCTGTAAATCAATCCATACAGACCTTTGGCTCCTTTCACACAGCAGGCATATTTAACCCATATCTGACTGTTTCACATCAGTGTGAACGGCACTATTCAGGTCTTCTTTTAGTACGAGCAATGAGATTTGAGCTACTTATATGCGTGGTCCTAACTTGGATACGTACCTAATAGTTTTTAAATGTTGTACTGGATCCAAAGTTTACATCATTGATGTGAGATGTATCATATTTCTGCAGGACCAGATGCCAGATGTGACAAATCTGGGCATATACAATGACTGAAGTCAGCAGTGCTAAGTTTCTTTCCTCTTAGCCTCCTCTGTTGTAGAATCTTGTGACAATATCTTCGCCTCCGCTTGCTTAACAACTTTAAAAAAATGAATCAACAGATGGCGGAAATTGTTGTTACTTCCTTGAACATTACGGCACTGTGTGAGGTCTACAATCCTCGCTTGTGCATGCTTGTCGCTTTGGGGTCATAAACCGTTTTTACGTGAAAACTGATGTCGGTCGCATTTGATTCATAGAATAAATAATACAAAATAAGAAAAAAATCTGATTTTTGTAGGAAATGTGAATTGAGCATCAAGCCCTGCCGTATGAACATGGCCTCTGAGTTAACATGACTGTTTGGGTGAATCTGGAGCACCGTCCTGCTTAACCACGTCATTGTTGGACGCTCTCCGAATCTAACATTGATCCTGCTTTGTTTCATTTATGAATCACTTATTTAACTTGTCAATAAAAAAATAAAAAAATACTCTAGTGACGTTTGTCTTTACTAGTCTGGTGGCTCTTGATATCATTTATCATGTTTGAAGCTTGTCTTTAAATGCTCTGTGCCTTTGACCATGACACTGAGACACGCCAGCTTGTACTTCTGAGCCCTCCAGGGAGGATAATGAATGTCTAGCAGTTCCAGTTTCAAATGTATTTTTCAAAGACTGTTAAAAAAAAGGGGGCTTTTCGAGGTCAAGCAGAGTGCCGCTCGCTCTGAAGTTAGAATGCTGCCTCGGTTGATTCACACAGCTCATCTTACTCCCAACATTAGTCAAAAACTAATTCTGCCGACGCCTCTTGTCCTCGAATCCTCTGGTGGTCAGTTTTTTGTGATTTGTCCCTCTGCAGAGATCTGTTATGAAACAGTGGAGAACTGTGAGGAAGCTACTTTGAGATTAGCGCTCTGAGTTTTTATTACTAGAATTTGTCAGGCGTTCCCCTCGGGGCCATAATTATCTGATAGATTTTGCTAATACTTTCTTTTTCATTATAGACTTTTTATACATAGGGATCTCTGTCGGCAGCAGTCAGTACTGTAGCATATTGGAAGAGGTATTTAAATGAAGAAGAAATCCTTCTTTGAACTTTGACCTGCAGTGGTTCTATATTAGTCCCCAGAACAGAACCAGGCTGCTTTAGCCTGCTTTGCTGTTAATTTAGTCTAGTTTGATTTCCATGTGAATGCCTTATACTACCTCCACTTCTCCTATCATGGAAATAGTGTTTAACTCTGCAGGAGCTGTTATGGAATAGCAGTTTTTACTCCGGTCATGCGGAGTGTGAACGACCCAGTCAACGTCCAAGGCTAAATCCAAATAAAAATTTTAATCTGTCAGACTCTCTGATTCCAGTCTGACAGAGTGTGAGCTTTTTTCACAAAGAAGAATTGGCAAACATCTCAGTCACGGGAGTGAATGGTTCCCCTTGTATCACAGGAGGTCAACCCACGAACATTGCCTTTAGTTTCCACATCATTCTTGATTATTGTGACCCTTGCTCTGTGTGTTTGTGGAGTGGATTGTAAATGCGTCCCAATGTTTGTAGATCCAAACCATCAATTTTCCTGGAAAGCCGTTATATTCCTCTATCAATACTGGAAATCAGCAGTTACTTCAGGTTTGTCAGCATGTGACTCAGCTTACAGTAATATTGATCATTCAGGTTCAGCTCAAACACTGCGAGTGGAAAACATCCTCGTGTGGAGCTGTGTTTCCTTTCTATTTTTTGTGTCGACATCCAGCCCTTCCACCTCTGCAAAACTATGATGATAAACCTCCTCTCCACTCAGCCAAATGATCGACAATAAACAGAGGAGAACCTCCAGCTGTGAGACTCACGTGCTAAGTTTGGTTTGTTTATTTCTCCGAACACTTGCTGGAAAGGATCACGTGTTTCTAATAATCAGTATGTTTGGAGCCACAGACTTCACCCTGTTTGACTTTCACCTGATATTCATGTTTTTCAGGTCACATTCGTTTCCCCAAAGAGAAATGCGAGAGTGAAATAAAAACTGTCTTTAAAATCCACATGAGACGGCTCATAGTTTCTGTGGGTCACATGTGTTAAAACATAAACAAACTGCTTTAGCGTTCGTTAAGATCAGTACTCAGAAGACCTTAAAATCTTTCAGTAGCCAACAGTGGAGTATGGGTATTACAATAGGACTTTCGACTATACGGTCAGTTTAGTTCTGATTTTTAGTGATGGAGATAACTGCACTAAACGTTATTTCCAATGATCTGTTCTTGGAGTTGCTTGAATCGTTCTTTCGTTTTTCTGTTGTTATAGTTGCAGGAGTACCAACGAAGCAGGGACTGGACCTCCCAGATGCAGCTGTTTTCTCAACGGTCACGAGCATCAGCGGGCTCTCAGACAGTCCCCATTTCACCAACTGCAACAGTGAAGCTGTCAGTTGACTGGAGCTTTATTAAATTACACAGGTAATTGTGATAAGGATGTCTATGTAACCATATGTTGACCTTATATGGTTTAAAAATATATACGATTATATTGACCCAGCTTTCATAGTATTATTGTAAAATCAAAGAGCTGTTTGTTTTTAATGATGCTATTGAGATAATATACATTTCAACTACAACCAATTAAACAGCAAACTAACAGAGAACAAAACACAGATCATGACACACAGGGAGAAAGAGAGCGTAGACAGCGAGGGAGAAAAGAAAGACTCAACCCAACTAAAAAATCACCTAAACAAAACAATAACCAAACACAATCAATGACAACAACAACAAACCGAACCAAACCAAAAACCTGGATCATGACAAATTTTTCGCTTGCTCTAAAGTGAGAATGGAAAGATTGCAGCAGTAGATAATACAGAGAATGTGTTGCTATGGGATTTACTGTAGCTCTGCAGGGTGTTTAAATGCCATGGCAGGGGTGAATAAATATACCAGGAGTATTTTTTTAAAATCTTTGTGAACTCTACAGGTCATATGCGCATTATTCCTTTGTGATGTTTTAATGGATCTGATATCCAAGTGTTTCTTATAGGAGGTAGATGGATTTCAATTGGTCCTGAAGGACTCCCTCTGAATTTGTGCAGAATACTCAGCAGAGTTCAGTCTAAAACACCACTTGGGTCTTGCTGGTGTATATTGTTTCCATGTGAAGCTGAAGAAAGAAATAACTTTTTGTTTCATTTATGATTCTGAAACTATCAATGGTTTCGGTGAATGCTGCATATCTGAGTATAATTAAACAGCATGTGTGGCATTTATTTAGTACTTTCACACTAAAGGAACTTTATACTTAGGAAAGAAAAATAAAATACTTCAAGAAAGAAATATGGACAGAATCTCTGTAGAGCTATTGTGGGATTATGACAACTCTTGACATTAAATCCCCATTCATTCATCTAATACTACAAAGGCCAGCAGGCAACTTAGAGTAGCATGCCTTGCCCAGGGACAACATCTGGCGGGTACCTCAGGACTCGGAAATCTTTCAGCTTTGAACTTACAAGACACCTCCTTTTTCCATAGCTGCTCACTTGGAAAGTTCTCTTTCGGAGGATGTTCTCGAGATGGTTTGGTTTATATACTCAGACCAGCCCATCTGGCTCCTAATGACTGTTTTTCATATTTATTCAGATTTATTTCCCATCTCATTTGTTTATTTTCATCAGTTAAAGTAAGAATACGAAACAATCAACTGAAAACTGTCAAATATACATCTCTGGCTTAAAAAAAAAAAAAAAGAGAACAATATATACGCTTGTTTTCAATAACACTTGAATAACAGCCTTCCATTCATGGAGTATGTTAGTTGATGATCAATTGTTTGTGCAGCGGCGACTACAGCCTTCCCAGTCACTGCAGAGACTTGTGTACTGTTTTCTCTCACTGTAAATATCCCTTATAAGAAGGGACCACAAGTTCTTATTGTGGTTAATATCTGGTGAGGAAGGAGGGCCACTTCATCACCTTTTCGTCTCTATTGCCTTTACTGGCTAGCCACATAGTTGTTTACTATGATGCATATGATAGAGCATTGTGTAAAAACAAAAGTCTTATTTAAAGATGCAGACTCTTTCCTGTACTGCTACTTAAAGAAAGTGTCTACTAAAAACTGCCAGTAGGTTTAGGAGTTGATTTTGAGTCCATCGAGCCCATCTTTAAAAAACCAGCCTATACCAGTCCCCCGTCTCCACCTTGTTGGTCTCTTATGCAAATTGGAGCTCTGTGCCAAATACTGATCCAGCCACAGCCCCATCTTGTTCATCAAATCTCAGTCTCATTTCATCAGTCCATAAAGCCTTTAACAAATCTCTCTTCAGATATGTCTTGGCTCAGTCTTGACATTTTAACATATGTATCTTGTTCAGCAATGGTGTGGTTTCAGTTTTCTTTACCTCTGCCATGTATCGGAGCACTGAACATCTTGTACTTCTGGGCACTCCAGGTAGATTGCACTTCTGGAATGTGTCAGTACTGGAAGATAAAGAGTTCCTGGTAGCTTCACATTTGGTTCTTCTCAAATCTTTGGCATATGTGTGTCTTTTTTTCTCAACACGTGTTTTGCAAACCCTGTTGACTTATTTGCTGCTAAAGGTTGAATGGTTCTGTGATCATGGCTACTACAGGAGCAATTTTAAGAGTGAAGCATCCCTCTTAAAGATTTTTTACGATTTTAGACTTTTTAGAGTCACTTAAATCTCCTTATTGGCCATTTTTACCTGAGGAAAAGAAACTGCCTAATAATTACGCACACCTTGATTGAGTGTGATGATCTCCTTAGGCCCCAACCTCCCTCATTAATACATCAGCTGATTTGTGTATATTCAATAAGCCCTCAAGTTTTTATAGCTTGGAGTAAGAAAACAGAAAACCATAGAAATGGTTGAATGGCCAATACTACACATTGCCTAATAATTGTGCACACAGTTTGAAAAACTTTTATAAAACCATACTGTTTGAAAGAATTGTTTGTGTTATTGTGAAGTTAAAGGATCACACTTTCATTTTCTCTTTTAAGGTTAAAGAATAACGAAACACTGGTAATACAGATAAACGAGATACATTCAGCTCTATTATACTTTTAAGAAGTCTATATCTTGGTATTCCTATAAAATTCAAAAGTTCATGAGAATACCAAAGCAGTTTGCGCACCCTGAAAAACGTAAACTCTCTTTTCCTCTCTGTTTTTGCAAAGTCGTCATGTAATAAAGTCACAAGAGTACTCTAAATATGACAAATCATCCTTAGGTAAGGGGATTGTGTCAATAATGTGGAATGCATCACGAGTTTGATTAAGATAGAGCTGAAGAAGGACAAAACCACTCTGCATGTAACAAGAATCTTATCAGCTTGGATTGCTCATAAATCCTCTTGGGTCAACAGCTTAATAAACTCTGATTCAGTTCCCACAGCAGCATATTGGCAGTTGTTTCACATCAACATAAACAACGCAAATGAATAAATATTGAAATTCAATTATTTATGTTGTTGTTTAGGAGCATGTGTCAGGCCACATGGAAATTTTTGAGAACTGGCCTGCCTGTGGAAAATCACAAGCGAAACCTCAAAGATATTCTGATTAACTCTTGAAATATTTACATTCCTGTTAGAAGCAGGTTTATTTTATAATTAAAAAAAAGATCATATAAATATACAGCACATTAACGTTTTAAATTTCAGCTTTGCCTCAAGAAGACTGCTTTTCCCATGGGGACCAGCGCACAGCGTCGTAAAATCCTGATCTCCCGGTCACCTGCAGTTGGATTGAAGTACATTTCTGGTTCTAGTGGCTGTGTGAAGGATGAACAGTGATGAGGTAATAAATCTAACGGGGGAAGTGACGTATGCTGTTAAGCAGTCAGCACATTTGTAGTTGTTTTGTGTGGCAGGGTTCCTGCCACCATCCTGAAAGTTGTTATGAAAACATTTTATGAAGACTTAAAAGTTACTTTGTTGCTTTCAGACAACCAAAGTGCATGGCAGGAAATAGCTCAGACCCTGGGTCTGAGGCAATGTGCTAAGCTAAAGGGCAAATGCCATGGGGACATCTTAGTCAAGGCAAGAAAAATATAGGAGGAAAATTAGTTTGAGAGGAAGTCATTTAAAATTCTTTTGCCATGCTGTTTTGGGCAAACATCTTTGTGAAATGCAAGGAGACGTAAGCCCTATTCACGTGGGATTAGTATTACCTAGGGACCTCTGATCATTTGCAAATGACTCCACCCCCCACCCCAACAGCTGCGTTACTTATTATTATTTGTATGAAAAATAAACAGCATAAAAATTCATATTCTTATTCTACTAACAACTTGACATTACCTTCCTGTAGCACAGTTATTTCCTTGTTTTATGCCCCATACACTGCCCTCTAGAGTCAAGAAGAAGATCGGCTCCACCCGGTACGAGCGGTTGGGAACATAAACGCTGCAAAAGTTGCATCGCCCTGATTCGGCGGGTCTCATTTCCATCCGGAACGTACATGCGTCAAGCAAAAACCGAGCTGGACATCAGGATTACACAGTGAGACACAGTAAACCTGTTAACCCTTGAAAACATCACTGTGTGTATTCATGTATCCACTGCTGCCCTGAATACAAATCACACTTTTGCTGTTGAGTTTCCAGCGCTCTCACATTGCATCATGGCAACATCTCGATTTCAAAGAACAACGGGTGCAAACCACCCGATCAAAGGAACTGATCTTTTTTTTCTTGTTGCTCCCTGTCTGCACATGATCCTCAGTGTTGCTGAAAGAAGGATAATAATGATATGAAATAAACACTTAATCCCTATGACCCCTATTGGGGAGGTTTCCAGTAATCACTGATTATTAGAGTATTCATATCTGTTCTGTTGGATAAATAAATAAATCAATGGTACGGGGTTTTAGATGTTACGTTAAAGCGTAACTGTTGAATAGAAAGGAGTAAAAAAATTGTATTATGTTACAATTTGGACTTTAAGGCTTGCTTCTTAACATAAAAAGCGAATTAGCCTGTCAAAGCGCCAACACATTGCATTTAGGCATGAAGGAAAAATGACATATTGGATTGCAGCCTGAGTTTCTGAATGGGAAAGAAGTCAATTTTAGGTGATGGTCATGTAATGCTGATGTACTGGGAGTTTTAAACACAAATGTGACGAAATATAAATTGTGTGGCTTCTTCTCAGCTGTGAACATCAGATTGAGGCTACTCTGTTTCCACAGATTCACCAAAAACGGCTAACAGAATGGTCAGAGTTGAGATTAAAATGCTTGAAAGCACAAATCCATTTTTTCTTGCATTAACAGTGCAGGCTGGAGGAAGTGGGTTCATTGTTTGACATGTTTCTAATATAAAAAAGGTCATTGTAAACCAGTATGTTACAGCTGACAGCAGTAAAAAGACAGTATTCCAAAGAGCTCTACTGTCATACACATTGTTAAATAAAAAATTGACCAAAATCACTCTTAAATTTCGTTTGTGATGAATTAGGGCAAATCCTGTGAAATTCCAAGCTGCTAATAGCATTGCTAGTCCAAAAGCTTTAAATTTGATGGATGAAACAACTGTTTATTTTCTCTAGGGTGGAAATGTATATCGTATAGAGGCAGCAAAAAAATTATAATTTACTTAGCTCTTGAGGACATAAATGCTTTTATAGACACTGTACAGTTTTGCTTTAATCTACTATTAAACTTTGCCATAATACAAATTTGCTTTAAAAACTTTGGGACAAAGAAAAGTGTCAAACATTTTAAAACTGATGGTTTGTTCCTAAAGGAATGTAAAAATATCCACTGAACAATAGTGCCATTCTGCTTTGGAAATTCAATGGCCGTGTTGCCCAAAACATACAGAAAAACTGCTAAAACAAGCCTTCATTATTTCTGTCAGAATTTAAAAAAAGAAGCTTGTTTTTATGTAATTCTCGTTCCCTTTGTAGGAACCACTGCAGAGGTGCTGAAACTCCGTATGTGGCTTTGGAACCACAGGATGCAGATTTGTGGACTATCACAACCCCAACCACAACTTGGTGCACTAGTTTTACTTATCCGCAGGTTGGCAAAAACTGACCTTCTAGACGTGTATTTCCATGGTTTGAGCAAAGGGTTGCATTTAGAAATATTTGTGTTTCCACCTCCCATTTCTTCATGATCCACTTTGGTCAATTTAACACTGGGTCATCGTCAGACGAACACTCACTTTACAACCCAACCCGCTCAATGCTGTTCTCTCTGAGCACACTATGTCCGCCGCCGTCGTACTCGGATGATTAGCTTTAGTTCATTCGGCCATGTTAGAACCCACCTGTTTTATTTATATTACTAGGCAGGGTTCTTTTACTGTTAAATGCAAACTCTTCCTATTCTCAGAACAGGCGCTTTAATGTTGTGTAAAATTTCCAAAACATATGGAGTGACTGGGATAGATCTTTGTCAAACATCTTTTTTAAAACAAACACATTTAGATTTGATCCAAAAAACATCATCTTTTTGAACTTGAAGAATTGACGGCGTCCACATATGTGTCTGTTAATTGGTCCAAATCAATTTGTTTAGTCATCTGTATTGTTTTTCTTGGTTGTTAATCAGACTAGAGCTGGGTTGGAATGATCAGTTCTGTGTTTTCATGAGTTCAAACCCGTGCTGGAACTCTCGCATCGCAGTGCAGCCGAGGAATTCCGTTGACGTAGAGTGTCGAACATTAAAAAAGATCCCTCTGTCCCTGCTTGCTACAGTTATTTTTTCATTATATATTCGTTGTCAAAAAAGCTTTCCAAGAAACTGCAGACTAGTGAGTGCCATTTGGTGTAAGAAACCACGGGAGTCAGACACCAACAGAATCAAGGAGCGCAGCAGACAGGTCATCACTGGAAGCTCTCACAGGGCGCTGTTCCATCACTTCAATGAAAATACGAACTGAATGAGAAAACTGCAAATTTCTTCTGGACAGATGAGACCAAAGTGTAACGTTTTGGCCTTAATGCAAATGTTTTGTGTATTGGAAAGTGAATATTTCAAATCACCCTAAACACCACCACCCACCACTAAGGTGATCTACAGTAAAACACAAATCTAAGCCTTAATCTGATCAAACAAAAATATGTTGTTTTTGTGGCATTAAAGATCAAGGAAATCATGACTCATACTTGCTTGGATTTTTAAAGGATGATATATTTGAATGCCTTTTAAAGTAAGTCTTTTCATAAACATAACTCTTTTTTTCTGCAGGGCTCAGTAGACGCGGTCAGGGACAGTGATCGGTCGAAGTTTTCTCAAACAATCATTCATGACATTTAAGCACCTACGCGATAAATTACTCCAGGAGCCGCTGCGGTAACTGATTTATAGAACCCACTGCTGTTATGCTTGTGCTGCAACAATTGCCCCTCATGAGCCTGCAGGCTGCTGTGGGAACAATTTCAGTGTTGCAAAGGAAATAACAGACGAGGTCAAGGGGTCTGCTTATTGCCAACGCTTCCCCTTTGCGATTGAAAAAATAATGAAATCCGAGAAGCTAAATAAAGTTGGCAGCTGAGAAAGCATTCCTAATTTTGCGTGCATGAGTATCACTCCAAATATACCAAAACACGGAATCCAATTTCTCCTGCGCGATGTCAAGCTGTTTGTATGAAGCAGGAAATGACCAATTTGCAAAGCCTGGGAATTTAAATGAGACAAACTGTGACATCTCTGGCTTTGACGGATCATAAACTGAAGTGTAATGATGTAGACTGGAGGTAGCAGCACATGGCCTCAAAGGGATTGACCGACCCGGCAGCTCAAGTTAAGCTGGTTTCGGTGTATAACTGTACTAACATCAAATTGCGTACTATATAACTATATCTACACCCAGTTTGACTGCTTTTATATTCTAAGCATCACATTCCACTGCCTCTCTGCAGTACGGACAGCTCTACTACTGAAAATATAACTAGACCCCCTAAAAGATTGACCCAGAATCTTCTTGCGACAATTGAAACATATTGGTGAGAGAGAAATAAATGAAATCAGATTAAATATTGGGCTTTGACCCTAACCCACAGATGACCTTCCGACAAACGTCCTCCTACATAAACCGCATGATGAATTGCACTTGAACTGAAGAGCAGATTTTCTCCATGGAACAGTTTCACATCGAACAGGTCAGAAAGCAGCAACACGGCTCCAGACCATCGCCGTAATCTTTGATTGTTGGTAAAATTAACCTTTTGGTTAGCAGTAATTTTTGGCCTCCAAACGCTACCTTCAGTTTTTTTAATCGAATAACAATTATTTACATTAGTTCAAACCAATGAAGTCTGTAGTGCTAAGAACTTAGTCTTGGGCTCTTTTGTGACTTTCCCGATGATTTCTTGGTTCTTTTACTGATAAAAAGTGATTCTGATTGAGGTTTTTCAGAACAGTTCTTTTTTTTTATCCAAGTACACTTTTGTTTCTGTCTAATGCATGTAATAGTGACTCCAAAAACAACACAAGGGACATTTTGGACTGTTCCTCCCTGCAGTAATGTGGACTCAGAGTCAGCAGTCTGCACTAATTCTGCTACAAGGGGAAAAAAAAGAAGAGAAAGTGTCTAATCCTCTCTTGACACTAACATATAGTTTCTGCCCTCAGGAGTCATATGTTCATAAAGCAATTCATAACGGAGGCATACCCCAGTTTTTTGGCCTTTTATGCAGTTTGTGTTTCATGTTGTTGCATAATTGAAGCAAAGCGTTTCTTTGTCTGTTTATTTGGCCTTGTCTCCCGGCTACACAGATCCACTAAGAAAAGAGGAGACTGCATCAGAATAAAGGCGTGTTTGAGAAAGGAAGACATTTACAGTAGCTCTGAAATAACATGTTTAGGAATTTAATTATATCAGGTTTATTTCTTTACTGTCCAGCAATAAAGTTTTCCCTGGGTCTAAACATGTAAGCTTTAAAAACTGTTTTCGTTTGAAATGTCAAACAAGTTTTAGCTGGAAAAGTTGCGTTAAAGTTGCAGATAATCTGCTAGTTGCATTAAAATAATACAACAAAAACATATAATTTAGATTTTTTTCATGAGAAATCAACATTTGTTCTCATGCAATAGGTTAAAAGTAGTTTGGGAAGGCTAAGATAAGAGAATACCAAGCGTGTACTTCCAAGAATAAAGAATGTGTGCTGTTTGCAGATTACAGATTAATTGAGGTATTTTACAAAGAAGAATTTCTGCCTCTGGATGCACAAAGCTGTCAGAGATATAACCAAACAAAGGCAGCTAATGCAGTTACAAAGTTACTTTGTAATATAATATAAAATCAGAAAAGAGGTTGTGCTGTTGGGAGGAATATAAATGCATAACTAAGAATACCGGGAATAAATTCATTCTCTTACTACCCTAGGGACCTGCAACCCTATGGGTCAGTATTTTAAATAAAACTTATTTACACATTTTCTATTTTTAAATAGAATATCTAGACCAATTTGACCCATTTGTCAGAAAAGAAAAGGTACCAGATTTATATATTTCTTCGCTGCTAATGGTATCCATACTTTCTAGCTATAAAATCTCAACTATAATATTGGATGTTTTTGCATTTTGCACAACCTTGTACAAAAATAATGGAATGGATCTTCCATATGAAGTCAAAAGGTTAAGTGAGATGTTATTTTTTTGTCTCAGAGAGCTAGAAAAAAGCAAATTTAATGTCTGATAAGCTGTTGCTGCGAATATTGCCCTTCATTTTACTCGTGTCTGATCTAAAGGTGTTAGATTTTGTGTCATATTCAATACATTTGAATCTTGTCAGATGTCGGATGACGGTTTGAAAAGCTTTATTTTTCTTAACTGGGATGATGTTTCACCTACAGTTGATTAAAAACATAGATCATAATATCTGACCATCTAAAACATCATTAATACAAAAGTGTGGATTTAATAAAAAAGTATGTTCAACATGTATGTGTGTAAATGTTTAAAGATTATTTTCCTATGAATATTCTGATTTAATCCATAAAAAAATACATCTTATTATTCTAACATGTAAAAAATGTCAAGATGTATTGGTTTGTTCAAAAACAAACAAACAAACAAACAAATTACAAACTAGTTATAATTAAGCTTAGTTATAGTTCTTTATCAGGAGTTCTAATTAAATTCACTGTTTTTTTCTCAGTCTGTTGTCAGTGTTTACCTAGTTTTGTCTGAAAACTCACACTTTCCTTTCCCAGTTCCCAGTGGAAAATGGAAAAATCCCAGTATAGACTTGATTAAAGAGGTGTTGGCATCATTACAAGGAATGACGGGGTCAGGGGCCAACAATTGAGTGTACAAATAAATGAATACATAAATTATTGAGGAGCTGGTGGGCTAAGTGAGAAGGGGTGGCCACGATGACGTCAGCAGCATGTCATTACACACAATAAATGTGTGGCTGGTGAGAGACTGGAGGGGTAGGGGGCTGTGAGTGGAAAAACCCACGAAGGGTCTCAGGGTACAAGTGAGCGGCTGACAAATACCAAAAAGTAAGTCAGAAGTAGTCGAGGAACATTTCAAACTAAGCACACAGACAAAAGTGATGAATGGGACAGCTTCAGGGTTACAGAGCTTCTGACAGCAAAGTCATGTCTGATTCATTCTCAAAGCCAAGCTCACTGTCAAAATTAAAGCCCACTTATCCCCCCGATCCTCCTCTGACAGGCTCATAATGTTGCTATTAAATTAGAAAAGCTTGTTAATCTCTTCTAAAAAGAGCCTCCCGCGGAGAGGTGACGCATGTTTTCCCGGGTTACAATGTGGGGAAAAAGGGCAGAACTAATAAGCTTCTTCCTCTGTCAATCTCACTTTTAATAGGGGGGATTTATTCAGCGGTATGTGGCTTCGGTGGGGGTCCAGTGTGGCGTCTTTGATGCGAACTGTCGATGTTAAAGGTCAAACTTAGAGGTGGTGTAACTGCTTAGCAAGGACTGCGGCGACAACTTCTCTCCAGGATCTATTTATAGATCATTCACGAGTAAATTTCCTTCAATTAAACATTCAGACGACAGCTACAGTAAGTTACTGCAAATAATGATGATGGGAATGGCTTTTCCAGTATCATGCTGGAATCTTTTTTTGTTGTCTTTTTTTTATCTTTGTGGCACAGTTAATGATCCACATGAGAACATAATTTCCCATCAAGCTGCAATGACACTCACGTGGGAGAAATCGCCAGTATTGATCCGCTGACATGGCAACCCAAAGTTTACACACCGGGTTTAATCGCAGCTTGCCTCATTTGCGCCGTAATGGCAGAATGGGAGGCAAAGATGAAGGGAGGAGAAACTCTCTGAGGAGGGAAAGGAGGATAAGAGGATGGGAAGAGACGTAACTGTGTACATAATTAGCTGAGCAAAGACTTGAAGAGGGTATTTCATGTTAATTTATTTAAAAAATGTAATAGAATTTAATGTTTGCAACCAAAGGTGGTACATGGAAGGACATTTTAAACTAACTTTGCCAAAATTTAAGGAAAAAAAGCTAAAATAACACAAAATTAAGCAACTTCAAATCTCTGTAAATCCCCATAAATAGAAATTACAAAACTATAAAAGTGCATTAATGCAACCATGCATAGTTGCTTTTCTCCCTTTTAGATAACATTATTGGATGGCACAAACATTTAAAAAAACCGTCAGTCTTCAGTACCCAAAGTCATTTTACACCTTTAACTTTTTCACATTTTGCCTTGATATAAACCAAACTCGCCCTGCGATGAACTGGCGACATGTCCAGGGTGTGCACCTGCCTCTCTACATGTGGGAGCTTGAGATAGGCATCAGCAGACCCCCGCAACCCCACAAGGGTAAGCGGGTTGGATATTGATGGATGGATGGATAAACCACACTCGGTCCCTGATTACATGACATTTGTACAAATAGTTTCCTTTGCATGTCTGATAAAAATGCATTTACACAACAGCAGAAAGAGAACTTTCCACATGCAGCTGGATAGCTCAATTGGCATGGGTTCAAATCCAGGCCTGGGCTCCACCAGCAGCATTCAGTGTGGGTCCTAAGGCAAGAGCTTTCATGCTACTGCCTATTTTGTAAGTCGCTTTGGATAAAAGCGTCTGCTGAATACATAAACATGCAGACTAATCTTTAAACAGCCTCTGCAAGGATGTAGTTCACATGCCAAGCCTGCAGGAGGCGATGATTTTGTAACCTTCTGCTTATCGAAGGACGCACAAGATCTGTAATCTAAGCGTCTTCACTGACCACATAAGTGTTCCAATAAGAGCAGATATCGCCTTTGCACAGCAAATCATCTGAAGCGATAACTAAATTGATCGGATGACAGATTTTCCTGTTTTAAATTGGGAACTCAGCAGCTCCTCCACATTCTTCAGTTTTACACGATGGATTGATGTGTAAAGCTTGGAAGTTCATTTGTATTACCAAAGTTAGTTCCACTTCATAACTATATACTACCTCGTGTTGGTTTATTAGAAGAAAAAAGGCAGATAAACCAAAATGTAAACCTTTTGCAAAACCTTATAATCCAAACTTTAATTTAACTCAAGATCTTTTTGACTGCTTAACATACAAAATCTCCATTCAGATGTTTCTCTCTTCATTAGGCAAATTTATTGAATAAGTGGAACTTCTTACAAGTGTTTTAGACCAAAACTTAATCCAGACGTCCAACAAACTGGTCTGCTTGACTCGAACTCCCATGTCTTCATATCTGTTATGTTTCTAAATAATTCAGCAGCTGCATTCGTCTGTATTCTCTTCAGATTCTTTCTCCGGACATTGTTTACATGTGTGTATACGTAGTGTCATGTTTACCAGGATTGCTGCTAACTTTAATTCTGCTATAAAAATCTCAGCCCCATCATCGTACTTGGAATCATTTTCTTTTCTTCGTCTTTGTGTTACGTCCATGTCTCTGTCCTGTTCCAGCCTTAAATCTAATTAAACACTTCTAATACATTTTTATCGTCGCAGGACTACATCATCAGCAACCCGGCTTCAACCTGTTTGCAGGTCAAAAGGTCACGCACCCTCCTCCTGCGCCAGGACACCGACGTCAGGAATCTGCTGTACCCAACAGGGTGATGCCACCGATGTATCAGGACATCTTGTTGCCGGATGTAACAGAAAGGAGGCAGGGACGTCCCTTGCGTAGCTTCCAGTTAGCCCGACACATGATTGTAACAAATGAATGGTCGAGGTGTTCAGTACTGACCCCGCCGAGGCTGACGACGGCAGTGGCAGGAGCGCCCGGGACGCAGACTTACAGGATTACGGCTGTTGTTTGCTCCGAAAAATTTACAGCAGCGACCAATTTCCTGTCCCATGTTATCTGGTCGCCTGCGCCACTGATCAGGCAGGAAGCAGCTCAGCAGACCGATCAGTGCGAGAAGAAAGCTGGAATAATGATTTATGGCTGCGCATATGGAGCAGTGGACGTGTGAGTGAATTAGGAAACCCGTGAATGGCTTATTGGTAGCTCTGTAACTGGCTAGATTGATGGATGGATAAGGAGGAAGAAAATAGATTTATGCTGCTAAACATGGCTTCTTGAATGAATGACTCACAAAGATGTACACTACATATCAGAGCGTGGTGTAAGAAACTACCAGTAGAGACTTTAAAAACAAAAAATAAAAGAAATAATAAATAAATAAATACAAAAACAACACATTTCTAAAGAAATGTGTGAAGTAAAGGGATTTGTAGAAAATGCACAAATCAAAAAACAAACTCACTGTTTTATTTTGTTGTAGAATCCTATGAACACAACTAATTGCGTTCACCAAAATCTGGCTCATGTCAATATCAATTTACCAAAAACAAACCCAGGAATGAACAGTGTGTAAAGTAAAATAAAAAGTACATCCCTAAACGGTTTAGTTACAAACTGGATCTCGTGACCTCTGTGCCTGTAATTATGATGTAATTACAAGACTGTAGTAGTATTGCTTGTGTGTTTACCATACACGCCGCCCACTCTGTGGAAGGTGAAGGAGCAGCTCGTGTTTTTTTTATTTTTTAGCAGTTTCCGAAGTGAGAACGTCTTATGTTGATGAACTAACGTCTCGTCTCATTATCACAGCGGAGGAAACATTGCAAGAAGAAACTGGTGGTGAAGCTGCAAACAAGAAAAATCAGAAATGGATTCTTCAAACTCCCTGATGTTACACAAAAGATACGAGACGATCGCCTTCAATTTATATATTTTCAATCCTAAACTAAAGCCCCCTAAAGTAATAATATATAGAGCTTTGGCAGTTTGACACTTGAGGAGTGCTTGAGTGCTCCAGTCGTGAAAAAATAAAATAAAATAAAAACACAACAAAACAGTTCTGACTTGATTGGAGGTGCTTTGGTTAATCAGGCAAAGGGAAGCTCAACGCTTCTTTCTGTTTAGTTTCTTCTTTTACTATCCTCACTTGCTGCAGCCCAAATTGACTGAAACTATATTTGAGGGGCTAATACAGAGCAAGGGCTCTATGATTTAGAGACAGTGAACATCAGTTAGATCCCAACTCAAGTTATATTTAGGTATACATATCTTAAACTCCATTTGAACTCTTTGTATGAGACTCAAGTGTCAGTAAGTTTTTAAAATCATGTAAAGACGGCCTCATATTTCATATGTGAGCTTAGAGGTTGCAGGTGCTGCACGTGTCATACTGTTAACGGCTGAGCTTTTATTATTCACCTTTGACATTGGTTGATTATGGGATGTTGAGATGTCAATTTACAACCTGTTCATGCTATCTACAACTCAATAACAACACCGCACCAATGTCTTTCGAATGTCTCTCCTCAATTCCGATATCTGACTATTTTTTTTTATTATTCATTTATATACTTTTAATAACACATCTGTAACATTCTCTATCCGTTTACCCCTCTTCCTCTTTATAACTCTTCTTGCACCAATTTCCAACCCCCCCCCCCTTCAATTATGTCTCCGTTTCCATTCTGCTTAAAATAAATCCAAAGTCATTTCTAATGTGGCCTTCAGTTAAAAATTCTGAGTACCACACCATCAGAATGGGACAGGCTAAAAAAGATGTGTGCACAAGAAACAAAACTAAGCATAACATATCAACATATAGATTGAACAAAAAAAAACAACCCAAAAATGTAGCAAAAAAAAACAAAACAGAAAAGAATGCTCTTGAGTTGAATTGGCAGAAACAAACTCATCTTTTGCACCATTAAATACAACAGTTAGAGCAACACGATAACGCTCGACAACATTTTAATATGAACTGTAACCAACGAGCAACAAGCAAGAAGAAACTACATGGAGCCAGTTACAAGATGTTTTATAATATATACATATATATATATATATATATATATATATATATATATATATATATACACACAATGAAATCAGTGCAGAACATCCATCTGCCTCATGTGCTGGTTTAATCGCTGATGTAGTAAATATCATTTTAGATTAAGTTTGTGAAAGAAGTTATTGCCTTGTGCACGGAGCATTATAAAAGAGCAAAGCTGTAAAAGTCATAGAACATCTCGTACTAACCGACAGTCGTCAGAGGGAACCGGGTTGTTCTTCTCATCAGCAGTGACTTTTGGGAACCAATAACCGTTGCTTTCCACTTTAACAAAGTCTTGAAGACCATTTTTTAACATCCTGCTGACTTATTTGACTCAGAGACAGGTTATTTAAGAGGTGTTTGAGAAATGATAAAAAAAAACAATAGAGTTGTTTTTGAGGGACTTTATAGGGGAAAACAGAGATTTTATGTCTCATAAAAAAGAAAGAAACAAAGGACACACCGTGACTGAGGTTTGCTAAGCTGCGTCTTCCAGGATATTTGAGAAAAACAAAAACAAACTGAAATTAAACAGAGGTAATTTGTGTTTTTCTTACAGCACATTAACTTGCCCACTAATGCAGTCATTAAGTTGAACATGATCTTCTTAATGAGTCCATTTATGTAACAGCCGGGTTCATCGGCAGGACAACAACTTCCAGCATGTCAGTAAATACGTAACATATTGCCTATGGCCCAGTTAAAGTCCATTGAAATGCTGTGATGAGAATATTGGGAGCGGCAAAAAATGCCTGCAATGGTACTTGATGTAGAGCAGGGGTAAAATGATCCATCCATCCATTTCCTGTACAGCCTTGACCCTATTGGGGTCGGGTGGGTCTGCTGGCGCCATATCTCCAGCTTACAATTCACGAGAGGCAGGGTTACACCCTGGACAGGTTGCCAGTCCATCCCAGGGCAACACAGAGACATACAGGACAAACAACCACTCATACACACACTCACACCTAAGGACCATTTAGAGTGCCCAATCAGCCTAACAATCATGTTTTTGGACGGTGGGAGGAAGCCGGAGTACCCGGAGACAACCCACACATGCACAGAGACAACATGCAAACTCCTTGCAGAAAGACCCAAGAACCAAGGTGGAATTGAACCCAGAACCTTCTTGCTGTATGGCAACAGTTCTACCCACTGAGCAGCCCCTGGGTAAAAAGATGAACGGGCCAAATTTCCTCCAAAAGCATGTGAGCAATGGCTTCACAAGTGGTTGTTAGATTGCCCATGCAGATCTATCGTACATCCCTAATATAATGTCACAAAAAAAGGACAAGAACTATATAATTTTCCACTTAGTGGTTTAGAGTAAATCTATCAGACCATCAGTTTGAATATGTGATGTATTTTTTAACAGATTCTATTGTTTTTTATTTATTTATTGTGATTTTATATTTATTAGTTACCGAACACTCAAAAAGCAACTATCTTGTTATTTTGCTATGATTTCCAAATGTTCTCTTTTAGAATAAAGAGACATTGATTATTAAGGGGGAAAAATCTGAGCAACAAATCAATTATTTAAAAATAAATACAGATAATTTACTCTGAAACATTCATTCCCACAGACATTTATTTGTTCATCTTCTAAACCTTCTTCAACAGTTTTCCTCGTGTCATCAAATTCAATTATAAAATCGTCATGACTAATGTTAGTGCTTTGAAGTTGAGAGTCTATAACGCGCTTCCAGTGACGCATCACGGCGGCGTAAGACTGGAAAAAACTGCCTTTCATGTTGTTGTTGATTAAGAGTTTGTGCCTGGTTGGCTCCACCTTGTTAAGCATGCGTCCAAGCATGCATAGAGGAAAGAAAACCAAGTCAGAAATCTGTTCATAACCTTCACCTGCCGACCAAACGTTGTGCCACGTTTTATTTTCCTTTCCACTCGACACATCAGAAACCATGATGAACCAACATTATGCTCGGTCACAAAGCCTGGCGGACTTCAGGCTCTGTCAGTGTTCCTGCCTCCACAGGAGATGTCTTCCAATCATCAGACACGCTCCAAACTACAAGCGCATGGTGGGGAGGCAGGAACAGGAGCGAGGTCGATTAAAAGATCAAAACTAAACTAAATAAATAAATGGTGGGAGGCAAATATAATAAAAAGGGTGCTATTAATGCGACAGACAGAAAACCATCAGAAAAGGAAAACTTTCGGGGGGGAAAACTGTTTATATAGAGAAAATGATTAGAAATAATAAGCCAGAAGAAAAACAAGCCAAATTTAAGACATAAATAAGGACATATAAGATGGGAAAAATTTTAATGATGTAACAAATGGATCTCCTAACAACTACTAAGGAGGGTTATAAATAATAATGGATGATAAAACCTATTCATAACAAACAAGTTAAAAAATATATAAAGGGTTAGTTAATAGAGCATGGACATTATTGTCATCAAAAAGAAGAAGAAAAATAGACCTGAACCTAAAAGACTATTTTTAATGTCTTCTATCTTTGGTGATACATTTATTTGGTAAAATGGAACTGAATGCCAAACAAGAGTGAAGAACATGACCATTCAAAGGTTTTATTAAGCTTTAATCGCATGAGTCCCTGAATAGGCTCTTTGGATTTATTAGTGAAAGTAAGAGATGTTACAAAGGATCATAAGGTCAGGTGCTGCTATTTAATATATATTTAAAATGTAAATGTTAAATTATTTTTATTTATTTTAATTAAATATTTATAATATCACGAAAAGAAGCAGGCTTAGACTTGATATAAAAAAGGTGGGCGGACTAAAACGAATATGAACCACATTACCCAGAATGCATTGCAAGAAGATAGACGTTTTCACACGAATACAACAAGTAGGCCACCAGCATTTTCCTACAGCTGGAATCGGACCCTTGCCCTCAAGATTGGGCAACATTTAGATCTGTTCTGAACACGACAGACTGGCCGCCTCGTTTCTGGCCGCGTGAATGTGCGACGGCGACGCGGTGGCTGAGCGGGAAACCTGTGGAGCCGCTAAGCGGAGCAACCAGAACCGGGCCGCCCAGTCACTAGACTGCTGCGGAGGTCTGAACAACGTGGATTACTCCAAGGTAAAGCTCGCGTTACCCAGATACCACCGAGGCAGGCTGGGACGCTTCCGGTTTGTTTTGCGACTGCCCGGAACACAGCCGGTGGTAGACCCGTTTCAAAATAAAAGCACGAGTC
>JAVLVB010000001.1:9352968-9373860 GCA_032876305.1 Orestias chungarensis | reverse complement strand
TTGTTCCCCGTGTTGGTGTTTGTTTATTTATTTAGTGTTTTTGGTTGCGTTACATTTGGGTCCGGTGTTTATTGTTTCCCTGCTTGTTGTCATTTTAGTTCCGCCTCCGCGCCCTTAGTTCCCATCACGCTTTGTTCCGTTGTCTGTTGTTCCCTGTGTGATTCCTTTCGTGTTCTGTTCATATTCATCCCTCAATAAAATATATTATCACCCTACTTCACCTCTGCTCGAGTCATTTAAAACCCAGCCTGACACTAACTCTGAAACTTCAAGTAAGTTGAATATATAATCTACCAAAAAAACGAACTTTAATTACTCTAAAAATGATAATAGTATTGCGCAAAGCTCAGTTTTCTGTGGAGACCTTCCTGTTTGTGCAGACTGCTGCTTTCAACCTTAAGGCATCCATTAAGAGTCCCTAACCTTAAAGTTTTGAATCTACGATCCGCGGGTGGCAAATGTTGGCTTTTGCGACATTTAGTTCCACCTTTTAAAAGGCAGCCTTGAGTTGACCGGTGGGGAAGGACAAAGTGTAACTACCACGTTCATAAACTGTACTGTGACATTTGATATAACTACTTTTATGGAGTAAAGAAAATCCCTTTGGTTGAGTAATATGTATCCTAATTCAAGTTTTGGTTTGCATTGTCAGTAAAAGTAAAACAACTATTTTTTACTACTTTCACATTCTAGCCTCCACAACGGTAGTTTCGTTTCATCAATGCAATATCCTCCGTGCCATCGGCTGTTACACACTCCCAGATCCCAATTAAACCACTCTTGATTAGGAAAATATCTGAAACGTGTGACGTTAATCCTCTCGGATCACACTTCTCTAAAAGCTTTGTGTTTTCTGCTTTTGAATAAGTGAGCTTCATTCTGGGCTTGAGTTATTAAAATTCTGGGTGGCGGACATTTTCTTAGAAAGCTTATAAGTGTTAGTCACTCACCTCATCTAATTAAACACTCTGAGGGAACCACAGGTCTTACATACTAATTAACTATCTAGAAAGTTTGATAAATTCATAGTAAAATTAACAAGGCTTTGGGATGGTTGCACTCATGCAGGCTAATCCTTCCTTTGGTCAACTGTCAGGACTGTGTGTCTGCTTGAGGTCTTGGTATTGATATTATTAAGGTATTCAGACCTCTTAGACCTTTTTACACATTTTGTCATTCCTTTTAACAGACTATCTCAGAGTAGTAAAGCGATTTAAAGTAAAATGAATCATTAAGAAGTGCTCTGGTCAAACAAAGAACAAGTTAAACATTTACAAATGGCCTCATTAAACCAGAAAGGCAACTCTGCATATCGTCCATAATGAACCCATCCCAGAGTAAAGCACAGTGGTGGCACCATTAAGCTATGGTGATGTGTACGCAAGAAGCTGAATGTTGGGGGGAGCAAAAAAAATAGAAAGAAAAGGAAAAAAGAGGGAAAAAAAGAAAAGAAAATGAATGTTGTTGTTACACAAAAAAGAAAATCACAAATATCCGCTTCATAACTTTGAACTATTTTGGAGTTATTTATTTATTTTAATAACAGGGTTTACTTTTCACCAGGTCTGAGCACGTTGTTCCCAAGCGAACTAATCCACAGCTGGGCATTTGAGTTTTTATTGTGATGGAACAGATCAGGACATCCCCTTGGCTGCCACCATGGGTTTCTTTGATAGAGTGTGTGAAAAAAGATCATCAAACATGTTGAAATAAAATGAATAATTGCCTTAAGAAAAGTAGAATTGTGTTTGTCTTTTCTGTAGAAAAACCCCCCCTAACAACTGGAGCCGGAGCTGAATCAGAGGAAGGAAACAGGGGAGGATCTGGGTTAGGGCTACATGCTCGGTAGGGCCAGGAGGTCAGTGTGACACATTGTCGCTGTGACACATTGACCTCACAGTGAACACAGGAAAGGCCCTGCGGTCGGGGCCCCAGGTACGCTCTCCACACAATCAGGAGACTGCCGCTCTCTCTTGGTTGGAAAAGCTAGGATTAACCCTCCTCAGGAACAACTGCACAGTGTGTGCAAAAAGTAAGTGCAGAGGCGATTTATGATGTGACTCATGCACGGAGGGAACAGAGACTCCAAAGGCCTCTGGAAAGTTCAGCCTGCTTTCTTTCTCTATGTCTCCATGCAGACACTCCTTATGTCAGGCCACCACGGCGCTCCGCTCTCATTAGAATGTGATTCCAATAACGACTCAGGTTCTGATTGCGTTGTTGTCATGAGTCCTCTCTGTTTTCCACGTGAGGGCCTTAAAGTCTACCACCCGTGTAAAACCGGCCATCATAACAGGCTCTCAGCTCGATATTCTGACCCTCCATGAACTGTGGGATGGATTTGTATCCGGTCTTTCTGAGTCAAAATTTTTTTAAAGCACCTTTCAATTCAGTTAAAGCTGCTGTTCTTTGGGGGGTATTTCTCAACCAGTTTTGCTCATTTAGAAACAAAATAAAAAAAGTTTGCCATTGTGACTTTCATATCCCATTCTTCCAAAGTGTGTCACGCTGAATGACACATCGGCAGGTTGAAATGGGGTTTTCTTTTATGTAAACCTTTAGAATGAAGAGGTCGTTTTCAGAAAAACATGACCAGAACTGCACAGGTCGGATTTCTGCAAAGTTACAGGTTCAAATAAGTTGGACTAGCTGGTTTAGGGAAGCGTTGCTACAAAGGTGTTTGTTGGTTTAGAAAAGTGTGTTGAAAATGGCTTATCCATTTTGAATATCAATTATATTTATTTCCCCTATTAAGGTTGCCTTGAATACATTTACTGGCTCCGTATATTTTCTGCTTGTGTAATAATCACATAAAAATGACATATTCTCTATCTGTGTTAATCAAAGCAAGTACGATCCAACATGAGATTCCAATCAAGTCACAGAAGAAGCTAATTTTAGCATTTGTGCATGCTACAGATTTCTTTCTTATGTTGCATCTATTGGTTATACAGCCTTGCAACTGCCTCTGATTTGCCTCTGGTCTTGGAAAAATGTGGTATATATATGTTAGTTACTCTGAGAGGCATAACTACATGTCTAAATTTGTCGCAACTTGATTTTGTCACTTACATGAACTGAAGTACTGAGATAATTGGACCCAATAATGCAATGATTAACAGTTTTTCCTACCATCCAGAAAAGCCCACACTCGGAGTTGCCCTCTGATCTAGTTGGGCTGTTATTTATATACAACTGATCACTTCCTGCTGACTCACTTTTGGTGTTGCTGGTTACAGGAACATGTCTTTACTCTGAACACATTACTGATAATTCTCAACGGTTATCTTTGGCAATTTTCAGTTTTTGCCTCCCCTGTTCGTTTTTTTGTTTTGTTTATTCCTGTCTTAGTTATTTTCTTCATCAAATTTCATCAAATACAAAATTCACAAACCACAAAAGTCATTTTATCTTGTCACGTACAACTAGGCCTTCTTACTAATCCCAAAATGAACCAGTTTCTTTTTCTTTTTTGTAGGTGATGCATTTTTTTATTATTTAGACTTTTCTTTTGTTTTTGTTTTCAAATTATCACAGTTCTTCTTTTCTTCCTTAAAGAGAAAAAGGTTGTGAAAAGGTCCATCCATCCAACCATTCATTGTCTTTTTCCCAATGTGTGTGGGTCTGGTGAGGTGTGTTGCTTGGACGGGTCAGTTCATCACAGGGACAGTTCTAGGTCTATCTTGTCTTAAACGTCTTTTGTGGCTGCTAAAAGTGTGAGGCTGTGAACTCAATGTCTTTTATTTGCGTAAACCCTATAGGTTAAATCTGGTAGCTGGGGGTTTTTGAGACTAGAGAGCTAACATGGTTACAATTACTGTCTATCCAGTAAATGTAAAAATGAGGTTGAGCCCATGGGTTAGTTAGTTATTTGGGTTTACTTCATTATGGAGGATTTCCAACCATAACTGAACTAATGACTGACTATAGTTCCTTGAGGTTTGCAAGCATTTATTTCTGCATTAGTCTGTTTTACGTAACACCGCAATGTAAAGCTAGCTAAGGCCTGAACTTTGACTGGACCATTGCAAAACACCTCTTTTCTTTTGTAGCCACTCTGTTTTTGATTTGCTGCTGTGTTTGGGAATATTGTCCATGCTGCAAGGTCATGTGTAATAGATTGTTGGAGGGAAGGCCTTTTATTTGACGCTAAAAGAGATCTGTGCACCAGAGAATTTGTGGTTGAATTGGTGACTGCAAGGTGCTCAGGTCCTCTTATTGCAAAAACAACACTGCTTCTACCTCCATGCTGATCAGTTGTGCAAGTGTCTTTGAAAGTTCTTTTGTGCAGTATGACCATGCATTTCTACTAGATTCTTGTCTTGTAACACGTAATGAATGAGCAGGACCTTTTCTTCTTATGATTGGATCTCAGGATGCAACAGACGGTACATGACTATCTGGGAAGACAAATAGATAATAATGGATTAAAGAAAGAGACAGACTATATTTCTATAATTATATATGATGAAAACTAGAATTGATGACATCAGGGAGTGGCAAAACTATGGCAGTGGAGTAAGTTGATGTAGACACACCCTGATCCTGGGGTGCAAATCTGTAATCCTTGAAGTTGTCATGGGTTGGATTTTTGGTCTTTATATGCTTGCTGCCCATCTTCCTCTCCTCTCCACCCTATTTTCTTTCAGTTTAGTGTTCAATCAGCGCCACTACTGCCGAAAGACACAATGATCCTCTGGTGTTGCAATTCCCATTATGCCCAAAAATATAGAAACAGTCTAGCTCAGCAACAGGAGAGGCAGTGGAATCAGAAGAGACCCAGAGCAAATGAGTCAAAATCAGAGTCAGTGTCAAAGTAACAGAGTTGGCGGTCAGCAGCTAGCAATGTTGGGAGGAGCAGAGCCGTAGAGCACCGTAAAACATGGCAGGAACAGGGAAATCATGACACATCTGTCCAAAGTTACTGAGTTGATACTTTTTCACAACTGTGCTAACATGTTGGTTTAACCTCCAAACAAACCATAGTTATTCTGTCTTTTAGGATTTTACGTCGTACACATATAAATATTGAACATACTGAGATCTGACATGTAGGTGTTGGGTAGTTGCAAAAGTAGGTGTTAAAGTGTTTGACTTTGTTATCCTGGGATAAAAGCTTGCTGTCTTCTCTCTGGTTATAGAGTGATTGACTTAACATGTTTGGAAATTGCCTTATATCCCTTTCCAGGCTGATTGATGGCAGCAGTTTCTGATCTCAGGTCTTTGCAGGAATTTCTCCTCCTTAACATTGTGTTAACACACATCTGACTGCTTTTAAAGAGCGGGCCGCATTTGTTTGTGATCATTTAATCAAGTGAATTTGATCAGCAGTTTCTGGCTGCTACATTACCTTTAAAATCCTGCAATAACGGTAGAGAAAATTTGCCCCATGACTGTTAGTAATGTCTGTTTTGCATTGAAAATCAAATAACTAATATCGTCAAAAAAATTGCAGGAGTAAAAGCCTTTAAAGGAAAAAACAAGCATTTTTTTGTTTTGATCTTCTTCGGCATGTTTTATTCCCCCGCCAACAGTTTCTAGGGTAACATGCATGTCTGTGACCGTGTGTGTTCAGCAACCAGAGGAGTAATTCAGCAGGTGAGCATTCTGCATGTATTTAAAAAATACTTTCTGTTATATTTAGGCTGTAAGCACAACATCTCATTTAGATTGAATTTTATTTTCTTGCAGTGTCATAGCAAATCGCCACAGTCCAAAATACCCTCTTACTTAAGTAGAATAGGGTCTTAAATGAGATTAGATTGGAGCACCATTGGATCCATGTCATGGTGATACACATTACGCTCTGTAACAGCTGTGGTCAGCCTGTTCTATTTTTCTTTACCTTAGCTTGACATCTCATGTAGAATAAGATGACATGACATTAGGCCAAAAATCTCTGGATATTAAGGCAACCTTAATGGGACTTGTTTGTTCTTACTCCATCAAACTTGATTATGAATAGGCATTTTACTACTTCGGTCCCAGTTTGGAGAATCAGGCAAGGACCAAGCTATCTCTTTTTAAAGTGGTACGTATACTATGTACAAATAAACTGTAAAACTACCTAACCTGTTGGAGGGAAACATGTCAAAATACACCTGCAAAACCCAGTTGCATAAAAGTAAAAACTCCTTAAATAAGCCTCCGTTATAGTCTCATGAAAACAAACAAAGTTTTGGCCAAGATTCGAAAAAGTCAGTTTTTCACAAAACATCACAGCACTAGGTCTGATCAATGTATTGCAAATATAAACATCAAAGTATTAATATTGCAAAGGACAGTTTGTTGGCAGTAACTGTCTTCTAACATATTGCAAGTATTTCGAATGCAGATTTTGCAATCCAATAGGATGTTAAAACTTTAAAAAAAGAGTATAGCTACACAAGAACAAACAAACAAACACTCACAGAGATTATGGAAAGGCCGCAGAAAGCCTTAGACTCACACATAAGAAAGTTGTGGATTTATCATTATAAATGTCAAAGCAGCAATATTTACTAATAATGTCAACATAGCATTATTTTCTAATACTGCTTAGTTCCATAGAGCCTATTAAAAAAATATGTTACCCACAGTACAATATAGTGGTAGCAGGGGGTTGCATTTATAAACAATCTTTTTTTTAATCAAAGCTGATTAAAGTCATTTGAAAGCCAAACAAATGATATTTCTGCCTTAATCAGAGTCCAAGCACACGTCCAGATTTACTTCAAATACAAAAAAAAAAATTTATTTTGTAATGTAAGGAATTCAATTTAAAGACTGGAGAGGTTGTATTTTTTTATGGATAGTGGACAAATTTTAGTAAGTCGTGTGAAATATGCCGGGCAAACAACACTGAAAATGGATGGATGGGCTTTGAAAGGCGGTAAGATGTGTTCAGTAAAGTTGTTAAGAAACTACACGTTTTACGTCTAATCACCTACAGCAGGAAGATGCTGGCCTTACATCCTGACCTGGAATCTTTCTATACATGGACATGCATGTTACCTTCTTACATGTGTAGGTTTTCATGGTTCTCCAGTTTCCTTCCACAGTTGCAGGGAAAGTGTAGAGATTGGATTTCTTTGTGCATGTAGATTCTAGAAATCTAGCACTTGTGCTGGAGCTGGGAGAGGCCTAAAATCATAGATGGTGAGGGGAAGGTTAAGTAATTTTGCACTAAAGGGAAACAATCAAGGCAACAGTGCAGAAAAATTGAGTCTATGCAGCAGCGACAGAAATAAAACGTAAAATGGGGTACCAACTGTGATAATCAGCCCAATCACACACACACTACGTTCCATAACTTGGTTATGTAAAGGGTCCATGTTGCTCTCTCTGTTGGGATCCTTATTTTGTTTGCACAAAAGAAAAGCACAACATGAGGTCAGTGGGAAAACGCTCCAAACTGGCAATTTAAGCCTTTTGAAAAAGGATAGAATGATTTCCGACACACACCTGACCTCCAGTGTCATAGCTAACCAAAACCTTTTTTTTTTGTTTGTTCTGACAAGCAGAATAAAAAGAAAAGTCACAGAATCCTGATGATTTGAATAAAGAAGACAAAAAAAGAGACGACAGGTGAAAAGCACAGAAGACCCACTTGGGGGAAGTAATAAAAGACAGTCTGATGAGTTGCTCAAAAAATGGATTATATGGATTATAGCTTAAAATTTAGAAGTTAAATATATTTACATTTAAATTTACATTGGTTACATTACTAAAGCAGATATTCATACACTCTATGATAAGAACTCAAACCAAACTTTTCCTGCTGTTGGTAAGGATTACAAAAATCATATTGATATTTAGATAATGCCTTTATTTATTTTTGTATTTTATGTGATCAACAGATTACATGTCTAGGGCAGATATGTTGATTCTCAAGAGGAAATTCAGGACTTTATCAAAGCCTGTTAGGTTGTTCTCATTTATCCTGAGAACAGTAAATATCAGGTTGATTACATGTCATGTAAATTTAACTTGACCCTAGACTGATGTTGATGCCATTTCTTGTCTTCTGTCTTTTTTGTTGTTGTTGCAATTTTCAAGATCCAATCAGGTTAATTTTTGAGCTCTGACGTACAAGAATTGCGTACAGTGAGACATAATGTTGGATTTGAAAGACAAACTTAATGGCAGAATAATTATTAGTGGGAATGCATAGACAAAGGACTTTGCATTAAAGTGTAAGAGTTTGCAAAGTGTTGATTAGTGTGTATGTTTGTGTGTGTGTGTGTGTGTCTTGGCATTTCTGATCTTGCAAGGCTTGTTTTTTCCAACAAATACTAGGTTGTGAAGACTCACTAAAAAGAAGTGGTTTTTGATTTATGGGTTAGATTAAGGGTTAGACTAAGCTGTGAATGTGTTTAGGTTAGGTTTAGAGTTAGGCTATAGCAAATGGAGAAAAATGAATAGAACTCAATACAAAGTCCTGTCAGGATGGTTTTTAAATGACTCGAGCAGAGGTGGAGTTTGAGTGCCAAGATATTTTATTGAGGGGTTGATAATGAACAGAACACAAAAGGAACCACACAGGGAACAACAGACAACGGAACACAGCGTGATGGGAACTAAAAGCGCGGAGGCGGAACTAACAATAACAACAACAAGCGGGGAAACCATAAACACCGGACCCAAATGTAACACAACCAAAGACACTAATAAAATAAACAAACACCAACACGGAACACGGGAAGAAAGAACTAAACTAACAGACTGCTAATAACAATAACGATCACGGGGGAGGTACACAGAAAACAACAACAAGGACGCACAACACGGAAGGAGACAGAGGAACCTAAGTGACGAGCCAGGACTAGAGCTAGAGTAAGAGACTCACCCGAGACACAGGGACTGAGGAACTGAGGAGACAAGCGAGGGACATCAGAGGGGGGACTCAGGAAGGACAACAGGGAAATACCCAGAGGGAGATGATGCAGGAGGCTTGAGGCAATCAGGACTAGCGGGGAAAGACGAGGAGGTTAGGCTAGAGGCAAAAGGACTAACAGAGGAAAGGGCTTGGAGGCAAAGAGGACTAACAGGGCTAAGCTAGGAGCAACAATAGAGGCAAGGCTGGGAGCAACGAGGAATAGCAGGGGAAAAACAACAGACGATCCAGCGGTGAGTGCATGATTGCATGTGGCTAATATAGTGAGAACCGGGGAGTGATTGGTTGAGAAGGGGAGTGAATTATTGCAGACAGCTGTGAATGAAGGCGGAGTGACGAGACACAGAGAGGAAACAGAACCAAACAAAACACACAGTATGACAAGTCCTTCTTAAGATACAAATAACCTACTCACAAAAAGTTAGGGATATTCGGCTGTCGGGTTGAATTTCAGGATGAGCCCAAAATGCATTCAAACTTTAATAGGTGAACTTAGTGTGACCTTCGCTAAGCTTTTGAATGCACCTGTCCAACTGTTAAATGTTTCGGTACTTTTTGCACATGTTGCTGTTCTCTAACGAGGAGCTTAACGGCAAAAGTCACAACAGGTGTTTGATCCTCAAATCAACCAATAAATGTCCTGGTTCAATTACAGCTGGTGTTTAAACAGTTGTCCTCATCAGGCTGTTCACATTGTGACATCATTAGACCAAGACGACACCTAACAATGGATCAACAGTACCTGGCCATTGCAATGCTTCAAACAGGACGTTCTCAGACGGACGTGGCCACTGGGCACAGAGTGTCACAGAGTGTCCTCAGAAGGTTGCAACCGAGAGACTGGAAGAGTTACAGAAAGGCGTAGAAGTGGACGTCCTTTGGCCACATCCCATGCTAATGATCACTACATTGTGAACAATTCCCTGAAAAACCGGATGATGAATGTCATTCAACTCCAGGCACGTTTAAGGGAGGTGAGAGGCACCCAAGTGTCACACCAGACCATTCGAAACCGTTTACATCAGCGTGGTCTGCGTGCTAGATGACCTCCAAGGGTACCTGATCACACCAGCAGCCACAGGCGTCATTGTATTGCATGGGTCAGGGAGCATTTATACTGGACGAGGGACCAGTGGGCCTCAGTGCAGTTCTCTGATCAAAGTGGATTCACAATCAGCAGAAATGATGGCTGTCAACGATGTTGGAGACGTCAAGGAGAGCGCTATGCATCAGCCACTGTTGTCACCAGACAAGGTTCTGGTGGTGGCGTTGTCACAGTGTGGGCAGGTGTGTCCAGTCTGTATAGAACTGCCCTACACTTTGTGAACGATACAGTGACAAGCCCATACTACCTGAATAACATCATTAATCCAGTGATTGTGCTCCTACATGAACAACACAGGCCTAATTTAATCTTCGTGGACGACAATGCTCCAGCTCATCGGGGTCGCGTCATCAGGGAACGGCTGTTGGAGACTGGTGTACCTCAAATGCAGTGGCCTGCTCTTTCACCAGACCTTAATCCAATTGAATACCTGTATGAGCAACTGAGTCGCCGTTTAGAGGCTCGAAACTCTTCACCCCAAAACCTCAATGACCTGAGGGCTGCCCTTCAAGAAGAGTGGGATGCCCTGCCTTAGCAGACAATGAGTCGACTTGTGAACAGCATGAGATGTCGTTGTCAAGCTGTACTTGATGCTCAAGGCCACATGACTAGTGTTGAAGTCCTCCCAGACTTCCCCGGATTCAGATCTCAGAGACAGAAGATTTATATATTAGGCGGTCTGCAATCGTTGAACAAGCATCAATAATCAATGTCCATTCTTCAGTACTTTTCACCACACCTTTTGCAAAAGGGAGAGCCGAGCAACGCTCCTCACGGGTTCCCAACTCGACTCTGGGCTCTCCCCAGCAGCAGGCTGTTTTTATTCAACATTAGGGCGTATACAGAATCAGTTTCTTGTTATCTACGACCTTCAGTTGTAGCACCCTACCCTTATATCACACACTTCAGGTGCACGTTTTGCTGCAGGTTTTCAATAACACGTCCACTCACTCTAGCACCCGAGTGAATGTGCAGGCCTTATCTAAAATTTATACCTACTATTGAATGAATAGTAGGTATAATGAATATAATTCCACAATTCCCCCTTTTCAACTCTATTAAGAGTTCACCAATTTAATCTCTACAAAGCGCGTTACTGGCCGACTCATCTTCTCCTTCTGCGGCCAACAAGGGCATCATGACTCTTGGGTCTTGTTTTTCAATCATGGAGGAGATCAAGCGGACAGAAAACGAGCGAATACATGGAACACAACAACAACCACACGTTACCAATATAGCTATAAAAACTGCTAAAGATATTAAAAGAGACATTACCAAAGTCTTCCATCTGCCAAACATTCCTGTCATCCAGTCCTCCAAGGGGTTGTTTATTCCGGAGTGCTCATGCATAGTTTCAGGGAGGGTACGGAGGCCTTCTAAGGCTTTAGTGACCGAACCGTCCGGGACCGTGTTGTTGGGAATGAAGGTGCAGCACATGTCACCGAACATCGCACATACACCCCCTTTTTCCGCCAGCAACATGTCTAATGCGATTCTGTTTTGTTTACTCACTATGGACATCGCGGATAATTGTTCAGCTAGCCCATATATAGCACCGCGCTTTGACATAGTTAATTCTGTCCACGTTTTTATTCGGGGTAACTGGGAAGAATGCGGAAATAATGGGAACGTTCTCGAACCCCACTGCAATCTGGTCAGCTAACTTATACTCGTCTGGGACGCGCCGTGGAATGCATATAGCATCTATGTAGGTGTTTTTAGTCAGATCAAATTCTTCACCTATGTCACGCTTACGTCGAGCGGAGGTTTGAGTCACGGTTGTAGGTTTATTTACTTGTCCTAGTAGCATAATGGGTGTTATTTGTCTTACCATGGCGCACAATCCTTTAGTTTGGGTCGGTTATCTGGTTAATAGAGTGTTACCCCGCAATAATAATATAAGCCGGCCCTGGCCCAGGGACCCACCGAATTATCAGACCCGTCCTGAATAACTGTGTGGCAGAATTCGCTATTAATTGATCCTACATCTTGGGCCGGTCTGGATTGATTGCCGCCCGTTCGATTAAAGCACGTGAAATTACCTGCTTCAGGGGCCTGGAAGGGTCCGGAGCCAGTTCTATTGGAGATTACCAGGAAAATATTTGATAGAGATGTACAGTTAGGTGGGCTGGCCATGCGATTTAAGTTTATCATACAATTAAATCCTACGGAATTTGTGTCGGGAAATAAGGGTGCCGGTATGATGTAAAGAGATGATCTGGCCTGGCACAGGCTATGCAGCCGTCCATGCCACTCTCCCGAGCCTGACCTGTTAACCATTGCAACCACAAATTATAAGCGGTGTAACCGGTGCTTAATTTAACGATGTCTTGTGGCTTCCATTGTGACTGCGGGATCCCAGCATAAGTACACGTCATATCCTCTATACGAGGATATACAATTAATGACGTCGCATTAGTCAAAAGTCCATGCCGTGGTGTCGCCAAGTTTGTACTCTAGTTTTACCCCACCATGATTTTCTAAGCACTGATGCTTTTTATTCGGATTTGAAGGTGTTTTCTGTTTAGTACGAGAGTAGTTTTCCGTGGTTTGATTGTTGTTATTAGCGATGGCTGAGGTGTAGTTTGTCTGATTATTTTGTAGATTGTTAATGATATTTCTGGCAGGCCGTTCATACGCTATTATGCCTACAACGAAGGTGATTAGTGAGCCCATTACTATTCCCACCTCCACCCATTCCCCTTGGCTTGATAGTAAGGATGTGCGGCGAAGCCTGCGATAATTGCGATACGTATTATCCCCAAACAACCCCATTGTGTATTCCCTCTAAGAAATAGTTGATTACAGCCTTATATGTGTAAAAAGATAGGTGTGATGTGCAAGGCCTTGATCTTCGCCCTTGGTGGCGCTGGTCTGCGCTGTGGGCAGGGGTGGACTTCCCTGATGTGCCCCGGCCTCAAGGGATTATTCTGCCCTTATGATGATGAGGCTGATGAACTGCCTTCTCTTGTTGTCTTTGCACTCAGGAGGTTGGGGGCTGCGACGATGGTCGATGAACTGATGATCTGCGCTGGGAGCAGGGGTAGACTGCACTGTTGTGCTCCTGCCTCAGGGGATTTTTTTCTGCCCCTATGATGGTGAGGCTTATGATTCTGCCTCTTCTTTCTCTTCCTCTGGCTCAGGCTGCTCGGTTGGTGTTGATTTTGGAGGGTCTGCTTCTCGGCAGGTTTCAAAGTTCTAGCCACACTTTGAGAATTGCAAATGTCACAATTGGCCAGATAGTCCCAGATTAGGGCAAACATAAATGTATGCCACCATTGTTTCAAAATTTCTTTCATCTGCTTTATTCTGACAGGGCCCACACCATGGGCTTCAACAAACAATTCTTCTATGAGACCTGGAGGAAATACTAATCTGCCCCTAGGACCTATCCAACAATCTTCTTTACGAACTGCCCCTCTGTTCTTCCTTCTGCTATGTTGATCCCTTCATGTGTGTAGATGATGTTTGGAGCTTCCAGGATTTTACTCATCCTCTGTTGTCTTAAAGCTGTCATTGTAAAACTTTGTGAGATTACATGCTACCATGCTGTGTTGTCAAGACTGTTAGTGGGTGTCCCATCACTAAGTGTGCTGTTTTCTGTTTTGCTATGCCTGCTGCATGTTTTGTGCATGGAGGATGTCTTTTTTCCATGTGATCCATTAGTACTGATACATAAGTCAGTGCCTTCCTTACTCCCCCTTTTTCTGAAACAAAACACCATTTACTGTGTGTTTTGTGACAGAAATAACCAAGTAAAACATAGAAGAGTAATCTGGAAGAGTTAAATCTGCTGAAAAAAATTTGTGTTTTTAAGCAGTAAAAGCAGTTTCTGCATGTTAGGTCCAGACCTAAATGGTGTTCAAGTTGTTGATGCCTTGTGTTTTCACCAGGTCTATCAAGTGTGATGTAAGATCAGAGTAAGCTGTGATATAACTTCTGCTGTAACCTGTGAGAACCAAAAAAGATAACATGTCCTTGACCCTCTGAAGCTTCGGGTGTGAGAGGATGCTTTGTTTATGTGTGGGGGACATGCTGGTGGATCCCACATATATAACTCTGCACAAAAAGGTTACCTGTTTCCTGGCAATTTGTAGTTTGTCTTTACTAACCTTCAGTCCATATTTATGCAAATGTTTCAGCACCTGTTCCATGGATAGGTGAGGGAGCAGAGACATTTTAACATGGCTGCAGCTTCTGGGTGGTCGGTCTTCTCCCTGCCATGATGTCTCATGAAAAAACAAGCCTTGCAAGATATCCGTCCAGTCTGTGGCTGCAAAGGAGCGCTTAACAACTCCCCCTAATTCTTTGGCTTGACGCTCAGGATGCAAAGAGAGAGAAATGTGAGGAACAGCTTCATCTGACATCATATACCATTAATATTGTTTGTCTGTCAGCTCCTCAGCAGCAACCACACCCTCTGGTGCTATATTAATGGTATGTGATTCTATTTCCCATGTATTACCCTCAAGCTGATGGTCAAATGAATCTTAATACTATTCAGTGTCGTTCCGGTCGTAGAACAGGCTGAGATGTGCAGGTAAGGCAGAGAGGAGTAGGGGCGGAGACTTTGAATCCAAGGCTTCCACAGCGAGTAGACCGAGTAGATGCCATACTGCTTTTGAACATCTGTAGTAAATGTAAGCATATTGCTCACCCACAGGTCGAAGAAGATATTGTCCATGCGAGAGCTGTTGACCACATCAGAGAGGAGCCATCTGGAAAATGCACAATTGGTCCATCTGGGCGGCACAATACAGAAGCTCCTAGATTAATTATAAGTCTCTTCCAAGTAAGTTCACTGGAGCGTTAGGTGAACATACAAATCAATGTTTCAGTCTCTGTTTCCCCACTTCCACCCATAGGGGAACCGTCACAGGCAGACTCTGTGGAACCCCCGAGAAGCCCATTACCGACACAGTTCTGTCTGACAGCCGTGTGGCTCCAGTATCAACCAAGAAATTTAGATTTTTCACCTTCATAGGCAGCATGGGATCTGCCAGTACCCTGCTGCTGATGTTTTCCTCAGAAGTGTGTCAATATTGAGAGGGCGGGGATCACTCCTTCTGTGAGTACTGCGCTGGAGGAACTGGAGGTGGAGCCAGCTGTGGATTGGGTGGAACCATCCACTGTCGAACCCCTGTTGGAGGATTGGAGCAACATAATCCGATAGCCTGGTTGTCCACAGTTGTAGCTGACATCCTCCTGGTAACCTCTGTTTCCACCCCTTCCTCTTGGTCCCGGCCTCCATGGTCTCTGTCCGCGTTGACCCATCCCATGTCCACCTCGTTCACGCCCCGAACCATAGTTCCTGTAATTAAAAGAAGCGTATGGAGGCAGAGGAGGGAAGGTTCCTCCTTGCCATGAGTCATTAGCATATTGATAAGGTGCAGATTGTGGAGCTGCAGACTGTGGAACTGAGGGAGGAGCAGCTTGCGCTCGAGCTATCATTACATGTTGAGTTTTTTTTTTTTTTTTTGCTCATTCTAGATTTTATTTCCTGCAGCTGCAGCATAAGCAATTGATTTTGCATTTGTTCATTTTCCATACTTTTTCCGCATCCTGTGCTGTTAACAAGTGATGTAATAAATGTTTTTCTCATTTAGCAAAATCAGCTCCTGGACAGCCTCTTTAAACAAGTGCCCTGTGTTTGTCATGCCAGATTTTGAGTTCAGCTCCATGTATTTCACCCTTGCTTTCTTTCAACAAAAGTTCCACGCCCATTAAAGGAAATACAGATACAAGGACCGGACCCCGGTTTGGTCCGTCCGATTTTATTGAAAACCCCACCCAAGGAGACAGCTACCGTTGCTTCTCCTGGCAATTAGCCAAAATACTCATCAGCAAACTGGAGGAGTACGCCAACTCTCAGTTTAAAAATTCTTTCTTATCAACCCTTTATTTTATTACATTTTTGCATGCATTTCATCTCATAACAACAATTTTAAAAGATGAGTTTCCAAAGAGAGACACTTTTAATTTTATCCCTTCAATTAATTGTTCAACTAGTCCATTCAAAAATTTTAATGACGTATTCTGAATCTACTTCATCAATTCATTCATCCTTTTTTATATCGTACTCAATATGCAGAATTTAATTAAATAGGTTTCTGCTCACCTTATTCAGTTGGGGCCCCGGATAAAAGAACAAATGGTTCGATCCTAACGCCCGCTGTGACGACCGATCTGCATCACGTCGGGGTCACCAAATTGTTGGACTTACACCTTCCTTAAGTCCTGCTGCGTGCGCTTTTTCCCAACACCACTTTACCCAATGTTCCTCCTCTTTGTTCCATATTCTGTCCTTTACCTTACACTACTTCCTGTATATTCTTTCTCATTCGTTTTATAACTTCGTCATGTTCTTTCTCAAGTAACGTTGTTTTAGCTACATTCTCCATATTCAAGAGTTGTGCCGGAAATGTTTTCCACAGACCCCACCCATCGTCATCTTTCTCTCAAATTCACCCTCCATGTTTCTTGTCCCTGGGTGCTTGCGTATTTTCTGTCCCTGTCTTCTAACTTCTGCTATTTTTCTACGTCTGTCTCCAAGAGTCAGCTCATGCAATTTTACAGACGATTATGTTGGAATGTCTGACTCAAAACAGTTCATTTATAGTTTTATGCTATTCAAGTCTGACTCTTATCCGGAGTCAGTTCATATACTTTTCTGTTCTAAGTTCCGGCCAACCGAGAGATATGGCACGTTGTGTCCTGAGTACTCGGTCTGTGGACAGGAAACTAATATTCCTGTCGGTCACCAGAACTTTATAAATCAGTAATCTGGGCCTGACAAACTTACTTCAACAGGCTACCGTCTTACGTTGACACCGTAAGGTTTCCGACGGCACTGCTGCTTCAGTTGTCGATACCCAGCATTCAAACCCCTTGTATTCCCTCTGCTCGTTTTCATATTCTATTACTAAACTAATTCGGCTCTTCCCGCCTTATTCTATTACTAAACTAATTCGGCTCTTCTCACCTTATTCTATTACTAAACTAATTTGGAGTTCCCCAGTTCCCCGGGCCTCTAACCCAGCTTCCCAGCTCTTCCTCAAGACACTGTATGTGTCGCCACTCTCAGAGAATTCTAAACTAATTTGGGGTTCCCAAGTTCCCCGGGCGTCTAACCCAGCTTCCCAGCTCTTCGTCAAGACACTGTATGAGTCGCCACTTTCAGAAAATTAGGGACGTCTCCCTTTCACAACCGTTTATATTGTAACCATAAACATTGCCAGACCCCGTTATTTTAACGACTCACCAGTACTAAGACTCCGGACACGTTTAAATTTGGATTATTGCCAATTGCAGATTTTGATTAAACAGGCTCGGCTTACCTTATTTTGTGCACGCAGTTGTGTCCGTCGTCCATTCCTGGCAGTCCGAGGTCCAATCACTCCGTTCCACTGAGATCCCGGACGAGCCCCCAAAATTGTTGAAGTCCTCCCAGACTTCCCCGGATTCAGATCTCAGAGACAGAAGATTTATATATTAGGCGGTCTGCAATCGTTAAACAAGCATCAATAATCAATGTCCATTCTTCAGTACTTTTCACCACACCTGTTGCAAAAGGGAGAGCCGAACACCGCTCTTCTCGGGTTCCCAACTCGACTCTGGGCTCTCCCCAGCAACAGGCTGTTTTTATTCAACATTAGGGGGCATACAGAATCACACAAGCATTTATATTTGATTACACAAGCTGTTTATCACCTGCTTAGCTAGACATGCGTATTTTCCCACAAGAAGTTGTTACTCTGGGCGAGAGGGAGTTTCTTGTTATCTACAACCTTCAGTTGTAGCACCCTACCCTTATTTCACACACTTCAGCTGCACTTTTTGCTGAAGGTTTTTTCATTAACACGTCCACTCACTCTAGCACCAGAGTGAATGTGCTGGCCTTATCTAAAAGTTATACCTACTATTATATGCAAACACTTCTAGTATTAAAAGACAAATGAATATAATTCCAAACTAGTTATTGAGACGTTGACATTTTGTTTGTTGTGGTGTACACACCATCGTTGTTAACTGTTGTTTTAACAAATCGTTTGAGATGAGGAAATCACCAGTGCTTCCTTTTACTTAAATGTCCTACTTTCATGATATGATATAACTGTAGCGGGAACTTTTGACATTTTCCACAAATTTTACCCGAAAGCCAAGTATCCCTAACGTTTTGTAAGTAGTGTATATAGTTTATATGTTATGTATGTGTGTTTACTGGCAGCTGTACAGTCAGACATTTAATATGCTTGTTCTGTCAAAAAAGTTGTTTACATTTTTCAGAATGTAATTTTATGTTCATTTATCTTATTCTAATCTACTGCACTTTTATTATACTATACTCGAGTAATTAACTGACTGGGCAAATTCTTTAAGAATCAAATTTCTTCTTAGTGGTATTTCAGCGTTTAATCTCCTCAATTAAGCAGCAAAGTTCTTCCATTTTTTACCTCAATTGCCACAATGGCTAACTACCTTGAACTCAGCGTCGCCAGGCAAAATATCATGGTGGCAGCATCATGTTGCAGGGATGTCGGGGAGGAGGGTCAGAGTTAATGGACAGACCGATTCCTTTGATGAAGGTATTACTCTGGAAGGCAAAGGTCAAAACCTAGGCATACACATTGTTATGTTTTGAGCTGATTTTTGGTGAATGGGCCATTTGTTGGCTTAATTGTGTTGTAGAATCTTATAGTATTAAAAGAGGGTAACGAGAACTGATGAACACTTCACGATCTTGATTACATGACAACGGAATCTCTTTTAATTCAAATTTTTTGATAAAACCGTGCTACAAGCCAGATTTACCTAAACTTGTTACTCTGCGCATCCAGCAACACATTGAAAAATTAGCTTTCTACACTTTTTGGCACAAAGAATGGCAAGATTTACCTAGAGAGCCCGTTTTTGCTTTGTTTTGTTAAACATTCTCTCATTTTTAAGTGAGCATCTCCTCACTTTTCTTTTTCTTTGGAATTCCTGATTCAAGAGTCCGAAAGGCCGTGTACGCAAATTGAGTATAACCAATAATGTCCATTGGAACACCAGGTCGTACACTGTGTGAACATGATTCATAAGCGATGAACTGTTAAACCCCGCGATTTAATCGTACAGTTTGAGCTAGAGTTGAATACAATGAATAATACTTTTTCTGTATATGTTGTGTTTATGTTTATGCATTTAGCAAACACTTTTATCCAAACCGACTTACAAAGAATACACAATGTTACAGTTATTATCAATCTGACCATAAACTGTTTAGAGAAAAATTTGACTCAGTGGTGACAGCAAAGAGATAGAGGGAAGTACAGAAAGAGTAGTAGAGGGGTGTATAGAGGTATGGCTAAGAGTTAGGATAGGAGAGGCTCTTTGTAAAGATGGGTCTTCAAGATTTTCTTGAAGACAGACAGGGACACTTCGGTTCTTGTAGTGCTTGGTAGGTCATTCCACCATCTTGCAACAACACAAGAAACCTGAAGCAGGTTACATCTTCACTAGGCAAGATCCAGCTAACCTGTGTAGCTCAATGAACAGAAGGGGGAAATGAGACGTTTTGGGCTGATTAAACCCAGATGCGCGCTGCGTTCTAGATCATTTGTAAAGGTTTTCTGTTCAGGCAGGGAGACCAGTCAGGAGAGCATTGCAATAGTCAAGCCGGGAAATGACCATAGACTGCACCAGGAGCTGGTAGATGTTGGGTTAGGTTTGGCCGTATCTTTCTTATCTTTAGTAATTTGAGGCGACAAAATCAAACAATAGAGGCCTAATGTTCTTTAAAGGTCACCTAGTCATCAAGAATGACACCCAAGTTTCTTGTTCCCTTTGATAGAGTCAGAGACAGGGATCCAGTCTGGATGTGAATATTTGGGTGTATGGTTGGTTTGGCTGGAAAATACAGGTAGTTTAGTGTTTGAGAGATTCAGTTAGAGGTTATGGGCTTTCATCGCTTTTGATATGTCAGAGAGACAGTCTGAGATGCCTGCTGAGATCGTGTGGTCATCAGGTTGAAATGACAGATAGAGCTCGGTGTCATCAGCATAACAGTGATATGAGAAACCATGTGAATTTCTATAGTGTTCTTTAGTGTAATGTTCTCAAGGGATTTTGCAAAGAAGAATACACAAACATTTTTGTCCCCAGATGTGCACAGCTGATAGAGGCGTATGCTTCAAAGTATTATATTGTAGCTACAGCGAAGGAGTAAGTATTGACACAGGGACTTTTAAAAGCAAATGCATATATTTTTATTTTTTTATTTTGCAGGTTTACATTATTTAAGTGATCTAAACAATCCATATCTGCCATGGGTGAAGATGTAAACAGATGTTTATTCATATGGTTGATGTAGAAATTTCATTACTCATGACCAATTTAAAACTACATTCTATGTCATTGTAAGCATTTAGAATTGTTACTTTGTAGCAGAAAAAATGGTAAAAAAAATATAACATCTACCAGATTCTTAAAATTTTCTTTCCATTTCTTTGTGTAGTATTTTAACCAGTACTTTTTCCAACCCCAAATTTACTACCAAGGCAAACTCACAATGGCTACAAATTCAGCAGCAACCTGTCAGAAAGGGTTCTAAATGACTCGAGCAGAGGTGGAGTTGAATGAAAATAAATTTATTGTAAGGATGATGGGTGAACAGAACACGAACGGAACCAATACAGGGAACTACAGACAACAGGGAACGGAACAACGCGAGACGTAACCAAAAGAGCGCGGAGGCGGGACTACAAAAATGTCAACAAACATGAAATTACAAGAGACGTAGGAACTAAACATAAACAAACACAATGACACTAATAAAATAAACAAACACTGCTACGGAACACGGGAAGGGAAGAACTAGACTAACAGAATACAAAATAACCACAAAAACGATCACGGGGGGGGTACACAGGAA
>JAVLVB010000001.1:9268647-9349457 GCA_032876305.1 Orestias chungarensis | reverse complement strand
ACTGAAATTCTTCAAATAGGTCATTATTCATCAAATGCTCTCTCAGTTGATTAGCAACAATTTTTTCAAGGATTTTAGATAAAAAAGGAAGATTAGATATGGGTCTGTAATTTATTAAGTTTTCTTGATCAAGAGAAGGTTTCTTAAGTAGGGGTTTTATTACAGCTACCTTAAGAGCCTCTGGTACATAACCATTGTACTGACCTACTGATTTATGTCTACATCAAGGTTTTTTGTCTCCAAGGACAACCTGGATAATTTTGGTGACCTATTTACAAGTCCAGTCTTTTTCACACCGCCAATCTTTAGAAAATAATAAACAGTTGTATATATATATTTATATATATATATATTTATATATATATATATATATATATATATATATATATATATATATATATATATATATATATATATATATATATATATTTCTTGCGAGTCAGACATCATGACATTCCTGTCGAACAGCTGCGCAGTCTGACTGAAGTAGACCTCAGCTTTATATTGATCGGACGTTCATAGACGCAGCCTGGGGGAGTTGTCTGCATTTCCCGTTGCCTCTTTTTACTGAACTTTGTTCTACGTTCTGCGAACAGCATCCAACACTGTTTTCTGTCGTGTCCGGTGGGTTGTAGGACTTCATGCTCAGATCTCTGCTCAATCAAAATAAAAAGTTTTTATTTGATAATTCAATATGCAAAACAGAATACTTAACTGATAAAATGTTGGTTGAAACTAAAATTTTCAAAGAAAATTTTTTTTTTTCAAGTGTTAATGCACTAAAATGAAGATGAAACCAATTTAACCAAATATGTACTTATTCTTCTACTTTCTTTTTATTACAGCATGGGACGGATGCTTTTTATTGCATTGTTGATTCTCTAACCCGGTGAATGAACACATGTCTAAGTCTCACTTATATTTTTATCTTTTGATTTATGATATAAATGTTTATAACTTTTGAGATTATAAGTTGATTTACAGTTAATTGAATAACACCTCTTACATGGTCTTAAGGAGTCCGTATTGCTTTAACTAAGAAACTTTGAGGAGGGTGGCAGGAACCCTGCCACACAAAACATTACAGATGTGCTGACTGCTTAATGGCATACGTCCCTTACCCTGTTTTTTTATGTTCAACATCATCATATGACATTGTTTCGCCACAATTAATTCATTAGCGCTATTCATCCATCATACAGCAACTGGAATTTTTTTTTTACTTCAATCCAACTGCAGGCAACCGGGAGATCAGGATATATGATGCTACTATGCACTGATCAAGAATCAGTCTATTTATATAGAGCCACTTTACAACAGATGTCGTCTAAAGGCACTTTATATGACAATCACTTTGCTGACTTTACAGCAATCCCTCATACTGAGCATGCTTGCAGCGACAGTGGAGAGGAAAAATAAACCATTTAACATGAAGAAACCTCCAGCAGAACCTGACTTAGTACAAGCAGCTGTCTGCCAAGACCGACTTGGGGTTTGAAGAGACGGAAAACTAAAATAGATGCAGATGATACTGAAAAGAAGAGACTATATAGCAGAAAAAGAGAGTTTTTAGCATATCTTTAAGGGAAATGCAGTCTTCTAAAAAGTAACCAAATTTCTCTCCAAAAGGCTTTCCCCCCCTATTTTTTACATGGTATACATAGGTTGCTGTTAAGGTCCCTCATAGAGCCATTAGGTTTCACCTAAATCAGTGACTTAACCTATTCTGATTCAATGTTAGGGCTGCTTTCAGTTGTGAAATGTTGTCTGATAAGGCCAACATTTAAGTTGTTATGGTTACATGTCACAAGCTGGTAAAGCTTCTGGGTTAGTGAGGTCTACTCTGTGGGTGTTAGCCTACAATTTGTCTGAGTAGACTTCCTGTTGCTTTTTACTTAAGCACTGAGGATTGCCACCTTTCGATCAAATGCCAATTTATAGGTCACTTCTGCTGACCTACATTTAGAGTTAAGAGGGGGATATTAAAGCAAAACGGCAGACCTCTTTGATACCGATAACATATTAATTGATTGGCTGCCTCCATTCCCAGAATAATGAGGTCATTAAATATGGACCAGCAACAGATTTCTTTAGCAAAGGAAAGGAAAATTACTGGTGCTAAAAGAGCTCTGGTTTTACTGTGGAAATACGACTCTTAGCTTAACTCTTCAACCTAAAGTCAGTTGTCCTAATATCATTCTTATATATGGTCAATTATATATTCCTATATTACTCGTAAATACCAGAGCTAATGCTTATTTATAATAATGGGACTTTATTTCACTTTATTTAGCTTTTGCCACTTGCACCTACTCTGTCCCCCTGATCTCAGGTTTGCCACCACTAATGTCTACATGGTACCAGCCCCTTTTTTTGGGAACCTAATTTACTGTGGCTCCAACCATGCAGGTCAGTCACTGGTTTGCAAGGGGAATGTCTCCAATGGCTGTGTTATGAGAACGACCCCCAAACAATTGTAATGGAAAGTCTCCAGAACTCTGTAGAGTAGAGTTGAGACAAGCCAAGCTTGTTTTGTTTTACTTGCATTTTCAGCTATTCCTATTTGGGCTATTTTGACCTCTTATGACATCCTCTTCTAATGGAAATAAGAAAATCGCTGGCAGACCTCTAGTCTGGTCGAAGAAACTGCACAGTCTTGACCTTGCATGAATCTTATCTGTCTTTCTGTTTGTATGATTAGGCATATATGTCTTAATTTATAACAATGCCTAATGCACACAGAGAGCATGCTTGCTAGCGCCAGCTGCGTTTCTCCGACAAATGGGGATCGATTATCAGTGATGTTTAGTCAGTTCTTCTTTGTTTGAGTCCAACTGCGAAAAACCTTTTGTCGTTTTAACATAAAAGGATGCGGTTACATAATTCCTCCAGGACTAAAATGCCACACAGTGACATTATGACACAGGCCTTCATAAATGAGACTTTTTCCTCTAACATGCTATCTGGAAGCCTAATCATTAATTAAATTAAATTAAAATCGTTTTTGTCGTGCTCGGCTGTGTCTCAGCGCCCCACGGAGCAGACTCTGATGTAATCAGCATGTGGATGTGAGCATTAGGGTGGGCCTTCTCAAGCATCGGGTTCTAATTATACAGAAGCATTCTCCTCAAAGGAGTAGGTTAGAGAACAATACGCTGGAGTCAGCTGGAGGCCCGGAGAAAAAGAGAAGGGCCTCAGTAGATAAAGAAAGAACATAAAGGAAAATGGAGGCATTATTCTGTTATTAGTTCTCCGTGGAGTTTAAGTGGAAGTATATCAGCTACGTTTCTGTTATTCCCAATTTCAATTCTTTCTTTCCCCCCCCCCTATTGTGTAAAAGTTTTTTCCTCTAATCTTTACTCATTTCATATATATTTTTTCTTATCTGGGTATGCCTAGCTCTAAACATAGAGAAGCTGTTGCCATAGAAACGGTTGTTTTCTTTTTAGGCTTTCCATGCACTTGATCGGTCCACAGTCAGAGTTAGTCTTATTTCATTTCTTAAAGAACTCCTAACAATTGATTCAGAAACTAGTGTCTTAAAGCTCTGGTCTGGAAACGTATAAAAATTTACATCATACTATTTCAGCGGTTTTGTGACTTTTTTTTATGACATTGCAGAGATTTCTCCAGGTCTGGGGACTTTGGAATAACCCAGCAACCCTGTCTTAAGTTCTGTTTTTCATCATTAAAAAATAGTCATATTTGGTGTTTTTAAGGTACTCCTGTTTGAGAAAATCAAAGTCAAGCTGTGCAAAATGAAGAAGGTTACCCAATATTTAGCCCTACAACAAGTACCATTGCAGAATTTTATTTTCTGTTTTCAACCCCAGTTGATTTTTATCAAAAACAGAACAGTTTTGGTTTTGTTTGAAAACTCTATCCTGTGTGCAAACGGTGACTGGTTATATAAAGATTTTATTTAAATGAAGTCCACTTTGTTCAGCCTGGGCTTTTTTATGCAATAAAACCACAACAGTTTGGAAGTGAATTGTTAAAGGTCTGCCAATAATACTTCAGGAGAAATTTGCTTTTAACCTCTGCATCCGACTTGTACTACGTTACGTAAGCCTCAGATGAAGCCTCTCAGCAATTCAAACCCCTTCCATTAAGCTCTCTACCCTCTTCAGCTAATTCGAAGGCCACCTGAAGTTCAACTTCTCCAGCTACTGTCTGCGGAGAAAGTGAACAATTTCTGCTAACTTCCGTTGTTCGACTGTTTTATGGCTGACTTGCTTTCATTCATATTTGCCTTCTCTTAGTTAAAATAGGAGAACATATTTCACAACCATGAATTTTTAGCATTGAGGACCTTTCATGAGTACAATGCTAGTATTCACCTATTCTTTGCTAAATGTTTAGAGGATTTTGTATGCATAGGTGCTAGATTTTACCCAACTTTTGGCATTGACATGGATTTGAGTGGTGAACACTATCTCATATCATACCATTTGTACCATAAATCAGTCCCTCTCAGAATACTACAGAACATGGGAGGCTGTTTGTGACTAATTGGATTAGTCACGAAGTGAACCAATCTATTTTAGTGTTTCATTCTGAAACTATTGCTGTGTAATAGTTTAGACGGCTATCCAAAATTGTATCTACCACAGAGAACTTAATTGAATAAGTATATTGAACTCAGTTGTTATAATTTTAAAGACACAGGTTGCCTGGAGAGAAATGACGTCACTTTTAGATAAAGACTTCAACCCATTGCTCTACTTTCACCTGCTGGGTCGCTCAACCTTTACATTTTTGTGAGGTGTCTTCCATGTATTTATGATGTTCTGAAAACTGGGGAAAAGTACTGGGAAGAATTTCTTGAGAAACACATTTTCAGTTCTCTCTCCTTGGCTTGTTTCCTCTGTGGCCTGCACACAGGAATGCAGGAAAAAATGGATTGAAATAGACAGGTTTAATAATCTAATTTAATTTGAAAACTAACCAGAGGTTTCTCCTTGAAGCACAAAAGTATGTAAAATAGAAGCCAAGTGACGTATATACAGAAATAATTGCCTTAAATGTGTGAAGGTCTTTGAATCATAATTGCTTTTATGCAAAAGTAATCCAGAGCAGCCACATTGCATCATATCTATGAGTAAGAAAAAATATCACAATATGAAATATACAAAGTTTAGTACAGGATGTCATATAGATCTGTGGTATAAAGTGAACAGTTCTTTTAAAATTGGAAGTGGCCATGAAAATTTTAAAGGCTTTTTGCATGCCATACTTTAAAAAAGAGAAAGGAATGGAAAAATAAGCTCAAATCAAAGTCTTATGTGATTTTGGGGGCCAAGGTTTCAAAAGATAAGATAAGATAGACTTTATTGATCCCGAAGGAAATTGTTTTGCCAGGGTTACAGAGTATCAAATAACAATTAACACGACACACTCATCTCACATACAGCACAGTGCAGTACACAATCAACTTATAACAATAACTACACTACTATTTATCCCTGCTGCAGATGGAAGAGGAATTGTACAGTTTGATTGCCACAGGTAAGAAAGACCTCCTGTGGCGTTCTGTGGTGACTCTCGGTGGTCTCAGTCTCCGGCTGAAGGTGCTCTGACAGGCCGTCAGCGTGGCATGTAGGGGGTGGGAGTTGTTGTCCTTGATGCTGAGCAGCTTCCTCAGCATCCTCCTCTCTGACACCTCCACGACAGACTCCAGTTCCAGTCCCAGGACAGAGCCAGCTCTCCTGATGAGCTTGTTGAGTCTGTTGGTGTCAGCCGTCCTCAGCCGGCTGCCCCAGCATGCGACAGCGTAGAAGATGGCACTGGCGACCACAGAGTGGTAGAACATCTGCAGCATGGTCCTGCAGACGTTGAAAGATCTGAGCCTCCTGAGGAAGTACAGTCTGCTCTGACCTTTTTTTGTAGACGGTGTGTGTGTTCTTAAACCAGTCCAGTTTATTGTCTATGTGGACACCAAGGTATTTGTAGTCATCCACTATGTCCACAGCTGAGCCGTTGATGATGACGGGGTCTGGGTGGTTCCGCTGTTTCCTGAAGTCCACCACCAGCTCCTTTGTCTTCCCGACGTTAAGCTGCAGATGGTTCAGCCCACACCACTCCACGAACCTGTCCACCACACTCCTGTACTCGGCCTCCTGGTCTTTGCTGATGCAGCCCACGATGGCAGAGTCGTCTGAGAACTTCTGCAGGTGGCAGGACTGTGAGCAAAACCTGAAATCAGAGGTGTAGAGCATGAACAGGAACGGAGACAGTACTGTCCCCTGTGGGACCCCTGTACTGCTCCGTATGATGTCTGATGTGGTGTGTTGCAGTCTTACATACTGTGGGTGGCCTGTTAGGTAGTTGTTGATCCAGGCCACCAGAGGACCGTCCACCCGCATGTCTAGGAGTTTGTTGCTGAGGAGAGCTGGTCGGATGGTGTCGAACGCACTAGAGAAGTCAAAGAACATGACTCTCACCTTGCTGCTTGCCTCCTCCAGGTGCGAGTAGACTCGGTGCAGCAGGTAGATGATGGTTTCTTCCACTCCCATCCGGGGCTGGTACGCGAACTGCAGGGGGTCCAGTGAAGGTCCTACGATGTTATGCAGGTGCTTCAGAACGAGCCGCTCTAGTGACTTCATGACATGCGATGTCAGGGCAACCGGCCTGTAGTCACTGTGTGTGGCAGGTGTCTTCTTGTTGGGCACAGGAACCAGACATGAAGTTTTCCACCGGTCGGGGACGACCCTCTGGCTCAGGCTCAAGGTGAAGATGTGATGGAAGATTCCACACAGCTGGGTGGCACATCCTCTCAGCACCCTGGGGCTGAGGCCGTCAGGACCAGCTCCCTTTCCTTGCCGCAGGCGACTGAATTCTCTTCTTACCTCTTCTGGGTGATGGTAATGGGGGATGGTGGGGAGGGTCCCTCAGATGAAGATGGGCAGGAGGGCTGTGTTGATGCTGAAGCAGTTGAGGAGAGTTGGTGGTGTGCGGGGGGTGCGGGGTGGACGGGCGTGTTCAATGAGGTGCTAACAGCGTCGTTGGAGGAGCCGGGGGGAGGGCGGGCAGAGACTCTCTCATCAAACCTGTTGAAAAACAGCTTTAGCTGGTTAGCCTCCTGTAGGTCTCCTTCCATCAGCTGGTCGCCCTTTTTGCCGTAACCAGTAATGGCTCTCATCCCACTCCACACCTACCTCATGTTGTTCTGCTGGAGCTTACTCTCCAGCTTCCTTCTGTAGCTGTCCTTCCCCTCCTCAATCCTCACCCTCAGTTCCCTCTGTACTCTCCCCAGCTCTTCTTTGTCCCTGCACCTGAATGCAGCCTTCTTCCTGTTCAGTACTGCCTTGATGTCCCTGGTCACCCACGGGTTGTTGTTGGGGTAACAGCGCACAGTCTTTTTGGGGATGATGTTGTTGGTGCAGAAGTTGACATAATCCGTGATGCAGTCAGTGAGGTCATTGATGTCCCCTCCCTGTCCATCACAGAGAACATCCCAGTCTGTTACCTCAAAGCATCCATGGAGGGTCTCCTCAGCCTCCGGTGACCATTGCTGAACAGATCTGGTGACCACCGGTTGCCTCTGGACAGCAGGGATGTAGAGTGGCTTCAGGTGCAGAATGTTGTGGTCAGCTCTGCCAAGTGGAGGTAGAGCTGTGGCACTGTATGCATCCTTAACATTAGCATACAGCAGGTCTATTGTGTTATTGTCTCTGGTTTTACAGTCCACAAACTGCTTGAAGGTGGGTAGGGTTGAGGTGAAAGTGACATGATTAAAATCCCCAGAAATGGCGATGAAAGCGCTGGGGTGCATGGTCTGCAGTTTGGCTGTCGCAGATGTGATGACGTCACACAGCTCTGACATCTTAAACTGTGTTTGTTAATGATCTTGAGATCAGTGCTGCTGGGACTGAGAGTTGTCAGCCCTCTGGGTTGGAGGCTTTAGGGAGCTTTAGCTTAGCTTTACTGCAAGAAGGTCTTCTAACCTCAAACACTTGGAACAAAAATCCTAAACAAACTTCATCATTGAATGAAAATTAGTTTAAATCCAAATGTGTCAGTGTAATAAGAAATAATAGTAGACTTAAGTATTTACTTCCTTATAATTTTTTGTCCACCAACATAATCTTAACCATCGTGAGTTGATTTTTAAATTTTCCTTGTGATTTTTTTTTTTTGTCATTGGAGGATTTCTCATCTGGAGCTGTATGTTATCTGGTAACGTTCTTTCACTTTCGCTTTGCAGGCGGCCCGGTGGGAGCATCGCACACTGGGACTCACAAGGCTCTTCGGCGGCCCCTACGTAGCCTGTTGCAGTCTGGGACTGGTCATCATTCTGCTCAATGTTTTCCGGAGCCACAGGTAAAAAAAAAAGAAAATATAACACAGAGGGCAACATCAAGGCCATGGTCCTTACCTAGAACAATTCCCAAAGGAATTGTGCATTAAAGAAAATTGTCTATAAATATTAATGACAATGACAATGATATGGGATAAACTGCCATTGAAGAAGACATTTGCTATATTTGGTCGCTCTCTTAGAGGATGTTCAACAGTAGTGTGGTTTTAGCCAGTTATCGCATTATATCTTAAAATTGACAGACCTTTAACCTTTTAAGCTCTCATCTTTGGAGGGTTTTTTTTCAAGCCGGAAAATCTGAAATCCTAACTAAATACAAATGGGGTCCGTTATAGCTATCCCAAAAAGGTCACACAGGCTCAAAAAGCGCCTGAGGCTAGTAACCTGTTTTTGTCATTTTGACCAATATCGCTCAGGCTCTATTAAATGTTTGCCCAACTTTTCCATGTGGGTGGCTCCAGATTTCATATCAAGCCTGAAAGTATTGATTTTGGAGCGGGCTCTTCTTTCCTAGTTGACCTTTATCTTACCTCACTGAACAGTGACGCTGGTGGTTGACTGGTGAATGATTAATCTGTAAAGGAAATATTACCAATAATAACAGGACCTGACATAAAAAAGAAAATAATAATAATAATAATGTTGCTAATAAGTGCTCACCTAAAATAGCCACATTTAGCCACATCACATTCATCTGAGTGTTCTGATCCTCAGAAATCACCCTTGGTCCAATTTTTAATATGTAATAAATGTAGTAGATTAATACAAACAATTTAAACATTATTATTACCTGATCAACTGGTTTTGTACAAAGCACTATTGATAACTCATAAAACATTAAAGGCGTTACAGGTTGCCCTAAAGCAGGGGTACTCTACCTTGACCAACTCTAACTGGAGCAACAAAGAAAAGTGAGTGTTCATGAGGCAAATGCTAATCCCCATGGCAACAGTTAATTTGCACTAAAACCAACCGTAGTAATCATCGCAGCTGGTCCCCACTTCATATTTTAAATAGCATGTAAGTCCATGTAAGAATGAAAAAAAAAAACTCAGGTCCTTCTAAAATCAGCAAATGCAAGAATATTTTTGTGCATTTTTCTGCAATCCTTGTACTACTAAAGGTTTTTCAAGAAACCTTCATCTACTAAAGTATCTTAAGTTAGAACTGTATTTAAACAACCTGGTAGATTGCGGCACTAGTGGAATTTTAGTTTATTTGCCTCCATATCTTTAAACTTAAATCCAAATGAAACCCTATAGTTGTCAAAGTCGTCACCTTCCAGATATTATTTCTCTCTCAAGGTTCAGGACAGAAATGGAGAACAACGCTTCAAAACTCCTCATTACTGGAACAGATTGCAGAGGGATCTCACAATTGATTAAGTTGGTTTTTAAAGGACTCTTGAAGAAAGAAGAAAGGAAAAAAAAAAAAAAACAGCTGGCTCTAGATAGTTCATGTAGTTGATTTATTGTCGTTGGTATAGCGAACACACTCCTGTAAATGAGATTAACCCCATAAACTATAGCCTCTTATTTATATCCATACACACAACGATCAGCAGATTACAGCTAACTGGGGAACAGGGGCTTGTTTAGTTGTGTGGAAAGAAAACGGTTATCTTTAGTCCTTGCCTAAATCTTCTGTCTGACATCCCTGTCTTCCTAGCACAGGAAGACATAGCGCTTTAAGAAAGTAACACTTAAACATCGCCTTACAACACAGTTTCTTAAACACTTTGAATCAACTACATGTTTAGGACAGAATCAGGAAATGGCATAAATATGCACTGTTATTAAGGTGAATAATATTTTAAAGGAGCCTTCCTTCAGAGGGGAAAAAAACAACTAAATGTAATAGTCTATTAAAATTAAAAGAGCAGAGAGGAATGATGAAGTGATAGGGAAATGAAGTGATATTGGCAGACAATTACATCAAGGAGAAATAAAGTAACATAGTACGGACTCATACCGTAAAAGAGAAGGATATAGAGAAAGAAAACACAATAACCCATAGAAAAGCAGCAACTATTTTAGCTCAAATTGGGTTGCTTGTTTCCCTTCCGTAAAATCTTGAAAATGCTGTGTTCAGTGGTGCACGTTCTGCAACATTTCCCGCATGTTTCCGTGTGATTATACATAACTGTTGTTCTTCCACAAGAAAGATTAATTTCCTGTGTTCAAAACACACAAAGATTGGTACTACAGAGCCTATACAGAGTGTTCACCTCCTTGGATGTTTGACCCTTTTTATTGCTTTTACAAATCAGTCAAGGTGTTCAAATGTTGGCTTTTTTTAACAAAAGTCCAAAAAAAACCATAATATTCAGTATAGTATGGTACGGTAAAGCATACAATCTATGAGCTTAAGCAGGTGTTCAATTTCTCAATACATGTTATACCAGTATTAACATCATTAGAAGGACCTGAGGATTTTTTTTTTATTCTTACTTGAAGGACTTAAATGTGATTTAAATTATTAAGTGTTAACCAGCCGCGATGATTACTACGGTTGGTCCTAGTGCAAATTGCCTGTTGCCATGGGGATTAGCAGTTTTCTTTGTTTCTGCAGTTAAGAGTTAAGTATGGTACAGTTCACTGTGACCCCTGCTTTAGGACAACAGGGCTAAGGTCAGAAGCAGAGTTTATAACCTTACTGACTGAACAAAGGCATTTCTGGACAAAAGTGAAAAACAAAATGCTAATTCGATTTAAAGGAAGTGTGTCAAGGCAGAAGTCGCAGCCCTGATGATGGGCTTTTCTTTCTTTACCAGTTGATTCATACTAACCTTTAATTAAATCTGGCGATGCCTTTTGGCGTTTTTATTTAAGTCAGTGGAATCTGAACAGAAGAACTGTGAGCTGAAGGATGAAGAATCTCTTTTTCATTTATGTCCCAGTTCCGACAAAGAGAGGCATATGATGCTTTCTTGTGTCTGTCTGCATACCGACTGCAGCGTAAATCCTGCCTTGCCCTGATGGAGAATATAGGCCACAGTCTGTGCATTCCTGTATCATATTGGATGCTACCAAGGCCAGCCACTTATTACTGCTTTGGTACAGTGAAATATTTTGTCTTTGTTATAAGTGAACAACAGGATCAATCTAATTCTGGGGAAATATATTAGGAAACTGTGTTTTTATTCTGTAAAGAGAAAGAAAACGAAGAGGGGAAATAGTCTGCTCTAAAACACATAGAGTGTTTAAAAAAAATCCTTTAAGCTTTCTGTAATTTTTTTTGTTAACCCTAAATTTTTTAAATCAGAAAAAAAACATTATTCTACAAAAAATTTAGTAATTACAAAATGTCTTTGTAATTTATTCCATCTGTTGAAGGAAATTAACTATTCAATCTGGCCTTAATTATCTGAACCACTGAACTATAACTAGTTGGCACAATGACCAAGAACCATCAAGTATTCGGATTACATGGGTGCTTCTGTAACATAACCATTAAGAAACCCACTTTTCTTTGCAGAATTGTTTTAATTTGAAGAGATTTTGATTTTCCATTATGACGTTGACTTGGTTATTTGTTCGAAAGAACAACGTTCGAGCTTCAGGTCCAGACTTTCATCTTCAGGATTTTTTCATGAAGTTCCTTTAAGCCTATTTTTGTCTAACACTAAAATAGTTTGATGGTCTGAAACTTTATTTATGCAAGACAGACAAAAAAGGAATCTGAAAGGGGCCAAAATATTTATCAAAATGCTGTGAATCCACAAGCAAAACTTACATTTCTTTTCTAAGAAAGTGATTAAGTGTGCTAAGGAGACTGACTTCCACTATGAAAACCTTTCTGCCTAGCAAATGCTTTTACCTTTTCATAGCGCTTCATTTGCTGATTTGTATAAAAGCAGCATTAAATATCTATAGCTTTTTATATATAGATATATAATTTGCTGTAATCTGGTGTCGCGATTACATGAATAGACTCCTAAAATCTTTCTTGCATTATAACCAAGTCATCATCTGCTGTTACGGTGGCCGCTGACCTCCTTCCCACCTCCGCATCCCCCAGACCCCTTTTTTCCTTTGCTTTTCTAATCCAAATCCCAGCAGTGAACCTCTCCAGACCGTGTTATTCAACAGCCCGCCCAGCTGTGTCTCTTTGTGTCTGACGGAACAACACACCACATCACATTTCACTTCCTGGTCACCTTTAACAAAGGAGGAACCTCGTAAGATTCGCAATGCGGACCCCATAACCCAGTTTTCTCCTATTAAGCGCAAACCTAGTTTTAACTCAGGGAGATTTTCTGCTTTCCTGAATAAGAAGCTGCTGGACATTATTCCCCATATACAAATGTGGATTAGAAAAGCACAACCTGTCCAGTTATTTGGAGTCGTAAGCATTGCTGTAACACCTATTTTTCTCTTGTCATTTCCCCCTGCCTCCTATGTTTCATTTGTGCAGCATCTCGGGCCCCATATTTAATTTTTTTTCTATTGTCAAGTTTTCCAGACATTTTAAGCCATGAATGCTTCTTGTGAAGATTACAGAGGCTGCCAGTTGCATTCAAGGATTCAAGGATTCTTTATTGTCATTCTACATACATGATGGTACATGAAGTGGAACGAAATTACGTACTCACGGTACTATTCCACCCAAGAGCTAATCATTACAGGTTTTTAAAGAATCGTAGGTGAGCCATTCTCAGTAGTCTTCATTCACCTCTCAGCTCTCGAAATTCACAGTGATAGACAGTTCTGCAAAAAAAACAAAAAAATGAAGTTCACACAATTTTTTCTAATCACTTTCATCTTTAGAAAAATATGAACATTTCCCATTAAAGACAGCCCAAATAAATGTTGTAAACCTTGTAAACAGGAATAAATACAGTCATGCTAGTCCAGGTTTTTAATAGAGCTGCACAATATTAGAAGATCATGAATAGGTGATGAGGTTCGTAACGACCTTTGGTATAAACCTTTGGTATAAACGTTTCTTGGTAGCTGGGTAGCTCAGTTGGAAAGACACCCACATTTCCCACTGGGTCTCAATCCAGGCCAGGGCAGGGATATACACCAACATATATGTATATGTACATGTGTATGTATATGTGTGTGTATTGCATAATTGCTTATGGCTCGTCCTACGTCATTAAGACAAGTCCTTTGCTTTAAACAAATACTGTACACACGGATTGATCAATTCACAGAATCTTTTTGTAGAATACCTTCAAAAAATGTTTTATTATATTAAGATATTAAGAAAATACTGCTTAGGAGGATGAAATACCTTGGCTATACCCCAAGGAATGAACCCTATGGATGGTAGTACTAGCATGGCTTCGACTGGATAAACGCTGGTGCATGAACTATTAAAATAGGCAGCTGTTTGCAGGGGTTTGTAGTGGGGATTTTATTTAATTAATGGGTGGTTGTGGTCTCTAACCCCAAGAATACCAGGGGTCCACTTTGTGGCTAAAGCATTCAAGCAACACAGATCTGTCTTTCTTAGCTGGGTTTCGCCAAGGTTATTCTGAATGGAGGACTTCAGAATTCCTGTTGGCTGTAAAAAGTTTCAAATCCAGTTTTAACTCCCATTTAAGCTTAGATCCTGTTGTGGTTGTTTTTTTGTTGTTGTATTTTTGTCAATCGATGCTCACCTGGTGTGTCACAACATCTGGTAGTCAGCATGTCATCCGCACACACACACGCACCAAAGAAACTCCCTTGGTTAGGGTTAGAATTCCATAATTCTTACATACTGCACATTTATATGCAATAAGTTTACAGATGGCAATTAATGCACATACGGTCAATTACTGTAAAATGTATTGATCAATGCAGAGTTGTGATGCCCTGAGCTCCAAATCAAACTGGATTCCAGCAGCAAATGCTCCACAGTTCAACGCTTAATACATTAGCTGGTAACATGTTTTCAAAAAGCCATCTCCAAAACCAAATGGACAAGCTTTTCAAAGCAGTCACCAACATCTTCGTACGCTTTCGATCCGAGCATTAGGAAAGCACTAGATAGAAAATGAAAATGCTTTTACTGCAACTACACTTACACAACCCACGGCCCTCACATTCTCTGGAGAGAGCAATCAAGTGTGACGTCAGGCAAGTTTAAATGCACTCTGGCAAACAAGCACTCTCCTTTTCTGTCTGAATTCTGCAAAGACACTTTCACACACAAGCACAACACGCATTAGATGAGACCCGAGGAGTCGTGGAAATGTAGAGTGGGAGATTGCCATGGGCCAGCTGCACGTCTGCGACTGGTTTTGTTCTCCTTTTCATCAAAGAGACAGGTTTCACTTGTCAAACCGAGAAGTAGCGGTGCACGTTTGATCCGCAGTGCACTGATTATTTAGTATGCAAGCTCAAGCTAACTCTTTTAGTGGTGGGTATTAATTAACTTGACTTACGTCGATGAAAGCGTAGATGTGGGATGCATGTGCTCCTTTTCTGTGGGTGTTAAAAAACAACTGGGAAAAAACTTGTTTCTGCATGAAAACAAAACAAAAAAGTGACCTTCAGTAACTTCCTAAATCCAGTCTCTAAAAATCCAAACTGCCTGCACAGGATACTTTTTATTCTCTCTTTTTCTCTCTCTCTCTTTGCAGGGTTGACTATCACACACGATTAAAAATGACTTGTTCAGTTTAAAGAAAGGCTGATATCAACTTAGATGAGGAAAGATAGTCAACTCTTCTAAATAATTTAGAGCTCTGACTGATGACAGATTTCTTGACCCCACAAGGTTCAAGAAAGTGCAAAAGCCACAACGCAACAACGACGCCTTATTGGATTTTGGCTTTTGCTGGTGCATGCTGGGCTCTTTGTGATTTTTTTGCAATTTGTTTTTGTGTTTTTTTGTTTTGTTTTGTTGTTTTTTTGCTTTTTGTTGTTATGTCTGATAGAAAGCCTGTGGTCTAATTGAGCACCGTCAGCTGTTCCAACAAAGATCCGCAGTGGAACACAACAATGCCGTAATTATCCAATTGGAGGCTAATATTATGCTTTTGGAATAGACCCGACTGCCTCCCTGGAAAAATTGTGATGTACTTAGAAGTGCTTAAAATAAACAATGCACTTAACCATATCTGAAAAGAAGAAAGTGCAAACTACATGCATGGCTCCAAAAAGCACCAGTTTTAACTTGCTATGGAGCAATAATTGTAAAATGTATGTTTGAGCCAGTATGTATAGTTTTGAATCAAGCTTGTTAACCCAATCTTTGTTTTGAAAAGTCAGTTCAGGTTTAGTTTTTGCAGCATTAAAAGGCCACACTAATTGTGCCTCTGATGCTGTGAACGATTGTATATACATTTCTGACTACTACTGTATATCTAATCATGTGAGTACTTTGGAAAGCACTGATGACTGATGGGTATAAGTGGATATTGGCAAATTGTAAAAACAGTTATTTTGATTGTCACAAACCTTGGAAAAATTAACAGCCTTAGAGTTACAAAGACAACAGACCAGTAAAACTTTAAAATAGCTTATAAACAGCCATTTGCTCTGTTCCAGCTTTTGTTTGATGCATTTGTTTGGGATGATATGACCTTAAGCCCTGAGGAAAGATTGGGGAAAATTATCATCCTGTAAACTATACATTTAAATAATGGAGCATGTTGTTCTACTGATCGTGAAAAATTGCAAACTGCTACCGAAATAATCTGAAGAATGTCCTTTCCATATTCAACATTAAAGAAAACGTTTTTTACAAGCACCAGCGTAAAGTAAATTAAGAGGAAGCCTTTGCTTATTATTTTGTAATTATTTTATTTTTTTGATTTCAGCTTTACGTTGGTTTTTTTATTTTATTATTAAGCTGTTATTTACCGTATCACTTTGCCTTAAAATGCTCCCTGTTCACAATAACCATGTTAATTCACTAATTTTCACAATTTTCCAACAGCTAGCGGGAATGGAATGGAAATCATTTCAGACAATTAATAAAATTAACAAAAATATTAACTAAATCAATTTCAGAAATTAACAAATAATAATAGTAAATAAATCAATTTCAGAAATACTTCAAACGACCAAGTACCACACAAAAAAGTCATTGTTAAACATTAAATTACATTTTCAGTTCCACATCAATGAAAATCATTTGAACATAAATAGAACTGAGGTAAGGAAAATGTTCCCCTAAATAAAAATGTCAGTATATTTACCCTGATATCTGACATAAGTTGTCTGAAAAGGGATATGAAGAAGTAAAACGTATTTTTCATACCCCTTCCCCCTCGAATTTCTCTTAAACTTACTTAAAGTACCTTTCCTGTTTAACATCTATGTTTTTGATCCAAAATTCACAAAAATACATAAAATACACCCACAGTTGTATATATATATATATATATATATATATATATATATATATATATATATATATATATATATATATATATATATATATATATATATAAAATTGTGGTGTAGGTTTGCACACACATACACACACACACACACGTCTGGCCTAAATCCACATTCACACCCTCGTTCAACTGCATTCTGATTACTGAGACCACCTAGTGTCAGGATCCATGTTTTGGTTTGGTTCAGTTTGTTGTTGTTTTCACTTATATTTGGTTTTTGCTTTGTTTAGTTCAGTAGTAGTTGTCTTGTTTTGTTATTATTGTCTTTGCTATTCATTTGTGTTTTCTATATGGTTGTGTTCTCTGGCTTGCTCCTCCACTCCCCTGTTCTCTGTTTCTTCCTGTGTGTGTGTGTGTTCCCTCATCTGTGCTTGTTTCTCCACTCATCCTTCATTCACATCTGTCATCAATAATCCAATCATCTTCTCCACCAATCCAACCCCGGTTCCCCTGTATTTAAGCCGCTGTCATTATTTTAATCACCGCTGGATCGTCTGTTGTCCTTCCCTTATGTCCTTCCCTGATGTCCTTTCAGTGGTTCACCCTGAGGTTTTTCCGTAGCTTTCTTGCCGCCTTCTCGTCTCGCTCCAGAGTTTCCTGCCCCACGTCTCCTGTAAGCCTCCTTTCCTGCTTGCTGAGTTCTCTGTTCCTGGCTCTTCATTTTTGTCCTCTCCCCTGGTTCTTCATTTAGGTTTCTCCCCTGGTTCAGTCCTGCTGTCTCCTGTTTTCCTGTGATCATTAGTCTTGTTTGTCCTTTTTTTTGGTTGTGTTTGTCTTTTAGTATTTCCCGCGTCTCGTTCGCTCGTCTGTTTGTTTACATTTAGTTGTCCCGCCTCCGCTCTGTTTGGTTTCATTTCCGCATCTCAATTCTGTAGTCTCCGGTATCTTGTGCTTCCCCTCTCGTATTGTTGTTGTTGGTATTTTGTCTGTTAGTTTATTTCCCCTTCCCATGTTCATTAGCTGGTTTGTTTTGCGTTAGATTGTTGTTTTTATTTACATTTGTTATTCCCTCATTCCGCTTCTGCTCTCTGTTTATTTACGTCCTGCGTTGTTCCGTTTCCGGTTTGATCTAGTTCCTGTTTATGTTCCGTTTCATGTTTATGTTCATTATTCTTCCCCAAAAATAAATATTCTTTCATTCAATTCCACCTCTGCTCAGGTCATTTAAACGTTACATGACACCTACTTCCCATACTCCCAATCATCAGTGGGAATATCACTTTCAAAATTAGGGAACTCAACAGCTTGTTCTGTGATGTGTCAATAAAGTCCCCAAGGTTTTTATCATGCAGAAATCTTGGCATCACCAATAATTTTCCAATGACGTTGTTACCATGTCAACAAAGCTGGAGAAAGGTCTGATCTGATGATTCCACATCACTTTTTTTTCCGTTGAACTGAAAAATGCAGTTAAGTTTTTTTAGATATTTATGATGAACTTGACTAACCAGATCCTGGGAATTTGATTAAGAGATCAGAAGATAAGCACAACATTTCCATCCATCCGTCCATTATCTGAAACTTATCCGGGATCGGGTCGCGGGGGCAGAATCCTAAGCATTTTCAGAAAACTTTGGATATTTAATGCCAAAAACAGCTTGTTTGCACCTCAGTCTTTGTGGGGAGTCGTATTAGAAACAGCTTGATTCTTCCTTGCTTCATAGTGGGATAGCTGAATTTGGTTTTCTTTTACAAATACTGAGTTTGGATATGATCTTTTGGTAATTCCTCAAGTTAGAGATTAAGTGAGTTAAGCAAAAATATTAATGGGAAAATCTCTAGGCTTTTGTTTGTTTAATGTACTTTTCAGAAGTCATATAGTTTCTACCGGACAGTTTGTGATGCAAGTGTAATGGAAGAAGTTCATAAAAATACCAGTACTGCAGCAAGATTGGGATTACATTTCATTAAACATATTCTATGTTTCCATCCAATATTCTTGACGTTTCTTCATGAACATCATGAAAATCTCAAAAAAACGAAAAAAACAAAGTGAATTAGGTGCGTTTCCATCTACTGGTTGGGAACCGATTAACAAGTCTATGCAGAGTCTAATTTCTCAAGGTGTCAATGCCACTTATGGCTGTAATAACCAGGAAGTGGATAGTATAAGTTCAATACATCAGAAGTAATTGATTAAATGTATATATTATAATGTAAATATTTTAGCATAATAACAGTTTTTTTCGTAAAGGCAAATTGGTAAATAAAAAAAACAAGCGCCACGTAAAAAAGGTTACCAGCAAAACAGAGATAGTTGTTTTAGATTTTGCTGTTTCCATGAATCTTTCAAAGTGACCTGAACCTTGAAATTCATTTGAGTTTGAGGTTATTTCAACCTCTGAAAGATTTCGATTTGGAGTAATCTGTATATTCAACCATCAGGTTTCTTCTGATTGGAAGTAAAATGATTGCATTGAACGTCCTGACTTGATATAAACTCTGTAGAGGGAGATAAAGATTAGAGTGATGTTAAAGAGGCCTTCAAACCTGCAAAACTTTGAGCTGCAGCATTTACTTTATAGGAAAGCTTTGATTGCTGGAATGCAAACATGTTTTTTTGTAGTTATAAATAAAAACAATTCTAAAAAGCACTTAAAGACATGGTAAATTGGGATTCATTCACTTTTTACATAGTTTAATTGTCCTTTGTGAGATTAACTGTTGAATAGCTAGTATAGACAATTTATGATGTAATAAGTTTGAAAACATTTGCAGAAGAGGCATTTGAATTTCATGATAGAGCCATGGTGAATCTGTTAACTGTATACATTAGGATTTATACAGGCACAAGAAATAGGATTAAACGTAAAGTGGTATTATTTTATTACATTTTATCATTAACTGTTTCATGTGGTGCACATCAATGTTTTGTTATATAAAAGAATAGTTATATGTCTTGTTTTACACCTTTTTTAGGTTTTGCCTAAATCCCTCGATGGTATTTGTATTTAAGGTTAATATTGCACAGTCACAAAGGTGACAAAAAATATATACTCTGTTTCGCAATTAAAGCCTTTCCTTATCCGTGTTGCTCTACAGTATGACAGTGGTGATGAAGACCCAGGCCAGATGGGAGCTGATGGAGCGTCCAGATGTTTTCTACTTTGGTGTCTCACTTATAGCGATTGGAACCGTTCTGGTGGTCAGCAGTTTTCTTGCTCTGGGCTTTACAGGAACTTTTTTAGGTAAGTGTCAAATCGTTTCTAGTGTCATCATCCTTCGACAGTTTCTAAAGGAAGTAAGGGTACCTGTATTAGTGTCAAAAGTATCAAGTACAGCACTGTTGGTTCGGCACGTGTCCTAAAAGAAAACAGCTCTGTTTTACACACATGCAGAAGGTTTGTGTCATTTCTTCTGACAGAGGCACACAGTTTGTTTTACCATGGCTGCCAAGACCCACACGACTGCTGTGTACAATTTTCAGGCTAAAGGCAGGTGGGTGGCAACTGGGTTAACCGACTTCTTTGGGTTTTGCTTGGTTTACGTTTATCGGCTAAAGAGGACTTGAGAGCTTCCCCAGCTGAGCCGATTTTTGGTCAGCCTGTGTGTGTCCCTGGGGAGTTTTTGCCTGATGTTCCCTCACCACAGTTTTGTCTGCCTGGGCAACCTTTCTTATCTCAAGGTGTCTCTCTTTTGGTTCATTGTTTTCTCCAGTCATTTGTCCCAGAGAGCTTAAGGACCTTTAAAAACACCACTAGGGCCTTTGGATGATCGCCTTTTGAGAGATCGCGAATCATGTCCTAAACATTTGAATTAGGGTGTGTGTAAAGAGACAGTCTAAGTTGATAGGCTTAAACCGGCTCATGTAATGGCGGATGATTAGCTTGCAACAGCCCAGACTCCTTGCAGAGAAAGATCTCCCTCCACGGATTAATGGACAGCTGTCCTTCCTCCAGAAACCCTAAACTATTGGAGCATCTTAAGCAAGTACAAATCTTTTTTACAAGTACAGATAATTTCTGACCCTTATTTGATTCCATTGATGATTTGATTGAAAAAATACGATTTGTCATTTTACTGTTTTGTCTTCCTTAAACCTCCACAGTGGACGGTTATAAGTGACACAAAGAAAATAACTGAGAGGGTTTTCATGGAGTCAGGAGCACTGCAGTAGAAAAAAACAAGTTGGTGCAAAGCAAAAACTTTTCATTGTCTGCATTCTACTGTTTGCTTTGCACTTTACTACAATTACTTCCCTTTAAAAACATCAAGCTCAAAGGAAACAGACTGGAGAGATGACAGATGACATAAAAATGTCCACCTCTGGCATCCAACAGCCCAAAATCTCCAAGAATACCTGTAATGGAAGTCCTCCATTGGTTATTTTATTGTGTAGTAAATGCCTTTAATCCATAATTACAACCATATTTACATTCTGTTTTATACTTTCCACTTTTTTAGTTTTTAGGATAGAAGAAATTCTAAATAATCTTACAAACTATTAAATATAATTTAAATATATTGTTTTTACTGGTGACCTAAGTAAAAAAAAAAAAACCCAACCACTCAAAGATAATCGTGTTCATTACCACGTTTTTACTGGTATCATTGTTCCTCCCTAAAATCTAAAATAACAGCTTGGGTATATTATCGGTCCTTCTTGTAAACAAACAAACACAAACTAAAAGAAGACAGTCATAGTTAATGGGTTTTCTAAGGATGCAACTAATTGACAAGAAATAGACTAAATGTGGATATTTGGAAATTTGAAAGTATTGAAATACTTACGACCCATTATAAGCACTATATTTGTTGGCCTTTTTTTCATAGGCCTTTATAACAACAAGCAAATCACAAGCAAGCAATGCAACAGAAGAAAGCAGAAGAATAGAAAAGTACAAAATTAGAAATCAGGATGAATCCTTATTATTTCAGGTTTATTCTTCTACCTTTATGCAGCGACACAAAGACATGCTTCACAGAAACCAGACACCACTTCAACACATGTAGGGCTGGGAACCCTTCAGAGGCCAAACATTTTTTAATGTAAACATCATAGGTTTTCTCATTCAATCTGCCAATCAGGCAATCTTTGATGAAATCCTCAGGTAGGAGTAAATATCAAGCGTGTCACTTTGAAGGAAGTCTGTCTGTTAAAGTCTATCCCAGGAACCCATATGTTGAGATCAGACTGACAGAGCTCAAGGAAGATGCAGACATGGCTGTCTTAAATAACCTACCATTATTTTTTGAGGGCAGGACATTGGATATTTTTAAGCGTGAGTTGGTTGTACTGGAAGCCATGTAATAATAATATTTAAATGTTTTACATTGAAAATTTCTATTAATTTTCAGTAAAGAATTTGAGTTTTCCTTACTTGTGCTCATGCAACGCTTTTGGCAACACCGCACGCCAGCACATGGTTGCACCGATGGACATTTTCTTGATTCTTGAGATGCGGTTTCTATGCCAGGGAGCTTACTGGGAGTGACTCATATTCGTGACCCAGACTGACAGTCCCACGCTTGTCCTGCCTCTCCTGTGTCCATCACTGGGTTCAGATGACATTCGACAATCACAGCGAGGGAAAGAACGAATAACAGCAGGTGTCACGCGCCCTCCATGTGTACGTGTGTGTGTGTTTCTGAAAACTACCAGTTAAACTAGAGTTTGGAAGGAGGGTGGAAAAGAGAAGATGTTAGCATAAACACTGCATTATTATTTGAAAATCTATAAAAATAGGTGCAGGTGTTTGTGAATGAAAGAAATTCAGCTAGTTAAAATAAATGGCATCTGTATTTGTCCGTGTGTAATTATGGGGATTTTAGGGCTTCAAAAGGATGGATAAAAGTGGTGCCTACGGAAAAAAAAACGCAACTATTGCAGCTTTTTAGGTACGAGCATGGTGCCTTGTTACGTCTCTTATTCTATCTGTACTTCAATGAAGAGTAATTCTAGTATAAAAAGCTTCTGTAATTACATGAATACACCTGCGCTACGTTAAACAGACAGGATGCTAGACGCTTACGTAAGGCGAATGAAAAGATACGCAATGTTTTATGTGTAATAAAATGTAATAATAAAAGCGTTTTGGTAGTGTTTTTTTTTTATGTATATAAAATCAGAATTTTACATCTATTTTCTTAGAATTTGGTAGCTTGAACTTTATGACTTGCATTCAGTGTTTTGGATCTTAGTTGTTTGCTTCTGTGCGAGTCCACCTCACAGACCTAGTAGAATCAGGTCCGTAAGTGAGATCAGGGCTTCAATCCAATCCAATTCACTTTATTTATATAGCACATTTAAAACAGGAACATGTCCACCAAAGTGCTGCACATATAAAATATATGATAAAATAAATAAATAAATAAGACATAAAATAAACTAATCATATAAGAGAACAATAAAATAATACAGTAAATAAAATAAGTAAAACTAAAATAAGACAATCAGCTAAAACAGTAAAAGACACATAGGACCATACAACTCACACAGTGGTAAAAGCCAAAGAATTACAGTGTGCCTTCAGATGAGACTTAAAACGCTCCACAGTGGGGGCAGTTCGAACACAGAGGGGCTGGTGACTTTGGGACGCACGTAGGTTTGAGGGGTCAAGGAGGGTATTTCCAAACAACATGACTTCAGTCTTTCCCTTGTTTACTTTAAAAAAAATTTGGGCCAACCAAGCCTTGACGTCATTTAGACAGCTAAGTTGGGATGTCAGGGGGCAATTGCTATTTTTTGTGAATGGCATGTAAATTTGGCAATCATCTGCATAAAAGTGATAAGACATACCATGTTTTCTAAAACTCTCTGAGTGGGAGCAGGTACAGGGCAAAAAGAACTGGCCCTAGGATTTAACCCTGGGGGACTCCACAATAGAGAGGAGCACAGGATGAGGTGGAGTCCCCGAGCCTGACAGAGAAGGACCTGTCACTCAGGTACAACTGAATCCATTTAAGGACTGTCCCCCTGACACCCACACCGTTTTCCAGACGTGATAAAAGAATTGCATGGTCCACTGTGTCAAAAGCAGCTGTGTGAGATCTAAGAGTACTAAAATGGCGGAGCTACCAGAATCAGTCATTAAAAGCAGGTCATTAAAAACCTTAAGAAGTGCAGACTCAGTGCTATGGAAGGCTTTATAGCCTGACTGGAACGGGTCTAAAATGCCATTGGTGTCTAAAAACAGATGTAGTTGGGCAAGGACACATTTCTCTACAATCTTGGAAACCAGTGGTAATTTAGAAATTGGACGATAATTCGCTAAAACCAAGTGGTCAAGACCATTTCTTTATATTAGAGGTTCAACTACAGCATTTTTAAAGCGCCAATGACCAGACTTTTGTTAATTATATCCCTGACAAAGGAGCCAATAGTGCCCCATACCTCTATAAAAAAAAACGAGGAGGTAAGGGGTCAGTGGGACGAGAGGAGGGTTTAATTTTGCTAACTATGCGTGTGAGGTCAAATAGTGGCACAGTTTCAAATTCATAAAAAACATCCAAGCACTCAGGATTCCTCTGGACCTCCGAAACCCACACTGATGAGAGCGATATTTCGGCTCTAATAGCAGTAACCTTGTCATTAAAATAAGAAAGGAATTTTCCTTTCATTGGCCATTCATTGGTCATTTCCAGTAAATTGGGAGGATTCGGATTAAAAACAGAATTAATAGTTTTATAAAGAACACGAGGCTTGCTGACATTATTCGTGATTAAATCAGAGAAATATTTTGTTTTCTCAGCTTTAACAATATGCTGGTAATGCTTCCAGCTCTGTTTAAGAATCTGGTAGGAAATTTCAAGACGTTCCTTTTTCCACCTACGCTCCGCCCTCCGAAACTCACGGCGGTGTGACATCATTGAGCCAAGGCTCCTGTCTTGGCTTGCCGCGCATGATTTTGAGTGGAGCGACACTGTCCAGAACATCCGTACAGGTGGAAGTAAAAGAGTTCATAAGTTGGTCGATATTCATGGCGGCAGTGGAGTTTAAAAGGCACTGAGCCGCTGCGGTGAAGAGAGGGTTAAAAACCGCTGCAATGTTAGAGTTAACAACACGACCATAACGCACAGCTGGCAACTCCGTGTCTAAAGTTAAACTTATGTTGAATAAAACAGGACAATGGTCTGAAAAAACGGCCTCATCAACCACAACATTGTCAACATAAAAGCCATGAGATAATACAAGATCCAAGGTGTGGCCATGCACCTGTGTTAGGCTGGTGACATGTTGTGTCAAATTAAAAGATTCAATCAAGTCCATAAACTCTTTGGCAATAGGTTTGGACAGACAACATGGATGCCCATTAAAATCTCCAACAATCAAAAATGTATCATAACGCATATGAATCATTGCAACAAACTCATAAAAATTATTGACAAAATCCTTGTCATACTTAAGCGGTCTGTAAATGACAGTGCACAGTAACGGACTGCCGGTCTGTCGCACTCGTAGCTCAAAACAGCTGAGCTCAAAGGAAGAAGAAGACCACTCAAAGACCTCTTTATGATGAATAGCGTTCTTCAGGACAGAAGCTACACCTCCACCGCGGACGGTCTGTCTTGGTGAATTAATGAGACTGCAGTCTGGAGGTAAAAGCTCCAAAAAGGCAGTGGAGTGACCAGTATTGATCCAGGTTTCAGTTAAAAACAGTATACAAAGATTGCGACGTAAAAAAGTCTTGCAGGATGAAAGTCTTGTTTACTACAAACCTTGCATTAATTAGTGCGCACTTCGTACAACTCGCCATCATGCCAGCTGCCTGAGTTACCCGGCTCAGGGGCCTGAGGTTACCTGGAGGCACAGCGCTTGAGCCCCGGTGAGGAACATAGCAAGGGCGCGGTGCGGAGCAATTCTTCCATTCACCGTTGACGGGCACCAACCGGGTGTTGGCTGGAGCCAGCCTGCGTCGCGACGTGAAGCGGTGGAAATGCTCACTGAGGTCCTCTGTGTTTGTGTTTCCTGGGCAGAGGGATGTTTGCCCGGATGAGGTACTCAGGAAGATCAGCCAGGTAAAAAGAATCCGACTTGTTTGGATCATAGATTACGCTTGATTGCACTGCTACTTTGATCTAAAGTAGGTCATGGCGGTTAAAAACCAGTAGCGAGTCAATGGTCCTTCTGACACATGAAAGAGCTAACACAAAATAAACAAAACTTAACAGAGCCAAGCGACGACACAGACACTCCGACGCCATCTTGAATTTATGTTTTGTGTTTTTTTGTGATACCCACATTAAAATATTGGCTTTGTTGTCCTTTAGCCACTTTAGCTGTGAGCTTTTGGGAATTGTCCAGTTGCACTAAGGCTTTAACCTCCTGGCTGGTGTCTTTCAATGTTATTTCAATATTTTCAAATCATATTAATTTCTACTTTCATACTTTCATCATGGAGCCATCTATTTTATGAAATGCCCCAGTTTTTCCTGCTGCAAAACATCCCAAAAAAACAGGATGCTATCAGACAATCAATTTTCAAGTTGGCTTTTATGGCAAACAGTCTCTCCTTAGTTCAATCAGGACATGTCTCCTAAAATAAAAGTATTAGCAAGATACAATCCAGCTTATTATAATTTGGTGTAATGGCTTCATCCTCCCTGAGTGGCCTCACAGAAGTTGTTAAAGTTTAGGATACATCATCTGGGCTTTCCCTCCTTCACTAAAGTGATAATGATGTATGTAAACTTCCGAGTTTAAACACATTAATAATGAAATTATCTGACATATTCTTTATCTCATTTTTGTAAGTGGTAAAAAATGTACAAAACTAAAAATGCATGCTGCCACCTTGAATGGAAGATATATCTGGTCTGAGATCAGGATAACGGTGGAAACATCTAAATCCCTACCCTTCAAACAATACTCCTTATGAAACCATCCTGCTAATGTGAACTTGTAGTCTGTCATAAATGTGTGAAAGTGTGTAAAACACTAAAATCTCAATGACAAACAGGTCAGGCTTAGACCGGTGCTCAAATAACTTCAAGACTTTACTCAGGCTTGTGGTTTGAGACGTCAATGGATGAGAGGTTAAGGTGAGGTGATAAGTTTAGATCAAATAAATATATGGGTAATGTGCTTCTTTTTTTTTTTTATCTCTATATGCCGTAACTTGTATGAATGAGGGGTTGTTATGGTAACATTTCACACAGTGCATATTTGGAGTTTGTTCTTGACATGTCTTCTGGACTGTACTGTCCAAACAAATATGCTGACTATACTGACAACACTGCGGTGGAAGGACCGGGGAAGAAATCGCTGGGCTGGTGGAATTTAGTTCTTCTTGTTTTCATGTAAAATAACAAGTTTTTCTACAGATCTTAGATCAGACACTGTATTATATTCTCTTGTTATAGGGTTTGTTTATTTTATTACCAAAAGAAGTTCAGGACAGAGAGCTTTTGATGCGAAATAGCAACCTGTTGTAATGTCTGGTGTAGCATCATAGCAATGAGTTCTGCAGAAACAGCAACCTGATACTTTCAATGTTAGGCGCTCCCGGCTCTTTAAATCAAAGCCACTTCCTCTTTGTTTCAATCAGACATTAAGTATGGACTATTTTTCTTGTATACAAGTGCATTTTTATTATTGCATAAATGTTATGACCTTATTGTTAAAATAATTCACATACATTAATATATATTCAATATTAATTAATATTGTCAAATAATATTAATCCATAGATTTAATGGTTAAAACCGATGCAAACTGCACAGAATTATACAATAATTATGTATTTATTTAGTAGAATTTGAATACTCAACTTGTAGTTAAAACTTGACAGTGCTTCACACAATAGGTTTATTTCATTTACTTTGAATAGACCAATTCAGATTAGTGAACTAATTCAGATTTGAGTTGGACTTGGAATAAATGAGTTGCAATTATATCTGTTATTTGCAATTAAAAAAGAAATCAAAAGGATTTTTAATTCTTCATATCATCGAGGCTCTAATTATATACTTTTTAATGCATGTTAAATCCTGCAAGCTAAATGAAACCTTAAACTGAATTGAACTGAAACTGAATCTTTAACTTTATAGTGTAGGGTTTGGTTTGCCTTATCATCACACTTAGGTTTTTGATTATGAACCCTGGTTAATGTAACATGAAACAAAAAACTAAGATACTACAGGTTAATACAAAATGCAGGTTTTAAATTAACATTTGTAAATGAACATAGTTGAAAAAAAGTTGACATTTTAAACTGTGGATATTCCTATTTTTCAATTAGCACAACTAGCGTAGGAAACATCACTGAAATGAAACATTTCTGGATATATTCCTGGTAGAGAATGTACAGTAAGCCCTTGTACAAAACAATACCAAAGATGATTCACCAAAACATATAGAAAAAACAGATAAAAAAGCATACTTACCTCCTTGTGTTGAATCCAGAAAAGCGTACGTTTTTTGAAGCCTTCATGTTTCCTCTCACTTCGTCCCTCACTCCAACCTAAAATAGCAAAATTTCTCTCTGTCACTTACTGAAAACCTTCACACTGAATAGTTAGAGCGACCTAAAAGCTTTTAGCTCAAAAATTGGATTTTCTAGTCTCTGAGAGGGATGGTACAAACACACCTGAAAAAGAAACATACACAACAGAACGGGATTACGTCTACAGAGTGATGCGGCAATATTAACTTCTACACTGTTATTTCTTTTTTTGTTTATACAGATATTATAATTGCTAATAAAAAAAATTGTAGGTCAGTGCTTTAAGTTAATCCCTGGCAGTTTCAAACACTCAAATAGTCTTTTTTTGTTTCTTTAGTTTTTTTTAAGAAAAATGTTCTGCTTTGTGAACAAGTTGGAAAGAACTGAGTTTTTAAAAAGATTTTGTTGTGTCTGTTAGAAATAAATGGTTTCATCAAATGTTTGTGTTTTATTGTACAGGTGACTATTTTGGCATACTGATGGATGAGAAGGTGACTGGTTTCCCCTTCAGTGTCATAGACAACCCGATGTACTGGGGCAGCACAGCCAACTACCTCGGCCTTGCACTCATGTAAGTAAACAGACTCGCTTTAGTTCGGGGAGTCGTTGCAAATGGCTGTTAGTCACTTTAGCCAAGGCAAGGGAAATTTATTTACATAACACATTTCATGTACAAGACAATTAAAAGGGCTTGAAATACAGGTTAAGAAAGGCATTAAAAAGCTACAATTTAAGGCTTTAAAAAGTAAAATAGAGAGCAAACAGTGAAGCCCTGTTTCACATGTTCAGGCAGACAGTTCCAGATTTTTGGAACAGAACACTGAAACGAAGCCTCACCCTGTGTGGGCCCGACTCTGGGAACCCATTGAGACTTTAGGGGTTTGTGGCTTCGAAAACTTCAGCATTATGCACGTGTTAGCCGAGCAGAGCCGCACCATCGTACGTCACATGGCGTTCTAAATGAAGACTGCACGCAAGCTAAATCAACTCCTGACCTAAAAATGAAATATGCTGTTTTTCCTCCAAGTTGCAAATCACTGATGGAAATTTTAAAAAAAAAGAGAGCCGAGGATAAAAAAAATAAAATAAGCTTTACGTGTGCTCCTGTCGCCTTGACAACTGTGACAACATGGCTGGTAGATCAGGATGCGTGGTTGCTAGGCAAGCTTCGTGGAGCTTATGAAGCAGACTGAAATAAAAGCTGCTGGGCGGCTTTTTTGATCATTATTCTGTCCTTGCTGTTAAAGGGAGTCTGAATCAGAGTCACTTTCTGCATATCCTGGCTTTCAACGCTGGACCTTTGCTTCAATTCGTACTGCTGTACCTTCAAATTCATAATTTTCTATTTAGATGCTTGGATATTTAAAAACGATGCTCTCCACACTTACTTGCACCCCACTCATTTTGAACGTATGAAAAGTCGAACTAAATATTTGATTGGAGAGGATGTACCAGACTATAAATTATAATGAAAAATAAAAGCAATTTGGTAAACAAAGGGAGTTCTGTTAAGGATGTGGGATCAACCAAAAAGGACAGAATGGCAATAAACATCTTTAATAGATGTAAAATGAAAGGCAGGTATAGATTGTGATCTAAATGTGCTGGTTGCACGGATTCAGCGTAAAACATATCAGGGATATAACAGTGATGTTGACCGAATCAATTCTGGGAGGGCGATCAGTATTAAACTGCAGTGAAATGCCACTAACATCGCCTGTGATATGATCCCTGTTTAGTTGAGCTGACTTTAATAAAATAGGACATACATAAACCTATAATTATATCAGTACACCTTTTAACCAGTTTCTCTTGTAGATATGATATTTTCAGGTCAAGTACATATGCTAAATCTTTAAAAAAACAACCTTATAATTACTGGAAATTCTTCCCTTGGATATCTGTGATACTAGCTCTGCTTTCATACAATTGTAATGTGAATTTTTAAAACTTTTTCAAAAAGTTTATCAGTTTTGTTTCAATCTGGCCTTTTTCTGTCAGATATTAGCGTTACGCATGGCCGCAATAAACATGAAGTGGTTGAACAAGCTTGCAAAATGTGTGGTTCCATCTCCCTTTTAGCTCAAAAAACCTTTTATGAATTGAGGAAATTATTTAAAATTTTGCAGTTTTTATCAACTTTGTCTTATTTGGGATCTCAAAATGGATACACAGAAATATGTGAACGGTAGCACGACTATTAAGGGCTGCAGATATGTCATGAAGTTGGACACACTAAATGCATTTAATTACAGTTACTAACATACTATTATTTATTGCTGCTTTAGTGGAACCAACATAAAAACAAACAAAACAAAGAGCAGCAATTCTAACAAATGGTCATAGTTCAAAGTACAACGAAACAGCATAGTAGACACTACCCGGAAAGCATTATTACTTTAAACTTTTGTGTTTATCTGTTTAATATTAAGGACATTACGGAGCAGCGATCTTGAATGTATTGATCTTCGAAATGTGAAGACCCACACACAACAGATGTTTTTCTTTCACCAGCGCATGTTGTTGTTAATATATTTTATAACAGGGCCCTTTTTTATCACTGCTTCTTTAACTTTTACTTCTTGTATGTTTTTTACTAAACCCTTATTCATTAACTAAGTGAACGACCTGAACCTACAACAGAATAAAAGTCTCTTCGTTCACCCTTGAACCCGCAGTCTTTTCTTCTTCTGCACATTAGAACCAGAGCCATTGAACCAATAAATTAGAAAATGTACTAGAAATGTTGCATTAGGACAAACTCAACAGAGCCGTGTGTTTGAAATGGAATCTAAAAATAACTGCTTTATGTTTTCCATTTAATGACTAAATATTGGGTATTTTTAAACCATGTCAGCAAACTGGGAAAAAAAGAAGCTGTTGTACCAACATATTGGGTAAACAAAATTTGGCTGAACTGCATCTGCAATCATAAAATTTTAATGTGCTTGGAGGTTGAAAATGTTGTTGTTTAAAAAAAAAAAAAAGTCTAATCATTTGCAAACAGAAGCATTTGGTTACGTGGGATCTTCTAAATATGGAGCAGCTGGTAAACTCAACAACAAAACACAAAATAAAACATTTGATTATTAAAATATCAGTTGTTTTTTTTAAAGAAATTCAAAAGGGGCGAATAATTGCTGACTTTAACTCAATACAATACAATCCAAAGTAGCATAAAGTTACATCCATATTTACTTCACCTTATATTCAAAGTGTTTTCAAAGTGTTTAAACAATTTACGAGTACTCTAAATTGTACTACCAACCGGCAACAACTGCTATTGAGCATTGGTTTTACCTAGCAGTGATACTGGGGGACTTGTAAACCACTCTTGATGCCGTTAAAAAAATAAAATAAACCTATAGCAATGTAAATAATTGCGTTTGTTGCAAAAAATATATATATTTGAGAAAAAATAGTAAACCGTTGCATGTTTCACATAACAAATAAGCTCCTAAATCTACTTTCTCAATACGGTCCTTCGTGTCCGTCATAAATCACAAATTCTGTCCTGCCAGTATCACAAAAGGAAAGTTGTGGCTGTAGAACCCAGCAGAGTCTGTATAGACCAGAGGTCACTAATAGGCGGACCCCAGTCCGGATCCGGTCCGAAATGATGTGTCATGCGGACCCGAAACTGATACCAAAACAGCAATCTTGTTTCGCAATTTCCGGTTTACCAGCGCAGCATTTACAGTCTTTACGGTAGTAGTCATGAATCCATGGAAACCAACCGACCAATTGCATGCTGGTTTTAGCTATACCACGTGATAATGACTGCCGGCTGTGTTGCCAGATTGGGCGGTTTACCGCGCAATTGGGCGCTTTTCATTTTGATTTTGAGGGTAAAAATTGCTGAAGAATTAGGGCTGGTTTGAAGTCAGATTGGCAGTTTTTGAGTTAACTTATTAAAACACATGTCCACCCTTTACTGGGTGATGTGGTGGTTTTTAGCTGATTTTTGGGCTGGAAAACCTCGACTCTATCTGCCAACACTGCGGGCCGGCGTCACTTGGCGTCAGGACGGACGAGAGTTTTTGAAAGAGGTTATGCAGCAAAAGACAAAAATAGAGAGAAATATAGAGACACAGCAAAAGATACAGCCGAGCGAGACAGGGGAAAGAAAAAACTGATAGTTGAGACGGAGAAGGAGAGAGGAACGGCGGAGACAAGAGAAATACAGGCAGGCAAAGGCAGAGGAAAGGACGGTGAGAACAGATCGCTGAAACAGAAGAAGGGATAAATAGACACAAGTAAAAAGGAACAAATGGCGGTGTCGAAAAGCGGACAGTGAGAATCGAGCATTTAATCCGGAATGGACCGAGTCTTTTCTGTTTATTCTTCCAATTGGCAGCAAAAAACCAGTATGTCTTGTTTGTTCAGAATCTGTGGCACTTATTAAAAGTGGAAATGTGAAACGTCACTATGAGACAAAACATAAAAATGTTGAACAAACATACCCACTCAAATCTGATATAAGGTTAAAAAAAATACGCAGTCTCAAAGCCCAATATGAGCAGTCAACCAGGATCCTGAGCCACACATTCAGCGCTCCGAAAAGAGCTCATGAGTTCCTTGGATTTTAAGTCAGCACAAAAAGCCCTTTACTGGTGGAGAGGTGTTAAAGAGTGCATGACAGCAGTTGCTCAAACACTTACTGAAGGAAAGGAGCAAAAGGAACTTTGTGAAAATAAAGAAAATCCCCATGTCAGAATCAACTGCTACAAAGAAATGTGACATTTTGACTCAGGACATGCTGGACGAAGCCATGAAAAAGGCCCCATTTGTAAGCTTAGCCATGGATGAGTCCACTGTGATGTGTGACATTTCTCAGCTCTTAGTTTATGTTAGGTTTTATAACACAGACCAGAAATGTCACGCAATGTTTAAATGACTTGAGCAGAGGTGGAATTGAGAGAATAAATGTTTTATTTTGTGGAACAATAATGAACATAAACGGAACGCGGAACTGGAACGTAAACAGGAGATAGGGCAATGCGGAAACGGAACAACGCGGAACGTAAACAACAGAGAACGGACGCGGGACTACAAACGTAAATAAACCCAACAATCAAAATAAACAAACCAACTAAAGAACACGGGAAGGGGGAAATAAACTAACAGACAAAATAACAACAATAGTAATCACGAGGGGGAGAAGCACGGGAAACTTGAGACTAAAGGATGACCAAAACTAAAGTGAACACCAGGACGAGACCAGGGGAAATAACGAGGATGGAGAAGAGCCAGGACAGAAAATTCAGCGAACAAGAGAGGAAGGCTTACTGGAGACGTGAAGGAACATTCAGGAGATGACGCAGAGAGACGAGGAGGGAACTCAGCAGACGATCCAGCGGTGAGTGAATGAATGCATTTGGCTTATGTATGGAGGAACCGGGGTTGGATTGGTGGAGAAGATGATTAGATGATTTAGCACAGGTGGAAAAGATAATGAGGGAACTCAAGCTGCAGGAAACACACACGGAGAGAAAGAGAGAGAACACAGAAAAAAAAAAACAATAACTAATGATAACAAAGTAAAACAAAGCAACTACAACAATTAAATAGCATACTAACCAAAGAACCAAAACACAGATCATGACAAAGGGAGAAAGAGAGAGCCGACAGCGAGGAGGAAAACAAAGACGCAACCCAACTAGAAGATCACCTAAACAAAACAATAACTAAATATACTTAATGAAAACAACGACTAAATAATACTGAACTGAATCAAACCAAAACACGGATCATGACAAGAAAGCATTCTGTGAAGACCTGCAGGGTATCACACCTCTTCAGACCAGTACAACAGGACAAGACATCTACCTGGCCATTAGGGAGATGTTAGAAAAGAGAGGAGTAGAGCCCAAAAAAGTGATCTCAGTCACTACAGATGGAGCTCCTGCTATGATAGGGAAAGAAAAGGGAGCTGTAACAAGACTGAAAAAATGATAATCCTGATCTCCTAATTTACCACTGCATCATTAATCAGTCAGTCCTCTGTGCCTCCCTGTCAGATGAGCATGCTGAGGTGATGAATACAATGATGAATATGATCAATTTTCTAAGGTCATCTTCCTACCAGCAACGCATTCTGAGGGAATTCCTCAGAGAAGTTGACGCCAATGCCAACGAGCTTCTGCTACACAACAATGCGAGATGGCTCAGCAAAGGCAGGGTTTCAGCACGCTTCTGGTCCAATAGGAGGGAAATGGCATATTTTTTGGCAGAGCTAAAAAGTCAGAAGGCAACACAGTTTTCTCAATTTCTAGAAAATGAGAAACAGCTAGACAATGGAGCCTTTCTGGTTGACATAACTTCACATCTAAATGAACTGAACTTGAGGCTACAGGGCAGGGACAATTCAATTTGTGAACTAATGACAGCTGTCCGTGCCTTTCAGAGGAAACTTGAGATGTTCAAGGTAGACCTGCAGGAAGACTGTGTCCAGTTTCCAGCAGTGCAGGAACAGGTTCAGGGACAACGAGATGTATCTTCTTTTGTTGACTTTATTGAGAGGCTCATTGTAAACTTCAGCAATCGTTTTGACAGCTTCAGTGTTGGACAGCAGCTTACCATGTTCATTCACAACCCATTTCTTATCACTAATGTCAGGGCTTTCTCAAAGGACGTTACACAGCATTTCAAGTGGGTAAATGCTGGGTATCTACAGTTGCAGTTAGTTGACCTCCAAGCAGATTTGGCCCTGAAGGAGCAGTCTGTTAGAACTGATCCCTCCACTTTTTGGCTCCAAATGGTTCCCAGCTCTGAGGAATGTAGCCCTGCAGATTTTGACTATGGTTGGCTCCACATACAACTGTGAGGCAGCTTATATAATATTATAAAAACGAAATATCGTTCCAGCATTTGAAATTAGACATAGATGTTTAGCTCCTTGTTTGGTGACAATAAATATTTTCAAAAACTACTTAAATAAGACTGAATTACTTTAATCTGAAAAGCAAAGTAAGGCTTGCAGATGTTGATACAACTAATATATATATATATATATATATATATATATATATATACACACATACACAAACACACCTCATTAGATCAGGTACATTTCTCATTTTAATAAACACAAATCAGGGACAGGATCCTTTATCAGTTTTGGTACCCTATCAAGTCTGCTAATCTGTCTCTGTAGATGTTCTGTTATGTTTTTTCCTTAAACTCACATCATCAGTAAAGTTAAAGACAGCGGTTGCATTTAATGAGGTCCCCAAAACACAACAGGGGGTTGATGTCACCATACCTAATGTTCGAAAAGAAAACATTTCTATAGCAATACCTGGTATGGATTGGCACCAGGCTATCTCCAAAAGTCTTCCATCACAGAAGTAAGAACTCTGATATGAAAAGGCAAATGTAGGATATAAAAACATCAAGAGGGTCGAGCTTCACGAATGAAATCATGCAGATGTATCGCTATAGTGAAAACGTCTAAAATTGCCTAACTTTGTAGTTCTTTTGCACATTCCCCCACTCTCGTCTGACAGTAGCACTTTTTTGACAGCCCCCTCCAGGAAAGTTGTTCTGCCGTTACCGTCTTCACTCAATGGATTATACTGTAATAGCGGTCAGTTTTATTCTACGGTTACATCAGAGACATTCATCATGTGGTGAGCCTCGAGTCTGTGAGCGAGACAGAACAAAGATGCTCTCACTCTTAAGAAGATCACTCTGTGCTCTGGGCCACATCATGCCCTCAAACTCTGCGCTACCCATTTGGAGTGCAGCTACACACTGCAAGATGCAGAATCTTAGACAGAGAGGTTCAGACAACTTTTAAAATCTCAAGACAAAGATGGCATTCATGGGGATGTTCACCTCTATACAAGCTTCAGTGGTAATCATTTATCTTTTTGGGATTCTTCTTGCTGTTAGACAAAGCTAAACCGACAACTTGCAAGACAACAGACACAGTCAACGGAATAATGCTGAGAACATTAAGTGACGTTCCGCACATTTCTGTACCCACTATGATGCTGATATTCCTCAGTTGAGTACAGGATTTAACCCAGATAACATCATTACAGCCATACATATGCTTTTTGGGAGTAAAAGAAGAATGCCAGGGATATTGGTCCAGGAATTTCAAAGTAGTTCAGTTCAGTTAAACGTTGTCGTCCACAAAGGATTTTTTTTTTTACAATCAGCAGGTACACATCAAAAAACACAAAAAATGAAGATAGTATTCAAACTTTAATTCACTGATCTTTATGTTGCAGTGCACTTCTACAACATGGTGAGTCCTATTATCTATGCAGATTTATTTAGGAACAAGTCATGTTAATTCCCACAGACATTTTCCTCCAGTGTGGAGCCGTCGCCAATAGCTAAAATATGATAACTGTGTCAGTCTGTGCAGTTAATGGCAGCCTGATAATCGCAAGACTGAGTCTACTAATAGAAAGTTTATTTTTTCAAAAGGGAGTGATTTCTTTTCACGTTCATTTTGTGCTTGCTCAGTTGAAAGGATTGCATTGAAGTGTAAATCTGATGTAACATGCAGATCTCTGCCAAAGAACTGTGTTATAGTGTCATGTTCAATCAAACATAATGCTAGCTAGTACAAGATTAACTCGGATATTTGCAAATATGCTTCGTTTAGGTGTTCGTCCTAGGATCGCAGCCTGAATTGGATCCTTAGTTCCATTTCTGAGGCATCTGGCGGTTTTTCCTAACTTCACCTAAGAAAACCCAAGGTCCCTCTCCATAGCGTCTTACATGAATGGGTTTTTGTCTGCTTCCCCAAAAGTTGGACTCTTTAGAGTCCTTTAGGCACCCTTGAAGGCTTCCTTTTAAAATGTAATGCCTTAAATCACAAAGGCTTCTATCAGCTTGTCTTTTGAAGGCCTTCAAGGCAAGCACAAGAAGCACAAGATGGTGCGCAGTAGTGCAGCGGCTTCTCACGCTCCTAAGGAACACCCTGATTTAAGTAGTTTTTATGTCGGTTCCGAGCCCAAACTCATGCGCCTCATGCGTATGAAAAACCTAGAAAATAACATCCGAGCAAAGCTGGGCAGACTACAGCTCCTCCGGACTTCGGCGTGGGGGAGCAGAGCGCTGCAGACAAACGGCCGACGGAGGCGATGCAAGCGGCGGCAGAAGAGGGGGAAGCGAGGCGGTGTGCTAGCCAGGCTAAAGGCTAATGCTAACCGACCACCGATTCCGTCACTTTTCCTGTCCAACGTCCGCTCTTTGGACAACAAGCTGGACCTGCTGCGGCTGAGGATCAGTGTTTGTGAGGAGATGAGGAACTGCGCTGTGATATGTCTCACAGAAACCTGGCTGAACGACACCATGCCGGAGTCAGCCTTCCTAGGTTGTTTGAGCCAAAGCTGTGTTTGAAGTTGAATCTAATGGTATCTAGCTAATTTCAAACATTCGTATCGTACAAATGCATCATTAAACACCAAGTAGAACTAGCTTCCCCAGGCCTTCACCTGCCTCCCTGTATTCTACCAGGTTATATAGTCGCTTTAGATGACCTGTTGTTGCCTTGTCGGTCTGAAACCTTTGGGGCCACTAGGGATGAGACTGGCCCACCAGACATTTTGCTCTGAATTTTGTGTCAACAAACTAGGGCGTAAAAAGAAATGATGCAGAGATGTTCATCTACTTCTCAATCTAATTGAAACCCTTTGGCGTTATGAAAGGCAAATTGATTTCTGTTCTGTGTAAATTTAAATTTCAAGAAACAATCCGCCTTCATGACATGTGTTTAGGTCTAATATGTATCTCTACAAAGGAGCAGACACATGACAGTGATGTGTCACCGTTGACTGATGACAGTTGCTAATTTAGGGAACATAGATAGCAGGTTATTTAATCTCTTAGCTTTCAGCCAGATCCTCTGTAACACCTACGACTAGAATGTTGTGCAGGAGAGTGTTGGCTGTGGACATCTTTATGTTTGTGTTAGACAAGGACTTATTGTATTTTGGGTGTGCTGATTTTGGTTAAGGTTTCTGCAAACATTACTTTGTTTGTTATTATGACCTTTACCCAACCTAAAGTAACATTCAACGCCGTTTTGCTCATACAATCCATCTGTCAACAAGCGACCAGGCAGACATAACATCTGCTGTGAGTTGGTTGACCTCTCACCTACTAAATCTGCTAAACTGGTGGCTAGTAAGAATATGATGCATTGCACTTGCACTGGAGGATGAAATTAAAATCTTATCTATTTACTCTGAAACAGCGATGTTTCAGATCATCATGCAGCCAAACTGTCTATCCTGACTCGTTCAACCAAAGGCAGCTCTTAAATATAACCTTTCTGACAAATGATAGGTGAAAAAAACCCTCAAATACCAGCACACCCATTATTAAGAAAATCAGAAATACAAAAAAAATTAACTGACGTCTAAAAACGGGTTCCACATGTATTTTTAGGCTTTTGGGTCTCCAGTGACCAATAGTCAAAGCTGCTATCAACAAAAATGAAACACTTATTCCAAGAAGTGTCCAGGCTACCAAAATGATCAGTAGAGTCAATAAATAACTTTTGAAAAAGTTTACAAAAGAGTCCAGAGAACGGTCTAAAGGCAAGGCAAGGCAAGTTTATTTGTATAGCACATTTTCGTGTACAAGACAATTCAAAGTGCTTTACATAGGAAAAAAGATCAGAAAATGAAACAATAAAATCAGCTTTAAATTTAAAAGAAAGAAAATAAAATAATAATAATAGTAATAATATTCTCAGTTGCTATATGCACAGTTAAATAAAGCTGTTTTCAGCCTGGATTTAAACAACAGCAGAGCTGAAACCTGTCTCAGATTTTAGGAGCATAAAACTGGAATGAAGCTTCCGCTTGTTTGGTCCTGACTCTGGTCATCAGAAGGAGGTCCTGGCTGGTTCATATGGCTCTAACATGTCAGATATGTACTTTGGGGCTAAACCATGAAGGAGCAGAATGGGAACTCAAAACATAGAATAGATTAGCTGCAAACAGCCTGACTCCAGATCTATTGAGGTGGTTACCATCTGCCTTAAAATAATGTCTGCGGTTCCAGAAAAAAATGAAATTGGCAATATAACTAAAGGTGTAAGTGGCACTCACACCTGACAGCCATTTGTTCAGGCTGAACAGCCTGCTGAACCACTCATCTCCTCTCATTGGTGGTAGAGGGCCACTGGTGAACACGTCAGCATCTAAATTATTAACTGTATCTAATAGCTTCTTGAAGTCCTGTTTCAGCACCTCAGACTGCCGTTTCACAGTGTCGTTAGATCCCAGGTGTAGAACAAGGGTCTTAACAGTGTGATGTTCAGCCAGAATTTCCACAATATTGTCTCTCACATCGGATATCATGTCCTTTGGAAAGTACAGTATTTTTGTACGTTTCCCACACACGTATCTTAAATCCTTCACTGCTGCATCACCAACAATCAGAGTCTCAGGACCAGGCGTTAGCGTCCCTCTTTGTCTTTTATTTTCTGATTTGATTTTTCGGTTTACCTTGCTGTGTGAAGAGACTTCATCCTTGTGATCAAGTGGAGAACTAGATTTCTGTAGTGGTGCAAATCTGTTCTGTAGTGGGATAGTTGTTTGAGGAGGAGGAAGCTTCATTTTTGGTTTTCCACTGACAGCTGTCCAAGTCTGAGTCCTGCGAACGACTGGAGTCGAGGAGGATTTTGGTCTCGTCTGTAGTGCAGGCCAGCCGGTCGCATCGCAGATATCACCAGACAGGGCTGGTTCTCTCTTCTTCCTCTGAGATGACTTACTCTTCGGTTTAGCGCTGAGCACATTCCAGACATTACTTGTCTTGTTATTCAAAGCAACATCCTCTTGTTTCTGGTTGTCTTTGCCCGTGCTGATTAGCTGACGGGTAGCATCATGTCCAGTAAGAGGTAAAGTTGTACCGTAACCGGAGAAAGCATCCACCTTCGTTGAGAGCAAAGCAAGAATAAGTTAAGAACATAAAATGTGCATTTTACATTTTCAGGGAAAGCAATTAGATCATTCAAAATTATAAATCCAATACAGCATTTGTAAAAAAAACAACAGCCTAACTACGATCAAACATGGTGATGATAGCATGATTGTCTGTGTTTCTTTTGGTTCTTCTGGGCCTGGACAACTTGCCTTAATTTTATGGAACCATGAATCCCATTCTCTTGCTGCAAACCCAAGAGAAACCAAGCTATTTCTTCATAAACTTAATAAATGGGTTGCTGATTTGAAATTATTACGTCACTCTACAGGATGTAGTAAGGCTCCTCTACTAAAGGTGTTGGAAACAATTTTTTTACAAGTCACCATAATAAACATATTCCACTTGTGTTTGATTTCATCTTAGTACAAGTTCACCATTTGTGTTGAGGGTGCATGACAACTTTATTATGTCTATTAGTCTTTTTCAGAAAAATCTATGGTTTGACCAAAAAATCTGATTACAGCAGTCTTTCACACACTATCGAAAAGTTACTTAAAGTTTTCAGAGTTCCTGCAAATTTCAACTTAGATTTATAGTTCATCTACTTCTCATTGCTAGTCATAACTACACATACTTGTATTACAATTGTTGTGCAACACTGCTTTTTCATCCTCTCTTATCTCATCTATGTATTTCACAAAAGTTAAGCAATAATCTACACTTTTAACTTCTTTTCTCTGATTATTCCTCTAGTGGTGCCAGTCCTGTTGGTTTAGTGCTTACTGCTATCGTAGCCCTGGCTTACAAAGCGGCCATTACAATTGAAAGGTAAGTCCCGAAAATCCTGTTCTCAATAATCATTATTGTGTTTCCATACTTTTTGGAGGAAAACAGTGTGTTAAATTGGATTTCAGTATTTACAGAGAGGAATATAACACAAAATTATCACTGAAGTTGTAATTATTTTAAGCAGAGCGTAAAACCATCAATAGGAGGTAAACACACATTCATTGGTGTAATTATTGGGTTATGAATTTAAACTTTTTTCATGAAATGAATTCATTTATTTTTAGTTTATTTAGTTTTTTCTCTCATCCATACAGGGTGTCACAGATACAAATGTTTAAAAAAGGGTAAAAGCTTTTCTCACATATTAATTTGGGAAAATCTGGAAGTTTGGATTTCTTTGTCTTGAAGGAATATGGAAAAAGAATAGTATGTAAAAATTATTTGCACTTCCAGACTTTATTTTCAGTTACTTTGACTAAATAAAGATTCCTTCCTTGTGTCCTGCCTTCTTTGTGTCATTCTATCCCTCTTTGTCCATCTCCTTCCTTCCATTTATCTTTCCCTGTTTTCATTCTTTGTGTACTTCTTTCTCCCTTAAGTGACTTGTTTTGTTCTGTCTTTGTGTCCTTTCTTTCCTTTTTTGTGTCCTCCTCGCCTCCCTTCCTTGAGACCTACTTCCTGTGACTGTGTCCTTTCCCCATTCCTTTTTCAGTTCAGTAAATGTTCTTTGCTCTGAAAGGTTCACCTTGTCTCCTTTAAACATACATTTTATCTTTTTGAGCTAACAACTGCATTGTTGTCACATCTGACCTTTGGTCTGTCCATCCTGGCCACTACAAATGTACTATTAGTCAATTTTTTAGGTTGATTTTGCAGCAGTAGCTTCTTTCGCGTTCTGCCCCCTCCCAGTTAATGTGACTAACTGGCTTCACAGAGAACATTGACCCTGGGGTTCCAGCATTCACTTCATGTGAAACTTCAGACTTGAAGGTTATCATGTTTAGGTTGTTTCTTAAAAATGACTAGGTCATGCTAATAACCTGAATTTAGTTCCAGTTTTTTAAACGTATAATCATAGGATTACTAAATGGTTTGAAATGGCTTTAAGATACTGTCCTGTGTAATGTACATTTACAGTTCTACTTAAATCTTCATTAAGCTCTTTAGAACTTAGTATTGTTTGGAAAACTGGTCCGTCTAAGTGCTGATCTATATTTCTTGATCTATAAATAATGGGTTTTAATCATCATTAAAAGTCCAAAATCAGTTATGAGAGGCTATATCGTTATCAAATGGCAATGACATAATCTGTCATTAGTGCCAAAAAATTCAGAAGAGAAAAAATCAGGAACACCTTTTGCCATTAAGAGGCTGGTTCTTGCAGAATGATAAACAAAACAGTATAGATATCCAGCAGGTTCAAAATGTTCAAGTTTTTAAATAAAAAGAAATAGGTGCAAAGGTTTCAAGATAACACAAGGACACATAATTTTTCCCTACTCTTGGTGGGACCTTCGATTAACTTTCATTGATTTGCCATAAATTGTTATACCCTAGGCTGCACAATGGGGCCGTGGGTAGCACTGTTGCCATGCAGCAAGAAGCCTCTGGGTTCAATTCCACCTTTGGTCTTGGGTTTCTCTGCAATTAGTTTGCATGTTCTCCCTGTCTTTGCGTGGGTTCTCTCTGGGTACTCCGGCTTCCTCCCACAGTCCAAAAACATGATTGTTAGGCTGATTGGGCACTCTAAATTGTGCTTAAGTGTGAGTGTGTGTTTGAGTGGTTGTTTGTCCTGTATGCCTCTGTGTTGCCCTGTGATGGACTAGCGACCTGTCTAGGGTGTACCCCTCCCTCTCGCCCGTTGTAAGCTCGAGGCACCAGCAGACCCACCCGACCCTAATAGGGACAAGGGGATAAAGAAGATGGATGTATGTATGTATGTATGGATGGATGTATGGATGTATGTATGGATGGATGGATGGATGGATGGATGGATGTATGGATGGATGGATGGATGGATGGATGGATGGATGGATGGATGGATGGATGGATGGATGGATGGATGGATGGATGGATGGATGGATGGGTGGGTGGTTGTTTTACCCTAAGCCCAACCGTAACCCTACACCTACCCATTACCAGTACATAACAAACCCTAAATCTATCCCTAACTCAATTCACACCATCGTTGGAGAGCGAACAAAAAGCAGCACTTGTACTTGTTGGGATCAGGCTTTGGTTCCCACAAAGTACAGTTGGTTCTGTTAAAACAATGGTCCCCATAATGTAGCAAATGCATGGCCACCCCAACCACTGGCCCCCTCGAGTAAAGTGTTTTTACAAAGTCAAACAGCTAAGTTCATATGTAAGTTTTTTTTTAATCATTTTCAATGTATGTTGCCATTTGGACAAATTTTCTCTGGAGAAGATAAGAAACAAACAAAAGAACTGCACCCAAGAAAATAGCTACACAACATTTGTAGAAATGCAGTGGGGGCTGTGGATGGGTGTGGGTGTAAAGCTTGCAGTGGATTGTTTTGCTTCTGTCAAGACGATGGAGACGTTTCAAGGACTGGCGTGGGTTGGCAGACGTCTGAACTTTCTGTTGGTTGAACAATATGACAAAATTCCCTGCTGTATATAAAAGCGTTGATGTAGACTGAACCCAGATTCAGATGGGAGGCCTTGTGTATGAATCGGAAAGCAAACTGACCTGTATATGTGTTTGACTTTCTGGCGAAATTATTCACACCCCTAGGTCTTTTCCAAAATTGTATAATGTAAAACTCAAACCTTTAGTGTATATTACTGAGATTTTATCTGAGAGGCCAGTGCTTGGTCTTGCAGAGAAGGGTTCTGGTTCTCCTCCTTCTTCAGGCCATGCCCTCTAGCGTGCACTGCACCAGTTAGATGCTGAGTATGATATTAGCAGGACTGCTAGAGTCTCTGCCTGAAGCAGAGGCACTGAAGTGTCTTGATGTGTTGTTCACTAATATTGGTAGGATGGATTCGTAAAAGGACAGATGGATTGGGGCTTATTCTACTTGTTTATGGGACGGTGTGATCATATCTGTCTGTGCCAGTTTATCTGTCAGGTTGCACCTTGGGCTGCGTACTCTCCTGGACCATCTTGTGTCCTAAACTATATGTGGGTCCTTTCTTTTCACCATCAAAATCCAGTTGGTGTGAGGTGTCTTCCAGTTCTGTCGAAAAAACCTTAAAAGCATTTGTGCATCGACACCCACACACAGGTGTTTAGATTTAGGTCCTCTAAGATACTCTCCCACTGGCTGCAGTAGCAACTAAATATCTCCTGCATTAACTATTAGTGTGTATTTTGCATCTTGTTTTTTTCCCTCTCTTTCTGCAGGTACATAAACAGATTACCAGGAAGTTATCATGTATTCTCTGAATAACTCGCTCTCCTCTCTATTTATGTTCCCCTCTTTTTGTTTAGACTTCTTCGCCCTCCATTCTCATTTTAATTTAGCTTTTCCTTTCGATTCCATCTCCATGTACAATACATTTAACATCACAGTTTTATGTCATCCTAATCGATTATGTGTCTTGGATTTTGTAATTATGTTGTGCTAAGGGACAGATTGTTGATGGTTTTGAATTTGGCCACTGCTTCTCCACATAGAAAGTAGTCAGTTAAGGTGGTTTGGGAATCAAATATTAAGAACACAGGTTAAATTTAAGTCAAGAATGCCCCTTGTACACCTTCCTTGAGATTTTTTATACACTTCTGTTAGGAGACCCCAACGAAGACACAGAACATTCTCAAGGGACTATGTACCCCTTCTAACATGGAAGTGCCTTGGGTCCCCTAGAATGCGCTTTAGGATGTCACTGGGGAAAGTCTAAGTTTCCCTCCTGTATGCTCCCACAACTACCACATCTAAAGACAAACATTTTTACCCATTGCTCGGTTCAGTTCAATTCAAAACAAAACAATCATTCGTATTTTCATACCAGTCCAATCTCTGTCAGATCGGATGCAGAGCACATTTAAAACATTAGTTGTTAGTTCTTGTCACAGTCTTGCATTTAGTTTTAACCATCTTCCCTTCAACTGTTGTGTTGAGGGTAATAAGTGGGACAGATGACCACTGGTGTTTTGGACCACTTCGTAAAGCTAAAATACCCTCCTATATACCCAATATCAGCACTATCTACTTTAGATGAAGGCTTCCAGGCAACATCAAAGTGCTTAGAAACTGACAGTCATCTTTTCATAGTATATAAGGAGAGGTTATTTCAACTGATGTTGGTGTCTAAATACAATCTGGAGTTTAATTAAAAGAGCTCTTGAGTTGTTTGAAAGCACGAGTTGCTAATGAGCTATGTATCAGTCCAGATTTTATATTTGCAATCTGTTAGCAGAGATAAACATATGCGAAGCAGAGTGGATTGCTTCAACCCTTTGTTGTTCTCACTTTTTTTGTTGCAGTCCTTTTGTACATGTTAGCTATCAGTAGATTTTATGATGCTGTGCGTAAAATCTGCCCTAAAAACCGCCATGACCTACTTATGGACATCACAGATACAAGGGAGTGAAGCATAAACCATTAGATAGATAAGTAAATAATCAATTTCTGCCACTCAGCTGGTACCAAGCAGACTGAAGATTAACCCACATCACATTCATGTGTTTTCTGCTTGTCTGACTCAAATCGCAAACATTGGAATATAGTCATGAACTTGTTGCCATGCATGTATAGACATAATAAAATGGAAGCTAACATGCTTTTTTTTAAATTTAAGCTTGGATATATTTTTAAATTGGTTTAGATGTAAGTAAGGTCAGGGGTGAAAACCTTGTTACACTCACTAATGCAATCTATTTGACTACAGTGACCTACACAGTCACCCTCATTGCTCCTCTTTGAACTCTCCTTTACATCATTACCTTGGTTTATTCAAGTGTTGTTTTAAAGGCCCAACCACATCATTTTAACTCAAGTTAAAGTCTGGATTTGGACTGGGACCATTGCAACACCTTGATTATATTTCAGCCATTTTGGTGTGAATTTGCTCCCACGGGTGGGATGATTGACTACCTAGTTTTGGCCCAATTTCCTCTGCCAGATAGAAGGTTCGTTTGTGCACATGGTCAGCCAAATGGCTGCAATGTGTTATTGGGATGAAGTGTTTGGGCTAAAATGCTGTTTTAGCCCAAACACTTCCAAACATTGGGCGTTATAGTCGGACATCTGTTCTTTGGTTTCAACATGTCTCGGGAATTCATCAAGACTCAACTCTGCCAACTGTAGTTGTGCTGCCATATTCTGTTTTTAGCAAAAATATAATTCACTTTGTTTATACCTCTGGGCAATCGATGTTTGGTGTTATCATTTCCTGGTAGGATTAGTTATTGTCTTTTAATTTCTACTTTTGAACAATCGTTCCCTCTCTTCAATAAGCAATAAGTAATGGCTGATTTTACCTGTTAAGTTGATTGGGTTGCAATTATAGAATCTGGTAACTCAGTCGTCTCTCAGGTATGTTACTGATATTCTTCTTTTATGAAAAAGCTTACTTTGTTTAAGGATCAATTATTGAAGTACATTAATTTGCATCAATGTTGAACCTTTTGTCTGACACATCTCAGAATTGTCAAATTTACATCTGAAACCCGACCCTTAAAGAAAAATCTCATGAATTTTATATGTGACAAACCACATGTGAAAACCATGTACCACATGTGAAGTCATAAAAAAGAATGTGATTCCAATGTTTTCACATGTGTTTTATGTATTCGTACAAAATGCACAAGTGTTTCTCATTTCTTACATATGAGTCGCATCCTATTTTGTTCACATGTTCCGTGTTCCATTCTTTTGTTGATATTTTGATCACACATTTTTTCCAAGGTCTAAACATGTGTTACACAAAACCGATGCAAAAAACCCCCCAAAAATAGCATGTTTTTAAATTCACTAGTAAACATTTGGTGTGTGGGATTTTTCTAGAAGGTTAACTTTAAAAAAAGGGGGCCATTTTGTTTTGTATTAGGACTAAGTACATTAAAAATGTAAAAGTATTTGTATGTTTTTTCAAGTTATTCAGTCATAAAGTAGTTGTGCCTCTGTCACTTATCTACAGGGTGGGCCATTTATAAGGCTACACCTAAATAAAATGGGAATGGTTGGTTATATCAACTTCCTGTTTGTGGCACATCAGAATAAATTTGGGGGGGGGGGGGCTTTTCAAGATAGGTCGTGACCATGGCGGCCATTTTGAAGTCGGCCATTTTGCATCCAACTTTAGTGGTTTCAATGGGAAGAGGGTCATGTGATACATCAAACTTATTGAGAATTTCACAAGAAAAACAATGGTTTGCTTGGTTTTAACATGACTTTATACTTTCATTAGTTATTGACAAGCTTCTGACCACTTATAAAATCTGTTCATAGTTCTGCCCATTGTGTTGTATTGTCTTTGACTCTTCACACGCTTATAACAACACCACAGAAGAAATGCTAGCACAGGCTTCCAGCATCCATAGTTTTAGGTGCTGCGCATCTCATATTTTATGAGATGACCCCAAAGATAAAAGTCTAAGGGGGTCAGATCGTTACATATACTAATGTGACAGGAAGTTAATGTCACCAAACATTCCTATTTTTTTTAGGTATATCCATTGAAATGGCTCATCATGTACATTTACTACATGCACAATAACACAAAATTACACACAAAGCTGTCTTGAAATCAGCTTAGGGAAAATTGCAGTGTTGCCACGTAAATAATAAGGAATAAATTATATTTGATGAACTCCTTTTGCCCATTTCCTTCCTCATCAAGGCTCTCTTGTTTGCTTTGCTCACATCCTCTAAAGATCGGACCGTAATTGCAGGAAGATGTTCAAAGAGCTCTCCAAAGATGATTGTTTCAGGCTGACCAATAAGTGCAAGAAAAATCCGACTGAATCTAAAATTTAACGGCTGCGTTAGCCTTTATGCAAGCTAAAGTGTCAGTTTACGAAATGGTTTAATATACAGGGCTCAATTGTGTGCCACGGCTGCAACGCTGATCCTGTCATGTAATTCATCAACCACCTGGCAGCCACACGTAGAACTGGTGGCAGATTTAACCACATGCTGCGATTGTGAAGAGAGCCAGGTGGTAAATTTGTCTACTGTGTCTCACAGGTGCGTAATAATAGTGTTAGTTTAACACACGGCTGTAGCAAAGGGAATATTACCTGACACAGAGATTCAAGTCCGTAAAAATCACCAGTGGGATAAAGGCAGAAACCCAGCAAAGAAGAGGTGTGTGGTGAACCTACTGCTGTGCAGACTATTCAGTTCAAAACCTTCATGGGGGATAAAAAGTGTGAATTGGTGAAGACGCAATAAAAGGGATGATGATTGCTAAAGAGTCATTCAATGATAGAAATAATGAATACATTTTTAAATGTTATGCTTATTCAGAGAAATGATTTTAATTCCAATTCAGGGAAAGTAAAATGTGGCTAGGGAAATTCATATAATTCATCAATTTACTAATTATTTATGGAATGTTTTTTTATTTGATTTAGTTTCTGACATATCCTCTCCATTACAACTTTGTATACTTCTCTAAGTGTATGCCCTATGCTTTGTATGCTCCTAAATCTTGGTATTTGCTATTCTAAAACATAGCCAACTGCAAATAACAAAAGCACAGATTAACCACAGATTACCCTAACAATTGCTGATATATTATTTTATTTTTATATATGATATTCCTGTATATCAGCTACAGCATGTTCTCTTTTTGTTACATAACTGTCAAATATGATTTCTCCTAAGGTTACCAAATAAATTTTAAACCCATGGTTTTATCTTTCTCCAAGCGTTCGATGTACCACAAACGTCTGTCTTTGGAGAGTTTTTCCGGTTCCTCTTGGGTTTCAATCATTAGCTACATGTTTCGATGTTTGCTGTGTAACCTGCTTGTTTAATTAAGAATTTTACCCGGCTGTTCTGACTCAGGGATGATAAAACAATGCTGCTCAAATCCTGAGTCACCACAGGGATGATGTTCAAGTAATACAAGTGTTTCTCTTGCTGAAACGGTTTACGTTCTGTCTGGACAAAGCAGTTTTTGAGTCTGAAATTTGACATAGTAGGTTTTTTAGTTTTATCCTGATAAAGAATTTAAATTTCTAATTTGGTCCAGAAATCCAAAAAACAAAATAGCTTTCTATTATTAAACCTAACAAAGTAGTTTCATGTTTCTACACAAGTTTAGTTTATTTACTCACTAAAGTTGTTTCTAGTTTTAAACTGAACAAAATATGTCACTGGAAGTCGTCCCTCACGGTTCACTGCACACACTTACGCTCCTGGCACCATGTGGTACAGCGTTCTGTTCTCACATTTATTGTCCTGTAACGTGTTTGTTCTCCTGTATTTGCAGACCGTTCACAGAGCAGATCTATCTGCAGAGAGATCAGCACCGCAAACACGAGTGAGCGCATCCCTCTCCGGCTCTCCTGTCTTTGGCTGCATGCGGATGGACAGTCATCGGCTTTGCCTGTTTGTCTGAGTGGAAACAAAAGGAAATGTGTGCAAATGGAACTCATTGCTTTAAATGAATCACTTTGCTTTGCGATATTTTCTGCATTTAATTCTGCAAAATTGACTGAAACATGGTGTGTTAAGAACATTAGGGTAAAGGATTAGATTTACATTTTAAAGGTAGAAAAATGTATTATATGGTTTTGAGGTATTTGACTCTCTTGATTTTTCTCTTTGATTTTTTAAAGTGTCTGATAGTTCATCAGCTGGTTTTGCAAAATTTTGAAATGGAAGAAGAATAATACATGCTTTTGAACTCTTCAATAAATAAAAATCAGAAAATATGTTCAGCGTCTAAATAGCCGAACTAAATTCTTCATTGAACCATATTTTGCTGCATTTACACTTTACACTCCAGACACAGAAACTGTTGCCCATTCTTTATTCTCCCTTCACATCTTCCCATCTTCCCTATTCCTGCTACAGAAAGAAATTCTCAAAGCATGATTCTTCCACCATCATGTTTCATTCTAGGATTGGCATACTCAGGGCGTTAGTTTGTGTTCACACACACTCTCATATGGCCCAAACACCTTCATCCAGATGTTTACTGTGGACAATGGCTAATAGGACTTTCTATGGCTTTCTTTCAACAGACGCTTTCTTCTTGCTACTCTTCCATGAAGTACTGATTTAGGAAATGTTAATACATTCTCTCAGCTGATCTATAAACTCTGCCAGAGGTACAAAGTCCTCCTGCCGCCTTCTCTGATTATCTGGCCCTGTGTTCCTAGCTTATCATTTTCAGATACATCATCAAACAGAGCTCTGTGAGATGTTGAAAGCTTGAGATGTTGTTTTATAACCGAACCTTGCTTTATGCGTCTCCAGAACTCCCCCCCCCCTGATTTTTTGCTGTGTTTCTTGGTCCTCGTGATGTGATTTATTTTTACCAAACATCTGGATTTAGGCTGAGAATAAATTGCACACAGCTAGAATGGGCCTGTTAGGTCCATTTAATTCACCATGACTTGTATTTATGGGTATCAGAGTGAAACTTGTTGATAGCTTTGCCCTCCACCTTACAAATATGCATTTCTTTTTGTTGGTGTGTCACATGCATTCCCACTAATACACTGATTTATGTGACTCTGTTATGAACATATCAAACTGTAAAGTCTGCATAGATTTGAAAGCCAAAAATGTGAAAAAAAACTGTAAGGTTCATGTTACTCTATGGGAGATCTAAGTCTCATTATGCAAGTTAACCATACCGGCTGAGCAAGTACAGTCCCTGACAGAAGTTCTGTCGCTTATCCATGTTGTGAAAACAAAAGCTTATAACCTGACTTTAAATTCATCCATTGGTTTTAGAAATGACTCATATGAAACCCTCCCAAATTCGGTTTAATTTACGAAAATAAATTTGCTTCACTGCAGAAATATTGATCATTTAATGAACACAGAAAGGTCAGATTTTGGCAAGACAAAAGTTATGTTGCCCACAGAAAGTAATGTGAAAATCAAACAAATAATTTACTTCAAATACAAAGATATGTTTCATAACATTTGTGAATGAAGGTGTGGTGCAATTAGAGCCATATTTAATATTTTGTGTGACTTCCATGAGCTTTAAGGACTGCATCCATGCGGTTCGACAGTGATTCATACAATTTATTGATGAAGTCATCAGGAATAGCAAAGAATGCAGTCTTACATGCCTCCCAGAGTTCATCAAGATTCTTTGGTTTTGTTTTCCAAGCTTCCATTTTCATCCTACCCCAAACATGCTCAATGATGTTCATGTCTGGTGACTGGGCTGGCCAGTTGGAGCACCTTGATATTCTTCGCCTTGAGTAACTTTGATGTAGAGATGTATGTATGAGATGGAGCACCATCCTGCTGGAAAATTTGACCCCTTTTATGATTGGGAATGTAAGAGGTAGCTAATACTTCTTGATATTTTAGGCTATTGATATTGCCTTCCACTTTGCAAATGTTTCGCACACCCCCATTCTGAATGTAACCCCAGACCATGATCTTTCCACCACCAAACTTAACAGATTTCTGGGTGAATCTTGGATCCATACGGGCTCCAGTAGGTCTCCTGCAGTATTTGCGGTGGCTGTGGTGTAATTCAACCGAAGATTCATCTGAGAAATCCACCTTCTGCCACTTTTCCAGCGGTGTTTGAAACATAATGGATTCATTGAAACCTGAATGAATGTTGATTTAACTCATAAAAGCTGAGTTTAATTTTAATGTGTTTTAATTAATTTCTTTTACCAATTGCAAAGTAAACAGCTGCAGGTTCAGAAGTGGTCTTTATAGTGTATTAGACTGGTTACCTCAATGGCCCACGTCCACTGTCCATATATAGAAATGTGGACATATATATTTGCATTGTCACAGCATAAAGGACCAACTAATCCAAATTATTGACACATTATATAACAGCAGTTATCCATAAAATGAGTCCTCGAGGGCCAGAGTCCTGCAACGTTTAGATTTCTATGTGCTTCAACACGTCTGAATCGAATAATCAGGTATTGAACTGGACTGCATACTGGGAATGTGATTCAGTGTTTTGATTCAGGTGCATTGAGCGGGAAAACAGCTAAAAGTTGAAGATAGCGGACCTCCAGGCATGACTCCGAAGAGCCTGGCTATAAAGTACTAAAAGTAAGTCCACATCAGTTCCTTAACTGAGAGGATCAGTAAAATCACATCCTCGCCCTCTATAGTTATTAACACCACTGGTAAAGATGTGCAGCGGTTTTACTAGCAAAGTTCAACTCTAGATGCGTAAAGCTTTTGAATCATAGGCAAAGGATCTATTTTCTCATCGGGATTTCTTGAGTTATGTTGCTTTACACATATCTGCCTTATTTGATTGGCAAGGTTTCTTGTCTTTGCCATTTTGATTAGGGGCTAAGACAGCTCTATATCATTTCATATTTAAACCCAATATTAATGTTTTGTTAATTTATAGTAATACTGTATAATTTGATACAGTATACATTTTAGAAACTGGTTGAACTAGATTTATATGTCAGTATTGTTAATTGTGTGATGATAGCAGCTCTAGTGATTAGTTATTTTAATAGGGTTAATAAACAAATTCAAAGTAACAGTTGAATTTTCCAAATGTTTAAGGCTATTGACCTATTTTTATTATGAAAGTCAATGATATTTACGGGTGCCAAATATATTAAACATGTAAAAAAGTGATTATAAAACAGTTTTGGAGGTCAGTTTTTTTGGGTTCTATTAATGTTCGGTGGTTCATGTTTGTTTCAGCTGACAGGATAAATGGGCCAGGAAAAGGCTTCTTTCGCTTCCACGTGCATTTAATGAAGATAAATGTTTGCAATTCTAATAATGCTGAAAATAATCAGCGGGTTTTCATGGAGCGTTGCTCGCAGACAACGTGGAAAATCATTATTTTTTTGTTGTTTTTTTTTTTAAACCTGATTGTCCTTTTCTTCTTGTGCATAATTACATTATGCAGAATTGTAATATCATTCAATGCCAATCATTCCCTTTACACGAAAGGCTACATGTTGATTTATTTAGCCACAATCGCAAAAATGATTTAACTTTATGAAAAGCTATAAAAAATATATTCAATATACAATGAAACAAAATAATAAAACTTTGGTTTAATAATGTTTGTTGTGCTTATGGAGTATTTACTTTATTTTGTAAAATAAATGTAAATAGCAAAAAGATTAATAAAACCACTTTGGACAAAAGGTAAAATTTACATGGTTGACTATTTTGTTTTCAAAAAATAAATTTCGAAAACATGGAGAAGTTGAGTAAAAAAAGCTAAACTCAATGAGTGGCCCAGGAGTTTCTTACATACAGACAACAGTTAAAGTTATCTGTGTTAAAAAAGGACGTGTTTGAAAAATGTTCTGGTAATCAAATCCATCAGAAATATTTTACTTATCCCAAAGGGAAATTATATATTTAATAAGTAACCATGACAACATCAATTTAGAAAGCTGAAACCAATGGTGAAGAATATTTTCATAAAATGCGTTTGTCAAAAATACATTGTTGCTTGTCTCAGAGGATGCTGGTTTAGTCTTAGATCTATTAAACTAAACTAAACAGCAAATTAAGGTGCACTAGTTTTAATCTGCAAATATGGGCATTGCTAACATTGAGTTCAGTTCTTTTTTTCAGATTTTAGTCAAATTGAAAAATTGAAATGTTTCAGACAACATTTCTTTATAATGGTAAATTCTATCCCACACAACAGGGGGCTCTATATGAAAAAGACTCAACAAATGCCTTTGTCAGGATCTTCAGCTGTTTTGCTTTCAAGGTTTTATTTGCAGGTTTATATTTCTGACTACTCCTTGTTCATGTTTGGTCTTAATTTTTTGTATTTCTGTTTTTCCGCCTTATTTTGATTAGATCAGCTCTGCTCCAGCTCTCTCAAAGCTGCACATTGTTTGTAATCAGCCACCTGCTCTTGTTTTGTAATCGAGCTCCCTAAAATATAAATTCCTCATTCTCTATCTCTCTGCTTGGTTCCCTGTTGCTCCGTGGTTCCAGGCCCCAGTTTGCCTCGCTTCTCTCATCCCTTGTCTAGTTTTAGTATCAAATTCTTCTGAACTTACTTCTAGTCCATATTTCGAGTCCAATTATATCCACAATCGTGAAACCAACAACTGCCAGGATTTTTTTTATGTCATGTTCAAGTGGAGGATTTTTGGGCTGTTCATCTCTGCAGATGTGTCTTAGTTTAGCTAGATTAAGGTTGTTGTTTTTAGGGGGTATCAGAATAAATGTGGCTAAAATAAATGCTCTTGCATAACTTCCCACCATAAGAAGATCTTCCCCCTCACATATAACCTCAGCTATCAGGTTAATAAAAGAATCCAGAATAACAGCCGCTGTATACAACTGCTCCCGTTTGCACATGTGCAATTTATATAATTTACTTTTTATTAGATTTTTTTATTCATCTGAAGAACAATTTCCTAGTACTTGAACCTGTTTTTACTGGAAAGTGCTTCTGATTCAGAAGCACTTTGCAGTACTTTACCAACTTTCCCGAGTATCAAGTTGGTAAAACAGAGCAACATGTTTGTTTCACATCACAATCATGCAAACCTTTGTGTGGAACGATCACCAAAAATGGCAGAGTAGCTAAGTAGTTGCCGGTTGCAATGTGACAAAGTTTGCAAGGCACTGTAGCTGCTTTGTTGGATGAAGTTTAAACAATCAATGTGAATTGATTGTTTAAATTTGTGCTGACATTATCTGACAATGGAGGAGACACAAAAAATCATAACATCATAAAAAATAAATATATTTGACATTATGCAACAGTTTCCGCTCAAACTGGTTACAGTGAAACTCAACAGCAGCTTAAAAAAGGTCATCGTTGCCAAGAACCTGCTTAGCTTGGTGCTAAGACCTCTGATGGAGTGTGATGGTCTTTGGGCTTAAAAGATAAATGAAAAAGGCCTGAATGTGTTTTACCTATAAATCTTAGATAGTTCTTGATTATTTTCACGCACAAGAAAGTATACATTTTCGTGAAGAGACAATACAATTTAAAGATTTACATTTTAAAATAAAAATATTTTCTTCTGACTGTTAAATTACAAGTTAGCATTAACATGTGGCGACTTCAACATTTAGGATCTGATCACATTCACCGTTTAGAAGGAAGCATTTTAGTGTTTAGAGGACCAAAGGAAATTTTTCTGAATCAGCTGTTTTAAGCAAGTTTTTATTTTAGTGTTAGAACTAGTCAGAACTGAAGACCTTCTTCCTGTGAATATTTACCGTCTCTCTTTCTATCAGATTAATCTCTGCTGTTATAAACCAGACTCGTGTCCAAAACACTTTCTTTAAACTCCAGAGAGAATGTATTAGAGCTCTGTTTCTATGTTTGTTTAGGTCAATAAAACTGATTTACGCAATAACTAATAAAATACAGCTCTGTTCTGTTATCTCCAAAACAAAATCTGATTAGAACTCAAATCTAAAGACCGATTTTCCTAAAATGTATTGGATTTATAATAAAAAAATCTCAGCTGTGCAATCTGTAACTTTTCTTATTTAGTATTTAATACATACTCTTGCATGTAAATGTATCTCTTGCTCAACCCTTTTGATTTAAAACAGGAGAAGGATATTAAGACAACTGTAAAAAAAATTATTTTTAACTTCTTCTAACTATGGTTCGCTCCCTTTATTACCAAGAATACTTCCAGTACGTGTAAAAAATAAGAAATGTTGTGATAGTTTTTTTTAGACAGATAGTTTAACTTATAATATTTCTGGGAATATGAGAAAAGCTCAAGAAAAAACACACAGAGCTGTTATTGTTTTCTGCCGTTTGGTACTATCACTGCAGAAATCTGATATTCTCTGTTAAATTAGACTGATAATCCTCATCCGATTGAATACGGACGGAGCTGATTAGGATGAAAAACACCGAGCAGACTCTGGCATGTTGACGCTCCTTCACCTGAATAACATAAAGAAAATCCTTGAACCCAAGTCTGGACAACAACCGTTCAAGCATTTATTTGCAATGATTATGTACCTACCCAACGAGCTCTCTGGTCTCTTGTCTGATGAAAAAAAAAAAAAGTAAGAGCTGTTAAAGCAGTTAAACATCTGAGAGGATAGCTGTGGATGCACTCCATAAATATTTAACAGTGTTGCTGAAAGAAGTTGCTTGCAGTTTGCACGACTTCATGTTTTACTGGTTTATCTTTCAACAATTTGATTTATTTTTATTTTTTTTCATTTGGTGAAAGGAACCTATTCTGTGACGTAAATGTGAAGTGGTCACAACCTCCTAAAAAATCCCAATTTTGCCACTTCCATATATGCTACATGGTAGCTTTTTAAGCTTCTGGACCCTGAATGGTTATGTCGGTATCTATCCGAATTCATCATTGATGCGAAACACAGGTCATATTTACGCACCAGAAAAAGTCTTACGTGGTGAATCAGGATGAAAACAATTGATAAAGCAAGCAGTGCTGACTCTCTTTTTCTCTTAGCTTCCTTTATCTCGTAATGATCTTGCGACGATATCATCAGCTTCTATCGCTCGACGACGTTAAAACGGATCCACAGACGCCGGCGTCCAGTGTTACTTCGGTAAACATCGCGCTGATGTGTGACGTCGACATTCTAAGTCTGCACATGCGGGTCAGTCTGGGTTCGTAAACCGATCACACGGAAGTCTGATTTGGATTTTTTCAGTAGGATGAATAAAGCCACACAAACAAACAAACAACATTGGATTTCAGCAAAAAATAAATAAAGATAAAATATGAGTCAAGTCCTGTTGTTTTTATGTCGCAATAGTTTTTTAAATGAGACATTTTCTCTGCCATTATATCCAAAAATTCAATTTTTTTTCTATTTTTATAGCTATTGCCTAAACGGACACCACAAACAAACCAGACCCACCATTCAGTTTTCAAGGCAATACAAACAAACCTGGGTATAATATTGTTTACTGGCCAATTTTCAAAAAATATTTAGAAAAACTTTCTGCAGTTCAGGTTAACATTGCTGGAAATGTACACCTGTATACCAAAAGTGTAGTCTGAAAAACAAAAGCATGTGCTGTCAACTGATTGATTGGTGGCAGCTTAGAGATGTGATAAGATCAGAAAGCAGATTTTTTTTTCTCCAAGGATCTCTTTTGGAAGTTTATAAAAATTAAGACTCATACAGGATATATCTTGAAGCAAAGTTCAAAAATGGATATTCTTCTGTCTTATTTTAAGCATGACGCTGTGAAAGTTCTAGGAAATCTAGGGTCATATTGGTTTGTAAACTTCTGTAACACGTGAGGGACCCTTAACCCCCACCACCACCACGACCACCACCACCCTCCAGCCCTCCATTAAGACGTCCATTCTGGGCTGTAATCAGTGAGGTCACACAGGCTGGAAAATACCCTAACCCTCTGCTTTCTTGTTAGATTGTACACTGGTATGAAGAATAACTTCAATTTATAGCTTTAAGCCGTTTTACTAGTGAACAAACCAGAAACTTTCCACACTTCACAAAATGTTTTGACCTCTAATTCTGACTGTTTTAAGTGGGGGGGGGGGAACACTGTAAAGAAAGAAATCTGTTTGAGAAAGAAAAATATTACAAATATCGTGGGATAATCTCTTACTATGCTTCGTCGTCATTATTTTGGAGAATCAAACCCGGACATTCACCTGCAGGACTACGCCTTTCTAACAGCTTTAATGAATACTAATGTTCAGTTCACTTTCTACCTCATCACTAGTAGTTGTCGCAGCATGGCGTTGCTTTTCTGAGGAGGAAAAAAAACTGTAGCAGTAAAGTTTAAGTACGATGGCAGTTCATCACTAAGCCTCGTTTGTCTATACTTTTGTTTTCCTTTTATTTTTCATAGTGTTGTGATTTTAGGTTTTATTTCTGCTTGTCTTGTTCGGTCATTTTCAGTTTTAATCCTTCTTCATGTTCCTTTTAAAACCAATTTTCTTCCATTACTGATTATATTTGTTTCTTTTTTTAGTTTTTCTCCCCTTTCTTCCTCTATCTGTCTTCCTTTCATTCAGCCGACCATTCTTCTCCTGCCCAGCTCTTTCTCCTCTTCCCATCTTCCTCTGCCTGCTCTCTCCACAGCTGTATTCACTCAGATTTCAGTAGTTCCTCTGGTTTCTCAGTCATTCTCCCCTCCGCCTCAGGGTTTCTACATTATCTGGTTTCACTGTGTTCCACTGGTTCCCTCTGCGTCTTCTGATGTTTTGGTGACTCTGATACTGTTTCTCTTCGCCTGACTCCTAGATAATCATTGTACAGCATGATGGTCTCTTTTTGTTTATAATAAACTCCCACCTCTTTAAAATATGTCTGCGCCGAGGTCCTCCTAAGTTCAACCACTTTAACACACCGATGCCTCTCTGGTAAGAAGTTGGAGGCATATCCCGGCCTCTCTGCTTCAGTTGCAAGTGAATGGAAGAGGATGGATGAATGTTTTTTTTTTGTTTATTTGTCTGTTTTTTTTACATTTAGTCACAACACAAGGTTGCACATAATTGAAATAGATGGAAAAAAGACTCACAGTAGCTCTGGGGGAGCTACCAAGGTCAGGATGAGGCTCCGGTGGAACAGAACAACTATAACTGCAACCTCCCAATTACACAAGTATAGTCAGAAAAAACCCTTTTGTTGCAGTTTGACAGAAGCTACGCAGAGGACACATCAAACATGTGGAAGTAGCTCCTATGGTCAGAATAGAGCAAAAATAAAACTTTAGGAACATCAATCAACAAGCTAAACAATAGCAGTGGCAGAATCATGCTGAGGGAATGTTTTTATTCACTGGTGACAGGGGAGCCTGATATGGTGGATCTGAAGATGACATTCTTGGGAGATAAAACTTTAGGGGGTGCATTAGTTTTTTGACTTTTGAACTCAAAGTCAGATAAAGTCCAGGCCTATATCAACTTGAAACTGTGGTTACAGACATGATCTAAAAAATTCTGAGACTGAGAAATCTTGCAAAATAGAAACCAAGGATGCAGCATTATATTGATAAATGAAATTTAATTCCAATAAAACACATGCATGTTTGGGAAAAGCGCGTCCTCTTAGGACTTAGATAGCAAATATCTAAAACATGATGTGGCAAATTAAAACCAGTCGTTTTTTATTTTATTTTGAAGTTGTGTAATCCAATAGTGTTTGCAAAACTCACAATCAAAGCCGTAAGAACAAAGGGCGTCATTACGAAGAAAGGTCGCTGGGGTTTCTGAGCATGCATACTCTACTCGGACACACAGTTGACACATGTTCTGTGGTCAGTTGAGTCCATCTTTTTAGTCAGCGCTAAAAGAAATCAGATATCAGGTTCTAAGACATCTGATGCGGACAAAGTTGTAGATGTCAATAAAAAGTGCAAATGCAAAAAGTAAAACACTAACACTGCTCAAAGGTGTCAATGATGCAATGATGAAGTTACACAATAAAATGTCAGAGCCATGCCATCCTTATAACGACTTAACTTTTTGGGATGGTTATAAATCAACTTTTTATTTGCTGATAAGTTAGATGTTTTTATTCTGTTGTGACTATTAGGATCTGTACTTTGACCGAGAATGGCACAAATGCTTTGTTTACTCCCCCCGCACCTGTAAGTGGCACAAATCGTGTGAGACATGTGCAAAAATCTCTATAAGAGGTTAATGTTAAACACACTAGAAAGAAGAAAAAAAAACCAGAGTGGACAACTGCATCCTTTTGTGTGGAGTGACGACAAATTCGAGTTTCTTTTCCGTGTCACGTTTAATTATAAATCTAATAAACTACAAAAGGAAAACGTAATGCGCCATATGTTGTGTTTGGGGTTATGAGAGAAGTTCTAGGTGTCTATACCAATATGTGAGTGTGACATTTCCACGCTGGAACTACATTGCCAAGACCACCGCTCACTTTCTCTATAGTAAGTTGCAGTTGAAGTCAGCTAATGTACTTGGTTGGTATGTTTAATATCTTTTATGGTTTTACATGATAATTGAGGATTTCGCTTGCTTTGATAAAGTTAACCATGTCCCGAAAAAAGGTGGGAAATAAACATTCCTCCTCATGAAGGGAGCATAGTCATGTTTCAGATCGTTTCTGCATGGACATAGATATGGAAGCCGTTTCTTCTAGAATTGCGCCGCTCACGGTGGCGGCACGTTGGAGTAGCTCCTCAACTTCCATTGCGATCTTTGCTTTTTTTTCAAAATGTTATTCCTGTTTTCTTGGAAAAATTCCTTTTTGGACAAATATTTCTGTTGTATTGATTTTTTTCCAATACTTTTATACTTTTTGCTTTTGTTATGATGCGTAAGCATAGCAACAGGGTGGTTTACAACAGGGAGCAGCAGATTAACAGTAGAAAAAACAGAAATAATACGAAAGCTGAGACAGAAATCCCAGAGGAGAAAAAAAGGAGGATGATCGTGGATGCAGAGCAGGACGAAAGAGGAGAGAAGGAGAGAAAGTTAACAAGTTGGATGAACTTCAATCCCTGACAAGGACTCAGCAACAGTATCGGGGATGCAGTATTATGTGTTTTACTGAGACATGGCTGCATGATCATACCCCCGACTCCAGCGTCTCTTGTGACTATAAGAGCAGATCAGGATTTAAAGAGTAGCGGGAAAAGGAAAGGAGGAGGATTGGCTATGCTTGTCCCACAGTCATCACCATCTACTAAAATTCCTTAGGTAAATGAGTTACTCCAACACCACTTAATTTCCCTTTGGGATAAATAAAGTATTTCTGATTTGATTTAGTTGATCTAAGGAAAGGAATTGAGGCGATTACATGGCACAGGCTTATTTCCTCTAAAAGAAGCAGTGAAGGGTGACTGTTAAGGAAAACCCAGTTTTATTTAAAAAATGTAGTCCCAGAAAATAAAATAAAGCAAATGGTCATTGACCTTCAATCAAAACCAGATCTGTGAAGTATCCTTGCTTCAATTTAAAACTGTGCAGAAACAACCAAATTGCTCACTGGGGGGGGTTTAAGATACCTTGACCTGTAAAGCAGCATGCATGGAATAGGTGATTTTTGAATAATAAAAAAAAAATCCCCCCAGCACATTCACTACTAAACACTAAAACAAGCAGACGTTTAACAAACAATAACAACCTTGACTGGGACCCTGAAGAGATACGCAGGGTCGGTACAGATCATTTTAACTGAATGAACAGCCTTTTCCATTTTCACAGGCTCAGTTTATATTTTATTTAACATATATTTGCTCCCAACACACCCCTAACCCAAATAAAAAGTAAGGTGAAGGAACATAGGACAAAAGTATATTTTAATGCATTTTTGTATGTATCGTTTAACATTTATCAAGTAAAATTCAACCTAAACACTGATGGTTATTAGGGGAAAAAATATTTTTATATATGAGTTTGTTGCAGTTCACCTTAGGCAATCTAATTTTTACAAATTTTTATCGCCATTCTCCTAACATACAGTATAAGCTTGTTTTTATTTGAAGTGGACATCATTTTTGTCACAGTACATGGAGAACAAGTTCCAAACAACGAATGAAGAATGAAACTCCGGGGTTTGGACTCCTGAGAGCAACAGTACCGTGACGTTCACTTCCTTATAAAACTGCTTTTTCAGTGTGTTGTAGCCGACAGAGGTTGTGACCGCCAGTGTGGCGTCAGGTAGAAAAGTTGTCCCAGGTTTGGTACTGACTTTTCAAATACATTTTTCACTTTTATTGTGTGTTTAATTAGGACGGCCAAAAGAATTTGACATCTTTTTCTTCTACAAGTCTTCACCCACTCTTCTAGATTTCCTGTTTCTCTGTCTTTTCCTCCTCCCAGTGCGACCGTTTTCTTCGTGACACGTCGCGTTTGGTGCCTCCTCTGGCCTCGTTACTCCAACTCACGCCGAGGGAGGGAAATTATTTTCTCCTCTGCTGTCATTTTTCGCCCAGCCTTTAGACGTGGCGGTGATGGAACTAATGGCGTGATAATGGCTGAGACTGCGCCAGCAATGACCCCTTTTTAGTGCTTCCATCAGACTCTCTCTAATGAGTTTTTCATTTTCTGATGCTCTGTCTGATGTTGCCTTTATCATGCAGAGCCCACCTCATCACTACAACTTTGCCTACAAGTAACAATGAGTAGGAGCTGGTTATCTTAAACTACTGTTCTCTATTTGAGTAATATAACGTTTCATACTGAAAAAGTAATAAAAGTAGTTATGATTCATGCCAATAGCGCATTGGATCGATATTTGAAAGCTGCAATATTGGGAATAAAAAAGTTGTATTTGTCATCACTGCTGAACGCCTTCATAATAGCTTCAGAAAAATGTTGGTCTAGCAACATCAACTTCTATATTAAATAAATTAAGAATGGCACAGCCAAATTATGCATGCATTATAATATAATATTATAATATAAAATATCATCATGCAAAGGTCAGAGACAGTGTGATTGGCATTTTGATTGACATAACTTTTAAGCTTTTCTGATTTGTAGTTTCAGAGTATTCTTGCAGGAAACTGGGGATCTTTCCATTATTGAGTCGAATAATAGGAATTAGTAGTATAGCTTAACTGAATTGACCATTGTAAATTTGATTGCTGTCATATATAACATAAGTGTAAATCATATAAAGAGGTAGGCTCTAAAAATATAAATGTTAGAAAGTTAGTTGAAAGGATGTGAAATTATGTATCAACTTTTCTCCAGGGCCATAATGTAATATAATGAGTTGTATTAAAAAGTTAAAAGTAAATTAAATTATAAGAAGTTAAACTTTGAAATTGAATTAAGCTAATAATTTATGTTATTTTAACATATGATAAAAAGTTTCCTTTATGGGATAACATAATATTATTACTTTAGTCCACTCAGAGTATCAGTACAAACAATAAATTAATATGAATGAAGAAACTTAATCTGTCTGAAATGATTTTTACTTGATGTTGAGTAAACTCATGTTTTAAGGCATCAATTGAACTATTGTTAGTTTCATGATTCATTCAAATGACTCTTTGATGCAAAATGGTTATTAATGTCCAAGATGTGATCGGTAAGAACCTTTCTGGAACAAAATTACTTTGTGTTGTGATATTTAACTGTAGAGATGACTGTAAAAAATAATCAGGGATTGGGCCTTTATTTATTTAAAAATGGTTACCACAATGATGAATGAAATTTAATCATATTTTGAAGCTCTGAATAACTATTTTAGCCTTTTCCCACTGTTTGCTTTTAAATTGCTTTAAAGCCAATTCTTATTAGTATTATTAACTATTTAAAAAATTCTACTTTACAATGAAAAATTCATCATCGTTTGGAGTGCTTGATACATAGACTGTGTCTTTTAAAGCGGATTACTTAAATATTTTATAAAGGCAGTCTGTAAGAATCTGCAGAAACAAAAATAGTTTGTGTTTTTAACATTAATAACTGAACAATTCTAGTGATTAGTGGGTGAAGTTTACTGATTGATTCACTCAGTTTAGGTTTAGTTAGAAACCGATAAAATCTCAAGTAAAAAAAAAAGATATGTTTCAAAAGCAGAAGGTTGGCGAATGTTTTTGTGATCATTAATCAGGTTTGTGTAGAAACTTTGATCTGACAGTCATATTTTTCTAAATTTTTGAAAACATCTTAATTTTTTTTTTTATCTTGAGGATGCAATGGTTAGAAGTTCTCTTAGGCCCTATTTGATTATGCAAATATTAAGTCTTACTTCTTTAAGACAACAATAATTTGTCTTTCAGAAACTGAAGAATATAAGACAAGAATCTTTCAGTGAGATTTCAATTTTTTCTTGTTTCGTCTAAAAGAAACAGTCGAAAGACACATAGTTTGAGCTGTTCTGACATTCACATTATGTTAAAGTATCGGAAACTTTGGAATTTTTTTGTTTTAACAGTTAAAACATTTAAAATCAATAAGCAAATTCTAACAAGTACACAAACATAGGGTGAGTAAATAGAGTTGAGAAATGCAGTTTTCACTGTGTTTATTAGAAGAAAGATAGCTTTATTTGAAAAACTAATCAAACCACAGATAAATCATGACTCTAGTCTCTGCTCAGGTTAGCAGATCAGAAGCAATACATCATGTTCTTAATCCAAGTTTGGAAAAGGTTTGCGGACGAATTTCTAAGAGATGCATCCCCATCAAACCACACCAACATTTAATATTTATGAACGTTCAATATATAGAACGGGCATTAACCTTGGTAGGTGTGGCTGGGCTACCAAAATTACCTAAACTCCTTATTGTGTGGGGAAAAACTGTGTAATTATGAATAAATATGTATCAAAATAAACAAAAAAAATCCAAAGTTTTAAAAGGTAAGCAAAAGAGTCATTTTTCAACTAAAGTCCAACTTCCTTACAAGAATATAAAATCTACTGGAAACGGATCAAAGTCAAACAACAAACGTAAAGAGTGAGATCTAAATTGTTTGAATGTGAGTTACTGCTGATGTGTTAATGCTGTGTCATCTACTTCAACCATGAAAGTAAGCTATTAAAATGTCTACTATCTATGTTGCAACCATCTGTTAAATCAAGGGCATAATTTGTCACTTTATTCTGCATGTCACACCTGGATTCCGTCTTGAAAAGAATGAAGTCATTTGATTAATGATAAGAGCAACTTTGCAAAGAGGAATATGCTAAAAATTATCGGATTAAAAGAAATACAATGGGTTTTTTTTCTGATGGTTTAAAGACTAAATCTCGTCAGCTCAGTTGTTTTTGAATTTTTCACATTGTTGTTTTTAGTTAAGCAGGAATCAGGTAAATGTTGATTACAATTTGAATCTCTTGTGGATTCAAACCTGCTGTCTCTATGAAGGAACCTGCAGCACATTTCTTCTCTTATTTAATGAAAGAACAAGATAATAAAAATATGTTTGGTTTACACAGTAGAATTTTAATCTTCATATTTGACAATATTTCAAATAGTGTCATGAGGAGCCATGCATTCAGAGATTTTTGTGTAATTCTTAGACATTATAAAGCAGTAAAATGCAGTTAATCAGGTTAAAGAACAATTGGATTTATTCTCTGGCCTTGATGCTATAAGATAATGGGCTTCACTGCCTCTTTAGTTAGTAACAGGCAGAATTGCATTGCTCAAGGTGGAGTAGCTATTTAATTTCCCTTTGGAATAAAAAAAGTACTTTTTATTGTTATTGATTTGATTTTGGTGTGATCGACATTCAACACATAAAATTCATATAATTCTAACTTTTTGATTCTAAAATATGAATTATAAAAGCTTTAAAGGCATTTGAAGACTTTAAATACTGTATGTTATATTAATGTTCATACTCAGCCAGGGTCTAATGCATGCTTTCCCTTGTTGTTTTTATAACTTTATGGCAGAGACCACCAAGGAGGTCAGCAGGGAGGCCCTTTAGCTTTAAGATGTGTGCATTTTGCCAAGATGCGCTGGTAAACTCTAGGTTTTATCTTATAAAAAACTTATACAAAAACACTTAAATTATAAGAAATGTTTGTAAAGTGAAAAATACTCCAGAATTTAATAAAGTCCTTAGTAACGTTGGACACAACTCACCGTACTGATCTGCTGTGTTGCTTTAAGGAAACTTCAAAGTAGGTTCAACTACTATTACTACTTAACTCCCCCAGGTTCCTAAAAAATCTAGAAGCCGCCGCCACTCTCCTGGCCGTGCTGAACCCACCCAGATGAGGAAGCGTACAAAGGCTGCTGTTCCCTCCCAAACTCCTAGTTTGAACTTAACTTCTGAGCCCTCCACCATATCTAGACGTTTGCTTCCTCAAAGCTCTCTTTCTGCTTCACCCCTAGCTTTCCCCCAATTTGGTGTCTCAACTACTCCTTTGTTTCCTCGCTTCTCTCCATTTCGTGCTTCACACTCACTTAACCCTCTGTTTGGTGTTGCAACTAGTCCTTTGTTTCCTCGCAGGTCTCCATTTCCTGCTCCACCCCTAGCTTTCCTCCAGTTTTGTGTCTCAATTACTCCTATGTTTCCTCGCTTTTCTCCACTTCTTGCTTCTTGTCCAGTTATCCCAGAGTTTGGTGTTGCCACCAGACGTTTTTTTTCTCGCTTTTCTCCACTTCATGCTTCACATACAGTTATCCCCCCGTTTGCCATCGCCAACAATCCTTTATTCCGTTTCTTCTCTCCATTTTTTGCTTTACCTCTAGCTTTCCCTCATTTTGGTGTCTCAACTAATCCTTTGCTACCTCGCAGGTCTCCACTTCCTACTTCACCCCTAGCTTTGCCCCAGTTTGGTGTCTCCACCAATCCTTTGTTACCTCGTAATTCTCCACTTCCTGCTTTACGCCCACCTCAGTTTGATGTTACCACTAGTTCTTTGTTTTCTCAGTTTTCTCCACGACTTGCTTCACAGCCAGTTATCTCCCAGTTTGGTGTTGGCAAAAGTCCTTTATTTCCTCGCAGGTCTCCATGTCTTGCTCCACACTCACTTAACCCTCTGTTTGGTGTTGCAACTAGACCTTTGTTTCCTCGCAGTTCTCCATTTCCTGCTTTACGCCAACCTCAGTTTGGTTTCCCCTACTTTTGCCCCAGTTTGGTGTCTCCATCAATCCTTTGTTTCCCCACTTATCTCAGCTTCTTGCTTTACGCCCACTTATCTCCCAATTCGGTGTCGTCACTAATCCTTTGTTTCGTCCAAGCTCTTAACTTCCACCCCCTCAAAATTAGCCTCTCCCTTCTTTTGAGCCCTCCTCAGCCCCATGCTCCATTCCCTCAAATTAAACATTCACCTGCAAACTTCCACCAACAAAATTAACCCCTCTTTCATAGCTCCATCCTCAGTCTCCACCAGCAGAGTCAACATCTACCTGGAAACATCCACCCTCAGTCTCCACCCACAGAGTCAACATCTTCCTGCAAACCTCCAACCTCAGTCTGCACCTGTGGAGTCAACATCTACCTGCAAACCTCCACCCTCAGTCTCCACCTGCAGAGTCAACATCTACCTGCAAACCTCCACCCTCAATCTTTACCTGCAGAGTAAACATCTACCTACAACACCTCCACCATCAGTCTCCACCTGCAGACTAAATATCTACCTGCAAACCTCCACCCCCAGTCTCCACCTGCAGAGTCAACATCTCCCTGTAAGCTTCCAACAGCAGTCTCTACCTGCAGAGTCAACATCTACCTGCAAACCTCTACCCATGGTCTCCACCAGCAGAGTCAACATCTCCCTGCAAATATCAACCCTCACTCTTCGCCTGCAGAGTAAACATCTACCAGTAAACCTCCATCCTCAGTCTCCATTTGTATAGTCAACACATACCTGCAATCCTCAACCCTCATTCTCCACCTGCAGACTAAACATCTACCTGCAAACCTCCACACTTTGTCTCCACCTGAAGACTAAACATCTACCTGCAAACCTCTACCCTCAGTCTCCACCTGCATAGTCAAAATCTACCTGCAAACTTCCACCCTCGGTCTCCACCTGAAGACTAAACCTCTACCTGCAAACCTCCACCCTCAGTCTCCACCTGCAGAGTCAGCATCTACCTGAAAACCTCCACCGTCACTCTCCACCAGCAGAGTCAACATCTACCTACAACACCTCCACCATCAGTCTCCACCTGCAGAGTCAACTGATACCTCCAAACTTCTAGCCTCGGTCTCCGTCCGAAGACACACCTACCTGCACACCTCCACCCTCAGTCTTGCACCTGCAGAGTCAACATCTACCTTCAAACTTCCAACCTCAGTCTCCATCTGCAGAGTCAACATCAGCCTGCAAACCTTTAGCCTCAGTCTCCACCAGCAGAGTAAACATCTACCTGCAATTTTCCACTCTCACTCTTTTCCCGCAGAATCCACATCTATCTGCAAACCTCCAACCTCAGTCTCCACCTGCAGAGTTAACATCTATCTACAACACCTCTACACTCAGTCTCCACCTGCAGAGTTAACATCTATCTACAACACCTCTACACTCAGTCTCCACCTGCAGAGTCAACATATTCCTACAAACCTCCACTTTGACTCCAACTTAAAAGTTTACCTCCACTTGTAAGTCTTCAACCATCAATCTTCACCCTGGACGTCCATTGTTTACTGACACAGGCAATGTCTATTTATTGATAATATTGTTTTTTATGTCTTATCATTCTACCTAGCTCCACCGATAGAATTTTAAGAAAGATGTGGATTTCTCATTCCTCGGGTTGAATGTCCCTTAAAATTTCAGCCTCTGTTTACACTCCAACTGATGTTCACCTCCAACTAAAGGTTTGTGTAGCCTCTTTTTTTCTGTATTTTTTTATTTAAATTTTACATGAAAGTATTCAGGTTGTAACTTCGCTTATCCCTTCAGGAATCTGCTCAGAGCAGCCCTTCAGCAACTGCCTTCACCTACACATAGATGGAAATCTTTCCCTCCAAGAATTCACTTGTCATCTACACCAGCAGCGATCACATCATCCACCCAAAGTTATTATCTATCCAGCACCTGGCCTGACACCAGAGGTTGTTATAAAACATTTAGATTTAGCATTAAACTGTCCAAACAGACTGATATCAAAATATCTCTCTTATCAACTGCTAAATCAAAAGAAAAAATCATTTTCATACTTTGTTTATCTTTTCTAGATTTTTTTTTTCAGAACTCAATTCTGAGAATCAACCAAACGTCATCTTGATACATCCTTGCCAACCAAACTGTTTGCTGTTTGCCTGAATACACTAAAGTCTGGATAACTAACATTTAAACAAGAGATGTTTGCTCTCACTTCAGACAGTGAGTCTTTTCATTAATTGCATGTAAACTTAAGGTTTCTTCCTTTTCCCAATCTGCTTAAGTTGCTGTTTTTCAACCTTGTTAACCTTTTGTTATTTGTTTGTGTTCTTCTCTCCATAGTAGCGACATAGTAGCAAGTAGAGAGCTTTTTGTAAGAGGACATCGGCTGAGATGCTGCCAGCGACATTCTACAACTGATGCTATAAACTTTCCTCTGCATCTATTTTCGTTTTCTGTCTCTTAAAACCCTCAGCCTGTCGTGGCAGATGGCCGCTTATACTGACCCAGGTTCTGCTGGAGGCTTTTTCCTGTGAAAAGGGAGTTTTTCCTCTCCACTGTCGCTACATGCATGCTCAGTATGAGGGATTGCTATGAAGTCAACGACAACCCAAGTTATCATTTCAGTGTGCTGACTCCAGAGGAGTGAAAGCTGCGAGTCAATGACTCAATGCAATCTGGTTTCTTTAGATTGGAAACTTTTTATAAACTACTTTGTTCTACCTGAGTTTGTGAGCACAACTGAGCAAAACTGCCTCACTGTCTGAATAAATCACTTTATCTTTTTTAACTTGAGTTCTTGTAGTTGTGTCCATTTATTGGTAGGAAAGCTTAAAACATGAGACAAAGTTGTAGTATACATTTTAAAAATGTTTATTTAGAGAGGGTTGACTCAACGAAAGACAGAATAAGCATTGCTGCAACTGGATACTTCTAACTTTAGCAGAAAACTGAATACAACTGTATAAAGTCTGCCTTACATCCAATTCATTTGCTAAATGTGGTATTGTCAATATTGTTTGTGGTTGCATTTTCAAAGATATCCACAGAAGCAAAAAAGAAAAAAAAGATAAAGAAAAAAAAAGGAGTTTGTGGTGTGACGGTGACATTATGGTGCGCTTTAAGTAGAGCAACAGGTATGGCATGCAGGATTAATTAAAGAGAGTTATTTCACATATTATTGAAAAAAAAATATTAAAACTTAGTTAAAAAATATAGATATATCAGAAAAAAACTAATATTTCATCAGGAATATCTTATATTTTAAAATTGGTTAAAGCAAGACTAAAGAAGTTTCAGTTTTGGTCGATTTTGATGTCCAGTGTTGACAAAAGCTGTAGGGTTTTGTCTGAAGGAGACTGCCTTTTCCATGAGGACCAGCGCATAGCGTTAAAAAAATCCTGATCTCCCGGTTGCCTGCAGTTGGATTGAAGTACATTTCTGTTTCCAGTGGCTGTGTGAAGGATGACTAGCAATTAGGGGATGAATCTGATTGTGGCCAAACAATGTAATATGATGATGTTAAAAAAATAAGAAACGGGGGAAGTGACGTATACTGTAAAGCAGTTAGCACATTTCTAGTGGGGCAGGGTTCCTGCCATCCTCCTCCAACTTGCTTATTGCCGGTTAAAGCGATAAAGTGGGAAGCTTAAATAAAATTTGCTGAAACTTTAAAGATTAGACGGGGGAAAAAACAAGTAAAACCAAGCAAATTTTTTTAGCTTATTGGATCTTAAAATGAAATCTAATTCAAATGAATTAAAAAAGTTCAAATAATGCAGCAGAGTGTAAGGGGAAGTTATCTTTAAAGCAATTTTATTGTGTTCAAAAACTCCAATTTCAGGAGGTCAACACGTTACGCATCTGAGCAGCCAGGGATCAAATCTCAGCTAGATGTTTGTTTTTGTTTTTTACTCTCTCTGTGTCAGAATCAACAAGTCATATGTCACCTTTGTGACCTTTGTCTCCAAAAAGCCAGATTAGCAATTTCTGATGATGGCCCAGACAGTCAAAACAGTCCAGATCCACTCCAGCAGAATAGATAAGCAGGTACAGCATCAGAACGGTAGTCAGTGAGTTCAGACTAAGTGTTTACCGTGCAGCGGGCTTATCTTCGCAGATAGAGATTCAGAGAACTGGATGTGAGCATGGCTCTCTGGGCCAGGCTGTGCGGTGACTCACCGCTTGGCTTGCATGCTTGGATTCAAAACGTAGGAGCTCTCAGATGTGGTCGGGCTGCGATTCAGTCAAAAATCGCAGAAAATTGGCAACAGAGGATGCAAATTACAGTGTTTCCCACCTACTGCTTTCTTTTCGACTGAAGAGTAGAGTGTATTAAGATGATAAAATTGCTTCCTGAGCCTTTTAGCCAAATTTGTTGGAGAGGCAGCTTATGTCATACTTTGAGGGGTATTTATGATACGAAAAGTGCTTTTATGTTTTTATTTATTTATTACCCTTAAACAAATTTCTTTGCATTTAGTCATGTTAAAGCTGTAAGCTTCAATGTATATTATTGGGATTTTTCCATGATTGAAACAAAGTAGAGTGTAGCATTAAGTGGAAAAAAAGTTATTCATGACTTTTATTCTTCAAAACTAAAAATCTGGAAATCAAGTATTTACTTTATGCAACTGACTTTTTCCTGCTGTTAAAATTGCAACATTGCAAGTTTGAGGATTATTTGATAATTCCCGGAAAAAAACACATTTGTGTCATCTGCAAATTGTAACATTTTAGACACTTCACAGACATCATTAATAAACAAAATAAAAGGTTTTGGTCCTAGCACTGAGCCTTGGTGGACTCCACATTTTATTATTTTAGGATCTGATTTTCGTTTCATTTAGCTATGGTTAATTGCACATTAAGGCCAAAAGATTTAATTTTATTCTCATCTGAACCGACGTGAAAATGTTTTCTGGTTGGGACAAGACAACATCTCCACGAACGCATAGCACAACAAAAAGGGTTGTTCTATTTGTGCAGATCAACACTCAACCATCCAGGAGACTCGGTCAATTCCTCTGGTTTCTGTTTTGTTTGCATTTTTGAAATGTGTGACTGATACTACTCCTTATGGGTAGGTGAGCAAATACTGACAACTCATTGGATGGACGGGTTGACCTGAAAACTTCTTCAAGCATCACCTTTCATATGTGGAGGAGACACATATCGGAAAGTCCAGGTGCCTTCTGTTTAAGTACATAGTTAGCGTAACGTGGCAGACTGAGAAATCAAGTCTTTCTTTAGGGTCCTCTATCTGGTTTATTACAGGTAGTGAATGCAAACAGACGTGGGTATGGTTATGGCTTAAATGTTTAGCAGTGGAACGTATTTTTTATGTTCATATTTCTTTATTTCAGAACTTTACAAACACAAATAGGACAAAAACAAATAAACTTTCTCTAAAACTATCTGATATGATTCTTTTTGTTTTTAGTCGCACAGCCAGTGCCTTGAAAAATGATCCACACTCCTTGAAGTTTTACAATGACTTTCATGTAATGAAGCAAGAGAAAGACATGACTATAAATTAAAGAAGACGGGGTTGTTAGTATTTCTTTACTAATCAAATGGGATAATTTGCTGCAAATGAAGTGGAAAGTGGTGGGGTTCTACTTAGCCAAAAGCAGAGCTTTATGTGCATTATTTCAAACAACAAACAAACAACGGAACAAACATACTCAAAAACAGTCAGATTCAAAATGCATTTGCATTCTGAACTTTAATTAGTCAGCTCTTACTAATGAGTGGCAATGGATGTAAATTGTGTAGCTCTTTATGTTTGTTTTGTGTTGTTATGTCTGTAAATGAATCTCAAGTCTTTCAGCTCTTGCATCGTTTGCACCGTACTTGGTCCGTTCCATATTTTTGCATCATTTGTCGGCTCCTCAAATAATACTTTTCCATTCAAAAGATTCAGTGGATCTCTTTGGATCCCCCAGTTACCAAGGAACGCCTCGGTTTCTCCTCTAATAGATGATTTAAAAAAAAGGAAGAGATATTGTTTGACATCCCAAAGCACCTTTAAACTTTTCCATCACTTCCTCTGTGAACCTGCCTGTTGTGTTGTTTGATTGTCATGACGAGGAATGTTTACTAATCTTTTCTAAGAAACCTCTAAGGGGCCTCACAGAACAGATAGATGTATACATTGATGATGATGATGAGTATGATGACAATATTTAATGTGCCAGAATTTGGAATCTGAACTATAGATGAAAAAGCATTATTATACTTCCGCTTTATGCAAGACCTGTAAAACTAAAAGGAATGTGATATAACCTGATTATTCCTGCACATATTGGGTCACATTCCAGTAACCTGCAGGTGCCAGCTCGTTGAGCCTTTCCTCATAAATGACTGAATGCGACTGCAGCTGCTGCTTCATCCACTCTCATGAAGCATCTCCTCTGCGATACCTGTGGCTGTTTCAATGAGGGCGATTAACCGGGGACACAGAAAGCTCTCTTCTTCTTGCCAGCTGAGATGCAACGGAAACCGCTTTTTGTTGTTGTTGTTGTTTGTTGGTTGGTTTTAATGCCACGTGAACGCAAAACCAGCACGCGCTTGTAATCAGGGAATAAACTCGTATCCGAGCGCCCCCTGCTGGCCCTGCCTAACCCTGCTCCGAGGAGCTGCTGAGGATAAACAACCTTGGAAAATATTTTTTGCTCTTGCATGATTTATATTTCTATGTGGATGCTTCACTTTAAAGCACAAATGTTTTTATTTATCAGTTTTTAAGTGAATTGGCGTAATCTCATTTTCGGGATTACTTGAGATCATGTCCCTTAATTACGCTGGAAGTTGTGTTGTTCTTGTTGTTGTTTACGCACATCAGCCCAATCTCTGTAGCCATCACCATTATTACTTGTACTTATTTGAAGCTCTGCTCCTGTTTTCTTATAAACCCACCTTGTCTTCCCTGGATCTGGATCTGACGCACCAGTGGGAGTTCTGTCCCCTCCTGCCTCTCTCAAAGAAACTGTGTATCTACTCACTGAGCTGTGACTCTCATCAAGAGGAGAGAGAGAGAGGGAGGGAGGGAGGGGGCGTGGTCCAGAGTAGGCATAAATAGCCCACTCCTGGTCGACTTGGCCAGAACTGTGAAAGGACTGCATCTGACTCGTCCTGCTTGTTTTTCGGGTACAGCCTCGGGTAAATAAACCATGATCAAGAAAATGTCTCCATCAGAGAGCGACTTTGACATCCCCGCCAAGAACTGCTACAGAATGGTGATTCTGGGCTCCACCAAAGTTGGCAAAACCGCCATCGTCTCACGGTTCCTGAACGCGAGGTTCGAGGAGCAGTACACGCCGACCATCGAAGACTTTCACAGGAAACTGTACAACATCAAGGGGGAGGTTTACCAGCTGGACATACTGGACACATCAGGGAACCACCCATTCCCCGCCATGAGGAGACTCTCCATACTGACAGGTAGCTGCTTCGCTCACTCAGGCGTCTCCGCGCGTCTTTACGCACTGCTGCGCGTAAAAGCTTTCCATGCGTCCTGTCGCGATCATCCATGTGCAGAAAAGTTTAACCGAGCATCTCTCTTTCTTTCTCTCTCTAGGAGACGTTTTCATCCTCGTATTCAGTCTGGACAACCGCGAGTCCTTCCAGGAGATGCAGCGGCTCAAGAAGCAGATCTACGAGACCAAGTCGTGCCTAAAGAACAAGATCAAGGAGAACATCGACGTGCCTCTGGTGATCTGCGGCAACAAGGGCGACCGCGAGTTCCAACGGGAGGTGCAGCAGGAGGAGATCGAGCAGCTGGTGGCCGGCGACGACAAGTGCGCCTACTTCGAGATCTCGGCCAAGCGCAACGAGAACGTAGACAAGATGTTCCAGACGCTGTTCGCGCTGGCCAAGCTGCCGCACGAGATGAGCCCCGACCTGCACCGCAAGGTGTCCGCGCAGTACTGCGACATGCTGCACAGGAAGTCGCTGAAGCACAAGAAGCTGAAGAACATCGGGGAGGCGTACGGCGTGGTGACGCCGTGCGCGCGGAGACCCAGCGTGCACAGCGACCTCATGTACATTAAGGAGAAGGCCATCGGGGGCGGCCAGGGCAAGGACAAGGAGAGGTGCGTGATCAGTTAAGAGGAGCACGAAGAGTTTTTGAAGGAAGAAAAAACAAAGATATTTTAAAGTAAGAATTTGCCTGGTGCGTGCGGAGCTGCGGCTCCGACGCGGAGCGGAGCGACCCGCGCGCCGCCGCCACCGAGCGGCTCATACAGCACCGGCAACTCCAACGACGCTGACGGGACAATCCGTTGTTTAATTTATTTCTTTCGACAAGACGTGTGAGAACGTCAGCTTGTGCCTGTCAGTCAGAGCCTAACCTGTGACGTGGCTTCTTTCCTCGTGAGACACGCGCGTCGATGCGTAATAATTGTGGTTCGTTGACGTTTGAGCGGCGGCCGGAGAGCCGGAGGGTTCAGGAGGCGCGAAGTGAGCGCAGACAACGCTGTTTACATTTCACTGTGGGGTTTTAACGATGGCTAAGTACACTTGAATGTTTACTCCAAACCTGGATTGTATTTTTTAATATTGTCGAATGTATTATTTATTGCTGTTAGTCATTTCTCGTTTTGTTGTTTGTTTTTGCTATGAAGTCTTAAAATAAACATGAAAATCCAATAAAAAAGACAAAAAAAGCAAGTTTTGTTCTTATTCCCTTTTCCACCCGTTTTTTCTAGATGAATGAACTGAACACATTCAGGAGCCTCAAAGAGCAAATCATTGACTTGTGAGCTCAAAGAACGTCAGAGATTAAACTAGTTTGATGCAATTCCACAACTACACTTTAAATCTACTAAATATGTGAAATAGAATTTTTTTTTCATTCATCAGTGGGATGCAAACTAGTTTTACTTGTGCTGTGGCCTTATTTAAACAGACATTACACTCATCATTAAATAGATAGATATGATTAGAATTGATCATCTTCAACAGTGTAAAAGAAAAACATGGAAAGCAGCTGAAACTTGGATTTAAAACTTTGCTTTACATTGACAAGGAAACATTAAAAACCGCTTAAAGTCTTTATTGAAAGCTGCTTCAGTTCAGAATCACAAACTTTAAACCTCCCTCTTATACTTTCTAAAACACCTTTAATAAGCTGTTGCATAACATGGTGAATATGCGGAGTGAGGCCTTTACGTGACATGACCCCAAACCGAGAAAGGCCAACGTTAAAATACAATCACCTACTTTGGTGTGCCGTATAGGATTTCTTTAAGGTAAACACAAAACCTCAGCGTACCTGAAAGTGGGAAGAAGTCGATCCACGGTTTTTATATTTACTGAGAAAGATCTCGAGTGTGCCGTACGTAGAGTCAACACTTAAAACAATAAATACAGTTTTGCTCCAAGTACGATTGATCCAACAAATGAAGGTGCATTCAATATTTCAAAAGAGGAAGGAATATTTTATTGAACATATGGTAAATCAGTTATTGTAAAACATCAGCTACACATTTTCTTTTGTTTTTCTTTAGGAATGATGCATTTGTTATGGGCAAATGGTAGCCCTAGTGCTTTACAGCATGACGATTGTGGGTTCATATCCCTCCCTGGAGTATTTCTGCCTCGAGTCCATGATCTCAGTTGGAGAAAGATCCCTTCTTTTTGAGTACTTCACTTTATCCCTTCAATCTCTTGCAGGTTGTAAACCACGAACAAACAATGGATTCTGAGCAAGAATCAGTAAAAATATCATTTAAAACAAGGGAACATAAATATTACTGCAGGGTCCCCACAATAAAATCCATCAGCTGTTTGTAGCTGTATTTAATTTAATATATTACATGTTAAGTGTTTACGTAATGAAATATGACACTTTCAATGAAATTGTGGTTTAAAAATGTAAAACACACACACACACACAAACACACACACACACACACACACACACACACACACACACACATATATATATATATATATATATATATATATATATATATATATATATATATATATATATATATATATATATATATATATATATATATTGTGTTCTTTTCTCCATCCTGCCTCTTACTGGTTATTCTTCCAGTTTTGCTGTTTAGCTCTATCAATATTTCCATTAACTTAACAGATTTCCTATCCCTACTAAAGAAAAGCCTCCCCACTGCCTGCTTTTGCCACCGCTATGTTTCACCTCGAGGATGGTGTGTTCAGGGTGCAGCATTAGCTTCTCACGGTTCCTTACATGCTTCATAAAACATTGGATTTTGTGGCTTTGCTGTGTGGCACGCTTCTTTCCCAAGGTGGTATCTGCAGCCAACTAGAGATTTTATTTAGGGGTAGCAAAATAAATTGGTCTTAACACAGATGCACATCACACTTGTTATATTTTTATCTGTAAAGCACTCACACGCTTATATTTCACCTTGCAATGCAGTTCTGGTTTTGCAAGCTTCTGGGTGTTAGGAATGATGCCACGCTGAAGCTCAATGCGAGGGAAGACGTTTTGCACTTATCTCGGTTTCAGTCCTGCATCATTAGATTTTAGTTCAGACTCACTCCAAGGTGAACTGCGAGACACGTCCAGTGCTCTCCTCCTCCTGTGTGACGTTATCAGCAGCGACCCTGCAGACGCTATCCCTGGGAATGTTACGCAGACACAATAAGAGAACATCCTGTGTTGCACTCTGTTTGCCCGGGTGAACGAGAACAAGCGGAAACCGTTGGGGCTTAAAGAAAACATGCGCAGCACATACTTTATTAAATAGTGTGTGCCCCAAACAGTCGGAAACATGTGAGATCAGGAAACATAACATTCTTGTTTTTCCTCCTGTGATGACGTATATTTTATAGCCTGAACCTCGATTAAGCTGAAAACACAACGTTTTGTACATTTCCAGACGGAAAACTGCTGGGCATGTGCGGCAAGGGCCAAGTGTCAGAGAGGGACTGAAAGAGGAGTGACAAATTTCTGAATATCCACAAAATGTGTCAGGTAGGGACCAAAACCGTCAAGAAGAAGAATGTTAATGTGAAACATCCTTACACACAATGTTACCTTTGACAATTTATTGAATGCATTGTCCATGCAGCACTATCATGATGCTGAGTCACGTTGCTAAGTCAGGGTTTTGATGTTTTCTTCCCGCTATGCTGTTAAAAATTGCTTCTTGAGCTTTTCTCATATTTTCACAATCTCAAATTTTCTTTGTTTGGATCAATGTTGTACAAATATTCTGTACTGTTGTATATTTAAGTTGAAATCACCCAGGGGGGGCATTAGATGTTTATTTTCTAAACAAAAATGCAAGATAATTTCATTGTTAATCTTTTTTAATCACCTGCTCAGGAATAAATTAAACATCCCATTTTTAAATGAGAAAACGTAGTAAACAGCAAGTTACTGTATTTTGTATGTTTGTCTCAATACAAGTTTTGGAGTTGAATATTTTCTACTTTATTTAACAAAAAAAAGTAGTCGATATCCTGAAAAAAAAGAACTTATCTTTCCAGAAACTGTGTCCTAAGTAATTTGCATCAGCTCCATTTGTTGAAAGACCAAATTTAAACAATTTTTTTAAAAGGCCACACTCCAGACAACCTTGTGATAGACTAATATGTATTACTGTATAAATGTGAAAACAAGAGGAAAAAAACATTTGTTTTTAACTGTTTTCAGTTTTATATCTCTAGGTAAATATAAAAAAGCTAATTTTCAACTAGTTTTCTTTCCATAGATTTGAAACTGAATGTGTTGCCTTTATTAAATCCCCGGTTGGTTTTCTTACAGCAACATTATTTTTCTTTCATTTTAACACAGAAGAAGATCATTTTGTCTGAATCCTTAGCCTGGTTTAAAAATCATTTGCTGGTTAAGATTTCCCCCTGAGGTTTTGTGCTCCTCCCATCAGTTGAAATATTGGATTGTCTGCATAGTTAAACAGTCTTTGAGCAAGAATGTTCTTCTTGTGTTTGCCATACCTGCCCTCATGACAGGGCGAAATACTTGCATGTGCATATCTCTGTTGTGCAATGAAAAAAATGCTTCTCCTCCTCATTTTGTTTGACCTTTGCTTCTTAGAAATTGAAATTGCTCTTTAAAAGCAGGAGCTATTATTAAATCTGCTGGGAGCGCAATCAGTCATGGGAATGAAATCAGAATGACACAACGTCACCGCAGACGCACAGGATAATATGGATTCTGATTCTAAGTGCTTCATTGGTGATTAATTATGAAGGTCTTCGATATTCTGATTATGTGTAACTATGGCATGTCCAATCTTGAGTGCATCTTAAATAGAAGGGAGAGAAAAAACAGAAGGTTTGCAAAGGAGCTCACTGTAATTGAAGCAAGTGATTAAAAAAACACAAAAACATAAGAAAAGCAACAATGAAAGGCAGGTAAACGTATCTGACCCACAGCCAAAAACACGAAAAATAAAAGATTGAGCGATAGTAATACCTCCTTTATGCATCCGTTTACCTTTTACATAGAAATGGTAATAAAGATGAAATGTTTGAAAACTGTGTGTGTGTATATCTCTGGAGGAGACAATCAACAGATGAGTGAGGTAGAAGCCATCAGAAGCAAATGTGACGAACAATAAAAGAAAACAGACTAAATTTCATCTTAGAGCTGATCTCAGGGAAGTTTGCAGCTGCTATCGGCTATATAAGCTGACCAGTTAGCTTTCAAAATGCATCCGCTTGCATTTTACAAAAAAATTGAACCAAAAATTATGCTGTCCAAAGTTAAGCATAAGCATTATCTGTATGCATTTGCAGTTTTCTTACCATCTTTGGAAAAGTCAAGTGATCTGCATGGTGTAAATGTTTTTCTGGTTCTTTTAGGCGACTACGGGAGCTGCAATATCCAGGCAACAAACAGATTAGCCAAAATGTCTCAAAGAGACTTTGTTCCCGAGACATTCCTTTTAATAATCTCCAATTGTAGATTCAATCCTTTCTTGTTGTTGCATGAATAGATGTAACAACGACCTTTTATTTGTAGAACTGGAACACCTCATAGCAACAGAGTTAACAAAGTGCTCGATTGGTGCCAAAACTCCTCTGCAAGTCGCTGCGAATGGCCACAGTAAAATTAACACAACATACTCAGTAATGTGCAATAAATAATTTCAGTGTTGACACGAGTGTAATAAACAGTAACAGTAATACTGGAGCAAACAGAGGGCCTATTAACACAGAGACAGGGCGTACAGTTATATGAGTGATGTTTTGATTAATAAAGCATTTCAAAGTTCAGTGCACAGCTGTCGTAATAGCGATCAACATCTGGATGTGGTAGAGGGGGGGCAATGGATTAGCAACCTCACTGCCTCAAGAGCTTTGCATGGTCCAGCTTAACCTTTGAAATCCATTCTCAGTGTTGCAGTTGCATGATGAAGTTGCTTGATTTTGTTCTCAGTGTTCTTCTGTCCACCCCTTGTTGTCACAACTCCCCCTCCTGAACACTCTGGCCCGCTCTTTTGGTGAAATTATAATGTGGACAGCTGGGACACCATTGTAATATATTCACTCTGATTACTTTACGTCCAGAAGCCCGTTTTTCACAAAGCAAATTGGATACTTTTGGGGAACAACTGTCCAAGATCTTGTGAAAGTATATATATGTGTACAACTCTGAAAGTAGATGAAGTGCATCACGCTATTAATTTCAGGTCGAACTGAACCACTGAACTTCCCTCTGCTCGGTTTTGCTGCAATGGAGGAAGCAAAAAAAGAAAAGTGAGATTTTCCAGCTCATCGATCATTATAAAAACTTTCCTCTCTGCCGGAGTTTGTGTGCTGTGGCGTCTACGTTTGCAAAAACACCATGATATATACTGGTCCAGGAAGGGTTAATGGAAGCTCAGCACGGTGTGTCTGCAGGACCCCAAAGTGTGTGTGCAAGCAAGAATGATCAACAACCATATGAAACCAACATGTCGGGCCCTTGAGGCTACAGGCTGTCGGCTATTATGCTTGTTTGGGATCCCAAAGACCTTTTCCTTCAACCTAAAAACATTAGGTGGAGTAGGTGATGCTGTTTTCTTGGCTTGTTTCTGAAAGCATTTGATTTAGATTGTATTGAAAGAATTGTGCCAATGATCTTCCCTGTTGTTTTTAATCACCCATTGGAGTGCCTGCTGGTACGCACTAGTGCAGCGGATAAAAAACACCGACAATCCATAAATTTAAATATTGTCAACTGGACAGAGTTATACATTTTTTTTACCATAACTGTGTTATTATTCAGGCGTTGTTCAACTTCCTCAACCAGTAGAGGTGTTGGTGTGCTGACATTAAAAGTCTACAGTTGGTTCAAAATGCTGCAGCAAGAGTTCTGATGAAGCTTAAAAAGAGAGATCATATCTCCCCAATTTTAGCTTCCCTCCATTGGCTCCCTGTCAAACTTAGAATAGATTTTAAGATTCTTCTTTTGACATATAAAGCCCTCACTAATAAAGCTCCATCGTATATCAGAGATCTGATTACTCCT
>JAVLVB010000001.1:9257770-9268547 GCA_032876305.1 Orestias chungarensis | reverse complement strand
CTATAAACTTCAGTGGAGCAACAGAAATGTGTGATTAACGTGAAGGTGAGTTTAGAAACGTCTCAGGACAGAGAATAAGGAGTAATAAGAGAGCGCGCGGAGCTAGCAGACGCTAACAGACGCTAACAGACACACGGAGCAACAACAGGAAGTGACGTCGATACGTACCACCGTCACCGTCAGCCGTCAAGGAAAAATCCTCAGCCGTGAAAAATCCTCAGCCGTCCTCAACACAAGCCATTGTTTCTGCCTGCTGATTCCAGAGGAGTGAATGCTGCAAGTCAATGACTCGATGCAATCTGCTGGGGTTCCTTAGATTGGAAACTTTTTCAAATTGATTTGTTAGAATGTATCCTTGATTTTAATTGTTTTTTTGTAAAGTGCCTTGAGACGACACCTGTTGTAAATTGGCGCTATATAAATAAACTGATTCTTGATTCTTGATTATATTATTTCTCAAAGTCTGGTCCTCTGAAATAGTTAGTACTGGGTTTTTAAAATAAGTAATTATCCCCACCAACTAACCGCTAACAGAGCGGAGATTGATTTTATAAATTTTTCCAAATTTGGCAATGAGATTGGAAGGTAAACAGGCCCAACCATTCAGCTGTGAAAAGAGTTTAGAGCAGTGGGCTAAGCACACATTCATTTCAGGTTTTGTATATTAACTCAAGTTTTATAGGGCTGGGTTGTGTTGAAGTCCACAAATAGGGGCTTTGCATTGAATTAGGTAAATATTGAAGTGAGAGCCATAAGTCTATAACAGTTTAGACATGTGACATTAAACTGTTTTTTTTTTTTTATTGAAGAGCCTTTTCTTCCCAATGCACCAATACTGCTAGGACCTTTAGTCCATGTAGTTCAAGGTTCAGACATTTAGATTTAGATGTATTTGGTGTGTGTGACTGGCTGAGAATGGACACTGGCACTTATTTGATACAGTTATGGTCCAATCAGATTTGGTGTAGGTAAAAGTGCCATCTGTTGTCAGTGCAGGTAACAGTCAATTTATGAGGCATTTTAGGTAGAAAGTGTGCTTAATCAAATAATCGTCACATGGGTTCTTACTAGTTTTGAATCAACAGACTTTACCCCCACAAAAAATAAACAAGCAAATATGAAATATTTGTATTGTAAAGTTATTGTGGTGAAAACGGTAGTTATAACACATTGCCCAGTAAAATTTGTCTTTATCAAACTTGCGAACCAATAGGAAATATGCAGAACTGAACAACACATCAGAGTAATACTCTTGGGGTTTTGGTAAATCTGTTATATTTCAATGTTTGTCTAGATGTAGACGTCACTGCAGTGAATCACTAAATGTAGAAAAAAACGTCACAGAGTTTAAGGTTTACCCTCTGACTAAACAACATGTTTTCTGGACTACGTGGGTGCTGCCTTTAATTTGTATTATTTTTTCCTAATACCAAATATCCTCAATTCACACTGGTTTGACTTCCTACACACTCACAGAAAATGATTGACCAATAAAGAAGAGATGGGTAGCAAAGTGTCTTGTGCTCTTTTAATGTGTAATGTATTTATGTTGCACCCTGTGCTGTGCCTTAGATCCTACTCAGATCCAAAATTTGGATCTGAGTAGGATCTAGCATGAGTAGTAGCATTTAACAGAGCTGGATAACATCAAGTACCTTGGACATTAAACCTCAAAGCGGTTGTTTTTTATGAACTTTGGGTAAGGACAACCTATTGAAACATTCTAAACTCCCATGAAACATACAGCAAACGTCTCCTAATTAAAAAAATGTCCAAAACTTGCTCAAAATATTTATTTGATTCTTTAATTAACAATAATTTTCAAGGAAACACCAAAAATTCAGCATAAAACATTAAAATAAAAGTAAACAATGAAGTTTAACTTTCCTAATGCTTAAACTGAAGGATTCTAAGTGGACTCTTAGGGGGACAGAATGGCTTTCATACTCTATCTTGATGGATCTTCCAGAATCGGATGTGTAGATTTCTTTGGCAAACTGCGAACTGCCTTATATTTCTCCTTTCTCTGAGTTGGTGAATGCTAATGTCCCTGTTAGCCCCAGGCATGCGATGTGTGATATCATATGAAGTTCCACTTTATGCTTAGGCTAAAGCATATCGCAGGCTGTCTATAACCTCTGTTTGACCCTTACCTCTATGTCTTTGCTTTCCCTTTTGTTCCCTTGCTCTCTTCCTCCCCATCTGGTTAGGCTTCGACTGTCCCCTCAGTCACCCCCTATCCCTACATTATTGATTAATACATTAAAGTTTTTTCAATATAATAATAATTTGTGTCACCAAAATAAAATTAAAACCTCACCTAATTTCCTAGTTATTGTTATCATTACTTGCTATTGATATTTCTAAAAATGTATTCCCCACAACTATCGAAAATCATGTTTTTATTTCTATATATTTTGATCCTTCCTCCAATTTCATTTCTCCATCATTGCAATTTTGCTATGATAAAACCTTCTACCTATAATTAGATACAGAAAAAAATGGGTTAAACAATGGTAGTACAAAACACCTGAGCACAATCTCACTCATTATTGACGGTGTAAGCATGTAGGCTGCGCATGCACATCCAGACAGTAACATCTTCATAAAGTTATATACAATTCATTACTAGTCTAAATAATATCTGTGTTATAGCCCTTATCCTAAAAAAGAGAGTCTAAGAGCAGGCAGCTGCATGTTAAGAGACTTTAAGAGACTTTCATCTAAGTGGAGCACTCTACTTAAAATCACAAACAAGCTTTTTAAATTTATTTGCAGTTGTTGTTGGAATGGTTATTGTTATCTATCTCTCTGTGGATGACAAGAATCTCTATGTGTTAGAGTTCAGTGGAAAGAATGTCATTATTAGCACACGTTGGTCCTTCGGGTAGCATGGTTGTGTCTTCATAAATACTACTGAAAACGTACCTGAGTATGTGGATTCAATTTGAGTACATGTGTCCACATTCCCAGTTGTTTTTAAACATTGAACACCATATTTTTTTTTTTAAAAAGGCAATCGAAACCAGAACGATATAAGTAATGAATGTAATGGATCTGATCATGAAAAAGGGAAATAGAAGATGACTGTAGAAGTTAGGAGCTGTTTCCAAGGAGAGATCAGCGATTTTCACTAACCCAGCACTTTCTGGGACCTCAAGACCAGTAGTGTCCATTCCCATTAACTCTAAATTGGGTTTTTAAGATAGGAGTTTGTTGTACAGAAAGTTCTAACATAAATGTTGCTGTCAAGAATTAGTCAAAGACAAAAAAAAATCTCATGAAACCAGCAGATAATGGGAAAAAAGGAAAATCAAACTGCCATTCTAAGTTACAAAGGACAGATCAATGACTTTTACCTAAGCTAAATTTCATTGTTTCTTACAAAAATGAAGAAAGAAAGCAGACATGTGACACAAGTGTTCAGCATCTCTTTTATATATAAAAAAAGTAAGTAATTAACTTTAGAGAGTTGTATCTATGAGAGATGTCACACAACATTATCCCAGCAGAGGTCTGGCAATTCTTAGTCAATTTCTTCAGGACATATTTTGACAAAGATTTAACCATGAACTTAGGACATAGGCCTTTCATTATCTGGATGCGATACCTCCTGGAATCTCTCAAACCTCTTCTAAGGAGCCGCAGAGTTAAATACAATGTGCTTAAATACAAACTGACTCTGCAGCTGCAGTAGGTGGAGTGTATGTTTCTATCAGGTAAAAAAACAAAAACAAACAAAAAAATAAATAATAACTATTTTCAAGAATACAACTTACATGTCATAACATGATAATAGCTTAAGATCCGGGAAACAGAGAAAACACAGAGGAACACACATCACTAGTAACATGTCCTAAAAATGGTATGAGTTGTTGGCAAGCAGCTTTTATCAGCCTCATTTACTTTTTCCAAATGTCATTTGATTACTTTAATAATTATGTAACTTCTTATGGTCGAAGGTCTCGAACAGGCGTGATACTGGTTTGTGGCCACAGCGTGCACATCTAACTTTTGGAAAGGGCAACTCCATTCCACAGAGGCCAAACCTCAAAGTTACTGAGTGGAAATCTTAAAAGTAAAGCTGAATTATGCCTCCACTCGCATGTCATGACTGAATATTTAAGGTTATTTTTTAAGTTTTTGTTTTGAGGCCTGTATTAGAATTGTAATTTCAGCTTAACTCGTTGTACACTGTAGTCACGGTTTTATTTAAAAAGCTTTGCGTTCTTGTTTTGTCATGTTTCCTGTTACCTTTGCTTCTGAATTTTTGACAATTCTTGACAATCTTTTGTTTGGTAGCGTGTCTGGTTTGTACAGTTTTTAGGTTTCTGTATCATTGCTTCCTTGGAATCTATCCCATTAACTGGTTACTCCTGTTTCATCCTATTTAACTTCTGACATAGTTTTCATTTGGTAAAAATAAGAATGAAAAAGGCAGAGATTGTATGAATGGTTATTGTTACCTATCTCTCTGTGGATGATCAGAATCTGTATGTGTTAGAGTTCAGTGGAAAGAATGCCATTATTATTGTATAGCACACGTTGGTCCTTTGGTTAGCATGGTTGTGTCTTCATAAATTCTACAAATCTTATTAAAAAAAAGAAAAACATCAAAACCAGGATGATATAAATTATAAATGTATTTATGGAAAAAAAGGGAAAATGAAGCTGATAGCAGCAGTTAGGAGCTGCTACCAAGGAGAGATCAGTGACCCCCACTAAACCAGCACTTTTTGGGGCCATTAGTGTTCCTTACCTTTAACTTTAAGTTTTTTCCAATGTTGTGCAGAAACTTCTAACATGGATGTTGCTGTAAAGAATCAGTCAAAAAAAATTGTTCTCATGAAATCAACTGATAATGGAAAAAGGAAAGGCAATACAATGTCTGTCATTATTAGTTAGAGCACATTTTTACTCAAGCTACACTTACAATTGTTTCTTATCGCTCTACTCTCGGATCCTGTTCTGCATCCATGAAGCACCCTTTTCAATTCATTTGAGATTTTGAGTCTTATTTCAGTTACAGAAAGATTCTAAGATGGTACTCGGCTGGTGTTGTAAAAACAAAATATTTTTGTCACGTCCTAACAACTGCCAAAAATAAAAAAGTATTAGCAAAAATCAAGGCACAAACAAAACAAATCAGAACTAAAGTAACAGAGTTACAAGAACATGCTGTAAATACAAGTGGCACAATTCCTGAACACTTTTGCCAATATGTTACATCTTCATTTTGTGTTCATGTAGATGTGGTTAGAAAAAATGTGGGACTACACGTTTTTGTTGTCAGTTTGATTGTAACCAGAATCCATATTCCACATCCACATCATTACAAGTATAATAATACATGTAACTTTCTCTCAACTGTATGAAAAACCACTGACTGATACATAAAGAAAGTAAATTATGGTAGTGGTCTTTGACTTGTTTCTTCAAATCTGCCATAACTCTGCAAGCACTGTCAGCTCCCGGTAGCTGAGATTCATTGACCAAAGTGTGCTAGCCTAAGTAGATGCTTAAATCCTCCACAGGGAATCTTTTTTTGACTAATTTAGAACTGTGGACAATTTGTGAGAAAACTTGAAAGTGCTTCCACATCTTCATTACCTTGTCATGGGTTTGAGTTGTAGTGTGTCAAAATCGATGGCCTTTTTCTGTCACCACTTATAAAAAGACAGAGAAAAAGAAAAAAATAATATCCAGGTAATGCAACCCCTAGTTATAGACATATAATCTATCCATGCATTATCCAATGGGATTATCCTTGTGGGATCACAGCGGTCTGCTGGTAACTATCTCCAGCGCAAATCTGGCAAGAAGCAGGGGTTCATCCTGCACAGGTCGCCAGTATATCGCAGGTTAACCCAGAGACAGACAGGACAAACAACCACTCAAGCACACACTCACACCTCAGGACAATTTAGAGTACCCAATCAGCATAACAAGAATGAGTACCCGGAGAGAGACATGCACAGGGAGAACATGCAGACTCAAGACCCAAGTTGGAATCCAACAAAAAGCCTTCTTGCTGCAAGGCAGCACTGTACAGCCCTAAACATATAATATAAAAGGTAATTCCTTAAATATAAACCCTCTCTGCTTGCCAAAGTAAAAGGTAAGCGTCTTGTTTACACGCAGATTATACCTTGCTCCTTAAAAGAGAGTATTTTGTCTTGTCTGCCGTTGCCTAAATTATTCCTGGCTAAACCTTAAACAGCAAGAATACATTTTTTAGAAGTGAATATCAACATCATTTTACACACCGTGCAAACATCACCTGAATCATATGTGTTAAACACATTTGAGGCATGTGAGTCTGTGATGCTTATCCATGCACATGCTAAGTTTGTGTAAACAGAGCGTGGCCATGCTTGAATGCGTTCCAGCAGCTGTCTTCTTCTGTTTAACCCTGGGTAGGATGTGAATGAGCCACAGTAAGTCATCTACGGTTAAACTTTAATGCGGCTATTTTTTTTCACTGTTTACTTTAAGGTTTTCCCACTGTGGATTTAACATGTGAAACAGAGGGCATGGGGCGGTCACCAGTATTGAGGTATAAAAAGGGTTTAAAATATTACAGCTTCAAACCTCCAGAGGTCCTTTTTCCTTCTGTTACTACAGTCTAAAGTCCATTTAAAGAAATTTCAATGGAATTCTCTATGGCCGATTGAAGAATAGACTAACAAAGGAAAGCACTTTGGCCAACTCATTGTAAACTGCCGATCAGCTGACTGGAAAAAATACTTCTGAATTTTTCTTTTGCTTAGAAAAATGATTTTAAAATATCTGCAAACATTTAAAAAAAACTGTGACACAATAGCTCACACACATGACAAGTTTTTTAGCTGAAGGAGTCAAACCTGATGCTATTGTCTTGTCAGGCACAAATATATATACAGATATCTCAGCTTCGTATACTCTCAAAATGACAAAAAGGGTTCATATTCTGTGCAAAATGTGCTTGAAATGGCATAGGTAAAGTAAAACACTGAAATAATATACATTTTGTAACCGAAAGCTTCTCAGTCTGAAAAGTATCACTAAAGATAAGGTTCTGCTGGAGGTTTCTTCCTGTTAAAGGGGAGTTTTTCCTCTCCACTGTCGCTAAATGCATGCTCAGTATGAGGGATTGCTGTAAAGTCAACGACAACACAAGCACTTGTTTTGGTCTGCTGATTCCAAAGGAGTGAATGCTGCAGGTCAATGACTCGATGCAATTTACTGGGGTTCCTTAGATTGGAAACTTTTTCAAATTGATTTGTTTTGATGTATCTTTGATTTTAATTGATTTTCTGTGAAGTGCCTTGAGACGACACCTGTTGTAAATTGGCGCTATATAAATAAACTGATTCTGGATACTTATGCTCTATGCCCAGCACAACCTCCCAGCTGCAACAGTGCCAGATCAAAAAAACACTCCCTCTGCCCTACCTATCTGAACCTGATCACAGCCTGGCACAACGTCGGCCAAGCCAGAGGCCAGGCCAGAGTTGCAAAAAGAAACAACTGAAGAAGCCCAACGCAGTGTCCCAAAGACAGGACATCCCACACCAGAAACTTGGAATTACCCAGGCACTCTCCTCTCTACAATGCACTCTGGCCACAAATACTGCACTGAGCCATCCGCCCATTCCCTCCACCAAAATGAAAGTGAAGCAAAAAAAAAACACAAAAACTTCCTTTAGCCATGTGCTCACATTTATTAAAAAACATCACCATGGTCTTGAACACTTTTTTTCGAGAACTTCCCTACAGACAGATGAGACCAAAGTAGAAGTTTTTGGAATGTCTTTGCATTTTTAAATGGCATAAACTGGCATTAGACAAACATGAAAATTAGGAGTAAGAACCGAAATATGACATTTAAACAAGGTGTGGGAAATGTGATAGCAAGGGTGCTTTGCTGTTTAAAGATGTGGACCACTTGTAATAATTGAAAGAAACAATAACACTATTGTGGAAAATCTTAGAAGGAGAATGTCTGGTCATCAGTTTGTGGCTTTAAACTTATTTGGGTTAAGCAAGCATGACCACAAGATTAAGGTTTCGGACTTCCCTAGTCAGTGTCATGACTTAAAGCTAACGTAAATGGTTATGCAAAGTAGAGTTCACCAAATTTCTACATACCTACTTGTTTTGTGTTGGGTTGCTCTGTGTATAGTGCCTACCTCTAGTGGTCATTGGGTGAGAGGAAGAGTCACAAGACAGCACAGACAGACTACAAACAACCACAGCTACTCTTGTAATGGCAATTTAGAATGACTTGTTAACCTATCAAGCCAAAGTACACAGAAAGCACTCACACATGAGCAGGGAGAACATACAAACTTCTTGCTGAAAGACCTCAGTACGGGATTCAAACATAGGACCTCGTGCTTCACCAACTATGCTGCCATGCAGCCCCACTTGTCTTTTCTTGACTTTTTGTTTGATTATCTGAAGTCTGTATGTTAAGAATACACATTCATAGCACTACAAATCTTTTGATGACTTATAATTCTGAGTAGTAGGCCTTCCTTGTTACTGACTTAGCCTTCTAACACAGAGAACCCATTTCTCATTAGAACTGCCCTGATGGGGGTCTCTAATCCATGCAGGCCACAATGTTTATTCCTGGATTAACGGCAGCAGCACAGCAACAGGCATGAGAAGCACTGTGTGTTGTGAACCTGTTTCTGAGTACAGATGATCAGTGTGTCTTGCCTTTATGATCTGCCCCTGCTTCAAATGAGAACAAAGACAAGACACAGGAGACCAGATTCACTTACCAATTAGATAAGGCGCTTTTATCAAGGATCTTTTTGATGTTCAGTTTTACATCTTTGTGTGTGCATGTGAACGTTTGAAGGGGTTGGAGGCAGATGCATTGACGCACATCTCTCAGAAACCAACAATCTAACAGGCATCTTGTGGCAGCATAAACTGGCCAAGTCTGGTCTTGAGTGTGTTGAACCACAAGTGGGCTTGTGGTCAGTCATTTCAACGACATAATTGCCTTGTTGTGGTACATCCTGTGACCTCATGTTGCTATGATTAGCCACTACAGCACTGCTCACAATGATTCCAGTAATTCAGAGGATCATCCTGTCAATATTAGCTTTTTTTTCTGCTGACACATTGTTCCTCCATTTGTTTTGAAGTACTTTTAGGAACACAATTGGTGCTAAAATTGCTGTATTTTCATCAGCTGAAATGTTTGAAATGATAATCATACAATAAACACAACTTTTTGCTGGAATACAGAAATAGACTTTATTTATCCCAAGTGGCTGCCTTGATTCTACACAACATAAAGAGCCATGTGGTGTCTCTTGCTGCTTCACATGTGACTAACAAAGTCCTGACTGCATGATGATAGCTTCCCCTGTTCTAGGGATGTCCCGATCCAGCTTTTTGCACTTCCGATCCGATACCGATATTGTAGCTTTTAGTATTGCCCGATACCGATACCGGCCTATCCGATTATCTATTAAAGTTTAAAGTTACTTAGCCTACTTACTTTTTTGTCACACTCATGTTGAAAAGAGTTTTACTCTTGATAACAACTAGCTAGCTGAATTAGGTGAGTTGGAAAAATACACAATAGTTGGTAATGAGAAACTGACCTGTTTATTCAGGGATAAATAAACACAAAATAGACAAAATGATAAATAACAAACAGAAATGGCATCAGTAAACCAAGGCTTAAAAAGCCATACGTGCAACAAATATTGGAAACTGTATTAAAAAAGCAAAACACACAAACAACCTGAGTAGAAAATAGTCTATTAGTCAGCATCAGTACTCTGCTCTTGAACAACTGTAAACCAAGGCTTTAAAAAAATCAGTGCAAATAAAATTTTAAACTCTATTTAAAGGCAAAATGCCTTTTACTCCCCAATCTCCTCCACACTTTTCTGCTCCATCTCCATGTACACATTCCCTTCAATACCAACTGTTTGCCCTGTTTGCAGTCCAAGTATGATGGGGAGATTCTTTCTTACAAAGACGAGCATTTCGACATGCTCATCCTGCTCCTGTGTTCATCGTTGAGTGAGACTGCGCTAAAAAGCCTTTCGTCTTTTTCGCCCTTTAAGGTAAAAAAATCCCACACAACTGACATATTTACCAATAACGTTCAATTTACCTGGCCGTCTTAACCCTTTAGGCACCGGAGTTTTTTCAAGACAATATACAATTTTGATATCAAGGGTGTCAAAAGGCTATAACTATGAAGTGGTTTGAGATAAAGGTATACTGTCAATGAGAATTATGTTCAGTATGAACCAAAATTTTGGATAGAAGTAGATTTTTCATGAAATTAGATTATTGTGACATCAACAGGTGGCAGCCAAATTGGAAAATGTCAATTCATCATTCAGAAAAATTAAATCAATGGGCTCAGAATTTGTCAGATCGTCTCCACAATAACCAAAAGGCTCATAAAAATTTAGGATCCACTCTTCTTCTTCCCTCAAGAACTGCCAGCCATCAGCATCATCACCGCTGTGATTCACGGTGCGTTATTGAACGCGGCAGTGAACGGCACCATTAGCGGTGTTTTTTTCTGAGGCTTCTCCCGCGTCTGCCACGCTATTGTTTCTAGCTCTCGAAGAAGGCGGACGCGTTTCTCTCTGTCTCCCGACCTTACCCTTATCTATCCTGCTTCAGCCCTGTGTTTGTGTCTTTCATTCTCTTTTGGAGCATCTTTTTACATATCTTCCGAAACCGAAAATAATGGATCTGGTCAGCTGGTCTCTCAACGCAATTGATCAAATTTTCCTGACGGGAAGAC
>JAVLVB010000001.1:9241925-9257670 GCA_032876305.1 Orestias chungarensis | reverse complement strand
ATAAAGTGTGAATTGTATTTTTTTCTCCCTCATCTCTCCCTATGTGTCATTTTCCCTTGTCCTTAAGGACACGAGGGCGGCGCGCCACAGGTGCAGCGGCTACGGGTCTTCGTCACCCCTGTAATTTTGTTTGTGCTCATGTACCCCATGTGTGTGAATGACAATAAACGATTCCTGATTCCTGATTCCTGATTCCTGAAACCATGGTTGTTTTCATCTCCACTATTTTCACCCCTATTTGCAGTGTTATGAGCCCCTCTGCCACCCCAACCATGTCTCCTGCTTGGCGTTTGCAAGACGGGGACGCATCACGCATCGCGAGTAAAAGGAAAAACACTCTTTCGATCTGCTCTGCTCGCCACTGCTACTCCGCCACAACTCTCTGCGCGGGAGGGTGTCTTACAAACTGTTTTTACTCAAAAACTTTGAATAGAACCATGTCCACAAATGACTCAGATTACAGGCACATATGTCCCCTAACCCTTGGTGAAAAGTAGTAACAAGGTTCGACATCACATTTATAGATACAGCCTGTTTTAGTCAGCAATGTTGTGTGCTGAATGTGTGCTGAAGTTGTGCTGGAAAATGCGGACTGGATATTAGGGAAAACATAGCGAAACTTGGAATGGAATATCTAAATCGGTGTGCTGGACAACACGGATCGGTTTAAAAAAAAGAGGGATAGGGAGTTTGGATAGGAATTTTCCCGCGCCGGCCGATCCGACACCGATGCGCATTTTTTGTGAATATCGGTGGCTGATCTGATCCAAATATCGGATCGAGACAAGCCTACCTGCTACATGTGGTGATTATGACAGAAGCATATGATTTTCTTTTTAGGGTCGAATTTAGAAGCGCATCAACACAAATGACTTTCAGTTTACAGAATCAGAGAGGATATATGGGATGTCATCTGAATCTAAGGCAAAAAAAGGAATATTATAAACATACAGTATTAGATTTCAATCAATACATTGAGTCAGTTTGAGCATGAATACTGTGCTTTGAAATGTATTCCCAGCTTGTGAAATAGTATAAACATTATCACTTTACAAACATCAGAATTAGACATGTCAGAAAAAAACAAAGTAGTGTTTAGTAAGTGTAAATCCTTTTAAAAGTGTAGCAACTTATCAATTGGATTTAACCTTGGACTTTCACATGGGCAACTCAACATCATAGGCTTTAATCTAAACCCTCATGCTGTAATTCTGCCTGTTTATTTAGGATTGAAAAGCTGTATTTATACTGATTATCTTCTATGAGGGTTGCAGCAGTGCTTTAAGTGGAAAGAAAGAAGTGCTGGTACTTATCATAATAACATACAGAAACGTGGGGAATATTTTTGATTGTTGATAAATATTGATCACTCTGTAGATCAGTGATTGTATTGAAAAAATCAATACAAACTCAGATCTAATTCAAAGTGTCACTGGGCCACTTCTACTAGCTTCAAACAACATGGCTTAAATGTGAACAATGAAGTAAGCATTAAAAAAATAAATAAAGAACAAGAAAAGCTTCTGAAGAAACATGAAGAAGAGATGAGTCCCATTTCAGAATCAAGAGTCCCCGGAGCTTTTTACTGTTAGATTTCATTTATTTAAAATACTGTATGTTCCTTCTCAGTGTCTTAAAGTAATCAGCTTTGATTTTTCTTCATTGTGATCAAATCAAGCCTTGTTTCTGTACTCTATTTACTTTAATTCCTTAGTCTTAGTCATTTTCGACTTAGATCTTGTTTATTCCTTGTTTAGTTGCTTTTTATTTAAAGAGATTCATGTTCTGCCTTCACCTCTGTTAGTGCTCACTCCTCTTCTGCTTCTCCTGTGTAATTTCTCCCTCTCCCTCCCTCAGCCTGCCTGTCTGCTCCCCCCTCTCAGCTGCATCCTGTTAGCAATCAGTACCTCTCCTGTTCCAGTGTTCCCTCTCTCAGTATTTAAGCTCATCTCTCTCTGTCGTTCACTGCTGGATTCTCTCGTTGCAAACTGTTACTCTACTTGTTTTTCCTCACTCCTGTCTCGTTCCTGTTCTCGATCCACCAGGGATTTCTTCAGTTTTTGTAAAATAACATTTCCAGACCGGGCTATCTGCCATATGTTGATTCTAGCAGCATTATCTCCATCTTATTTGCCTGCTCCAGATCGAAAGCAATCAACTGTTTGTCGTAACCAATACTGTAGATCATGATTTGGGTTCTAAAACCATTGTTTTTAAATACTGTGTGGTTTGGTACATTCTTATGTGAATCGGTGCACTCAGTTCTCTTGTTTCTGTAATCATCCTAGTCAGTTTTGTAAAAAACATTCTAATTTTCTTCCTTTCTAAATCTTCCTTCTGCAACAAAAGGCATTTTCTATAAATGCCCGATAGGTAAAAACAATCAGCAAATGGTTTAGCAAACATATGCAAACTTGAAAAGATACAACCACAAAAATGCTGAGGCGACAGAAACATTGAAGCAAAAAGGATAATACTGCAGCTAGCCATAACGACAGAAACGCTGCAAACTATGAAACTGAGGTGTGCTCCAGACCACTAGGGGAATTACATGTTTGCCTACATAAACATGCTGCTGTTTCTGTGTAGTTTTGTTTTTAGTTGGGTTTTTTCTCTGTTGTTATTTTTGTAATTTTTGTTTTTTAATTCCCCTCAATATTTTGTGGGTACAAAGCACATTTTGATAAAAAGTAACTCAATAAACAGAGTTAAATAACAGGTGGCAACTAGTAACTTTTGTCATATGTGGTCCATTTCATTTTAAAGGGATACTGGCATCCCTGCAGATAGCACTGCTTTGTTACTGTTCTGTGAACAATGGGTTGTATGATGGATTAGCGTTGGCCTGCAGCAGGAGATCAAATCACCTGTTGCGTGCCTCTGAAGTTACTTTATACTGTATGTGTTTAGTGTTGCCTAGGCTCTCATTATCTGGTTCAGAGAATAAAATAAATAAAATGGCTTTGATAAGCCTCAAACCATGTGCTTAGTGGCAACAGAAAAAAAAAGTTAAGACGATAACAGAGCACACAGAGACTTTGCTTGCTGACAGTGAAAAACTCTAAAATGCTCAATTTGACTGGTCGACTTAAATGGTTAGATTTTACATCACAGGGAAGACAGGAGTCATTTTGCTTGTGACTTACATTTTGTGCATCTTTCCTTGTTAGAAAAATCACATTTCCATGGTACTATACTCTTATTTGTGTTTCACAGTTGCACCAGGGCATTCTGCGGAGTAGAGTATTAACTCCAAATAATGCCCCAAACTAATGAGTGTAAACCAGCTTGACAGATATCTCTTTGAGGCGTAACTTGTGTCACATACCTTTGGCAGTTGGCTAAAACCTCGTGTAAATAGGTTTTGCTATTTTTTGAGAAATATATCAATCGATATTGAAACTTCTGATAGTAGTAATGCTAAAATACATAAACAGAATATCCTAAATAAGTAAATTATATTGTCTTGGGCTCTGCTTGTTTACTTTTGTTGCCATGGAGCGCTCCCACGTTGCTCACAATAACTAAATTGATCAGTAAGTTTGAGTTTGCCACTCTCGCCTGAGGAAATACCTGCAGACAGACGTATCTGGTTAACTCCAATCGGTAAACACTGTCTTATTCCTCTCAGTTTGAATTATGCAACTCGTTGTTAAGATAAAAATTTTTTTGCAAACCATAAAAAAAAGAAACATTCATGCAGAACATGAGCTTCATGCTGCTGCCAGGGGCAATGCATTATGAACATCATAGTTGTCAGCAGTTCCACTTTTAGATTCTACTGTGTTGAGGTTAGTCAAGAGCATGCTGCTGATCCTGTTTCCCCTTGGGCAACAGTGTTGAGAACCCCTAAGTCTAAAGCTCTTTATTCTTTATTTTTATATTGATTTCATTTAATTACTTTACTCCACATTTCAGCTTAAGGTTTTGAAGGCATTTGCACACCAATGATTGTTTTATCTTTCATGAACTTTCTAATATAAGTTGAAATATGGATGAGCCGCTGATTTCAACTGAAATAAATTCCTGTCCTAATAACTTATGCTTTCTTAGAAACCCACTTGTTTGTAGTGGCAGTTTTAAAGAAATAAAAATGATTAAAAACATAAAAAAATGTAGAATGTTGGAGCAGAAAGAAACAGTTGTTAATGAATCATTTATTCATTTTTCTATTTTTTATTACTTATAGTCATATATAGACCCTGTATATAATGTAATAGGTACTATCTATTCAAGATATGAAGAAAAACCTTATATTTATGTAAATGCACCCTTAAGTGTGTGTCCCTAATCATTCATTGACCACATTGCTGGGTCTCTGTGTGTTTTTCACCAAATCTACTGACTGACACACATTAGCTACACCAATTATCCACTTTTACAGTCCAGCTGGAGATAGACAGCAGAAACATTTTGGCTGGATGAATTCTGAGAAGTTCAACAGCAGAAAAAAAGGCCCCTTCTGAGAAAATCTGCCAGATACTCAGTTGTTATATTACTCTGCTGATGGTTAACACTTGATGTACCCCGGTTACCCCAACCTGAAATGTGTTTCATACATTAGTACTGAACTTTGAAATGAAAAACCTCACCCTGCAGTGACATTGTCGCATATATTCCTCCAAAAGTTCCTTTATTGTAGATTCTTTTGACTTCTACATAAACCTTGTATACTCGGAGATCAAGGTATGACTATATATGGTGCCATCTTGTCCTCAGTCACAAACATATCTTTGACCTGTTACATTTCCATAGTAAATCCGTTTGAATTATGCAATACATCGAAAAATGGCACAGAAAATTACAAAGTAAAAATTTGACTTCAAAGAACGAATATTTAAAACCTTTTTAGCAGATTTTTTTTTTTTTTTAGAAACAAAAAATAAAGTTTAAATCTTACCCAGACACTGGGTGCTATTTTCTTAAAAGGTGAATGTTGAAATCTTTGTATTGGTCCATAGGACTTGTTGATCAGACAACATGTAGGTTAAAACACAAACCTTATGATCAGAGGCCTGCGTCAGAGTTGTGGCTTGGGGTTCTTCCCCGTTAGCACTGAAACCAACTCCTAGAAAACCTGGGATGTGCAAGACGATTGGTTTCTTTAAATCGTGAATTAAAACATTTTACGCTGCCTTTTTGTAAACGAATAGCTTCATTTTTATTTTCATTACATTTTTAATGCAGGCCCTGGTTATTTAAGGTAATAAAAATTCTTTAACCTGAGTATTTCAATATGTTTTATTTTGGTGTGTTTACAAAGCAAACAGCATGTTAAGTGAAGGGAAACAAAAAAAGCACAAAAGTTTTGTTCATTTAAAACATCTGACCTCAGTTTGTCATAAAAGCTGCGTACGGTTTAACTAACAAAATAAATTTAATCCGCTTTGGATTTCTTTAGTTACTAACTACCATCTCGATATTAAACTGGATGCAGAGTAAATATCCAGAAAAAGCATTATTACTGCTCAGTTTTTGGTAATGGTACACACTTGTGTGGCAACATCGTCTTCTTTCTCTTTGTCTAATGCTTAAATTTCACTGTTATTCTCTGCTGATGTTAATACCTTACTGGGTATTTTCTCTAACCCACTTTGTATTACCTTGTGTGTAAAAGGTGATGCACAAATAAACTTTGCTTACGTCAGTGGCGCTTTAAGTAAGATGCACACTTCAAACTTTTGACATCTCTTGAGATTTCATTAGATGCAGTTAATTTCCTAATAGATTTGCCAAAAAAGAGAGTTGTCAGTGCAGTTATCGAAGCCTGAATAATCTTCTTCTCTATATCTTCCCCACACCTAAACAAAAGGACAAAAGAAAACCAATACCAATTGTTTTATTTTCTGAAGTTTTAGTTTTCAACATTAGTAAGTAGTAGTTTGCATCCTTTCTCCATGTAGCTAGCGGTATGTTTTGGTTGCATAACGTTTTCTCCAGGAACGTCAATCACAAATACATCAAAAGGACTGAGTTAAATAGACAGAATCTACTTTATTTTATGTTTATTTTAACTAATATCTAACATTTACAACAGCACAACCCATTAGTTCGACAGTTACAAAGCACGACTATCGGAAGCTGCAGGGATAAGGCAAGGAATCCATGTTGCCGAGCCTTGGATGGCTTAATTTTGCAGGGCAGCTCATTAACTATTTACTCAGCATGATCCTGAGAAACAATATGTGGCATGTGTTGATTCTATCACGCAGTCCTTGAAATGTGACGTCAGTATCCAGTGTTCACTGTTGTAGGTGTGAAAAACCGCTTCTCACATGAAATATGGAAGCCACAACTCTGTGGTAAATACATCACAAGTGCGCCCCTCTTTCCAGGAAGCAACTTTTCAAACAGATGGACCGAGGGTTGCTGCTCTTACTCCTGGAGAGGGGTTTTTATTGCCGATTTCTCAGAGTGGTTAACCTGGCTGATCTGGTATGTGTTTACAGTGCCTTGTAAAGCTTAAAGAGGGGATCACGTCCAGATCTACGATGATGTAAGAAATAAAATATTCAAAGCTTTAAAGATTTAAAGTGTTCTGCATAAGTGTTCCCTCTCTACGCCTGTGTATCCTTGGTAAAACTTTTTTTTTGTGTGTATTTTTTATTTATTTTTTTAACACCACATCTGTGTGAATACATGTTTTACACATGACTCTGTTCACTTCACCACCCTGCACAGAATGAGTAATGCATCGGGACAGAAAAAGAAGAGAAACAGCTTGGAAAAATCCCTTGTTTATGTTAAACTCCGTTTCGGTTTCAGTGGAAGTCAAATTTGTTTTATGTATGGTTTCCTTAAGTCAAACTGCTGTTGTTTTTGCTGACACTTCGAGAGCCAGGGATGCACTGCTGACGGGCATCGGGACATTTGTTGTCATTTAGATGTGATTCATACATCAACAAGCGAGTTATGAATATGATGTCATTCCCCATCATGCTTTATTATCAGCAAAAACAGACTGATGTCACTGAGCAGATCTCACTCGCTCATTTGGAGATGCATACATTTATCGTAAACATGCATGCGGTCAAATCTTAAAATTGGCCGTGTAATAATTATTTGGAGCATGGGTTTGAATATTTCCTAAAAAAAAAAAGTAATGCATCATACATGTACCAATGAGTAGAGATTTAAATTCAGTGTTAGCCTTTTAGTATGGGATGGTAGATGAAACAGCTTTAGTTAAAACTTGGGTTCAAATCCTGTTTTTCTGTGGATGCAAAATATTCCAGCCTCCTCCTGCACAGGAAAATGACTGTTAGGTTGATTGGTCAGTCCACAATGTCCAGCCATATGGAGCGAATCGTTGCTTTATTGTTTTGTGTTTCTATCTCTAGGTCGCTCTGCCAACCTCTAGGACAGTCAGCTTAACGTTTAAGCAATAGCCTCAATAGCTTCCACAAAAAAAAACGTAAATTAGGAGAGAGGGTTCTTGGTGAAGGGCCTAAACTGCCTATTGGAAACTGTAATGTCATTTTGTAAGTGAACTGCAAACTGCTTTTCTGGTTATGTGCATTCAATCAGGACTTTCTGCCTGGTGTGTTTTTCTACAGAAAGAATAAAAGTCCCTTTGTCATTGTTTGCTCTCTGCCCAAAAATAAACTAACCTTCATCCATCCATTCATTCATTGTCCTCGCTTATCAGAGATGGCCACAGACTATCCCCACCCCAGCACTATCTTATTTCCTTGGTCAAGGTGATGTCAAGTTGAAGAGAGGCACCATTCTTTGTGTGTGTGGGTCAAATTACACAGATAAAGAATGACCTGTTGGCCTGGTCAATCAACGTCCTTCAGCGCAAGTGTAATTTGTCTTGCACACCAGGACATTTGCATGTTTATTCAAGTTAGAGTGACTGTACCTTTTCTGACGGTGCAAGCCAGGTGTCGTTATTGTTTTAAGGTATTGTTCGGGGGTTTTAAGGGAGGTTCGTTTAAAATGTAATAAGCAGACAATACTTTAGCTCTTGTATTGAAACCCTTAGAGTATGTTCCTCTGTGTGAAGCCAAATAAGCTGGTTGAAGAGGTTGCAACTAATTTTGAGTCAGTGAGAAAACAAGACAAAACTAAAAAGACCTTCAAATATCTTTGATCTTTAATATATCTTCATTTAAAACATCATCCTGTTTGAAGTTGTCTGTGATATACAAGGAAGGAAATGGAGGTTGTAGACCACCAATAAAATTCCTACAACAGATACTAAGAATGTTTTTTTAATAACTTGTTGTTAAGTTAAACACCAGAAATAAGCAAAACAAGTGCAGTTTTCTCAGAGGCTTCTTCCTGTTTAAAAAAAGAGTTTGCTTTCAACTGTCGCCACATGCATGTGGTCAGCTTTAGGGACAGTTGCAAAGTCATCAGCTATGTGAACCTATTCAGTGTCTTTGCCCTCTGGTTCACAGAAGGAATCAGCTTATTCTGTGCCTTCTCTCGCACTTTCAGGGAAGAGCCTAAAGAATGCAAAACCCTCTGGGTGATGACCTGGGTGTAACTAATGGCTAAAAAGATTAGCTTGGAAAAATAATGAGCATAACTATAGAAACTTAAGTACAATACTAGCTTTTGTAAAACACACATGAACTGGCAAATTAAGTGTGTATCGTATTTACAAGAATAACATTTCTGAGAAACACTGGTTTTATTCCCTTTAAAGGCATATGATAAAAAGTTATGAAACACATAAACCTATGAATAATTAATTATTGTCTCTATAAATCCAAAACATGGGCATAAACTGATGTCAACAAGGCAGGATGTAAATGGTCCATTTAGCATTTCTGTTCCAAAACCTGCAAAAGGTCTTTTCACATTCAACCATTGTGGTTGACACGATCTGTTGTAACTTTGTAGATGGTGGGTTGGGGAGGTTGTCTATGTACACTGGGCAAAGCAGTAAGTAATTTAACCCACTGGAAACGGCGGCTTGCACAGTTTTGTTAGGATGATTATAAGCAAATGTCGAAAAACCCTACCATTGTAAAACATCATCCAGCTTCATTCCCTCTGCTTCCGTCTTGTCCAGCAACTCACAAAGCAAGCATAAAAGAAGGCAGATGAGCTCTACACACAATAAACACAGAGACTATGTGAGACAACTAGGAAATGTGTGACATCAATTATTTTCACTCTGGTTGATCATTTGATGCAGCTTTACGGCGCTGCTTGTGACAGCTCCATTCTGACTTGAGGTCTGACCACCTACTGCCCTCTGCAACAGTTCTTAATGTCAGCATGTAATGTAATATCTCTGGACAAGCATTTCAGTATGCTCCAGTACAGAGCCTCATAATATTAAAGTAAGAAAGAGACTTAACCTGTAAGTAAGAATAACCAAGAAGGTGTTCTAGCTTTACAAAAATGGCCTTCAAACAATAATATTTCTACAACAATCAGTTCAATCTCCTCCAAAGTGTCCATAAGGCTCTACTACTCTTAACACCATATACCTCTGATACATAACTCTTTTTGCAATACTCAGCTTTTCATCTTAAGAGATTTTCTTAACAGCTTATTTAAGATTTGCAGAAATCACAGCAGGTTGCCCTAGCAGTAGTGTGAACGGTAGTTGTGAGGGGACTAAAAGTTAGTTATTTACATTGCCAGAAATATGCTCAAAATAAATGCAACTTAAAATAAAGTGAATTTTTGGCAGCAGGTTGACTGACGGCTACAATTTATTCAGGTTTTGAAGGAACAAAAACCGTCGGCAGCTAACAGGAAGGCTGAGCAAGTTAGTGGTTTAGACCTTAAACCCTCTGCTGTAGGAAGGAAGCTTTTTGTAAAACTATTGTAAACGTTTGCTCATCTGAGATTCCCCCAAATTTTTTTTAGCTTTATATTCCTAATTTCCTTACTTTTGGACGTTGGTTATAATGCATAAGCAAGGCACGTTTGTTTACAACTGAGAGATGAATAACATCAGAAAAACAACAACAAAAAAAAATACCAACTGCAATGATAAATCCCTAAAGAATTGAAAAGTTGGCCTTTTAGATTCAGAGCAGAAGCAAAAAAAAAAAAAAAAAAAGGCAGCAAGAGAGAGAGAGAAAGTTTAGGTCATCTTTTCCTTTTATTGTCAATGTTAGATCACTTGCTAACAAGCTGGATGCTGTGGATCCTCAGATTTATAGGCAAACAATTATTATTTATAAAGAACGCTACACAAATTACACAACATTGGACAAGATATTGGTGTCAGGTTATTGCATGGACTGAATGATGTGTGTCTTCATGAATCAAAGTCTGTTGTTTGTATGAGAAGCTCTTCAGAGACTAAAACCGTGAACTCTGATGCAACTGACAGTCACAAAACGACACGTAAATGATACCGAAATCCTTTTAACACCAAGAGTGAGATGGTATTCTAGATAGACACTTGATGTGGGATGAGTCCCTATATTAGCATTTAGAGGAATAAATCAAGGGTGCACATGTCTCAACAGCCATTAGGTAGGAGTAAAAGGATTGATGCACCTGATGTCAGCACATGCGTGTGGGTTGACATTTCAGATATCCATGCGTTATAGAGTGCATGATTGGTTTTGGCTCACCAGCTTCACATTGGCCCTGTGTTTTTCCAGACAATTAAATAAGGTACATCTAGTGCTGAAGTATTTTCTGCATCAAGTGTGGGTGCAATATTTGCTCATGCAGTAAGTTGTTCACTGAGCAGAAACCCATCATTAAAAACAATTGACACTCTTTCAGAGCCTGTGTGTTGTTCAAACATAACTGGACAAATTGATGTTTAATATTATCTGTACCAAAACTGTACATCAATCAATGGTCACAATCCAGTCAAAACGTAGTTTATGTGCATGTTTTTCATGGGAGCTGTAAACCAAACAATGTTCAATGCAAATATAGAGATGGTTTGCAGGTTGGAAAAAAAATCTCAATCCCTTGGGCAAATTTCTAAAATCCTCGTCAACATTCAGTGCATTTCACAGAAATAGATTGTCCAAATGAAACGACCTGCTGGATTACTTGGTGTCAATAAGCATGTACTGTTTAAATCAGATTCTCTTTTGAATTTTGAGCAAACTTTTCAAATATAGCCTGTAAAGAAAACCTGAATTGCACGTTTCCGTCAACTGTTATGGAACAATTCAACCAAGTTACTAATAGCGTAATTTCCTCTGTTGTTGAATGTATGCATGGCTCTAATAATTAGGAAGTAGTAGTACAAGTTTGCTACATCAGAACCTGTTCAGGAAATTTGTTTCGATGCAAAATCATTTGATAGAATGTATTGTGAATTGTGATTGTGGAAGAAACTGATGGCAGGAGCTCTATCTCCTTAAGGAAATCATTGCATTCAGTGCTTTAGGATTTACAGTGCAGTCTTCCTACACCCAGCCCAACGTTCCTTTCTGTTGTGCCACAAACTCTCATCCACAACATTACAATGAAAATGTTTCTTACCTTATTATGCAGCATGGAGAGAGTATTTTATAGTTTCCTATCCAGCCTCTTCAGGTATCTCATCATACGCTGCTTCTACTGTAGCCAGGAGGGTCTTCTGCGTAAGGTGACGATCATGTACTCTCAATTTGTAGAAAACGTCCTCATTGGTGTCAAAGAATGCAGAGGAAGGTGTCAAGGAATGCAGGGTGAGAGGAACTCCATTAGCTTCCTCTTATCAGTCGCAAACCATTGCCTGAAATTGCCACGTAGTTGAATGTAGTACACCTTGATCTCTCTCTTGTTCTGTGTCTAAAAGTGTCTAAAAAGGTAACGAGTTGTTCTGTATTAGATGCCAATAACAGAAATATGTGTTAGCATACCCTTCCTGACCCGTTGGCTTGGCACCTCAACTGTCTATTATATGCTACATCCAGCTAACAAAAGATGGGCTTTAAAAATTCCATGTATTTTCATTTTGGAAGATACAGTCACATAAATGTATAGAGCACATGTTGCTTCTTGTTTCTCCTCCAATCTACAACTATTTTCAGCCAGTTGGAACCCATGATTGAGAATACGTTTTAAAACTGTCGCTCTAATCTAATCAGGGACCCTCTTCCTTTTCTGCCTCTTCCTCTATTTTGCCTCCAAAATCCCCAGCCATGCAGCATCACTCCTCTTCTCCCTTTCTCCAGGTATTCCAGGTAAATACACTCTATACTTGCCAGTCGACAGTTAATGGGAAAATATGTTTAGGTCTTTCAGAAAACTGGTTTATGAGAAATTCAGGAATTCTCCAGAGAGTGATTTACAAATTCAGGAAAGATTCAGAAAAATAAATATAGTATCAATATATAGATGGCATATTGTTCATCTTTTTTGATTGTTAAGACAAACTAATGTCTAAATATTGGGGGGAATAGACTGTCAAAGAAAGTCATGTATTTGAATCAACATGACGTAAACAACTTATAATATAGGAAACAACAGACGATCGTACAAATGGACGTTTGCAACTTGTTTAACCAAAATAGAAAACTGCTTTAAGAACTCAATATTGAAAAGGTTGTTTTGAGAATTTCAATTATGATCTTTGAATCGTTCCTTAGAAAAACGGAATCTTTAAGTCAGTGTTTTCATATCCGTCCAAATGTTCTGCGGGCAGTTGCCCTTAACGAAGCTATAGATGTTTGGTCTCTGGACGCCATTGCTGTGGAACTGTTCACTAGTTCTGTTGAGGATAAAGAGGATTTTGTCGGTAATACGCCCTGAAAGTGATCCAGAGAAAAAATAACTGATTCTTTTTTGAAAATGACTAATTTAAACATATTTCCAAGCCCTTTTCCAACTGCAAGTAGAAAAAAGAGGCTAATTTAAGAGTTTTGATACAGTTGTTTTGGTGTGAAGTGAATCCCTTTGGCCTGTGAACATTTAGGGTAATCTTTGGATGGTCATTTCTGATTATCAATGTTTTATTTAATCACGGTTAAACCGTATGATCATAGTCATTTTTATACACATGGTGAAACATAGATAATGTAAACTCCGTTGCTCATAGGAAATTGGATTTCTTCAAGATGTCGATTGAAATTTGACAGATTTTTTTTTTATCATTATTTGATCTGAGTTCTCACCAAAATAAAAACAAAAGCATTTTATCTTACGTTATAACCACAAGCCAATACTGCCTCCTCAGACGGACGCACAAACTAATTCAATTTATATTTACTCCGAATCCACACACACACACACACTCGGATGACGACACAAAGCGTCAATCTGTGTCTAAAAAAAAACAAAAACTCGGAGAGAGGATGACTCGCCATACAGGGATAAACACTGACTGAGGCTCACGCACACACGTACGTGCACACATGCACGTGCGCGTGTGACTGACAACCTTGCACCGTTTTGGCAGCTTCACGCTGTGAGGCTTCCTCAGCGTGGCTGCCTCAATCTGTTAGGTAAAGACGTCAATGTGTGAAGTTTCCTGGCACTGGAAATGTGGCCGGTGATGAAGCATCTCCCTCTCTCCCTTTCTCTCAAACGCTCTACAATTGATGACACTCTATTTAAACAGAAGGAAAAAAGAAATGCATATGTGGCCCAGTCATCACCATGGCTAAATATTCCTTTCAAGCAAAAATAACTCTTGATATTATCCCAGTTTGCATTATTCAGCTACTGCTTCCTAAAATGATACCCATAGGTTTTCTGAGCTGAATTTTGGCGATCAACGAAAGCTAAGCCTCACAACAAAATAACATGACCGATATTCCATCCTTACAGTAGCAACAACTTGTGATAGTTGTTATTGTCGCCTGTGTAGTACTGATGGTCACTGTTGTTTACTGGTTTACTGGATTGCCCTTATTTATGCCTGTTATCTGTTAGAAATGCACACAAACACAAGACAGGCAGGCCAAAAATGTCAAAGCCATGGCATGAATTCCAAAGTGCTGAAGTCAATGAGTAGAAATTTAAAAAAAACCTCTCTCTTCTGCATCTGCAGCTAAAATGAACCATTTCTGGGTTGTTTTTGGTCACGTGTCTTTTCATAGATGTCAGGGTTTGATGAAGACCAGAGTTTTATTTTAAAAGTCCAGATGAAGAATTCATGCTGCAATGCACAATAACAAGTTCACCTGAGACTTTAGAAGAGAAGCAACATTGTTTACAGCACAGATCACGTAACTGTAGTACCAGAAGTAGTTTTTGTGTCCTCATTTGACCAAAGTGACCAAGTAAAAGTGTGGGACTGTTTCAAAATTGGATATTGTTAAACCTGTATTGGACAAATAGAAAAGGTTTTTCCTATATCACAAACAATTAGTCACTCGTTACACATCTAATAGCTGTTTTATTTTTATATAATTTGCCATCATAATTATTATTGAAGGGTAAATTTAGAAGTTTTTAGTAATTAGTTTTACCCACTTTTTTTATTTTTTGCAAACTTCAATTTGTAACAAGTACTTATAACAATACTTTCTTGGTATGCATTGCATTAGAGTGCAGAGCCACTGCTGACCAAATAGTCTGTAAGCGGTAGGTTAGGTTTCCGGTTTAAACCCCCACTCTGTCCAGCTTTGCCGTTATGTCTTTAAAAAAATAAAACTTCCCTCGCCTTCCTGCTGGTGGGCCTGCTGGCACCAGTCTTCACCAGTACAGCTGTGGCTGTAATATTGTCTATCCAGTCCCTCCAGAAAAATGGGGGCAAAAAATACTTGATTTTGTGGCGAATTTTGCGGCGTTTCATCCTGTTTTCTGCGATTAAAATGCAAGAGAGTGCCAAAAATCCCGGAAAGTGTGGAATTGTTATTTACAAAAAATAAACATGCTTCTCCCACACATTGGTTCATCAATAGTAAGCAACAAACATGACATAGCATAATTATCTGGTCCTGTTATCCTAAGTTAGAGTCTAGGACCATTTAAGGTCATCTACAATGTAGTATGAGCAGAATGGAAAAGTGCAAAATATGAACATTGCTTAGTTATAAAGTACAGAATATGTCTAAGAACAAAACCAGTTAGAACTCACTTAAAGCTCCCTGTAGTAAGGCGCTATGTAAAGTTAAGTCCATTTGCTTTTACTAGTTTATACGGCAGATCTGCCACATCCAATATGGCGGACGCGCTGACGTGCCGCAGCTGTGGACTATTTAAGGTGGCGCACAGGGTGATGACTCCTCTAAGCGATGTGCCAGACTATTGACTTTTGGCTGGTGGGGTTTAGTGTACGTCAAAACTAAAAAAATAATTAATTATTTCAAGTTTCTGCAAAAAAATGCGGGATCAGTAAAATCTGCCGCATTTTCGATTATAGTACGACAGGTCACCATTTATTTCTATGACAAAAATAATGTCCAACTGAAGAATTTTGTTTCTTTAAACCCACATAATTTAATGTACTTCATCAGGATTGTTTGTGATACACCAAGCACAATATAGTACATAATTGTAAACTAGAAGGATAATACTTATTGGGTGTCATCTGGATTTTATGGGTTTTATGGGTTTACCTGGTACGTGGGTATTTAGGTAAAATGTTTATCTCACAAAATTTGCAAACATAGTCCATATAAATTATATTCTCATCAGCACTAAGCAGCAAAATGTCTGATAAAATTACCCTTTTTGTCAGGTTGAGTCATTTTGTGCTGTTCCCTAGGTGGCCACGGGGGTTGCTGTGACGGGGCTCCAGGATGGAGTCCCGTGGTTCCCAGGTGTTTCGGGTTGGCACTGACGAGCAGAGCAGTATAAGAGGAGTGTGGATCCACTATTCGGCGCCTGAGTGTTGCCTTTGATACGGTAACACTAGACCTCAGTGCCA
>JAVLVB010000001.1:9223528-9241825 GCA_032876305.1 Orestias chungarensis | reverse complement strand
GTATCCTGCGTCAAGCCTCCCGCTCACTTCCGCCACTCACTGCCGCTCGCACTTCCCCGACACGACTGCCCTCTCCGAGTCACCGCTGGACCCAACCCCTGCCTGAGTCACCACCCTCCTTCAATAAACAACATAACTGTACCTTCTGAGTGTCTCTGCCTTTGTGGGTCGGAAAACCTAAAAACCCGACATGACACTTTTGCTGTTATTGGTTTTCATGGCGTGTTTTCTGACTCCTCAGCGACCCTCCAGTGAAATTCCTCTCACTTTACAGCAGCGTCAGAGAGTTTTATTTATTTATTTTTAGATCAGCATGATTAATTTCTATAGAAAAGAAAAAGTTTGTTTTTTTATAATCCTATAATCCTCATTTCAAAGTGATTCGGAATCAGTGTTGGCATCGCTTCCTCCCTCGCCTACTTCATCCATACACAAACAAATCACACGTTGGAGCGAGACTGTGTGAGTCAATCTGTTCGGCGTGCTAACATGGAGTGCTTCTTTCTTTATCTTCCCCAGGCCGTGCGGGCATAGAGAGACCTCGCTAATATGTAGCAATGTGCTGCGTGTTGCCTGCGTCATCTGTTTCCACCTCATGTTTGGAAGACTGATGAAGTTTGCATTCTTCATTTATTCAGTGAGAAAGCGTTGCTACCCCGAGGGCAAAAACAGTCATTTAGAACGGTCGGTTGAGTCATGCAAGGTAAACAGTTGGATGTTTAATGTCGTATTGAGTTTTATTTTTCCAACTTTCCCTGAAAAAAGATGAAATTATCTTAAAATAAAGGAACGAAGGAATGAGATGGGATGAGACAGAACAATGTGTCACTATACAGCCTAAGTTATTATGTAAAACTGTTGGAGTTGCAGGACTGAGCTCCTTTTATGGTTCTTTTTGAAGAGTTCTCTGACGAATCATGTTCTGTCATTTCTGTAGCATGAGCAGTGCTTCCCGTCATGCTCAAAACTTCTTCTTCTTTGGATTTCGATTTGCTCTTAAACAGGTCAAGCTCATAAACCCTCTAATGTGGATGAAATAAAAGGCTTCTGCTAAAAAGAATGAGCCAAATTCACCCATTTATTGGCAGCAACACTTGATAGTGTTTGTTTGCTATCAAAGGTGGCCCAACAAGGCTATTTTCATACAGCACGCAAATCTCTTTTTGTGTGTGACCCGTATCCCATATTGTCATTACAGCAGGAACAGTCAAATTACAATCTTTTCACCAAACAATTAAGAATCTGGGTTGAACAACTACCGGTAATTCAGTTTTAGATCCAATGATTTTTTTAAACGGACCTGCAGTGAGAACAGTTTCAAGTTTCTGCACTGAGACCTGCATCATAATTCTGAACCTGAAAAGGCCAGATGTTGTAAATCTGAACGTTAACAATGGCCGAAGCAAGCAATGCAGTCAAAACTAAGAAAATAATAAATTAAATGCGGCGGCGGCATCTGTTGCATTTTATTAGTTGCATGAACGACCACGCAACAAAAGTCTAATTTCAGCCAAAAATCCCAGTTTTGACCTAGCTCTAGTTAATATGGTTAAAAGGGAAAGCTGGTTTTCCAAACACTGCCACACTGGTTACTATTCCCTAATAAATATCATATTTTAAAGTAAAAGATTGTATTAACTATGGATACTTTTGCCTCATACTAACTTTAACTCTACTCTGACTTTTTCCTTTGATTTAGGTTGATTAAAACAAAGACACACAATGTTGTTGGTCTTTTCTGTTGAGATTTTAGAAGCAGTTAGGATTTTATCTGCTGTAGATCTCACGAAAAATCCTCTTCTGGATCGTCAAAGAAAATTTTATAGCTAACTCTTAGCGAGAGCTGTCCCAAGGCCATGGCATATTCCATGCATCCTAAAGCAACTCCAACCCTTTTCTCTTTGCAGCATTTCAATGCTTCTGAACTTCACTTTAATGTTTTATATCTAGTATTGTAATGAAATATATATATATAAATGACTTTGAATTGGACTGAAATAACAAGATATTACTATATATGAATCAAGTAAGTATTTCTTGTGAGTTAGTCATGTATACGGTACATAATTGAAATTGTACTAATTTCATAAATTTCTACAAAAACTTTGATCTAAAAGTAAAAGAGTTTGATGCACATGGGTTGTTTTAGATCTTTGTTAGTGGTCTAAGTATATATATATACTACTCACAAAAAATTAGGGAAATGCGGCTGTCGGGTTGAATTTCAGGATGAGCACCAAAGTGCATTCAAACCTTAACAGGTGAACTTAATGTGACCTTCTCTAAGCTTTTGAATGCACCTGTCCAACTGTTAAATGTTTAAGTACATGTTGCACATGTTGCTGTTCTCTAAGAATGAGCTTAACGGCAAAAGTCACAACAGGTGTTTGATCCTCGAATCGACCAATAAATGTCCTGGTTCAATTACAGTTGGTGTTTAAACAGTCGTCCACATCAGGGTGTTCACATTGTGACATCATGAGACCAAGACGACACCTAACAATAGATCAACAGTATCTGGCCATTGCAATGCGTCCAACAGGACGTTCTAAGACTGACGTGGCCACTGAGCTCAGAATGTCACAGAGTGTCATCAGAAGGTTGCAACAGAGATACCGAGAGACAGGAAGAGTTACAGAAAGGCGTAGAAGTGGACGTCTTTTGGCCACATCCCATGCTGATGACCGCTATATTGTGAACAATGCCCTGAGAAATCGGATGATGAATGCCACTCAACTCCAGGCACGTTTAAGGGAGGTGAGAGGCACCCAAGTGTCACGTCAGACCATTTTAAACCGTTTATGGTTTAAAATGACCATGCTGCGTCTAGCACGCAGCATGGTCTGCATGCTAGACGACCTGGAAGGGTACCTGACCACACCAGCATGCACAGGCGTCATCGTCTTGCATGGGCCAGGGAGCATTTACGCTGGACGAGGGACCAATGGGCCTCAGTGCTGTTCTCTGATGAAAGTCGATTCACGTTGAGCAGAAATGATGGCCGCCAACGGTGTTGGAGATGTCAAGGAGAGCGCTATGCATCAGCCACTGTTGTCATCAGACAAGCTTTTGGTGGTGGCTTGAGTCACAGTGTGGGCAGGTGTGTCCAGTCTGTATAGAACTGCCCTACACTTTGTGAAAGGTACAGTGACAAGCACATACTACCTGAATGACATCATTAATCCAGTAATTGTGCCCCTACATGAACAACACAGACCTAATTTCATCTTCATGGACGACAATGCTCCAGCTCATCGGGGTCGCATCATCAGGGAACGGCTGTTGGAGACTGGTGTACCTCAAATGGAGCGGCCTGCACTTACTCCAGACCTGAATCCAATTGAAAACCTGTGGGATCAACTGAGTCGCAATGTAGAGGCTCGAAACTCTGCAGCCCAAAACCTGAATGACCTGAGGGCTGCCCTTCCATAAGAGTGGGATGCCCTGCCTTAGCAGATAATAAGTCGACTTGTGAACAGCATGAGACGTCGTCAAGCTGTAATTGATGCTCAAGGGCACATGACAAGTTATTGAGACGTTGACATTTTTTGTTGTGGTGTAAACACCATTGTTTTTAACTTTTGTTTCAACAAATTGTTTGAGATGAGGAAATCACCAGTGCATCCTTTTACTTAAAAGTCCTACTTTCGTGATATGATATCACTGTAGCGGGAACTTTTTACATTTTCCACAAATTTCACCCGAAAGCCTAATATCCCTAACTTTTTGTGAGTAGTGTGTATGTATATATACACCTCTTTCTGCCTTAACCAACCAAAATGAATTAATTTTGTTTTTTCAGGTCCTGTTTACACAACACTTGGACAGCAAGACTCAACTGTTTTGTTGCATTTTGGCTGTTCACTTTAGCAGCGTTTTGGTCGGACAAAAGTGCAGCAAAGGTCATGAAACCAGTTCCAGAGTGAAACCTTTTAAAAACACAATGCAAAACATAAACATTGAAATGTAAACCAAAAACATAATAAAAAATTAAAAAACTTCCATCCACACACAGCACAACAAGTATGCTGGACGTACAGATTTATCTTTGCTGCAGCACCTCTTCAGATTATTCGGTGTTTGAAAGCATAAACTGTTCATTGTGGACGTTTATGCTTCCAGATCTGATGCACTTATTAAATTTGTCAGATCATATATATTTCTCTGTACAGGTTATGAAAACATCCCTTACATATTTTCACTGCCTCCTAAAGCCCTGAAATGAGCACTACATCATTTTCAGAGCATTGTTTTTGCATTTTTGTAAATAGTCTATATGAACTTTACTGATGTAGGACTTTTCTACTTGAACTGACCACTCAAATTATTTACAATGAAGCCACATTCACCACTGAAACATCCACAGTTAGGCAACTTGGGGTTAAGGGCCTTGGCCAGGGGCACACTGACATGTGACAGGGATTTTTATTCCAATATGTGGAGGCTTTCTTTACAAGCACACTGATTTTGCAATTTGAGCCTGTAATCCTGTTGAGACCTGGCATTAAAATGCACCTTGGATTATCAGTATTCAAGAAAACAAGCCTAAAAACTATTCACCTCCTGTTTTACACTGAGGGTTCAGATGACAGTACCCAGTACCCAGCATATAAACCCAACTAGCAATGTCACAGAGTAAGTTGTCAGCTGAGCAAAAAAAAAAAAAAAAGAACACGACTTGATCTGCTGATGAGTCTGTAACAACCCACATAATCAATTCAGACATCCACAAAGATGAGATTCATGTGAGATGATCCCACCCCCAAACTTTTTTTGTGAACATCAGCGTTGTCAAACTGGAACAAAAAAGTTCCTATTCATAGGTGTTGAACAATCTGTAGCTGTCACTTCTCTCAAATGATATTCAGAGAATGATTTAGTTATGTGGGTTGTTTCAGTCTTTATGTATTATGCTAGTTCTCATACGGGGTTCATTGGACTCAATTAGCCAGGCAGATCAAAGTTGAGACTTAAAGTGAAGAGTGTTAGTGCTTTTAATCCAAAACTTGAGCAAAGGCAATTTCTGTATTAAACAATAAAAAAACAAACAGGATTTTAAACACTGGAGTAGGGGTGGAAAATAACAAAGGGCCAAATTAACTAATCAGGGGAGATTTAGAACAGCTGTGGACGTAGAAAAATCAAGGAAACTGAAGAGGAATGACTATATAAGGGACACAAAGAAAGATAAAACCAAATGAAGACCCGAAAGACATACAAACCAATGGGCAAAGATCAACTTAATCTATTAATAAAAATTATCTGAGAACTAAACTTAGATGCACAAATAAACGAATAAAAACACAAGAAAACTCTACAACTAAACAAAAAGTAAGTAAGTACTACGATAACATGTTTGCAACAATATTTAGCACAGAGAAAATCTTTTAATTAATTTCCCCAATAGGGAAATTAATTAAAAGCAACTCAAACTCAAACACCTAAGGAGTGGGGAACAACCGTATAATGACGTCCTTCCAATTAGCCAGTATGACTTGTGTTCTTAAAATTTTCCACAATACAAACATGTGTTTTAACATTTATCTGTAGAACACAGATTTAACAGGAATTATAAAAGGAATGCTGAATTTAAACCCCTATGGTTTTCTGGTTCTTCTGACCGCCCCACACACACAGGCTTTCCCCCCAGGACTACAATTTGTGGTCTGTCTCGTGGTTTTGTGTGTGTTTTTGTCCATGTCACCCCTCAGTCTGTCAAGGCAGATGGCTGTCCTCTGTTCTAGGCCTATCTTTGTATGAAAGCGGTTTGTTGTACAGTCATTCGACTTTCTATTCATCTGAGTAAAGCTTTAACGCAATCCTAAGTGTTTAGTTGAAATAGAAAAAAACGCTACTTGCAGTTCCCAACAGCAAAAACAATACATTGTTTTCTTTGAATAAATCAAATAATCATCTTAAAACTATTGTTTTTATTTACTTATATATTTGATTTCCACCTGATTCCAGAGGGAAGAAATTAAAACCAAACAGTGAGATCTATCAATCTTTTTTTTAGATCTATCTTTAAGGATTTATTAAATAACATATCCATTCTCCCATGCTCCAGCACTCCATTAAATGGTTATTTTGTTCCCCTCAACCTTTCTGAGAAATATAAATGAGGAAACATTGCATTAGCAGACTTGTTGGTTTGTGACAGGAGGTTGGGAGTAGGATGCTTTCCCCTTTTCTGAGCAACAGTAGTTGAGCATTCAAAAGTCTCTGGAGACTGCATTTGTTTAAACAAGGAGAAACAAACCTCTTTAAATTACAGTTGAGGCCAGGGTACTCATACTTAAGACAGATCAACATACATATATCTTTAAATATCATATTTAAAGTGAACATAATGTTATAAAATGGATTCAGCTTAGCTTAAATAGCGGAGGGTAAAGAGTCAAGATTCCTACATCCTTATTTTTCCAGATGCAAACAGACTTAAGACTTTTAGACGTGATGAGGTTATGAGATGATTGGTTTGATTTCCGGTTGACTAACGTTCACACCATAAACGAATCATCTAGAGTTCCTTTAGCACCTTACCAAAATCATATGGTGGCAAAATTGGTATATCAGCTCTGGTGGGCAGGTCCAGTTAATAATTGTTTTAATCCATTTGTCCTGTCCATATATAATTTAAACAAAGAAAGTAATATTAGGCTTAATCTTATCAACCCAACCATCAGATCAGCCAAAGCAACTTAAAACCACATTTATATACTGCTAAGCCTTCACATTGAAGGCTTAGCAGCTCCACATTGAAGGATATCGGTTATCTATTGATCTATTAAAGGATGCTGGGCTGAAACTAAAAAGAGAACTTTGAACTTTCTTTTTGAAAGTAGTGTTTCATTGTTTAGTGAGAAGGGGCTTTTATCAATTGGAAATTGTTTTTGGAAATTTCGTTGCACCCATGGGGGGAAATGACAAATAAAGAGTTCGGAGTCTTAAACACGTTCTATGAATGGTAGGAACGTCAGCTGGAGAAAACAAGGTAGAACTGAAGCCACGTCTCTGACGGGAGCATACTAATGTGAAAGTTTTCCTGCTCAGTTTGTGCCTGGAAATGAAACGGTTCTATAAACCGATTTGTACCTCCAGAGGCATCAGTGCAATAACAGAAATCTCCGTGAAGGTAGAAGGAGTAATGAAATGGTCCGGTCCGCCGCCGCAGTGGAAATTTACTGGCTTTGCTTTCCGTTTTGCACACACATAAACGCACACACACACCTGGGCACAAAGACATCAATTTAAAAGTACACGAAAGACAGGTGTAAACAAACAGAACCCACTGTGTCCTTCCTATTACGACCAAACGCCTGGGAAATTAATCTCTGTCAACGGTACACTAAACAGACCTTATCAAAGTCATGTTGACACTGGAGATTTTTTTCTGTTCGTTTTGGGAGCATAAAAACAAAGCCATAGCCACACATTCCAAACAATCTCCCAGTTAAGTCCGGATCAGTTCCCAGAACTCTTTGATTTCCTATTGTTCTCTGGAACTCGTTAAACTCTTGGAAGTGTATTGCTTTTCAGACAATGAGTGACAGATTCAAGCCTGTAACAGAATTTTCTTCTTAATAAAGAGAGCTGAAATTATGTACTTAGAATGCATGTTCTCCACCCTGTTAACTAATTTTCCACTTAAGAGATGTAAGTCAATGTCCTTGTCTTTCTCTGAAAAGGAAATGAACGCTGTTTTATTTCCTAATGGTGGAAATGTAGTTAACGGATTCTCAATGGCAGCTGCTTTGAAAGTTTTTCACTGGCATTAAAAACTTTAGACATGCCTACTGTGTGCCTTTGCTTTTATGTCATCCTTAATGTAATATAATTGCTAGGGTCTGATTCTTTACTTTATTTAACATTTAGTGAATTCTAGAAAGAACTTGCTTTTATATTCCATTACTCACACTGATCTAATCTATATGCTTCACTAATTAATCTTAGGTAATGGGATCACAACCAACCAATTAAAATACTGTGATATGGCTTAAATGGCACCAAAGCTGACATTATATTGTAAGGATAATATTTTAAATTACTAAAAGCTTTGCCACACTTTGAATGTTCTTCTTGGAAGTCACAACATCTCAGTCATGCATTAGCTGACATATGGATATTTATATACACAACTCTTAGAGAGAATGTCTGGAAATTACAGGAAATATCCAGTGCTAGGTGTGTGGATGAAAATGCTTTGTTGGTGCACAAATCAGAGTTACAAAACAAGGTATTCCATCTCAAACTTTAAAGTGGATAGGCTACGGTTGGTGTCAACACTGTCTGCTACAATCAAGAAGGCTACAATACTCACAGAATCAACAACATTAAATAAATTGCTTAATCTGACCACTTCTCCCTAATCTTCAGCATTCTTCTTCTGTTATCCAGTCTGCTTTAGTTGTCATTTCAACTGTTAACTTTGTGTTTTCTCTGTGGCTTTCTCTCCACAGAAGACACTTGGTCTGGTGTTTTGTTAGCTGTGACACCTTTCCAGAGGTTTCAAGTAACAATGTACAAATACTTTTTACCTCTGCTCCTTACATTTTTACACAACTATCTGTACTTTATGCTTCTTACATTTTAGAAATAGCTCTACTCCTATTTAATTTCGGCTTTTTTTCATTACGCTTTCCATAAAAAAACCTATTGAGATAAATTGCACCATCCAAATAGAGTGAATTGAAATATGGTTGGATAAGAAGTATAAACATTTACCATTCAGATATCCTATTTGCTTGTAGGCAATTCATCACACCCGCACAATGGGCAGATGCAAAAATGTCCGAGCTTCCCCAGCGAGGAGGTTCAAATTTTCCAACATTAAGATTTTTAAATGTTTCGTTTTTGGGGGAGGTGGGTAGTACACTATAGCCCCCTGTGGCCTGTTCTAAATTTGTTGTCCTTATTGGCGTTTTTTCCCTTAATTACTTTTATACTTGAAGTAGTTTTGAAACAAGTACTTTTACACTTTTATTTAAGTAAAACGCTTCAGTTGATACTTCAACTTCTACAGAAGTATTTTCACACCGTTATATATATCTTTACATTTGAGTAATGCATGTGAATACTTTTGACACCCCTGCACGTTTTTGGAGAACATCAGCTGGTGGTCTTGCCAGAAACTTAAACTAGATCTGAACTATGACATTACACAACAAAGATTGTTATGTTCAAATGCTTTTCATCGACTTCAGTTCAGCATTCAATATCATCATCCCTCAGTATCTGATAGGTAAACTGAGCTTGCTGGACTTAAACTCCTCCCTCTGCAACTGGGTCCTGGGTTTCCTAACCACAAACAGTCAGGATTTGAAGCAACACCTCCAGTGCCCACTTTCAGAGAACCGGTGCCTCTCTGGGCTGTGTGCTTAGTCCACTGCTGTTCACTCTGCTAACACATGACTGTACTGCAAAGTTCAGCTCAAATCACATAACCAAGGTTTCTGATGACACAACCGTGGTTGGCCTCATCAGCAAGTATAAGGAGTCAGCGTACATAGAGGAGAAGCAGTGGCTAACAGACGGGTGAGGAAACAACAACATGGTTCTAAACTTGGATAAACTCAAAAGATGGTTGTTGACTTTAAAAGAGCACCAGATATCCATCCGCCGATGAATATCAACGGCTCTGAAGTGGAAATCGTAAGCAACACGAAGTTCTTGAGCATGCACATTGCAGAGAACCTCACCTGGTCCCTCAACACCAGCACCATAACCAAGAAAGCACAGTAGTGCCTCTAATTTCTGCGGAGACTGAGGAAAGCACAACTTCCACCTCCCATCATATGCATGTTTTACAGTGGGTCTGTTACATGTTGCACTTTGTTGTCTTTGTACTGTTGTTCCATGTTGCACCTTGGATTCAGAGGAATGTCATTTCATTGCACTGTGTACCTGTACTCAGATAGAATGACAATAAAAGCCTCTTGACTTGACTTGACTTTAAATGTCATACGTTCCAGCGCTAAGGAATGTCATGGAAATGTAGATTTCTGCTTGGTTATCCTGGGATGCTAACCTGGAATGCTATTAGGGACTCACACCCAGCTCTTCTAATCAACACCTGTATTGAGGAAGGCGGAGGATCCACATTCTGTGTACGCACAAAATGAGGAATTGTTTGTTGGCAGATAAAAGTTCAGAGATTCACTCAAGATGCTGTTGGTTTGCTATCAAAACAAATTCCCTCACGGTTACTGACTGTGATTGTAATTTACTAGTCATTTATGGGTGAGACCGTGACCATCATGTATCTGCTTTTTTTCAATCAAGTGAACTTTATGAAGGTAATGTGTGCAGACATATACATGCACATGGCTTTGTACGTCTGACATTTTGTATGACAAACCATCCAATATTTTTTTCTTTACCCGCTTTCTAAATAGCAGCACGCTCTTTTAGACCCCATATCTGAGTTTAATTAAAATCCTTTTGGAATGTGAGGAGTCATTCATCATTGAAGAGTAGCTGATTAAATCCCATCAATATGAAACAAAAACTTGAAGGAAATGGGTGTAAAATCTTGTTGCAGCAAAGAGTTCAAATGGGAAAAGGGGGTCAACCGCACTACCAACAAGGTATACCCTGTTGCAGACAAAATGAAAGCTGCCTTCCAACAAGACACACCACTGAGTTAGTACCTGTCATATTAATTTAAAGTTTAAAGAATCCACCCCCATAGAAGCATTGCAATAAACAACTTCTGGCTTGTAATGGACTTATGTACGTTCAATGGAAATCTGTACCAGAACTATGCTTTGTTCTGTGTTCAAACCTCATATGTGCTTAGTAACAGTATTCATAAGTCAAACCTGTTGCTGTTGCACAGGCAATGAGAGCAGTGGTGTATTTTCACAGTAATTACAAGCTGTGTTTGATGTCCGCCCATAACACAACCTCAGCAAAATGCTGTGTCCTGTTTCTACACAGACGGATGGAAAAGCAACTGTTGACAGACAGATGTCAATAAACGGGGTTTTCATTTGCCTGGGATGAATAACCCAGTTTGGCAACGGGATAAAACATGCTTACCGCTGACTCAGATGTAACATACCAGCAGCTGTCGGTGTTACACTTTCATGGGGACTGTAAGCACGTGAAAGACTTGAACATGCATTTGTTTTCCAAATGTGTCTCTCCAATTGTTTTCCAAATGTGTCTCTCCAATTGGAAGGGACAAAAACATTTCAGAAACCTGCATGCAACATCTCTGACAGGAGGTCATTATGCAATAACTCACTGGAAGCATCCGTCAGTCAGGCTTTTTAGATTTCACTACCTTAAAAAAAATGTTTGCAGCATTTTGGGTAGGACCATTTCTGACCTGCCTGGTGCTTTCCTTGGCCTTCATGTTGCAGTTTGTTCCACTGATTCAAAAATACACAGACGACAAACAACTAACCTAGTTACCCAAAAAGTGCGGTGAACGTTTTCCTTTGGGTTGTTTTTTTTAAAGATTTTTATTGTTTTGTGTAGGTTTCTTAGGTTTTTAAAAATGTATTACTAGACATAAATTTGTGCCATAAACTTCAGGGCCCTCCAGAAAAAAACTAGATTTATAATGTGATTCGTTATTTTTATATTTACTGGGGTTTTTATTTATCAGTTATTTATCTTTAATTTGTACAGAGATATAACATTTTGTGTTAGTTTCACTTGTATGTACTACTCTGGGATGGCTTATCTAAAATATCAACATAGAATTTTAAAAATTAAATAGAGAAATACAATAAAATTCCCATTATTTATTTATTTATTCGTTTTTACAGAAAATCTGGTTAAAGAACTACCCTGTTTAAGCTTAAAGGGATTCCCCTGAATCAATCACTGGATCTGGGTTGGCCAGCTATCGATCAGGCTTCCCAAAATATGATGAAACTTACCGGCAACTTTATCGAGTGAATTATAAACTTGAATTACAAACTGTGGGGCTCATTCGAGTAACTCCTCCTCCACTAAAAAAAAAAAAAAAAAAAAAAAAAGAGGAACCAGTGAACTGCAAAGCACACAGCCAATATGCTCGGTGTCACACACGAACCTGTCTGGAAAACAAACCTTATACAACGCACTCTTCCTCTCACCCATAAAGCAATTAGACAAACGGAAAGAGAGCAATACAAACAGACAGACAGGATAACAGAGTGTGGGATGTAGGTGCAGGGCTGTAATGAAAGTCAAAATACAAGTAAGCACACAGAACTACACCTGACCCCTTCTGTGGTGTGTCATGTCCTCATTACTCTGTATGATTCCAGTTTTGCCCAGCCAAGTCTAATTCAAACATTGCACTAATTGCAGCAGAGACCACGAGTGGCAACTCTCCTGGTCCCCAAGAGCACATCTTGAACACTATATCATCGCTGAACAAGCAATACAAGCTGTACTGTTGATAGTCCAGTAGGAGTAGGTTCTCATGAGAGAAGTTCTTGTTCAGTCCAGTTTAGGTTTATTGCTCGGCTGGGATCTCCTCAGGACTCTTGAAGCTTTTTGGCCAGAGGCGACAGCAGTTCTCTAACAACGTCTGGAGGTCCACACATGATTACGTCTATTATCTCAGCCTAATTACTGTTATCTCTGATCAGGGGTGCGCCTCTCCTGCTTTATAATGCAATCAGGACAAGAAGAAACAGAAAATATTAAACATCTTCCCAAAGGAAATTTTCATTCAACCAAAATGGAACCCCAATAAAAGTGCCCCCCTTAGTTAAAAATGTACCTTTCTAATCTACGTAGTGTTTTTAATGTTATCAATCTGTTGACTGTTTTTTGGTTAATCGGTTCATGTCAGTTCTTCTTGTTTTTTTCTTCAATTTTCTTCATTATTTATTGTGCGTTAAACAGTTTCATCGTGTGCATGGCAGAGAATAAAACGTTCAAACCTTAAGGAATAAAATGTATGTACGAAGGAATACCGAGATCATGAAACAGGAATACATTAAAGCCCTCGTTATCCCTGTCTTGATGAAATAGAACATTACAAATGTGTCATGCATTAACATGAAAAAAATAGTAGGCCTTATTTTAGTCATGGATGATACTTCATTCAAAAAAATATTGTTTCTTTACCCCTTTAAACTTTAATAGTACAACTTTTGATTATGGCCTGTGTTTATTAACTGGATGTGTTATGTCAGTAGCCAGGATTCTGTAACTGGTGGGTTGAGGGTTCAGGCCCCACCTCTTTGTCCCCAGGGTAGCTTAAAGTACACCGCAGATTACCACTGTAAGAGTGTGAATGGCTTAAATACAGACTGTAGGGGAAAACACTTTGCAGGCTTGTGTTTATTAAAGTGCGATAGAAATGCAGATCATTCACCATAATGTTGCAGTTTGTGTAATTTGAGTGTGATTTAATTAAATATAAACATTCTCTATGGTTAAAATATACTAAAAGGTGTTTAAGTAAAACTGATGTGGGATTCTGCATATAGTGTCAACATTAACACTTGTGCAGGAGAAAATGTGGCAGACAGACAGCCTCTTTTAAACTAAGAGTGCATATAGGAGCTTTAAAAAAAAATCTCATAGTTTTTGTTTTTTCGGCGCAATTATAGTCCATTGGTCCATCTCTTTATTTTAGTAACAAAAAGCTATAGAACAACCAAAAGTCCGGTTTTATTGTTGATCAACCTGAAGTACTTTTATACTTTTGGCCTTTAAACTCTTTGCAAAAAAAACATTGTCCAACTCCTTTAGCAAAAAAATACTTGACTAAAAAACATCTATGTTAATTGATGTTAATGATCATAGCTGGCACTATCAATTATGTGGCAGAACTGCAGCTTCCCAAAAAGACTGTATCAAAATGTTTTTTGAGGCTGCATCTAAACATTTTTTCAAAATGTTTAATTCAACTTGTAGGAAAACTAATAGTAGCTTTGAATTGTTTTTAATATATTCAGAAAAGTTCAAAAATGATGTGAAAAGAGTCTCGGCATGGATGTAGTTCGTTTGCTAATGTCAAAGTTTCCATTACAGTCAATTATTGGCTTTCTTAGTGTAATCTAAACATAATCTAAACATAATCTAAACGTGTCACTAGCTTGTCTTGTATAACCAGACCATGACATGTTATGCTGCGTTCGTTTAACCTAACGACGTCACGTTTCCACCTCGAGCGTTTTATTAGACTTTACGACGTCCCTTTCGGAAGACATGAAAAACACCAGGAAAGCTGTTATTGCGGTAGCGCTAGCCGAGTACCAGGTGCTCCAGTTTTGTTTATTCCCCACGTGATTTTCACTTAATTTCATTGTTTACCCTCTGCTAGCAATCCTAGAGACCTTTAGCAACACCAGTTTTAAGCAAGTTTTCGCCGCAAACACGGACCGCCATACCTACAGTTACGGACGCAGAAAAAGTCATATGAGTAATTGAAATCGTCATTTAAATCAACATAGTAGTCCAAACATAATGAAAATCTATAGTTACAAGTGACACTGGGCGCAAACATCTCTCTGTCTCTTCGGAATCATCCAAGAAAGAAAGAAAAGTGGGATGGATAAATGATAAATCATACGCATCATGTTTTGTTTAGAGACCCCTTTATACCCCTTGGCCTGAATAGCAAGGAAGCATTAACGTTTTTGGTCCAGTGGTTGCGTATGGCAAACTGCACTGGATCTCTCCTGTTTCTAAAGGTACCTGGAACAAGGATCGATGTAAGTTCCAGTTCCCCATGTTTAGCACTTAAAGCTGTCAGTTGAACAGCAGATTGGTTAGGCTCACCGATACCTTGGGACACTCCTGAGAAGACAGAATGCAAAAGCGGCTGACAAGCGATTCACAACTAAGAGTGTTTTTTTTTTTTAATGGATGACTGAGTGTTTGTTGTTACACAAGCTGAGCTTAAAAATAAGCTAAATGAAGGGTGATCAGCTGGAACCCTCTGAATGAGTTCCTCCTCGGACGCTGCTGGCGATGGCTCATCCATTAGATCCGTTAACTACTTTCGGAAGTACCCTATGGACATTGTTCAGGTCACAAACAGGATGGAGGGGCGTCTAGAAGAAAAACAGGAGTCATGTTGACGACTTCGCGGCTTCCTAAAATCTTTGCCCTGTTCTGCTCCAACAGTACAAAGTCCGGTCGGAAACAAGAACCTATGGAAAGTCGGTCCAGACATGGTACTCTGTGGTAAGCTTTAAGTCCTTCTCTAAGAGAATATCAAATGGTTTCGATATTTTCTTTACCACAAACCAAACCCCCTCAACCCATCAACTTCTCTACTTTACATATGGCATACGGTCGCCGTTACGCTAGTTTCATGTTTTTCAGCACTGCTAGTTTGCTTGTAACTCTTGATACACATCTTTAAGCGTCCATCCGTACACGTGCTGCTCTGGTGTTTTATTGTATGTCTGATGGTGTATTACTGCTAGTTGTGAAGTTGAATAATAGCACAATCATTCCAGGATATAGACAGAAATACTTTCAAATTAAGAGTAAAGTTTTGACAGAGAAGAAGAAGTTCTTGTTATTCTGAGTACTATAAGTGTACTTATACAACAGTTAGTTCCGACCGAGTAATCTGATTGGACGAGAGATTATCCACGAGTGCTGATATTCACCGATAACACCACTGGGACTGTTCACAAGCGTATCACTCCGCTACACCAGAATTCTAACAGTTGATTTTAAAGCTTGTGCGCAGAAAATGTTGCCGTTCGTTGCATGGCAACAGCCTTGTCGAGGAACTATTTGTGTTGGCGGAGCCAACAGATCATCAAATGAACAAATAAATCACAATCTTTTGTGGTGTAATATGGCTAACTAATAAGATGTGTTCGTAGAACTGTTGTATGATAGCAATATAACACTTGAGGTCGTGCAATATTGGTGAATATCGGCATGTGTGATTGTCTGCGGCACTCGGCCTACGACCGAATCACACCAGTGCCGATATTCACCAATATAGCACTCCCTCTCGTGTGATATTGCTTTATTGTGACTTTATTCATTACTTCCAGATATTTTGTTTCAACACACTGGCTGTCAGACCTTATTGCTCCTGATAAAAAGAAAAACTCCCCAATCATACTTTTAATTTATTGTAAAATAAAAGCATCCCAACTTCCATATTTTCGTTTTGATCGTCTCTGTTTACAAACCCAACTGCTCCAATATGTTAAGGCGTGTCATTTCCCATTCCTAACAGGAAGTTGTTTTTGTTGAGGATTTTGATTGGCTGACATAAGTTTTACTTCTGCAGAACTCTGCACTCTAAACTGAAAACAATCCCATTTTTGAGGACAATCTTCTTTTTATTAACACCCGACTGCAGAAGATCTCAAACACAGTAAAAGACTGTAAAAGAGAGCTAAAGGAGCTGTAAAATAAACATCCAAACATTTTGTTTTCAGTTCAGACTGTGAAATGAATGAAGTTAAACTGCTTAGGAACTACGAGCAGAATTTATTTATTTGTTTGTTTTTACCAAAATACAAAGAATATATGTATGTTGAGCAACCAATACCAAAAGCAAGGTGTAACAGCTGCAAAACTTGAGATGTAATTCATGCACAGCAACATCTATTCTGGTGAAACAATAAATAATTAAAAAGAACCTCTTATGACTTCAAGTTGTGATTTATGAACCGATATGATCGCCTGACAGATGAACGGGCGTTTGGGATCATTTGTGAATTCTCCCACCACCCCTCCATGCTGGGAGGTGACACTCTGACGGCAGGGCAGGTTTCCCGAAACATCTGTCCAAACTATCCGCCTTCGTCTGTTTGTTTTTAAAAAGGGCGAAGCGAAGTGGAAAACAGGGAAGTACAAAGACATTCAGTGGGGAGAAAAAAAACAGAAACATTAAATTCAACTTTATTTTGTTTGTTTTTTTAAGTCTTCAGGTTAAGAAAACAATGTGTTTTAAAGATGGAAACAACAAGTTGTGGTTTAAACCAGGCACCACAGCACAACCCTCTGGAACACATCTCGAAGCTCTGATGAAGCTCACCAAAGAGCTCCTTCTATAAAAGTGATGAAACTAATAACATTAGGGTTGTTTTGTGGCCCTGGTTTTAAAGAAAACAAAAAAAAAACTGTTCTGAAATGCTCAAAAAGGCTTCAATAAATCCAAGTCACCACTCAGCAGTTAGTTTAGAGTTTAAAACCTCTAGCCTCCATCTCGTGTGTGCTAATGTAAACAGGCTACAGCAAAAAAATACAGACAGGATTAGTGGAACATCGAGCTGGAAATTCCTTAAACCGTTTTTTTCTTGTTTTTTTCTTTACGTGTTTAAAAGTTAAAAAAAAACCTCTTTAAAGAACCAAAGCTTTAAGTCACCATCTTTGTTCTAAATGCTGTTTAATTTTTTTTGGGTGTGTGCTAGTAGATTTCCCTCGATGTGTAAAGTGAGATGCATAGCTCATTGTGAGATGTTAGAAACAAAAATAAAATATAAAATAAGAGCACCAAACATCTTTTATCAAAAGTGAACTGCCCTACAGATCGATGCGTCTGCCTTTTACGGTGGTGGTCAGAAGTTTACATGCGTTCATCCTCGGCATCCATTTCTTGTCTATTCAGGGATTTTAAACTGTTAATTCTGAACCGTCTATAGATCCAGGGTGGCATCATCATGCTGACACCACCATGCTGACTTGGAGGCGGCTGCAAATTTCCTCCAAAGGCTCCAGTTGACAATTTTGAAGCAATTTCTGTGCTGAACTTAAATCATTAAAAGTAGAAACACGCGTTTCCCCCGAGGAAGAGTGGATGTAAACTTCTGTACATTACTGCGGCATTTCGAATCAAGTGCAGTTAAAAGAAACCAACAGTTACAGTAATACCATATGCACACGCACACCAACGGCTATTTTTGACCGTTTTCCAGTTTCGTGGAGTGTCCCGATGTTTGTGCATGGAATAAAAGTGCACGGTCACGGAACTGGCCTTTTGTGATGAGGACATAAATAAACCACTAGACCAGCCCACGAATAAAACTAGGTGGATTCTGAGTAGAAAAGTCCAAATTTACAAAAAAAAAAAAAGGAGCAGGTACCGCCAGCTCTGATCGACGTCTGGCCCGTTAAAACTGACGTCCAATTATTGATTTCGACTTTGTGTTCAGTGGAAGTGGAGTTGGCAGGTGGATGTTCTCGGCATGTGTCACGCTGCCCCCTGGAGGTTAAATAAAAGAGCTCTCTTTCAACAACGGAACAGGTCAACTTCGGTTTTCCTCCCCAGACACGTACACATTGGAAAGGTTGATCCCTCTCCAACAATCAGCCTCACGTTCCGGTTACCCTGGTTACGAGGACGTGGAGGAAGCCCGGGGG
>JAVLVB010000001.1:9129110-9218428 GCA_032876305.1 Orestias chungarensis | reverse complement strand
ATATATATATATATATATATATATATATATATATATATATATATATATATATATATATATATATATATATATATATATATATATATATATATATATATATATATATATATATATATATATATATATATATATATATATATATATATATATATATATATATATATATATATATATATATACATCGCCATAAATATATACACAAATGGTAACCCTAAACACACCTTTCAATTATTTAAACCCAGTTCAAAATGGGTAACCAAATCAATATGTGAACATGCTGAATGCATCAAGGACAATTTCTGCTTGTTGCTGTTTAATGTGAGCTTTTACATTACAAAACTCAGTAAATCATTAAATGTGTAGAAAAAAATCACAAATGTTTGTTATAGGTCAAAAAATATAATTTAATAACAGCAATGTACACCAGATGTTATTTTCTAAAAGGAATAATTAAAAAGGTTTCATGAAGGCATTGGTGATATTATATACAGGCAAAACTTTAATCATTATTCGCCCAATAAATAACCCAGTTTGAGTTGAGTACTTGAATGCACCGTGTGGTTATTTCACTGAGGCCATAAAACATAGCTTAGAAGAGCAATAACGTGACAGAATGAAGGAAGCACTAGAATCGAATACTGCCTATAGAACTAAACTCGACACAACACCTGCGATATCAAAGATGGTTTACACAAAAAAGATAGCTCTCTCCTCGGCGTTTTCCACTGTCTCAGTTTAGCATAGAGGAAAAACCCTAAAATGGGGGATTTTCTGTCATTCATTGCTGATTATTCCAGCTTTAATAAGTGTTTAATTGTCTGTTTTCTATAGTGTTTCATGTTTAAATTCAGAATAAATTATTATATTAGTGGGTTTGTCAGAAAGTATTTCCCTATCATATTTAGTTAAACATTACACAATTCAATGTGGCTTTCTGTTCACTTTCCCACCTATATTTATTAAAAAACTATGCGGATTTAAATTGAGGTCTGTTTGAACATCTTATACAAGAGTCTTCAACACTAAGGTGTCTCATATCTGAAAAGGTTCTAGAGAGAAAGGTTTAATATATAATCAGAAATCTCAAAGGAAGTGGGATTGCTTTTGTAAGTGTTTTATATATACATCTCTTACCATTAAGTCTAATGTTGAATGTTTGGTGTAAGAAGTTATATATTTTTATGCCAAGACAAAGATATCTGTTGTTCCATAAAGAAATATTTTGGTGAAATCATTTTTATTTATCAATTTGATGTAAAAATTAACTGGCTGATGGAAATCCGAAAGTTTAACTGGTACTAAACCACAATTGAAGTCAGAATTGAACGGAGGGTCATTATATCAAAATATTATAAACATTATGATACATTTCTGGTACTGGCTCCTTTATTATTATACACTTTTTAAATTTTGTTCAATAACAGTTTTTTAATTTTGTTAGGTTCATATGGTATATCACAGATTCTCATACATCCATTAACCTATTTTGAATTATATTTAATTAAATGTATTGGTTTTTGTTCCAGACAGCTAGTATGTTTGATATTAATATGTAATTCATTTAAATTTAAGTTCGGATTTTCTTCCATCCATCATCTTTACACAAGCACTTACTCTAGAAAACATCTTTGTAATGTTAAAATACCAAGAAAAACAAAACACAGTTCCTTGTTTTTTAAACAATTTTCTTTTGTCAATAGAGTGAAAGTCTCCTACCCTAAAAATATAGTAAATGTTGTTTTTTTAAACCTTTATAAACCAAAGTGAAGCGTTTGTGGTCATTTATTTTGCAACAAACGCTAAAAAAAAAATAAGAAAAAAAATCGTGTGTGGCCCTTTAAGGGTAAAAAAACTCGAGGTTTCCAGATCCCGCAGCAGTTTGTTCCGTTCCCGCGATCTCGCGATAGCTTCCCCATCAGTGGCGGCTGTGTGGCCCCCTGTCTCTGTCCGGAGCGACTTGTTTCTGACGTTTGAATGAAAAACACTGCGAATTACCTCCACTTTGGACCCTGGAAATAATGGCTTCAGCACTGGAGCAGTTCGTTAACAACGTGCGGCAGCTCTCCGCTCAAGGTAGGGCGTCCAAACTGTCCGTGAGTGGAAGTATTAGCTAGTTAGCTAGCATATGCTACCCAATGCTTTGGCGATAGCCAGGCAGCAACTGCTCAGAGCTCTGGGTTTTTGTGCTTTATCATGTAAACACACCGCCAAAATAAGTTTATTTGGCCACGAGAGTCCGGTAAACTCTCGACGGGACTTCCCTCTGAACGTCGTGACTCTCACGACACGCTTAAATTCCACGAGCCATTAAACAAAATTACACAATTCTACTTTTTGAGCTTGATCTAGCTAAGAATTTCTGGGTATTGCGTACCGGTAGTCCCGCCCTTGCCCCCCGCTTATTGGTCGCCGAAGCGAACTCTGGAATACTATTGGCTGAGCGTCCTCTTGTCGCCCGCTTTCGCTTCGTCTGCCTGGTTCAGGGCCTTGACAGGACATCTGACCGGCCAAGCCGCGTTTCAGAGACTCCCGGCGGGTTGGCAGGAAACGACCATGTGATTCTGATTTTATAAAGGGGCCCGGGGCTTTAATAATGCTACCAAATTGACGATTTATTAATTTTATTTTTGTTTTGTTGTTGGAGGAATATAAAAAGTACTGATCCCACATTATACGTTTAAGTGACAGAGTTATTGTTGGTATATATAATTAAAGGATCCATTAATACATTTTATTTTTTTTATTTAACAACAGCAACAACAAAAAAGCCAGAGCACATTTTACTTTTTCAAGCACAGGAGGCATAAAATATTGGAAAACTGAAAGAAAATTATATATATATGCGTTACCAAGGTGTTTACTGACACATATCTGGAAATTATAGCATCCATTTCTATGCACCCGTCGATTAAAGCTGAGTCTTCGGGGGATATGTCTATACCGGTTTTTGCATACATCGTATATCTTTGAGTCCGTCTTCTTTGCACAGTGGCTCAGTCGCAGGCGCTTGTTGGCGATTCACTGCTACTGCCTGTAAATTTGACACACATTAACCAGGTTACTCCCTCGACATTTCTACCTCCAAGTGCAGCGAGACTCCCTGAGTTATAGTGTTAGCAGGTTTATCCCAGACGGGTAAACTGTAGTTATTTTTTGGGGGACTTCCAAATAATGAATACTGAAAGTTAGTGGAGGATTTCAGAGTAAAAGAATCTCACAGATTTAGCTTTTTTCATACATCTGTCACAATAACACAGTCCTTTATGCAGGTCTGTAGCACAAAATCCCAATATCACATGTTCCAGGTTGTGAATCGTGACAAACCATGGAAACGTTTAGTCGGAATAAGGAAGCTTATTCTTGTGTTTTAGGTTTTAATTTTTCCTTCACCCCTCCCCAGGCCAGATGACTCAGCTGTGCGAGTTGATCAACAAGAGCGGGGAGCTGCTGGCCAAAAACCTGTCCCACCTGGACACGGTGCTGGGGGCGTTGGACATCCAGGAGCACTCCCTTGGTGTGCTGGCTGTGCTGTAAGTTTAATCTCAAACCTTTCCTGACTTTCCTCTCAGTAGGAGAGGATAAAAAAGTAAAGATTTTTGATTCAGTTACTTCCTGTAGACGCCGGTAATCTTGTTTTGGTCCTTTTTATTGCTCTCTGTCGTCCTGGAAGAACGTTGCACAGCTTCTTCTTCTTTATTTTCAGATTCGTGAAGTTCTCCATGCCAAACATCCCAGACTTTGAGACGCTCTTCTCCCAAGTTCAGCTCTTCATCAGTACCTGTAATGGGGAGCACATTAGATATGCAACAGACACTTGTAAGTCCTCTCTGAAGTAAACAAAACCTTGTTTATCTTCTGCTTATGAAGCAGAATATGGTGAAGTTTTATATCTGGCATTTCTAAACGTAACCGATTTTAGACAAAAGTGACACTTGCTATCAAAAGCAATCTGAAACAATCGGATTCAGTCACCTGCAATGTTTTAGTAGTTAGAGGGGTCAGAGGTTTTATTTATGAACAGGTTTATTGGTTACAAAATGGTTAATACTGTAGTTGTAAAGCGTAACATGTGTTCGAGAATAAGAATAAAATTCGGCAACACAAAGAGACAGACTGACCTTTCAAACCAAAACTACTCCCCCCTGACATCATGTCTAAAGGCCGTATGTAAACTGTAAATGTAAGATACTAGCAACAAATATGAGAATCTCAGGGTGACTCTTGAATGTTATTTCTGTATTTACACTTGAATGACAAACAGAAATGTGCGACATGAGCTAATTGTCTCTGTTTAAAACAAACCAATGAGAAAGATCCATAAATAAAATATGTTTTAGATATATTTAACCTATATGTAACTTTTTGTTTATTTTTGGTTTGACATTTGTGTTTCTGGAGCAGAACAACAGTTTAAAGGAGTGGATTCAGATGTCTGCAGTCAGATTTTTTCACAGAAGCGCTGGTTCTAACAATAGTGTTAACACAGAGGTTTTTTGGCCTTGTAGCTTCCACAATACGGCTCTCTGAGCGGCTAACCGTTCCCGCTAATCTGGAAAATGTGTGTTAGTCCTCTTTTAGCCAGCTGACGGGAAGTGCACTGCAATATGTAGGGTTGGTGACTTTAGGACTTTTCCATGATTTTAAAACCGTGTTTAAATGCTTGATGCACTGTGAAAACTAACGGCTAATCTTAGTCGAATATGACTTGTATTTCCTAAAGCAATACATCCAGAAACTGTAGTGAAGATGCTTTAGAAGAGCTACATCATGTCCGTAGGTGACACAACTGTTGTTCTGGGCATGGTTTACATTCAGGATATAAGGAAATGACTTTCCCAGACCACCTATAAAGGTTTTCTTAAGACTCTGCTCCACCAGTCACACCAGTATGTAACCAGATCAGACAGGAGAGATGTTAGTGACAAGTCTGAACGGCGCCGAGGGGAGTTCACATCTGCAGGCAGAAAAAAAACGACATGTTTCTGCCTCGGCTTACTGAATTGCATCAACATTTTTCACAAATTTCTAGACCAGGTTTATTAAATAGGTGTTGGGGAGGATTGCAAAAACCAGTAAAATAGGATTTCAAGTTGAGCGGTATAAACCGAAACCGTTCATCAAAAAAAAGAGTGACCCACATTTTCATGAAATATTGTTTTGTCTCTTCTTGCAGTTGCTGGCCTCTGCCACCAATTGACAAACGCCCTCGTAGAGCGGAAACAGGTAAGAGCTCGGAGAGATTCAGTTGACTCTGCTTCTTGCTTTAGATCGCCTAGTTTCTTGTCTGTGGAGAATCTCAGTTCCACTTTAACCACAGTAGACATTTTCAACGCTGTTCAGCTGGAGCCCGACGGTTGCTTTTTGTAAGGGTCTCTTCAGTTTTAGGCAGAAACGATTCAGAAATGCTCAGATTTTACTTCAGCCCAGGATATATCATCATCACAACATTTATTTAATTACTAAGTTATGCAAAAGTAGCCCCAACCAAAGACTGAGGTATTTTATTTACAGTATTAAGCAATCGGCAGACATTTCTGTTTTAAACACCAAATTTTAAGTGTTTTAGTTATTCCCTTTTTGACCCTATAACCATCAAAGTGATTTAAACATTTTACCCTATTTGTAAGGAATCCTTTCAAAACACGAGTAACCCTTTTTTGATTTCATGAAATAAAATCAAAATGTATCTGAATCTTCTCTTCGGTAAAGTACCTGTAATTAAGCTGATAATTGTTGCTATACGATACATTTAATGCTGCGGTTAAACGTTTCCTTGACTTTAAAAAAACATTTTTAGCCCATCTTTTCAGTTCTGTGTTTGCTGTGCATCTGCAGCAGAGAACCTGCTTCCCGAAACTCTTTGATTGACTCGCGACATTTAGAGGATTGATCTTTGATTTCTGTCCAGTCCGGCTGTTCGGTCGGTGCAGGACAGACATCATCTCACATGAAGACAAACGGCCTCTTAACACACACTTATGGTGAACTAGTAAATTAATCGTGCTGCGCTTGACTTCCTGCGGGTGCTGCACGAAACCACTTCCTTCCAGTCCCATAGCTGGTCTTCATCTTTTGTGTGTGTGTGGCTATTACGCTTTTTTTTATGTTGCTCTAAAATGTAACTGGTGTTTTGCTCTGTATGTGTTTGCTCCATTTAAAAGACTTGACCTTAACTAGTTACAAGCAGAGTTTCCCTTTTAGTATTATCCGAGTAACCCTCCCGCGCCCCTCCCCTCTCTGTTTCTTCTCCTTCTGCAGCCTTTGAGGGGTGTCGTCATCCTAAAACAGGCAATAGACAAAATGCAGATGAACACAAACCAACTTACCTCAGTTCATGCAGACCTGTGTCAGGTGAGTGGCGTCTCCCTCTCTAATCCGCTCCAGTCCAGCGTAAATCAAAAACTCTTTACTCACCTCCTGTTGCCGTTCTTCACAGCTGTGCTTGCTAGCAAAGTGCTTCAAGCCCGCTCTGCCCTTCTTGGAGGTGGACATGATGGACATCTGCAAGGAAAACGGCGCCTACGACGCGAAGCACTTTCTATGTTACTACTACTACGGCGGCATGATCTACACGGGCCTCAAAAACTTTGAACGAGCACTGTATTTTTACGAACAGGTACCCTCCTCCAGTTCTGCCGCGTTTCCCCCCGGCTTTGCGGCCAGGGCGTCCTCTGATGACATGTGAAACCCTCGTGTTTGCTCCTTCGCAGGCAATAACCACTCCAGCCATGGCAGTGAGTCACATCATGCTGGAAGCCTATAAGAAGTACATCCTGGTGTCGCTCATTCTCCACGGCAAAGTGCAGCAGCTGCCCAAATACACCTCACAGATCGTGGGGAGGTTCATCAAGGTACACATGCATGACTCCAACGCCAACATGAGGATAAATGGTATAATCTAAGCTAGAGCTGCACGATAAATGGAGAATATATCGTCACAATATCGCTACTCAAAACATTTATATGGCTAAGGACTGGAGAGCTATAATGGTTTACTAATATATTTTAAGAGTTCTAAAGTTTTTTTTTATGCTGATGCAATATTTAGAGTCTCACAACAGGAAACCCACACAGGACACAAACAATGATGGCAAAAAAGCTAAAGGTCACAGAGCAAGAAGCTCAGATTGGAATGACACAAAGCAAGAAAACTTCCTAGCTCCCAGTTTGACTCTTCTTCATTTTGAAAACCAGCTACCAACACATAGCATTTCAGCTATCATTAGTCTTCTGCTTGAGGACGTTTAAAGCCAGTAATTCATCAAATGGATTCATACTATTTCAAGTTTTCTCACAGCTTCAATGTCTTTTATTGGGATATTGGGTAACGTGCAAGCACAAAGTAGCACATATTTGTAGGTTTAAAGTAAAGTAAGTTTCATTGAGTCCCTATTGATTAAATATTTTTAAAAAATTAGGCTCCCTGGAGGAGTCAAGTTCATCCGTCTGTTATTTAGTCCCACTGTAGATCAGCTGTTCTATGAAGACCAGTAACGGGTCAAGGAGGACGTTGTTGAGGAGTTTAAAGCAGATCAAGGTTATAAAAATATGTCTGGAGGTTTAATAATCTCTGCGCTTTATATAGCCAACTACCTGTACTTCACCGGATAGTGGTATTAAGCAGTTAGGCAGCCAAGAGGCTCATGGTGACCGCAGAAGGTGTGGAGAATCCACTTTAATTTGTAAATATGCTAAACATGTGGAAGATGGTGCTCTGGTCAAAACAAAACTGCTTGGCATGCATACAAAAATTGTGGTGGGATGGAAAACTAGCATACTGGAGTGGCCAAGCCAAAGTACAGATCTAGAGATAGATGTGAATAGTGATGGTTAAAAATCTTTTCTTGTCTGAGTTGGAATCATTTTGTGAAGTAGAACATGTATTATTATTTTTTGTTCTTTTACATAGAATTAAAAAGAATGCATCCAGGGTTGTTATTTTTTTGAAAGTGGGATTTGAACCATTTCGCATAAAATTTTTTCCTTGTTTCCATTTTATTAAACAAATAAAGTTATCTTAGCCGGTTACCGTCTGAGCGTGCCGTTTTCTGCTCTGACGGTAACGTGGTTTCTTCCTCCACCCGCAGCCCTTGAGCAACACGTATCACGAGTTGGCTCAGGTCTACTCCACCAACAACCCCGCCGAGCTGCGCAGCGTGGTCACCAAACACAGCGAGACGTTCACGCGAGACAACAACACGGGCCTGGTCAAGCAGTGCCTCTCGTCCCTCTACAAGAAGAACATCCAGAGGTTAACAAAGGTGGGGTCGCTTTGGCTTCAGGTGTTTAACTGGCACCTTTTACTTTTAAACACCAAGTCTCATTTTCTTTTCTTTTTTGTTTGCTTTACTCTGAAATAGTATTCATATAATCCCAAAGAAATACATTAAAGGTTATAATTTTGATGTATTTATTGTATTTTAATGAAGTACATCAGGACATTCAGTTTGACTGTGCTACGCTTGGATGAGTTAAGAGGAGCACAAAGAAAATAAAGTTGCAAAGCGCAACAGGCATAGGTTCAGCAGGGCTTCAGTGACTCTGTTTCGTCCTTATCCTGGCAGACCTTTCTGACGTTGTCCTTGCAAGACATGGCAAGTCGGGTGCAGCTCTCAGGTCCCCAGGAAGCGGAGAAGTACGTCTTACACATGGTGAGTGTCGGCAGACCCGACGAGCCGATCACGCCTTGCCCCTTTCCGATTTTCAGACTGACTCCTAACGTCTTCCTCTTCACCTTCCAGATCGAAGATGGTGAGATCTACGCTAGCATTAACCAAAAGGATGGTATGGTCTGTTTCCACGACAACCCCGAAAAATACAACAACCCAGCAATGCTCCACAAAATAGACCAAGAGGTGATTCATGAATCAGCGGCTAGTCTCTTTCTTCTTCTTTAAAAATTTGCAACACATACGATTGTTTGTTTTATTTTTATTTACAGATGTTGAAATGTTTCTGTTTTTATTTTTATTTACAGAAGTTGAAATGTTTTTTTATTTTCTTTTATTTACAGATGTTGAAATGTATAGAGCTGGATGAGAAACTAAAGTCTATGGATCAAGAAATCACAGTAAACCCACAGTTTGTGCAGAAGGTGAGATTTGTTTTATGAGCACATTATTTCCTGGTTCTCTGGTCGGCGTATTAGTTTTCATGAACCATATATAGTTTTATTTGTGGCACAGATTTGCGTAAATGTTGAGTAAAAAAGTATAAAAATGTGATTTGAAGTATTTCACTCCCATCAATTCGATTTGAATCAATTTCTACCAGGTTTTAATGCCAGACGCCGCAGAGTTAGCCATTTCCGGCTTTCTGTCCACTTGTGCTAACGCTCCATCAGATACTCAGATGTTTTGTTATGTTGCGGTAAAAAAAACAAGATAGCAGCTCCATAATCGTCTGCGTCATCATTACCAGGAACGCCTGCCTGACATTTATTGTCTACACTACAGCTTTAGATAGCGTCCTTATCTACTTACTTTTTGTCACGGCATTGAATGAAAAGCTATAAAAACGTGAGCCCTCAACCTTCTTAATGATGTTTATGATACCCTGGGATGTCTGTGACCATTGAATCAATATAAATGCAATATAATTCAATGCAGCATTTAGGCGAAATTCACTGTGGAAGGCCAAACAGACATGGAGACGTACAGAAACATTTGTTAAATATGTAAATATTTGGGCCAGTATATAAGTCTACGTCTATGAAGATATTTAAAAGTAACATATCTTACATATCTATCAAGCAGGCAAAAGAGCGGCTAAACAGTGTTTATATTAAGTTTCTGTTTTGTTTGTCTGAGCTTTGTCAGTTAATAGAAAGGAGCTGAACTAAGAATTGTTGGCCGTTCACAGACGTACCAATCTCCATTATTCAGAGCATAGATGCTGGTTTACTCATGCCAGCTACAATAACTGCTAAAATGCTGAACTTAATTTAAAAATACATATTCTGGATTTGGTGGGGGGGGGTTTAATGGTAAAAGGCATTTTGACAGAACTTTCTCCCTCATGATTATGATTTATAGCTCTGAAGTTTAGAAATGATATTTAGCGTCAGAGATGCGCGATATGTCGTAAAACTGGGCCAATATTACTAACCCGTATTTAGTACCATCTTGTCACCGTTTTTTGTTTTTTTGTTACATAACAGTGATAGCCATGTAGCGCATGATTGTGGGGCGAAGCACGGTTTCAGCGATGTGATCGTTTTTTTTAGTTTTGTTTTTTTATGAATAGTATTAAAAGGGTAGAGAAATATGTGTAACGTAACGAATACCCTAACCCAATACATTTTCCTGGTCCACAGTTCTAAAAGACAAACTGGATTTGGCTGAAAATTGTTTTAGAAATTTATGAAAACGGGACAAATCGGACTCGTAGTTCTGTTGTGCATCGCTGGTGAAAAACAAATACTTCGTACTGCCATCAAGCATGGCAGTGGAGTGCTTGTGATTTATTTGTAGATACATTATCTACAACTTTGTTTTTTAGAACAGACATGGTAAAGAGTAGATTCCTCTTGGAGCGCTATTGCCTTTTTTGGCGCAGTCGGGTCTACTATCTAATATGTCTGTTATAGTTTTACACAAATGAGGTATGGTATGTGAACAATGATCCAAAACCTTAAAGTCACGCTTAAAGCTGTCAATAAACAGAGTCTATTACATCTCATTAACCCAACTGATTTAAAAAAAATGCTCCACATTCAGATTTTTTTTGTTCTATGCCGCTTAGTTTTTATGTACTTTGCCTTTTCTAAAACAAGAAACATGTTATGGTTTGACTTTTCTTGTCCGATCGTGAAACCTTTTTAATTTTTCCTGTAGAGTATGGGATCGCAAGAGGACGACGTTGGTAGCAAAACGTCGAGTTATTCATGAGGGGGGGCCTCGGACAGGGACGGGACGGAGCGCCGCAGCCACCCCAACACGTTCTTCCCAGGATGAGTTGGAATTTTTTTTAAAACAAAAAAAAAAAAAAAAAAGGAAAAGAAATCTTCTGTTGCATAAGGACATTGGTCAAGGAAAACCTAATTGTGTGGAATGATTATTAATTTGGTTATTCTTACTTCACCGTGTTTTAAGGATAACAAATGATCCTTAGAGGAAGAAGAAAAAAAAGGAAAAAGAAAAAAAAATTTCGTCAGTGTTTTATTTATCAATGTTCAGGAGCGCTACAGCTATGTTGACAGAAACCACGACAATAAAACGAAAACAAAAAAACCCTGAACTCATCTGTTCCAAACGTGTGTGAATCAGTCTCACTGTTCGTTTCGGTTCTTCTGCATGACGCCCGTAGCTGGAGGGCATTACGTATGAAGTCAAACACCCATGGCTGACGAGGAATGACTGATTATATTCTACATCTGTAAAGACCGCGCCGAACGTTTTCTTCTCACTCCTTGGTTAGATTGTAGATGGCATCTAAACGCAAAGCTGCACACACGGACATACCCTTGACTGAGCTCGGCACTGTGGAGAAGTCAAACACAATCTGGTGCACTGTTTTTTGTTTTGTTTTGTTGGTTTTTTTCCCTCATTTTTGTTTTTAGGTCAGATCCACTAGATGTCGCTAGAGCACTGCACAAGTTTTGAGGGCTTGAGGTCAACAGATGAAACCAAACTGTCTTGTCAATTGGGAGCTTGAGCATTGCGATTGTGGATCTGTTAATAAATTGTTTAAGAATACCGGTCTGGGTTGATGTTCCTCTCTTTGCTCTACTTTAGTCTCCATCGTTTCTAAAGCGATCACAATCTCGGTTATTGCTTTTAAGTGGACTCACATTTCACTGGGTGCGCACCAATTGTCATCCAGCATGGCTGCTTGTTTGGTAGGTGGGTTTACATCATTTTCTAGTGTCTCAAACCGCCACAGCAGTAGGAGGTTCTTTACTAAAGTTTTTTTATTACAGCTTGTAAGTAGCTTGAGTGATTCCACTTTTAATTGGATAAGTTTGCAAAATAGCTTTTCTATGTATAATTCCTTGCTTTTTCCTTAAACCTTATTTATTTCCTTCTGTTCCTAATTTTTCCCTCCCTAATAGCTTCCATTTCTTTCTTATGCCCATAGTCCTTTTTCATATAATATATAACGTTTATTTGGAATCATAAGTTTTTAATATGTTAGCTTACAACTGTCATAACATACCGCCATGTAATTTTTACCCAGTTCATTCTCCGGTTGACTGTTAAGGAGTAGACCCTGTCAGCAAGCGCCTCCAAACTAGCGGATGTGGTTCAGAGTACCAGGCCAACCAATCACAGGGCAGCATTTGTTGCGTAGAGGCGGGACATGATAGAAAAAAAATCAAATTGTTGGCACTCGCCAATCACACAGAGAACGCGACTGATTGGTTCAGCGCTCCTAACGGGGCGGGTCCTAGCGACAGTCGCCTTGTGGAAATTCCGGTGCTAACCAACTTTAGCCAGCGTGCTAACATGTAATTGAGTGAATTTTGAGGAACCTCACGTGTCGTGCAGTCCCGGCTTCAACTGCGTCAGTGATAAGTTGCAAACAGCGCCGCCGTGTAAACATTCGCCTCCATGTTTGCTGCTGCGTGTGCATCAGCGCCTGCTACCGGGACATGCCCAGTTAGCCAGTACGCAGCAGTTGTCGGTTGAACGCCGCTGGCGAGCTAGCTGGAAGAGGAGGGGGGGCGAAAAAAAGCACGTCCGGATCGGGGCGGCGGCGGGCGGCTCGTGAACAGGTTCGTCGCTCCTGAGGAGGCGGAAAGCCGGATGCTCTGAGTGCCATGAGTCCCGCGGGCTGCCCCCATGTGAACAGCTTCAAAGTGGACAACTGGAAGCAGAACCTGAGGCTCATTTGTCAGTGTTTCGTGTGGAGCGGGTCAGCCGAGACGAGAAAACGCAAGGTAACAAGCGGAGGGGGGACAAACGTGTTAGTGTGAGACACGGCGAGCTTTTTACTCCGTTCTGGAGGGGGGGGGGGGGTCTTTGTACTGAAGGTCTGACGACTTCACCGCCCTAACAAAACGAGGCACATCTCTAACGCCAGCATTTGCTTTCACGTGAATACATTGAAGAAACGATGCCTCTCCTCTTAAACACAAGCGTAACTGAAACTAAAACCTCATCTCCTCCATCAAAGCCAGCCTGGGACGGCAGAGGCGGCAGCTGATGCTGCGTCTGAGCGCCGCCTTGGCTCCACTTCCTCCTGGATACACGGCAGGGTTTCCTCGTCTGAGGGATTCTGCCCCCCCCCCCCCCATTAAATCATCCCTGATCTCACAAGAGAGGATCGTCTGTGAAGTGTAGTGAAGCCTCTGCTTCATCGTTTTTTACATGTTTAGCCCTACACGTCTGTTCTGTGCACATCTGCAGTGTGAGCTCAGTTCTGTCAGTCTGCATCCCTTCCACACTTGGTTCTCATTGATGTGGATGCATCTCCTCGCCCCGCCCTGCTAGTAACTCCTTTAAGCTAATGCATTATTTAACGAATCCTACCTCCATGTAATCATTCTACAAACAAGACCCCCTCCTCACCGGATCTGTGTTGGCAGCATCATGGTGTGGGCCGGGTCGGATGCAGTGATTCCTCTACTGGTTTTTCTGACACGCTGGAAGTTTGTAGAGGCGATCGGACGCGACAGCCGTCTGCCTGGACAGCGTGGTTTGCAAGCCTCGCCACAGGTTATTGTATTTATGAGGTTGGATTTACGTCAGGACTTTGACTGGTCCATTCTAAACCCAGACTCTGACGCTTGAAGCGATGCAGAGGATGACTGTGATTTTGACCAGTTCCTAAGGCAATGGGGACTATCTGGATTCCTAAAAGTAACAAAAGTTCCATTTGAGACAAACATTTTTAGCTGAAATAAATAAATAAAAAATTAAGGAAGACAAACATTTTAGCTGAAATAAAATTTAAAAAGATTAAGGGAGATAATCTAGGTGCAACTAGATCATGAATTTAGAAAGCTATGTCAAACTGCTCTAAACACTGGAGAGGCTATTTTGTGTTGAGTATTTTTATTTAGATTTACACATAATCAGATCGATACAATAATGCACACAGTTAGTGAAACAGTCAGTACTAGACGAATGAAAGAGAAAAGATTCTAACTTGGGTCAATATTCACATAAATGGACCCATTTTACGCTGTATGTCCCCCCCGCCCCCCGCAGCATGATCCTACACGCTTAGTTTTGCTTGCAGGGCAAAGCAATGAATTGGAATTAGTTAAATCCATTTGACATTCAAGTGCTGAGTTAGCCTATTACATTTAACCTTAAGGAAATGTCTACTTTGTGGTTAGAGTATGTAAATAAGTTGGTAGCAGGTAGAGCATGCTAAGGTAAGATTATTTTTAAAACTGTAAAAGCAATACCAAACAATGAGTCCAATTTTTGATGGGAATCTTCAGATACACGGAGAGGTCTGATTAAAATCTCTAGATTGCACAAAAAACGCAGTTAATCGTAGCTTTATTTAATGCATCAGTGTTATAATGAAACTGGGGGAGCGATACAAATTCTAATAATTGTTTAAATTTAATCATGATAACGACGAGCGATACTGTATTTCTCTCCCCTAGCCCAGCATCATCACACCAGGCCAGCCTCTTCCATCGCTCCAGCTCTGAGCCCCTCATTTGCTCACTGACGCGCAGCATCATTCCTTCCACATACGTGTCCAACCTTTTTACTGTAGACTATTACACGCAGCCTTCGTTCTCAACGTGCATCAGTAAGCCCTGGTACCACCATGACCCAGTTTTTTAACTTTAATTTCCTCCAGTTTTCACTTAGTTTTTTTTATTATTTCTTAACACACCTGTTTGTTTGTTTTTGGCTTGTCGAGGCTATGTTCTGCTGCAGCGTTTGGCATTTTTCGAGCTACGTAATATTGGTTCCAACGTCTCGTGCGGCCTTAATATGTTTTCTTCCATCCATCCGCTTGTTTGCGTCTCCCCTAGCGGAGCTTGTCGTATTAACACCAGAACTTACATTTATTTATTTATTTTTTCAGCATTTCTTTCCATTTTTCCCTGCAGGCTCATTGGCACGCCTGCATTTCATCTGCATGCTTTTGAACTGCTGCAATCTGCAGCTCCACGCATGTTTACGCCCTCCCCCCATGGTTCTTGTCACAGGCAGTCAAATAGAATCTATTATACATTATGTATCCAAAGCGCAATTATAATGCGTGGACATTTAAATGTGCTGTATTTGGGGTTTAGATTTTAAATAATGGTGTCTTCTCCATGCAGATTGGCTCTGGATCCACCAGATCCCCTGGATCCAGTATTCACTAGAGTGAAAAGGCTCCAGCTGCAGCTTCGTTATTTCCTTCCCGTAGTTCTTATTTTGTTATTTGTTAACACACGTTTGATGGAAGCGGTGCTGGTGGCGACTTGTCGCCAGCAGCTTTAGTTACGCACACGCAAGTACGCACTACCGTTTGTTTCCTACACCCACATCCCACCGTTCTCTGTTTTTCAGGCCAAGTCCTGCGTCTGCCACATGTGCGGCGCCCACCTCAACAGACTCCACTCTTGCCTCTACTGTGTCTTCTTCGCCTGCTTCTCCAAAAAACACATCCACGAACATGCCAAGAGCAAAAGGCATAACCTCGGTATGAACACACGTTCACTCATTCATACATGCATGTCGGATTACACAAGTCAGTAGCAGATAAACATCGTACTCAGTCAAATCGTGGGCGGTTCTAGCACGAGGAGCGCCTTAAGCAAAGGTTTTTAATAACTTCCAAAAATGGGACCAATCTGTCATCTGTTTGATTTTTTGTGTTTTTATTTGTTGTTTGTTTTGTGTTATAATTCGTCCTCTAACCATACCCAATTTAGTCTTTTCCAGCTTAGCTTTAAGAACCTAATTTTGAATGAGGTAAATATCTCAACATGATCACAGATGTGACATTTTAAACAGCCTTTAAATTCATCACCATTATCACAGTGGACAGAGGTTAGAGAACCGTGTTCTAAAACAGGGTTTTAAAGAAAATTCTACTTTTTTGTGGAAACTAAAAACAGCTGCTTAGTTTGCCCAAAACCCAAGAAGAGACCCTAATGAGCCTAAAAAACAAAAAAAAATGAGAATTGCATCGTTAATTTGAACAACTCTTTATCCAAATGTAACCTTTTTTTGTCTTTTTTTTTGCAAACTGGTTCAATGTTCAATGAAATTGTTGTGGGAAATCAGGTTTAATTTTTTATTTAAATCACGAACAAACATTCCTTTAGTAGAAATGAGTGGTACAGTTGATGGGGCCTCCAAAAGAGACCCCTGCCGTCCACGTTGAGATGCTACCTTGAGCAGTTAGCCACATCAGAACTGCAACTCTTGATTTCTGAATCCAGATGTGTGTGTGTGTGTGTGTGTGTGTGTGTGTGAGTGAGAGAACGCAGCCAGACCTCAGTGGGAGACGCCGCCACTGTTGTGAGGTGGTTAATGAAAACCGATGTCATTAGGAACTCTTACGCAAAGCAGTGCAACATAATTGCAACACCTTGTACAAAGAGATTAGCCTCATGGGAGGAGGGTGAAAGTCTCTGGTTTATTTGGCCTCCTCTGATTATCGCCGTTATAAGGTTATTATGTTTGTTCTGTTGCATATTTTATTAAATCATGTAATTATCTGAAGTACGGCTCTCTGCTCAGGGCTGCATGTCATTAGAGGGCAACATAAAAATAAAAAAAAGTCATCCATCTTTTGGTTCCCTTAGTGAGTGTTTGCACTGATTTCATTGCGTTTTCCTCCTGTTGTTCATGTCGTCATGTCAGTAGGGAGTGGCTGCTACTGACTACGGCTGCAACTAGGCGATTTTTTTATATTCAATTAATCTGTCGATTATTTTTACGATTAACCTTTTTTTATTATTAATTTGATTTAGCCTTTACTTTCCCATAAAAGCTATTAAAAAAAATTGCCTATAAGAAAAAGGAAAAGACAATTGATCAATTGGGGAAGCCTTTTGTAATTTTTCGTGTTCCGCCATCTTGCTCAGTGCAAATGCGTTTGTGCCGTCTAAGCATTTGCGCGAGCCGTGCACATGCAAGACAACGGTAGCGATTTGCATTTATTCTAGTTTCACCTCACCATGTGTATCAACAAGAGAACAAACTTATGCAAGAATCTCTGAGCTGACCTTTCGATGACCTTTTGACTGTTTGAGACGAGTTATCAGCATAGACGGATCCTAGACTCTGAGCTGATTTGACAGATCTTCTGATCTCACCTTCGTTTTCGTTGTTCTGTGTCTCCCAGTCACATTGTTTCTTAAAGCTGCGTTAGTAATCATTTAATTTTACCGAATTTTAGTCTAGGCGAGATGTAAACAAAACAAGGACAACGAGATGTATGAATCAGCGTTCCAAATATGCCATAAAATGCTCTCCATCTTAGGTTCCTACCATCGTCCTGACTGCCATTAAATTTGCAATGCCAGCTTCAGTTCCTTCATCCACCTCACCCTGAAGGTGAACACAGCAGCCGCAAAGACGCTCGAGGGTGGGGGGGGACAAACACGGGCCGGCGGCTGCTGAGAGACCCCCGGTTTTTCTTTCCTGTGCTGTGTTATCGGTGTGCTCACGAGGACTCCCTGCTGTGTGCAGACGCAGCTTTCCCACTGGGGTTAATTGGCGGTTTAATTAGGGTGGAGGCTGAATTACATGCTACAGAAATAGTTTAAAGGAAGCATAGAAAAGGGTCAGATCTCGGCAGACTGGAGACGGAGTAATTAAGCCGCCCTTAACGAACCCGATGAAGGCGTCAATTATTAAATAACCCTCCTCATTTGTAGGGTTTTACTCAAACATTTGAGGTTTTTTTTCCCTCCTCTCTATTTCATCCTCTTATCTTTTACCCTCTTGTTCCCATAGTTACTCAGTGACTCTCTCATACAGTGTTGAAGGAGTTTCATTAATTGCACCTTTTTCCATTCCAGATCTTTTTTCTGTGTTTTATCCCTATACTTTACTCCTTGTTGTTCCCTTCTTTTTTTCATCCGTACCTGCAGAGGACGTCTGGCAAAGAGAGACCCTTAGGTTGGTTGTTATGGCAACGTCAAACAGTTTGCTGCATGATGCAGAAGAGGGAATGAGCGAGAAGGAAAAGGGAGTGGAAGGAAAGTTTAGCTGTGATCTCCTAAGTGGTGTTTACTCACACAGTTTTCATGTTTCCTATTGTTGTAGATGAAAAATCTAAGGCAGTTCAGAGATTGCACCAACATCCTTTCAGTGTCTTTCTGACAGAACAGTAAACAAATGTGTAATATGCTTCTTTTTTTTTGTGTGCATAAAATGGATTAATGCATCGCTGCTTTGTCACCGTGCTTTGTCTCTCCCTCCTGTGTGCTCAGCTATCGACCTGCTGTACGGGGGGATTTACTGCTTTATGTGCCAAGACTACATTTACGACAAAGAGATGGAGCAGATTGCCAAAGAGGAGCAGAGGAAAACCTGGAAGTTGCAAGGTACAGCAGGACCGAACAGCCAACCAATCACACAGTGAGAAACACTGCCTGTGAGGTCTTTGTGGAGTTCAATCATATGACATATTTTAAAGTTTATGCAGTGCATAGCAAACGTGAAACATGCACCAGTGGCTATAGGTGTCCACAGGCCAAACACCTGCGAGAAAGTACTCCAGTTAGCTGAGATGCAGGTTAAACTTTGACGCCTAGATGTAACATGCATCGCCATGGTGACGCATGCCGGTGTCAGCGTGTATCCTGTGAGGATGTTTTTCCTACAATAGGTTTTCAAATTGTGAGGCTCATTGCAAAATTAAATAGGGACTAAAACCCAAAATCCATCATGATTGGCTAATGATCCCATACCCCACACCAACGTCTGTCCAGCCCTTTAACAACACGACCAGACAGCGATTTATGGAGGAGCAGCAAAAGCACATGAGGCGGATTAGCTGTGCAAACCAATAATGGTGTCGTCCTGGACGTGTTGCAGTCATGAGAGCTTGTGAGAGATTAAGACGCTTTAATGACATAAATTATGAGAATATTTGCTTTCCCTTTGGTATTAATCAGGTGTTTGAACTTGAATTGAATTAGGCAGTGTATTCAGACTTAATGATGAAAATGGCGCAAAATATAAAGTTATACCGGAAGGAAAAATCTTCGTGGGCTACAACGGCCCAAGACTGAAACGTAGGGTCGCCTTTAATCAGGGAAGGAGCCCCAAATATACATCTCTAGCATGGTCTGGTTAAAGTCCAGCCATATATCCAATCGGACTCTATATGCTTATAATATCGCTGTCTGCACATGCTCTTAATCTGATTGGGCTGACAAACAAAACTACACAGAACACGCCACTGTTGCTAGGTGCTATTCAAATAAGTCTGCCTCCACCGGCCCTAAAATAAAAGCAAATTAAACATGCAAAATTCGAGTTTCTAACGCGTTTCCATTTGTGCCGCAGGCATCGGGGAAAAGTACTCGACGTGGGAGCCCACCAAGAGGGAGCTGGAGCTGCTACGGCACAATCCCAAGAGGAGGAAAATCACCTCCAACTGTACAATCGGTTTGTGCCTCACAGGACGAACGTTTACGAACCGAAACCGGAGCGGATTTCTGATCTTCGCTCCATCTAAAACTGAGGAGCTGGAAACATGATCAAGACGGCAGAGGAAGAAAGAGTAGCCATGTTTTGTATTATTGCGCAGACAAAACTGACGACCGCATTTAGTGAATTAGACAATCGGAGGATGCGTTTCTACATTAGTGGCCGGTTTGAGGCATTACATCGTGTTCAGGCTGTAATTGCGCTGCATCGCTAAGGGAATGTTGGAAAGAAGCAATTTTCCAGCTGTTTGCAGTACTGACTGGTCCTGGCACACCTTGCAGCAAGCCTGCATCGATCTGCCCGGCACCATTAACATCATTGGCACCGTTAAAGGCCGGGCTGCTCATCAGTCTCCCAGTCGGTTTCCCTGTCGCCTCGGTCAGCGAGTGGTCGGCTCATCGGGAGATAATCTTTCTCCTTTGTCACCGCAGATACACACAGCGCTTCTCACATTTTTTATTCCTGATACAACCACAAATCTAAATGCATTTATTGGGATTTATGTAAAAGTGACAGAACCCCCTTCCCTGAGTGTCTGAGTCATTATAATACGGATCAAATGACAATCAATACCTAAAACGCTTAGCAAGGCATCACATGTGTGTATCAGAATTCTCCTGATCCTTCTTTGTTTTCTCATTGATGTTAATTATTGACATTCACTTTCAGGCCTGCGCGGTCTGATCAATCTGGGCAACACCTGCTTCATGAACTGCATCGTGCAGGCGCTGACCCACACCCCGCTGCTGCGCGACTTCTTCCTGTCCGACCGACACAAGTGCGAGATGCAGAGCAACTCGTGCCTTGTGTGCGAGATGTCACAACTCTTCCAGGAGGTGACGTTTCCTATTGGTTTTTGTGTTTTTGTTTCTCCAAGTGAACTAGCAAGAGGAAAGTTTAGTCTGATTTTCCCCCATTCCAGTTCTACTCAGGCCACCGCTCCCCTCACATCCCGTTCCGCCTCCTCCACCTGGTTTGGACGCACGCCCGACATCTGGCCGGCTACGAGCAGCAGGACGCCCACGAGTTCCTCATCGCGGCGCTGGACGTGCTGCACCGACACTGCAAAGGTGAAACGTGCAGACTGACGTTCTGTCGGCTCTCTCCGTCTCTGGGGGCGGCTGTGAAGTCGACACGACACGGTAAGGCTTTGAGAAAACGGAGAACATTTCTGTTCTGTCTTGTGTTTCCCTGCAGACGACAACGGGAAGAAGGCCAACAACCCAAACCACTGTAACTGCATCATTGACCAAATCTTTACAGGGGGTCTGCAGTCTGACGTCACCTGCCAAGTGTGCCAGTAAGTCTGTGGGTGCGTTTGTGAGTGAAACATGAACCACCGGTAACCCAGGCTAGGGAAGAGATCAACGTGAGACAAGACGAAGATGTGACGTCCCTTTGGCTGTAGAGCTCTTGTTTCCTTGTGATCCACCCTCAGCTGTAATTTATTTCTCGCACATCTGCACTCTAAGCTGCTACACTGCAGCAGCAACAAGCCTGGATGCTTTATAAATAGCTCTCTAGCCCCACCTGGTGGACTCTTGAAGACTATCGAGCCTTAAAAACTGCTCCATTCAAACAACTTCTTGTCTTTGGATATAGTCTTAGACTAAAATGGCTCCAGAATATGCAACCAAATCTTCGTAGCAAACGGTTATCGTTTTAACCTCTATTATAAAACAGATACTTGATCAATTCATAAACATCCGACAGATTTAATAGATGGAAAATCAAAGCAAAAGCCTCGACTCACATCACAAATGAATGATTGAAGGGTTTATTGGTATGATTCTTCATTTTAGGTGTCGTTCCCCTATAAGTTGTTACATTAAATAGCAGGTAAAATGAGTGATAAACATTGGATTAAAAGCATAACGAAAAGATCGCAACAAAGAAGATCAAAGGTCATGCCGAGCTCCAATGTTTCAGTGATTATGAAAAACAATTTCCACTAAAAGCAAATTCTAGTCTGCTCGTTCAGTCTAAACTGATGGCCTTTTAGAAGTTGTCCTATTACCAAAAATATGTACTATAGCCGGTCTAGTGAGTTTTAACCATAAAGACTAACGTTTATATGAAACACTTTTGTTGCTTGACTAATAAATTATTTCTTGTGTTCTCTCCTAAAGGCGAAGCTTAAAAGTCCTACACTGAACTCATATGAATTTTGCAATTCCATCTAACTTAGTGGCGAAGTTTGACGTCTTGATGTTGTAGCAGTCATCACCCACCAGGGGACGCATCATAAGATTGGATTGTTGATCTTTAGGAAACAAAAAATGTGATTCACATTTGAGAATATATAGTTACCACTTACTAAATGCTAACAGCAGTCAGATTTGTTTCTGGGTTAATCTGATGAACATTTTTCTGGAAAATGTTCTTATCTCTGATGGTTTGTTGTGCTGGAAAGCATTGATACTTACAAATGAAGACATTCGCTAGTGCTTACTCTGCGGAGAATATTGTCCTTTTGAATATAATTTTTTTGTAAAGGGGATCATTAGGGTTAGGTTGCTTCTGTCCCTTTGTTTCTTTTTCTTAAATGATTTTTGAGATAAAAAGAAACTTGTAGGCTTCTCATTTATCAGGACAGAAAAGAGTTACCTGTGTTTTACCAGCATCTTAAACGAATATAATCCTTTACATGGATTGAAAGAAGCAATTAAGCAATTACAAGCAACCAGTTTCCAAAGGTCTAAAACATTATGGAAATGAGACGTATCTAAAGTGGTTGCTAGTTTTTTTGGTTTTCTTTTTAATAAACGTTTTCTCTAAAATGGCCAGAAATATTTGTCAAAACTCTGTATTTCACAGTTGGGTTTTTTTGCGTTGATGATTTCTGAGTGGATCAGGTTGTGATTTCCAGAATAGCTCTGCTTGTTAAAGAGTTACGTCTGTTACTTTCAGATATGTTAATTTTAATATTTGTTGTTTATACTCTTTTTGACCTTCTCAAAAAAGAACTGAATCAGAACTACCTCAAAACTCAGTGGAGTTGAAATAGGCTTCATGGTTGGAGAGAGAGGAGGAGGATGTTTAACCAACCTCTTCCATTAATCAGAATGAGTAGAATCATTATCCCATACTCTAACATCTCTCTCACTGTCTAACTAGACGTATTTAAAGAGGAGCAGCAAAAGCAAACGAGGTGGATTAGCAGTCAGATATAAAACAGATATAAAACATCAAATAATAAAAACATATTTTGACTTAAACTTATTCGGATGCAATAAAGCTTTCTATAAAAGCAGCAGAGGAGAGGACAAGTCGCCGACCTGATATTGATAGTATATTTTTATGTTCTGGTCATCTGGTTTGCTAAACCAGCTTTGCTTTGATCTTTTGCACAAGATTTAGTTTCCTTTCCCTGACATCTTTCTAATGACTCCCTTGCCCCTTCAGTGGCGTATCAACAACCATAGATCCATTCTGGGACATCAGCCTGGACCTACCCGGATCCTCCACGCCCTTCTGGCCCCTCAGCCCCGGTGGAGATGTATCGGTACTTAACGGAGAGAGTCACACCACTGGAGCCACGACGCTTATGGACTGTCTGCGCCGGTAAGCGGCATCGAACCCAGAGTGTTGGCTTCCAGTCGAAGCTTAAATGTCTGGGAAACTAAGAAAATGATGAATTCCCACGGTTCAGGTTCACCAGGCCAGAGCACCTAGGCAGCAGCGCCAAGATAAAGTGCAGCGGTTGCCATAGCTACCAGGAATCCACCAAGCAGCTAACCATGAAGAAGCTGCCCATTGTGGCCTGCTTTCACCTCAAAGTAAAACAGCTTATCACATGTTTGAATGATTGTGCTGCGTAACCGTAGCTGAGATGTGACGCTCATTTGTGCGCCAGAGGTTTGAACATTCGGCCAAACTTCGACGGAAGATCACCACCTACGTCTCGTTCCCGCTGGAGCTGGACATGACGCCCTTCATGGCATCCAGGTGAGTGGAATCAAGAAAAGAAAGAAATGACATAGCAAACGGAATCGGCTCCCCTGTGTGAGTTGAGGTCAGAGACTGATATACTTACTGTGGCGTTAAAGAGAGGACGTGCCCGACTCGTTCGCTACATTTCTTCTGTTGTGCGTTTCAGTAAGGAGAGCAGGATGAACGGACAGTACCAGCAGACTGTCGACGCGTTCAACAACGACAACAAGTAATCTTAACACCTAGTTTGTGCTGGATTTGCTGTGGCCTGCATACCCTAATACTGCTGCTCAACCCAATCCAAATCTTGTCGTTCAAGGTACAGTTTATTTGCCGTGGTGAACCACCAGGGGACACTGGAGAGCGGCCATTACACAACCTTCATCCGGCAGCACAAAGACCAGTGGTTCAAGTGTGACGATGCCATAATCACCAAGGCTAGCTTCAAAGACGTACTTGATAGCGAAGGGTAAGCAGGTCTCATCCATGCATAGAAGCTGACTTTAATAAACAGGCTTTGTTTTCACGCTATGCTGTTCTGATTTCCTCAGGTACCTCCTGTTTTATCACAAACAGTTCCTGGAGTACGAGTAGTTTGCAGTCCTCGAAAGGAACTGGATCTTAGTTTCTCTGGGAAAGGTAAAGAGTATTAAGGAGGTATGAAGACAGAGATCCTAAAAACTCACTTTAAACACGGAACCACCCTCAAAACCCGCAGAACCAGGTCAGTAGACTGCTGTGAAGGGCTTCAGAAAATAAAACGAGTCGTGCAAAACGCTACAAACGTGTGTACTTGCTGAAGTTATCACTCGAAAGCAGAACACGAAGAGGGAGAAGGAGCTGTGAAAGTCTGCTCTCGTTTCCAGATCACTTGACAACTCGTCTCTCGTCCCGCACGTTTTTTTCTGCTGATGTAAAACGTCGGGAGGTTTTACCTTTTGAGTTTCGTTGCCCTACATCCGCGTTCATGCTTGCACAGCTGCATTTCTGAACATTCAGGCGTTTGCTTCACCTGGACAGATTTCACAAAAAAAAAGCTGGGGTTTTTTGGACACCAGCACGTCTTTATTCTGACATGCAAACGCTCCTCTGCAAGACCAAATATTGTCAGAATGGAAGTTGTCTCATTATGCAGTTTTACTTCAGTCCCGGCGGGAATAATGAAAGAATATTGTGGACAGTTCTTCTAAAGTTATTCCATTTATTATTTGCCAGGTTGTTGTACTCAAAATGGTACTATTATTAAAAAAGAAATCGAGCATCTGCCTCTCTTTCAGCTTCCGTAGTCAAAGAGGGGAAAATGAATGACCCAGTAAATCTATTTTTATACATGTTGCATTCAAATAGTTTGATTTCATTTTTGCATTCCCTTAAAAAAGTCAGTCTGTTAAATCGCGTCTATCATGTTTTTGTACAGAAAAGCAAAAAAAATGCTGATGATCTTTGTGAAGCTGCTGCTATTCACGTTTTTGTTTTCTTTACGTAGCTGTAAACACATTTACCCCCTCCTCGGATAATTAGTGTGAAAACTGTTGCAAAAATAGTAATTTATTGCGATATCATAATGTCACCCTGAAAAAAACAAAAATTTGTCCAACTTGTTACTTTGAGTTTAGTGTTATTAAATCATTCGTGACACAATAGTTGGTTCCCCCCAGGTTTACCCATTAGAACGGGACTTAATCTTTACCTGTTATAATTTAAAAGGGTAACGCCCGGTTCACACGGCAAGATTTACAAACTATCCCCAGAGACAACACACAGCGATAATCACACACACTTCCTGATGTCCAACCACACGGTAGAAGCAACACACCAGGCACAACCTTCAGATATAATTCAGACTACAAATACTTTAATGCTGTCCTCTTAAAGTAAGCGCTTTCTTCCCGTTTGGCAGCTAAATTAGTATCTGTACCTTAAATGGGCCTACCAACTCAAAAACAACCAACAAAACGGATTAGAATGAATACAAACGAACTATTAATGGCAGATTAGTTACATAAATGTTCATTTCGATGAGGTATTTCCACTGCAGTAAAGTATCATAATTGTAACACAATGCAAAAAAAAATTGTTTGTTTTTTTGGGACCCCTTTTTTTCCCATTCCCACATTGACAGCATGTTGTCACGTCGCTGTTTCAGTTTAATGGCCAAAAAAGAAACGAAACGAATAAAAAGCAGAAGGTACGGTCCTGCAGCGTTAGCTGTCGACTCCGCATGTTGCTCCGATTGATCCGTCGGTGCACGCGGGCATCTAAGGAAGGGGAAGAAAATGAAACCTTGGGGGTATAAAAAAAATGTGTTGCGTGTAAAAGAGACAACAACAAAAAAAAAAAGACTGTGTGAGATCTCGTTTGTATGCACGTGTGTTGTGCGTATGCACTGTACGTTTGTGTACTGAATCAGTACTTGCATTCAGCATGCTGTCTAAGCTGGTATCACAGTTTGATATGTTTAAAGTTTTTTTTCTTTCACATGATGACAATGTGTGTAAAAACTTAAAAAAATAAACAGAAAGTGTATTTGTTCGGTTTGTATGTATGTGACAAAGGGGGTGAGATCCTCTTTAACGCTGCTGGATCCAGGCGGAGGATCACTGGTCGCGTGAAACCGCGTCATGAGCTCGTCAGCTATTCCTCACACACATTGGTTCCTTCTGCCAGAACTGGACACAGTGATGGAAACACATTTAAATAAAGAAACTTTGTAAAAACCAAAGTGCTGTTCGCTTTTTTGTTTTTGTTCATTCTTAAGAGCCTTCATGATATTTAAGAGATGCATGTTCAGGATTGCCGCCATCTCTGGGTTGAGGCATCTCATGTCTTAGCAAATCATTACTGGGGTCTTTGGATGCTATGCTGCAGCAAAAGCGGTGGAATAGCAGTCCATGTGCTGGAAGTTTGTCTTTGCTGTCCACAGTTTGACCTGCTAGGATGCTGTGAAAGTGATAAGGCTGTTATACACCCGCTTCATGCCCCAGGTCATTGCTGGATGTCTTCCCCCCCTGTCGAGATGTGGGATACTGATGAATGCTTTGTAAAGACTGTGAGCACATTTATATTCAATACAATGATTTGTTCTTGTGTGTTGTGGATGCTAATGTGAACTGGGGAGCTTGAGTCGGTATTCGTTTCCTGTAAGATTTGCTTTAATGCTCCTCACATACTCATATGGATCCTCGAAGGAATCGGTGGACGATTGTCTAAACAAACAGGAGCTAACCAGCTACTGTGTTGACTAAACATGCTCAACATTTGACCAAATATTCCCCCGAGACCTAACGTGAAAAGCTGCAGGTGCTCAGCACTGAGAACAGTTATGACCAATTTCTTCAGACGTAATTCTTTGACCTTTAAACCTGTTGTTAGGACTACAGCAATTACCACTCAGTTCAGTTTGCTTATGCAGATGACAGTAGCGGTTTTCTTACAAAGCATGTGTAACATCGGGTATTTTAGTACGTCACTTGGAAACTTAGCGAAGCACTTTACATGTAGTTGGACAATTGTTTCTCTTGTTTATGAGACAAAACGCTTTGGGCTTTCATGGCTTTTAGAAGATCGTGACTCCAGGTGTCTATTCACCTACAATCATGATGATAGCTCTACTGCAGAAGTAAACGTCTTCCCTGTCTACCTTTCAGTCAGAGGCAGGCCAAATAAGTGAAAATAGCTGACAGGATTTTATGTAGCAGAATTGTGTCTAAGGTATTCCAGCATCACAAGCTGCATTTTCTTTCACATATGTCAGATACAACCTAGAGGGAAAGAAATCTGCATATAGGCAAATTTTCTTTTAGAAGTTTGGAGTTTTGATCCACAAAAAAAAATTGAATGGGTCTGATCTGGGAACACTTAACCAGAAAAATGAATTTTATTTAGTGAAATAATACTGTCCCTGCTCGGAGTGACGGTTTAGGTGGACAGCCACGTGTTGGTAGGTTTGCAGCTGTCCTAAGCTCTGATTTTAGATAATTGCTTGAACAGAGCTCAATAAGTTGTTCCGAACTTCTTGTTGTACAAGCTAACCCTGCTTTTATTTTGAAATTACGACTTTCTCTATCTGCTTTGTTCCCGGGTTGAGATGTGGGGTCTAACCTAGACTGGTCACCGGTTCCATCACAGGCCAAACAAGCATTCAAACACTCTTGTACCTAAGACACTGATTAGTTTAGCAGTCACGTTTTTTTAACTGTGATAGGAAGCCAGAGTACCTGAGAAGAACACATGAATGCACTGGGAGAACCCCCAAAGTCCATACAGAAAGACCCCAGACCTGGATTTGAACCCTAGACATTCTTGTGCTTCCATGAAGAACCCGTATGCAGAAAAGCTGGTTCAAGTGGAATTTATTCAGGCAAATTGGAGTAAATAGGGCTGACTACATATAAATGCCACACATTTTATATTTTTCTTTCCAAAAAGAAAATTCTGCATCATTATTATAAACTAGTATTGATTATTTCACAAAAAAAATCTCAATAAAATCCAATAACTGTTTGTACTGTGACAAAAGGTGACAAAGTGGTACATCCTTCCAAGGCAGGTTAATCATACCAACTAATAGTTGTCTTGTTGCTCTTTAACTATTTTTAAGCGTTTTATCATAGAGAGGCTGCAAAGACAAATATCCGAAAAGATATTCTATTTCGAGAAACATGAGTTACAAGTATCCATTAAAGTTGGTTTCTTAAATCTGCTACAGACCTGTTACATTTTAGTTAGAGCAACTTTAATAGTTATTTCTATGTTACAAAAACATACGGCTCAACGACAAAACAAATTCAGCGTTGTACTGACAAAGATGCCCTGACTATTCTGCCAACTTCAACTAGCAGCCTCTGCGTAATTCCGAGCGGTTTTGCAAATAAAGCCTCATCCCACCGCTGCGTCTTGCTGGACCCCTGGACCTGAGGTGCGCAAGTTGCCCCCAGTCCACACCGAACCCCCATGTGGGATGTGAGCTCTATGAAGGATGCCCTGCTGGTAGTTCGAGTAGGGTTGTCTCTGAGGCCTGCTGCTGTCCTGGCTGAACCCCCTAAGGTCGGGGAAACAGTGCACGCACATGCAGGTCTCTGTTGGGTAGCAGTCTTCTGATGGCTCACTGTACGCTGGATAGGTTGAAGTTGGTGCAAAATCTAGAAAAAGACAGGCATGATATTTGAGAAAAACTCACAACAGCAATCGGGCCAATTGGTTTTTTATCACTCCAACCTTTGGGGCTTCTTCCAGTCTGGGTTAGTGGGAAATCAGACTTCTTTCCAGTCTGCTTTTGGTCTTTGGTGGTCGTGGGTTTTGTGTTTGAGTCCTTGGCCTTTCGCCTCTTCAGGAAGACAATCAAGGCGAGAGAGAAGCTGAAAAGCAGCAGCACCGTGCACACAGCCAGGAGGGAATACAGCTGGACGGTGGAGTCCACCGGTACCAGGGGCAGCTTGGTGTTCATGGACCTTCTGCTAACTTCATAAAGAAGCCTTTTGGTCATTGCAGGAGGCAACGGAGCTGAAGGAACAGATGGATACTTCTTAGTGTTGTTGAGTTCTGCACCTGCTGCTGGACTGAGCTGTGTTCTCTGCCTGAAATCTTTCTGGAAACATTGGCTACAGAGCTGCAGGTAGAAGCCTGGGTGGTATTTCAGAACTGAAATCCACAGCTGAGTGGTACTAACTTGGACAGTGCGGTGAGCACTCTGCTGGATGTGTACCGCAGATCTCTGCACACTTCATGCATCTCCTCACCAGCCTGTCGTAGTAGTGGCCCGGCTTAGCTTCACACATTGCAGCGTCTTTATTAAAAGAGTCATGAAAGCAGTTAGGACAACAAGACATTGTAGTTTTGCAAATGTGTTTCAATTTCAAGCGGGATCTTACACTTGATACCAGAAGTTTACAATACAAAGATGAATGCCAAAAGAAAGAATGTATCAAAGATTTATTTATTAATGTCTGCTAAATCAGAAGCTTCCCTGTGCTTTAGGTTTCAATCCTCAAGAGTCTCAAAATAGTTTGCAGACTTTTTGGTTCATTACTCCTAACAGAACTGGTATGATGGTTGGAATCCCATCATGTTTATAGTCATGTATAATTGTTTAAATAGATGAATGGAGCACCTTTAAGCATCAAGATATTGTTCCCAAGGATGGACCAGGCTTGTGGAATTCCACAGTTGCCTTCCTGATATCTTTCAGTAAGAAAGCAGCTGTATGTGTGGCATTGATATACACCTGTAAGTTGGCCTTCAGTTACCCTAACAAAAGATTCCATGAAATCCTCATCTTGGCTGTGTCTTGTTTTTCAAAGACATAGTAATCATTCTGTAACTTTTTAAGGATATTAATCTATCATTTTCTTTCCCACTGTGTCATGCGGTGATACAAACTGCCCCTTAAACAGGAGTTCGGTCTGAATTGATTTCCGACGGTGAAGAAAAGTGCATAGTGAGTTTTTTTCTAATGAAGGCTGTCATGTTTTGCCCTAATATCTCTTCATAAAATAAGCTGCAGACAATTGTCCTCAGAAATCAGCAAAGTGTTGGCGTTGGGACTCACTGCAGTAAGCGGCACATCTGGAGACTGCGGGCGACTGCTGACACAGCATGCGACAGGGAACACATGATTTGGTCAAGAGATCTAGTTGCTCACCCTCTTTACATCTTCCGCCCATCAGCCCTCTCTCTGGCAAATACACAGAAAAGACAAGGGGAGATCAGTATTGAATAGTCAAAAACTGGGTAGATATATGGTTTTCATTAGCTTATTAAGTCTCAGGATTAGATTTATTGGCTCTTTGTCTAATGTAAGGTGTTTGGAGCGCTGAAAGGGGACAGATTTAAAAGGAATAAGTGAATAAATATTCCAAGAAATAATTAAACGTACCATTAAGATTCTTAAAAGGTATTGGAAATTACCATTGAAATAATGAAATGACAAAAAAACAGTTTATATAAGGTGCACTAATTAAAATATATGTGAAATGATGTCAACCATAGTGAGAATAAAATAATTCTCTGAATTTTCAAGAGTTTTCATTTGCAAAAATAGTAAAATTTGAGTCCTTTTAACCAATTGTCTGGTGAGTCATGCCAGGAAAACGTCTTTGCTGTCCCTTCATGTTAATTTGTGAAGTATGCAAATCTATACTGGGACTTCAACTGGAACTGTTTCTGTTGGTCTGATAAGATGAAGATGGAGCTTTTTTTAGGTGTAGAATAGCCTGGCCAAAGTGGCTGAAGAAGGGCAGCACATAGACGGTGTGGAGTGTAGCAGGTATTTCATTTACAAAAAATATGGTTGAAAAAAATATTTACAAAAATTTATGTACAATTCAAATTGGCGAAATAAACATAACTATATTTAAACCAACCAAATTTAACATCCAGTGCACCCAACTACACTGACCTACGCCTCTCTCTTCTCTTGAACTACTATATTGGTCTGTTTAAATACCTTCGTACCCTTCAAACACAATCCATTCAGATGGGTTATTCCATCTACAGGGATATTCCAATAAGATTACTAATCTTAAAAAAAAGATACCTCTTCCTAGCAAAAACTTATATTTACCATTTTATTACAATAAATTGACACACAAAAACATCCTACCAAAACAGAAAAACCTCTAAGGTTAATTTAATAATTCATCAATGGTTTTCTTCTCCCCTCTTCACCTGGTCCCGCCTGAGAAATCACATCCTCAAACCTAGCAGTACAGGACGTTAGGTCGCACCCCCTCTAGTTGCTAAAGCATAGGTAAGAAGTAAGGTGACAAACAGCCACATGAAATTTTTAAGCCAAGTATATGAAATTTATTTGTAACCAAGATGTTAAATCACATAATCTGAAACAATGCAAGCATGAACAAACCTGGGTTAATAAATGTCTGCAAACGGAAGATGAGGTATGACAATCAAAACAAAATGGTGGTAAAATCACTAACCCGAAAAAAACAAACAGTCTTTCTCTATTTCTCTATTCAGAGTTCAAGGTGAGTTTGGTACCTCTGTTAAATTGGGAAGGTCCTGCTTCTGTCAACTTTAAAATGATAGCATCCCCATTTCTCCCTCTGGAGATGGGATTTTATGTGTAACCATTCAAATGTTACATCCAAATATTACAATCCAGAATAACATCAACTACATTTTAATGATGATAGGCTGATAGATAATGAATAGGTAGACAGGGGTTAATTTTACAGACAGATTTATCTATGGAGAGATGTTTCAAACCGTATTTGTTCAGTGCAAGTTAGTTCTGGTTGAGGTCTGTCCAGTGTAAAGGTTTTACTTTTACTCTAGGATTGTCAATGAATATGTGGTCGTTTACTTTCGGCAATCACCTGCCTCAAATCAGACTCCAACTCTATCATCATTAGCCACTGGAAGCACACAAAATTAAGGAGGATAATAAAAAAAACTCCTTTAAGGTACCTAGATCTATTTCTCGTCACCGAGACAAACATGGGAATCAAATCAAAAAGAATTGACTGAAACCACTCGGACCAGTTAAACACTGTTTAATTGGGTACAACTTAGAGTTTTTGGGCTGTTATTAGCATTGCATTTTCCTTTGGTGTTTTGAGACACTTACAAATATGACAAAACTTGGAAGGATTTCAACCCCACCAAAAAAAAAAAAAGCCCAACAACCCATAATTACCAACATCCCAGCCTGGCCCGAGCTCAAAGGTGTTCTTGCCGTTGGAGTTCGTACCTCGTACCTCCAACACGGTTTTTCTATGCTCCAATAAGCAACAGATCAGCAGTGTGTGAAAAGCCTGCAGACCTCCTCCACCCTGAGCTTCCTTCACGCTCAGAGTTGAGGGCCAGATTTATTTTTGAGTGCATCTGTCACACCCCAGCGACTAGCGGATTTACCATGAACCAAATTCAACCTGTTCAACATACTGACTGTCATGAATGCCAAATGTTTTTTACTATTCTATTCCGTCTTTAGGGTCTTTTTCTGATATCTGTTCCTTCTACTCAAAAGATGGATCACAGTTCTATATATTGGCATCAAACTCATTTAAAAACTTCCCCTAAAAGGTTTTCTTCCTTATCTTTCTGCTGGAAAAGATCACTTACCTTGTGAGACAAACAGGCGACAGGAGAATCTGTTTTTGAAGACTAATTTGTGAGAAAGACAGTCCTGTTTTGTCTTTTAACTTTTTGCATGGAAACTAATTTGGGTATGATCTTGTTTGCTAGTGTGGGACTTCCCCCTTTTGTGTTACAAGTATTCCCCCATCCCCCAATATGTATGCATTGCTGTAAGGCCAGTATAAAGCCTGTATAGCGCCGTGTTTGAGGTCTGTTTCAACCTTTTTTTGAAATTATTAGTGATTTACGGGTGTTTTTTAACCCAGTATTGACCCTTTTTGTTGATGATGTTTTTGGTTTTATATTTTACGGTTATGAAGAACTAAGGTGCTCTGGTCCTGATGTACAGTAAAGGCGGAAAGGACTCAACAACGTTTGTTCTTGAGGAAGATATGATAAACAGCACTGGTCAATGCAGAGAGTGTGTGTGTGTGTATGTTTCAAGTGTGTTTTTACGCTCTTACAGAAGTGGACACCGCGGATCTAAAGCATGAAACATTAAGGGGAGGTTAACAATTTAGATTCACTTTTGGTCTGCAGACCAAAAAGTAGAAAAGCACTCTGAACCGCAAGTGCAACTGGAAAGATATGGTATCTAATGGTACCTTGTTACCAATGTCATAGCCAGATGGTGGTGATGTTGTACAGCCTCTGAACTCTAAATCAAGTTGTGCTCAACAGAAGGTCAATTAAAATAAAATAAAAACAAATAAGCAAAAGAGAAGCATCATTAAGGGCAAAATGTTGCATTTACAAATCCCATCAGAGTAGCTGAAAACAGAAAACATGTTAAAAGTAGGAACCTGGAACCGAAACAAAGAAATCATGCATCTTTTATACCGTGCAGGTTGCTATTTCAGAAAGTATGACAGTCTTCTGTGAATGTGGGAACTCATCATGCAAACATCAATCCTTTGAACTGTGTGACCTTGAAGAACCAATAATCAATCTCTAGAAATTAGCCTTCACTAGTTTTTTTTTAAGTTTTTTGCTTTAAAGACATAGCTATTGCTTGCCCAATTATAGAAGAGCATGTCTTAGATCTAAACTCAGAGGTTTCCAAACAACACAAGTTACAACACTTGTATGCAGACGCTGAGAAAATAGGTTCGCAAATAGTAAACAAAAGATGGCATCACAGAAAAATGGAAGAAATCTCAAAGATTTACTTAGAAGTACTTAAATTAATACCTGACCAAACACAATCAGACAGACATGGACAATTGTTAATAATGATAAAAAATCAAACAAGATCCACACAACAATGACCTTAAACTGCAGAATAATCCTAACTACAACCTGGTAAAAAACAAAACAAACTTTTTTTATTCCATTTGATGGACTAAAACATCATAAATCCGTCCCTTACATGTGAAGAAGGCAGTAATACGCGAGACATGGAATTTAACACTTTTTATTATGACAAACTTGAAATATAAAATGTTATAAAGGATGTGTATTCTGATATGAGCCTATTTTAGAACATGAACAATATGTGCACATATACCCATGATCACTGCACATCTAAACTAATTAAACGTGCGTTCCAAGGTGTTGAGTAGATTTATGAAAAAGCTTAACCCTCTACTGCACGCATTATCATGCAATCATAAAAAAAAATGTGACAGAACTTTTTAACATATAAAATTGAATCAAATGAACATATTTTGATTTTTTTTTTTCAAAATTTTTTTTTTAAGGGTTTACTTTTGGGTATGTTGCCATTTGGCAACATTGTGCGACAAAGGACCAGCCTATTTTGTTTTCTCCCTAAATTGCATGAATTTTTTGAATGATTACAGAATTGTCTTTTAGAAATTAAAGGGTTTTATTATTTTAAAAGGTTATCAAGAGCTTTGTGTTCTACCATTTTAAGTATAATTTCAACATTTACAAAACAGTTGATGCAAATTCATATGAACTGTAATGCTTCTCCTCAATGCGGATGTCCGAACTCTGTGAGGGCCCACCTTTTTATTTTGTGGTTTGTTTGCTCACCTTTGTGATGCAAAATGCCAAATGTTCAACTGCATTCTCTATGGAATCCCCACAGCATCAGAATCTCTGCGATAGAGCAACCATGCTTGCACCACTGTAAGATCCAAGAAGTGGAACCAAATCCGATGATAGCACTTCTTGGATCTAATCTTGGTACGGTACAGGGCAATGAGGGAATCTAATAAATCGACCACCCCCCCCCCATGCTCTTGTTGTAGACAGTGACAATGTTGGGGCACAGCACTGTCACCATCCTCTTTGCCATCTTGTCCCACTTGGGAAGTAGGGTTTGCATCAGCAAAGGTGCTGAGGAGGATCACTGACCGATTGTCATACCACTTCACACACCTGTCTCTTCATCCTCTAAGTCAACTAATTGTTTCTCAAACTCCTTGTCGCTGATCCCTAACTCCTCCTTACTTTCAAGAGAAGGTATAGCTATCTGTAGCCTCTACATCTCAGCCCTCATCTTAGCATTGCTATAGAATGCTGATGTATTCATTTTCTAAGCAAAATAAGTGTATATATATTTTACTTACATTTCAGTTTATCGAAATAAACAAAAATCATTCATATAGGAGCAAAATACAACCAGCTATATCAGCGCACCTATGCAATCTTCTCTGCTTTGGGATTAGCAAATATGGTTCCATTACCGCACAATGTTGCCATATAGCAACATACCTATTTTATTAAATAAAAAGGTAATAATCATATCAAATCAATAAGACAATGATTGAAAAAAGGTAAGAAATTACCCAGGATGCATGTACTTATTTTTAAATTCTGCAGAAATATGAGATATTGAGAAAAATGTTCACATATGCGGGAGCACTTCTGCAGCGACTGTAATCGTCAAAAGTGTAAGGAAAGACTGACAGTACGAAGGAACATAGTGTCTTGAGATGTCATCAAAGCATATCATTGGTTGCCACCAGGTTCTAACATGAATTTAAGACTACTAAGAGCACATATTGGCGAAAGAAAGCATTTGTTGCCATATGGCAACACTGTGCAGCAGAGGGTTAAGTAAGGATCCTACAAAGATTTTTTTTTTTTCTGTAATAAAAATTTAGTAGTTATCAGAATTCTATTTATTTAAAACCAAATGTTGTGGTGGGGCACAGCTGTGCAGTCCTCTCGAATGAAACCACTGCAATGACTCTGTTGACAAGCACCAATGAACTTCTAAATATGCCCAGGAGCTGTGATGAATACATTAGCAACGTCAGCATGTGAAAGAGTTGGGCAATTCCTCACCTTATGCCTAATCTTCAACAATTTAATGTTCCATGTCTGCTTCTCTTACTAGCCGGGTTCCAAATGATCTAACAAAATGCTGGAGTAAATGTAAGGAAAACTTTTTCTTTTTTTTATCCATATGAATACTCTTGAAGGATTTTTAAGATTTTGGCATCTTTTATCTTTATAAAAGAAGTTTTCCTATTTTGCTTTTTTCTGCCCCTAAATGCCATTTATACATAGATTCCATGTGGGTTTGGACAGTTTTTCTCTTTAAAGAAGTTGTATTAGAATTAGTGAGCATTGATTGTTAAAATGTAACCTCAATTTGATCAAATTTGGATTTTTACTGTGTTATTTGAACTTATGCTTGAATTTCAAGCCACCATAAACCATTTTTATCCCAAACTCCTATTGCATAACATTCATTTTACATTTAAAAAAAGCAAAATGCTCCAGAGTATCAAATATGTTCTTACAGAGATTAAAAAAGTACAATTGGGCTGGCATTGCCTTTGCTAACACTTCCAATACTTGATATCTAATATTGGTAAAACTGCTCACAATTAGGAGAAGAAATAAAGGGGAACCCACTTATTCACAGTTCAGCATTTCTAGATTCTAGAACATTCTTCATGCAAAATCAACCTATTATTTAAATGTTTTTTAGAGAGCACATGCAACATATTTGGAGGTAAATGCACCGTATGTTGAAGTAAATGTAAAGTGCTATTCCACCAAAGCCCCCTATTGGCTGTAATCGGCAATGTAGCCAATCCAGAATCGATATTTATTCTCCCTTGTGCTGATTAGTTGTACCCCTGAGAGCTGATATACTGAAAACTGTAGATTTTAGATCCCCAGTTGTGCTAAGGTGTTTTCCACTGAGTGTATTAATGCATATAATTGTATATTTGGTGTCGGAAAATCTTTCTGTTTTTTGCAGTTGGTCACTTTGCAGTTCAATATCATCTGACCAATGATGCAGCTGGTGCTTTTCTTCCATTTCATTTGCGTTTGGTTGTCTTTTTGTAAAGATCTCTCCGCTAGGGATAGTGTGGTGTTTTTTTTCTTCTTCTTCTTTTTTTTTAAACAACTTTTAATAAATTATTTAAAACAAAAATAACAACTAGTAAACTAATAGTACGTATCAGATTCTCACTCAGGGTTCCTTGCTGCAGCTGTTAAGAGCGAACGGAAACTGTGTAGTTGCAAATGATCAAAAGGTGTTAGGCTGAAAACAACAGGTGCAGTTGGGTTCATAATCACTTTAAAGAGTTTCAAGGGTTCTTTTCTTGGAACCCTTATTTAATGATCGGAGTCCTGTTTTGATATAACAGAGCTGACATCCACAACGGTTTTGTGCTTCCCTAAGAGCAAATGCAAATCACTCATCAAATGCCAACTAATACAAATGATCTACAGGGCTTGCCAGTACGTCAGTCAACGGCCCTCCGATGGTTTCCCACTCATATTGCCCCCAGAAACTGATGCCGGGTTTACAGTTCACTAAGTTGAACCTGGTGCCGTCGGCTTTGAAGTGGAGCTGCTGTAAAAAAACTGGAAAGTTTCATGACTAACAGTGCTTAATTATTCCTTCTTTAATGCAGCAGTTTTACCACAGGGTTGTGTCCTAGGCCCACGTGTTCTCTGTTTTTACATGAGTGCCTAAACTGTAAACATCTCATGGAGGATTTTTTTTTTTTTATCCATGTCTCAGAGCTTGAAATTGTATCGCATGGTTTTTAAACCTTCAAAATTTACAAGTTGAGCAAGATGAACGTTTGTTTGAAAAACTGGCAAGAAGACCATAATGATTCTGCAGGAGGTTTAGAGCCATACAAAAGGAAAGTAGAATCCCTAAGTAGTACAAGTAGCACACATGCATGTGCGAGTGATAGTATATTATTTGCTCTTAATAATAATAAAAATAATGAATAAATGTGGGACATTTTACTGTATATAGTTTTCATTCAACACAAACTTTTTTGTTCAACTTGTTTTTATGTTGCTGGGAAATATATACTGCAGATGTCTTGGTGAGTGGTCTTGGAAGGTGTTTGTGTGGATCACACCTTTAACCAAAAAAGCCTCCACAGAGACTTGAGCAAACCCAGATTAGACACAACAGATGGTTACAGAGAATCTGAAAAAGGAAGAGAAAAACCACAAACATGAAACCGGAGATTAAAGTTTAGGTAAAAAGATGTTAGCACATTTTGGTCTTTGTAGTGATTTTTCTGATATATATATGTATTTTTTAGAAATTCTGTTGGCATTACAAGTTTTAGCAACAAAAACTAATAAATAAATTTTGAAGGAGACAAGGATGTTTCAAAATCCCTTTTTATTGCAGTCCGGTATATAGCCACTAGATGGGGATAGAGTGTAGTTTAAGATTAGGTAATGGGGTCAACAGTACCTTCAGTGTTCTTCAGTCTTTTTGTTTTAAAGTTTTACTCTTCATAAATCTCCTAATCCTACAGACAGACTGTGCAAAGCCTGCAGTGAAGAAGAACATAAGTGTTCCATATACAAGACGCGACACCTGAAAATGTTAAAGATAAAGGCGTTGGTGTTTTGGGGAATAAGAAGGGCTTCATTAAGAGTTCATATTGACAACCATACACCCATATTCAAAGGATGTGAGCGTGCATAGAATTCATCATTAAATGCTGCGGAAGATTTCACCCACAAAGAAAATCTCGAACTCTCCATAGACGTGCATCCAGCCAGAGACAGTGGTTTGTGCAAATCGTCTAATTCCTCTGTTCTTGTGTTTCCAATAGTATCCAACGGGAGATGACTAAATTGAAGGATTTGGTCAATTTTTTTCAAATGCTGCATCCATCAAAACCTGAGTGTCTTGACCAGTTGATTGGTTGTAAGACAGTTAGATTGTACTGTATGTGAAACATGAAGTTTTTATAAAACGGGACTTTGGGAAAGCATTTTGCTTCCAAAGGAGTAAAAATTGTGGCTAGCAAATTAGATATGAACCACATTACCTGAGCAGACTTTAAAGCTATACTTTATTGAATTAAAATCCCTTAAAGAGTCATAAAAAGTTTCTCCTCTCTAACTCAGGTGTTTTTTTTTAAATCTTGGTAAAGATGACTCATTTACAGCACTTTACCAAGACTGAATATGGAACTTATAGATAATTGAAAAGCTTTTTTTGTCTAAAAATTAAAAAAATAAACATTGTTTCCGCTCCAAAAGAATTAGTAAAACTCAATGTAAGGAGAACTAAAATAAGCGGAGAAATGTAATGCTCCTCGGTTTCTAGTGCGGGGAGTTACTCAATTGTAATTGTCTGGAAATGCGACACACTAACTTGTCAGGTAGAGATGTTAGTTTTGAATTCATTTCAAGACCTTCGGGTTTATAATATGTCTCATACTGTTCCCATTATGTTGAGTACTTCTCTGTGCCGTTTCAACAAGCAGAGCTGGACAGAATGGTGCATTGTGCAACACAAGCTCATTTTAAAAGATTTTCTTTCTTTTTTTTTTACACACAGAGGCTTAACAGTATCCTCCTGAAGCTGCGGAAGCGGCTGAAAACCGGAAATAATGAAACTCTGGGACAATGGGCGCCGTTGGCTGATTATTATATTGACATTCAAAATGGAGATTCTCATAAAACCCCTATGTAGCTGACTGGAGTCGGTCCGGAACATTTTTTTTTACGCTTTATGCATTTTAATCCACAGTATCTATTCTCTCACCTGCCAACGCAACAATAAAATACTCCTCAGCACGACACACATTGCAGATTACAATGTTTTCACGGTGGAAGTGAGGCCTCAGCGGAAACTCATGGAGTCGGGCGGGAGAGCAAGTGGGAAGTGATGTGAGGGAATTTGGGGGGAATTAATACGATTCAAACGTGAAAGGTTATTAGGGGAGTGTTGCTCACCCTTGCCAGGTTAAATTTAAAGGATTATTTTATATCTAAATCTGCTTGCGGTATTCACAAAATATTTTGCCAGAATAAACAAACCCTCACTGGAATATGAACAGATTTGGGTAAAAAATAAAATAAAATTTGTCCAACCACAAATGCTTTAAAAGATCGACATAGACGATATCTCTGCAACTGTCCACTGCAATACGTTAATAAGTTAAATACGATCTGTTATATAGGAATGGACACAACTTTGGAAGTGATATTTTTTAATAATTTCTTAATCAGGATGAAAATAATACATTTGTTCATAGCTATTCCTCAAGAGAGTGTTTTATTGACTGCAGTTGGGTAGTTTGAGTGGTCAAAAAATAAATGATAAATGTGTACCAAAGTCATTCAGCATAGATTTTTATCCTTGAACAAATTCAGAATGTTAACATGTTTAACTCTATTAGAGATCATTTAAAAAATAAAAACCATCAGGATTAATCGTTTCTAAGAGGTTATATTGTAACCATCAATCTATTCAGGCCCTTTTGATACATGAGGTAAAATAAAATGATCACAGTTCACGAATTGAAAAATAATCTCTGCTTACTGCTGACCAAAATAATATAAACAAAAACTTGATTGAAGTGTACTGAAAACCTGCCAAAGTGTGACTTTAAAACCGGACTTCAGCTTACTTTTCAATAAAACGGTAATTGATGTTCTGCAACTCCGACTCAGAGGAATAAATTGAGGAATAAATTACTTTGGATTTTTAAAACTGAGCTTCTTAGTAGTTAGTATTAATGTAGTATTTTATCTGTAGAAGTAATATATCCAATTACTATTGTAAATCGACTTTCGGGGAGTTGTTGAAGCTAAGAGTAGCAGGAAAACATCTACTCTAAATAAATCTATATCAGATTCCCTTTTTTTCAGACACCAGTTTTATCCATTTCTATATGAGTGTTTTCCCTTCATTCCGCTTGCAGCTTCTAGATTATGACAACCTTTTGCGGGCCGCCCAGAGGAAGCCCGTTCTGCGCTGAGTCCCACAACGAAGGTTATCTGCATTAAATTTCTGCATTGTGTGTGCAGGGATCAAGAGGAAACTTCAAATTCCTGCAGGGACTCTATATAGCCAGGGGATCCATTCTAGTTGCAGTTTGTGAAACACGCCAAAAACAAACAAAAAAGCCCAAAAATTTAGGCAAATGAACATTTATGAGCATATTCAGCACTCGCACTCGCTCTCTGAAACAAGAACACGCCGTCTGGACCATGGGCTGCCTTTTAATTGCAGAGACAAGAGACATTGACCTGTCCATTACAATCATTAATTACATTATAATATACTTAATGGGACAATAAAGAGTCACAAATAAACATATTCTTTTGACAAACATAAGCAATGTAAGCAATATGTATATATTATAGTAACAGAAGCTCAACAGTTCTCGGCTATGGTTACATCACCAACCTGTTGAGTACAAAGGCCTGTGGTTGGTCGGGTTTTGGGGGGGAAAAACACTCATTGCAATGCCGTCATCGCATGATTTTTTTTAATTTTTTTTTAGACAGTATGAAGTTTCAAGGCACATAGATAAGAGTAACAGCACAATGAAAAGTACATGTCCACAGCTGTACGCCACTGGAAACACAAACCTCGCAGCCGCCCGCCTTACGTTTTTAAGGTTGTCCCGCTCCCGAAGAGGGTCGATGTAAAAGCTACAATTTTATTTACTACTTGTTACAAAAATGTTACACGAGGATCAAAGCGATAGGTCAGCATCTTAAAGGTGAGGCTGTGTTCGAGATTTGTAAGTCGTTTCCGTCTTGCCTGCAGTAAAACACGGAGAACACGCTCGTGTTCAAAATCAAAATGATCTGGTCCTACAAGTTCTCACTAATAATTAGACCGAAAGAAGAGGAAAAAGCAAAGAGCTGATCTCAATAACAGCAATATTTACTGTAATACTTACGTTATAACAGCTTTATTTTTTTTATTAAGTATATATTTGCATGGAAAAAAGAGACTGCACCACCAACAAATACACAATTGTGAAACATGAGAAAGCAATTACAATGCAATTTACTGTCTAACACAAATCAAAAATGATATAAAGCAAAACACATTACTGCTATACTGGTAGTGTAACAATTGAAATAATAATTTTTTAAAGTAAGCTCTGTCTTGCTTTTTTAATAATGGTTTTATCATGACTGGAATCAGTCTGGATGAATTTGCTTCGCACAGGAACGTCACTGACGGTGCACCACTGCCAGCCGCCGTTTCCTGTGGTACAAATCCTACTTTCTTCACCAACGGCCCCTTTAAATGTTAACATTTAAAGGTGACAGCATGGCGTCCGCACTTACCCATAACCTCAATCGAACCAGAAATGGTCTTACTGCAGAAAAGATGTGGAGCTTACAGCTTCTTAAAAAGAACCTGTGTTTAAACATCCTGAACTGTCTTTTTTAAAGGAACTCCACTCAGGCCGAGAGAGGATTCGCGTTCAACCGTCCTCTATGCAAGAACGAGCAGAGGACACGACAAATATACACAGTTTATACCGAACAGTGCATCCCTACGGAGTGCACATAATAGCCCTTCACAAATTAACTTAAAGAAACAAAAATGGATAAAGCAAAGGCTTTCCATCCCCCCTCTCTTCTGTACACTATACAGCTACAGGACATAAATCTGGACATTTGTCTTTCTTTTGGTGCTAATGTGTATCATGCTCACACAAAGGAGTAAAACATGCCAACCTAATCGCATCAACATGATGTTGATAAAAAAAAAAAAAAACACGTTAAATAAAGCAGCAAGTGAAGACATTTGTCTGTTGGTGCTTGAAAGCGCTACATTTGCGCTAACTTTGGCACAAACTCTCTTAATTAGCATATATATATATATATATATATGTATATATATATATATATATAACTTTTCTTCTGTATGATTCTCCACGTCACACAGTGAATAGCGTTTAAGGTCCTATTACTCCTCAGTGGTTGAACTCACGAATGAGAGGAGGAGTAAAGGACGCATCCAGCGACGTAGTGTACAACTGAGACGACACGATAATTAAGAATACAATTTACCGTAACTGCAGCAGAAACCGAGATAAGCCCATCAGTCGTCAGTTAGGAACGTTTCACAAATAAATAAACCAATGAAAACAAAAAAAGTTTACCTGGGTGTTTCGTTACTGACTTGCAAACGTATTCACACCTCCAGGAAATTTTTCCAAAACATTATTATGGCAACTAAAAAAGCAGAACAAGAACTTAATAAGCAGGGAATTTCTAAAATATTAAAACAAGAGGTATTTGGTGTGAGTGTTTGTATTTTAGTCCCATTCACTCTGCTACCTCTAAAGTAAGTAAAGTCCTTTATGGAAGGATGAAAGTTGTTGGGAGCCACTATTGAAAGACAAGTGATCTAAAGTCCAGTTTAACTTTCAAAATCTCTGAAAAATATCTACCCTGACAGAGAGTTGCTGCAAGTCGTCTGTACCTCTGATGTTGGCGTAATAAGCTAACATCCATCGTAATGGACAACAAGCCTTAAATCACAGGGACAGCAACATTCATGTCCACACACCTCTGTGAAGTCTGCGCGGGGTTGAGTGTGTTCCAACACCTAGCTGTGATGAATGGCGTGGTCGACACTCCCGAAAACAAAAACGCAGAGCGGAAACAGCGGAGAGGTGGTGATGAAAGCTTTAAGACAAGTCGCCAATGGCTGAACTTCAACACGCCTGCTTTTGCATGTTCCTGTTTGTGATTTTCCGGCCTCATAAAGCTGCTATCTCCACTGAGCTTTCAGTAAAAAAGACAAATAAAACACATCTATGCTTCTCATCTGCTCTGATTGCTCAGGTCGACGGCCTCTGATATGATTTATCTGCAGGAGCGAAGACACTGCGGCACGTGGCCAACGACCGCGCCGCTGATGGCTTCGCAGACATCTGACAAATCTCCCGGCTGCCGAGCTGTAGCGCCATAATCGAGGTTCGTTGGGGCAGGGTCTCACACACACACACACACACACACACACACACACACACACACACACACACACACACACACACACACACACACACACACACAAAAGGTTTGATGTAAAGAATCAAGAAATGAGTTCATGGACTTGTTCATTCAGCATGAATGAAACCACGGAGCAGAAAGAATCTCAATTACTTTTTATCTTTCGATGAATCGCACCCTGCTGTGCAGATGTAATTTGTTAGCTACAGTTGTGCCTCAATTAAAACGTTATTATTGTGGGGATATGCTCGTAGATGCCGGTGATGTAAAAAAAAAAAAAAAACAATCTGAGGATCGCTTCTGAAAAAATCAACCAACTAAATAAATCTGGAAAAAGATTCTATGGTCTGATCTTAGCCCACGTTTTGGGTTGTAATCATCAGGTTTTGTTTCTAAGATGTTAGAGAGCTACGTGAAATAAAATAATGTGTAAAATCCTGTCAGGGAAACATCTAAACCTTAAAAAGATGCAAACATCTAATGGCCTCTTCTTGATCAAAGCCTGCCCAAAAAAACAACACAAAAATTAAAGCAAGTATTGTTTTAACAGCTTATATTACTGCATTTTAAACGGTTTTGCAGTAATTATTAGTGTAAACAAACAATAACAAGGCGATCATATCGAATTCTGTTAACACCATTTTGAGTGACGTTTAAAAAATGGTGTTATTGAATGTTCCGTTGAGTCCAGAATATATCCATACTCCAGGCAGATTTGGGTTTAAATGAATCTTTTATGTTTTTTGCACTTTGAAGTTTTGAAATCGTCAAATTACCAACGGAGACAGGGGGAAGAAAAAAAAAAAACTGTGCCGCAATTAAGGAAAAGGGTTATATCGCTCCTTTTTCACAGACTCTGTCAATTTCAAAAAAGTTTGATACATTATTTCGGGCTGAACCGTTCACCTACATTGCCTCACACTCTACCCACCCACAAACTTAAACTCAAATGCCTTCAATTAGTAATTGCCTGTGGGAATCACTGACTGTAACCCACCTACTGTAGTCTGCAAGCGAAACCCGGGTTCCCACACAAACTGCATGAATATAAATGAAAAGTGGAATCCTTGCTCCGCAATCCCACCCTTCAAGGTGAAAACAGCGAACACACAGGAGGCGTCAACACTCCTGGAACCAATGACCCAGTTCCAAGACTGCTGGATTACTCTTGTCTTAAAAACAAGTATTTACAAGACAAAGATTGACTTTGGGTTACTTACATAATTCCTGTTTGACCGTGACTAATTTACGCACGATCATGAACAGTACATGTCGTGACCTTCAACCTACCGGGATAATGGTTCATGCTCTTTACATTATTTCTCATGTTTGCCCCAAGGTGCGAACAATTTTTGCAGTTTGTGACGCGTGAACAAAAAACAAAAAAAGCAATAGAAAAAGAATAGCTATACAGAGGAACGACATTTGGAGGCAAAACTAATCACCAGACCGATTATCAAGGTGCGTCTCGATGATTCCGAATATTAACAAAGGTCGTTGGTAAATGAGATGGCTGTTCAAAGAGTGTCACAAGCTAAGACATGAATGGAAAGTTAAATGAAAGGGGTAGAATGCGTACAAGCAGCAGCGATAACTGCAACCTTGAGTGGATTGTGAAGCAAAGCTAACGAGAGGTGGACTGTCAATCCTTGAAGACCAAACGCACAACTGTCGCTTTTTTTATATCAAGCCAATCCTTACCCTAAAAAAAGTCAGAAATATTTATCTTGGATAAGCACAAGGAACAAAAAAAAACCCTGGGTCTGCGGCTGGGTAAGAGTCAGAAGAGTGTGCCATCTGATAGTCTGCACCCCCAGAGCATTCAATTGAGTAAAACCAGGGAACGTTGCAGCATGTCATGCTTTCCTTTGCCAGCAAGCATTACGGAGACGCTGATTTCATTTTCCAGAAGGGCAAAACTACTGATATCTGATTCACTGACAATGTTCTTACTGCAGCGAACTCACCCAACAACCCTGAAGTACTTTTTGGTTTTAAGTACTTCCTCCAATGTTTGCAATATTTATTTCCCGAGCAACCAAATGTAAGGTTTCGTTCGGCTATAATCATCACGACATTAAACATTGAACTGAATTTATATGAGTGTCACGTTTTAAAATGGAATTAGTGTAATAAAAAAAAACTTCCATCGATATTCTAATGTATTAAAGTGAATGTGTATGTTTTATATATTACATAACGATTTAGGTTTTTTCCTTACAAGACGGTTTCTTTTCACCCAACCTTTTTCACACACCCACATAATCAAGGACCTTACTTTCTGCTATTCTTTGATTCATACATCCCACCACAGCCTTTTTAACCTTCATCTTTGTCACGCACATATTCCTCTTATTGTCCCTCTCACATTTTTCTGCCTTCTGGCAAATCTGGACATCTTTTCGTACACAGGCTGACCAAACCAAATGGAAACCGGGACGGTCACGTTTCACCATGAGATGGGGAGCTTGTCCAAAACACAGCACTGTACAGATAGGAACGGGTCCGTCACAGAGCCACAGGTTAGGTCTCCTGTAAAAGTCACGACGGCGTAGGCCTTTTACTCTTCACGTCGCCGGCTTCTGTTGTAACTATATAGAATATGGGACTATTAAGATCCATTTGATCCTTGGAACATCAGAGTTTCCCAGAAGTCTGTTTTGCTATGTACAAAGTCAACTTGTTTTGAAGCAGCAAGGTTGGAATGTCTGCGGAGATGATTTCCCCCAATCCTTGATCATTACTCCAAAGATGTCGGGTTCACGTTTAGGAGTCAGTGCCACTGCCTTCGTGAAGATGAAAGCACGAGAGACAAGGAAAGAATCCATCAGCAGATGAAAGGTACCACTTTGTTCCTCCTTTGAATTGTATACAAGCAAACCAATAAGCCGAGGTGAATGAAATATAGTTACACTCGTTTCAGTTTATTGCAGCCGGTGTGAATGATGATTCTATAGAGCAAAGATAGTTTTCGATGTAACTCTAAACCCTCTACCTTTTTCGCTTGCTTCTGTCTTTGAAGAGTCAAGCTAACAAGCACCCATACAATATTTGATTTCAACGTAACCAAGTCTCTCAAACTTTTGCTCCATTTTAGGGTTAATAAGCAGCAGTCGTCAGGAGTTTTGACCTTCAGCCAGTGAGCTTTCCGTGACCTTTAAAAAAAAAAAAAACGTAGAGAATCTGTTTGCTTTTCTGTTAGACTTTGCTCATGTTTCATTGTCCATTTGCAGCTATTACATCATTTTCACTCCCCCGCAACTTTGAACGGGCCTACTAGAAGTGAGCCGGCAGGCCCTTACTTCCCATCCTCCTTTGGATGTTGCTGCTGCTGCTTTGCCCCTCAGATGCTTGTCTGCAGCTCGCCATTGAGCAGGGCAGAGTTATGAGCCTCCAGGTTGGCGTTGATGAGCATGGCCTCGTTAACCATCCTGCTTCTGTCCGCCCTGCTGTCGCTGCGCTCTATCTCGTCCAGGCCCGCCACCTTTTTCAGACACAGGACATTCTGAAAGCTCTTCTTGAAGTTGTCCGACAGGAAGGCATACAGGATGGGGTTGGCGCAGCTGTTGGCGTAGGCGAGCGCCACCACGAAGTCGAACGAAGTCTTCACGGCCGACGTGGGCATTATGGAGCCGGTGACGGAGGTGACGTTGAAAATGTAGAAAGGCAGCCAGCAGAGGACGAACACCGCCACCACGATGGACACCATTCGTGTCACCTTGCGCTCGGAGCGCTTCCGCTTCGAGGAACACACCCGCATCCCCGACGATTTCACCTGGTGCAGAGAGGAGAAAGTGACTGAAAACATCCAAAATACAAAGCCGGTGTCCTGACTGAAATATGACAGTAAAAAAGAAGGGAAACTGTGTGTAATGCGGAACAAATATGGGACCTTGCAAAATAATTTGTGAAGTATTTGGGTGTTTTTATGTGTAACACCTTTTTCCTACTACTTCACCATTATGTGCTACTTTTCCATTACTTAAATGAGCACCATGACGAAATTGAAACATTTCAGCTGCATTCGAATACTTTTGGGAAAAAATGTGGACAAAAAAATTTGAAATCTAAAACATATATAAAACAAAGACAACATATCAATTTCAAATATGGTCTCTAGTTCTGAAATACTAGATTGCCATCAGCCCAGTTTATAATCTTACCTTAATAAAAAAAAGACCTTTCCTGTAAAGATGTCACCTGTATAATATCATACCATGTTTACAAACCGATTAACCTTATTCAGCATTAGTGGTTTCGTAAAAAAGCCCATTACTATGCACACTAGCTAGCCCTGTTAGCACTTTTTGATCTATATTCAGAGCTAAATGTTTTAAACTAATATGTTCAGAAGAGAGAGGCTTTCTGTTTCACTCATTCATAATTAGATGATACCCAAAGAAAGTCAGCACAGTTTCCAGGAACTTGCTTACTTTTTCTCTGGACAGCTGGAGTTTAAACTGAATTCATTCATCTTAGCACAATTTAACCAGAGCCTGCTGTCCATTTTTTTATTAAATCAAGCAACTAACAAGAAAAATAAGATGCACAATGATCAGTAATGCTGAAACCAAAGTACACTGACAGCAGTTCCATTAGCTGTCAATTTAAAACGTAATAATATGAAGTATTTTTTACTTATTAAAACCTTCATATGTAACTACTCTTTCTTTTTGAGAGGACAAAAAGAAAGGCTTCCTCCCATGTCTCTTTGCAAGACTCAAGAGGTTAATAATTATTCATTTATACAACTACCAGCAGGAAATATTTCATTTGCTTTTTTGACACCACTAAAGAAATTAGCAAAGACAAAAAATTAATTGAAAGCTGCATTTGAAAATTGACTTATCAGGAGAGAAAAAAATTGACATTTGCTGTACTTGAGACATCTGACTCACAATCTAAATAATATTTATTTATTTTTTTTTTTACATTACAAAATGTATTGAAAGAACAAAACAGCCAAGTTAATAAGGCAAGTTTAGTTATGAAGTAGGAGATCCTTCAAGCAAGTGCTGACTACATTAAAAACAGTTATAAGTCAGTGTTTTACATCCGAACTGCTAGTCTTTAGACTGATGGTCTGTTCTATTTTTATTTTATTTCCCATAGCATAATTAAATAGACGCAGTTACAGTGTGGTAAACATAAAAAACTATACTATACTCTAAACCAATTTAATATTCAAATGTTTGTCTTCTTATGGAGAATTTGTCTGTTACTTTAATAATACTCACTAACTTTATAGGATTTTTATGGCTCATAATAATGGATATGAAATCCCAAGATTTCTGCCGAATTCAACCATCTTAAAATCTGTTTTGATATGTCAGGTTTTTTTTTTTTTAAATCATGATAAATGGTCATTGCAGTTATTTTTAGGTATTTTTAGAAGTCTTTGATAATAATGAAGTCTGTTTAAGGCGCAAAGCCTAAACAGGGTTAAGAATGTAAAGAAAAAAATCTGGGCATATATGTTGGAACCTGCAGGAGATTTCAAGGGATAAATTAATACTTAAACAAGGTCTCACCTTTATTATAATGAGCAGGTAGCACATGCATATCACCCCCAGTGGCATGAAAAATCCAATGGAGAAGGTGTAGAAGATGAAAATCTTGTAATAGAGGTCCTGGGGCTCAGGCCACACTATCCCGCACACCGGCACCTTGTTCAGGCCGCTGAAGATCATAGTTGGCAGGTTGACGATCAGAGACACGCCCCATACAGTGACGTTGATCAGTTTGGCGATACGGGGCTTCCGCCACTTGGTGGACCTAATGGGGTGAACCACAGCCAGGTAACGATCGATGCTCATCACCATGAGGCAGAAGATGCTGGTGAACTGATTGAGAGAGTCTGGTGGAGGTAGGAGACGGGGATCATCAGAGGAATGAAGATGCGTTTCAGTTACATGTCCTAAAGTAAATTAAACTTTTTAAAATTGTAAATTGTAGTTAAGATTGAAGGAATAGGTGGTGGAGCCGTGTTGGTTGGCTACACTGAAGTTGGCTTTCGAATTTAACCTGTTACATCACCGCTGAGGTAAGGGGGGGAATACTGAATATTGAATGTGATGATATAAGATTCAGTTTGTGATTTGTAAATCATCGTTTCGATTAGTCTAGACACAAAAAACGCTAAATTTATATATTCATTAGGCATATTTGATTACTTAAATTCAAGAATTGATGTGATCAGTAAAACCCTATTTTTAAAAGCTCAGAAGGATTTTCTTTCATCCATTTTGTTTATTGATATTTGGATTATTTCAGCTAACATTACTTGGCGTAATGATTTTGCCAGGAAAAGCATTTTAGATTGCAAAAAGGATTAATAAAAAAAAAAAAAAGGTATATTTAGTGTAATACAATACCAACCAGGTTTAACCTGCATAAGTATTGGGGTTTTGATTGATCCAGAGAAGCCAGAAATGGCAAAAAGAAAAAGGATAACTCTTTAAAAGTTTGAAAGTAACAAAAGGGTATTACAGATCCCGTAATAATTTAAATATTTCACTCATGATATGGACATGGAAGTTTGGTATAAAGATTTTATGCAAGAGCTGATCTGTTAGTCCAGAATATGTGAAAAGCACCTGAGTTGTTAAAAATTAAAACCTTTTCATAACTAATACAACTACCCTTTCATACTAGCTCTTCTTTATACAGACATAAATAAACTAAACTCATATTTAGCCGAATTGATTAAACCTTTATTATTATTTTTTCTTTTTGCCGTAATGCCAAATAATGACTACAAGATAATTTCCCAGATGGGAGACGTAAAAGTCCTTCATCCATTAAAGCTAATGCTGCTCTCTACAGTGACTCATCAGCCTTCTGCTTTCCACCCACCTACAGTCATGATCACCCGGCACAGAGCCTCTCCGAAGGGCCAGCGGACCAGCGCCAGCTGCAGGGCGATGAACGGCAGGCTCATCATGCACAGAACATCTGCCACCGCCAGGTTCAGGATGTAGATGTTGGTCACCGTCTTCATCTTGGCGTAGCGCAGGATCACGTAGATCACCAGGGTGTTGCCGCACAGTCCCACGGCGCACACCATAAAGTTGATGAAGGTGAGGACGACGGAGCTGGTTTTGTCCTGGTGAATGTGCCTGGGCTCTGAGTAGTTGCCGCTCAGGTCCGAATCGTTGTCTTGGTTGTAGATGTCGTACAGGAGGGGCTCAGGGATGGTGATGTTGGGGGATGTTGGGAGAAAGGGCCACATATCCAAGGCCATGACTTAAATACCTAAAATGTCTTATGGGGTTAGATGCCAAGTTGGTATGAAAGATGAAATCATAAAAGGAGAATGGGTCTAAATTTAGTGCCTCAAAGCACTGATTTTACTGAACCAGAATGTGGAGATAAGATAAAAGGCTTCATTGAGGTTTTAAACGAGGGAGAAATAAAAGAGCTTAGGGGACAGGGAAGTGGAAACTTTGTAGTGTAAAGGTGTGGGGATCTGGGGACTGGGATGACTGGGGACTTTAATGTTCAAGGAGCCACAGTGATGACATTCCTGCGGTATCGAAGAAGTGAAACAGAGCAAAGCCAATCTACGGAGAGAAGAGTAACAAGAAAACAGCAAATTCAGCTAAAATACAAAGAACCTTTCCTTTGACTGGCATTAACAGGAGTTCTGCAATAACCATGGCAACAGTGACGCGGTGACTTTAACTGATTTCGCACCTACGACCGCTGTAAGATTTAACGCGTCCTTTCTCAAAATCGTGTCGATGTTTGGGATTTTTCATCTTCTTCAATCATCCACAGCTTCTTGGCAGACAGACGCATCAACAAGACGACGGGACATTCCACTCATCATGAAACGTGCAGTAAAAATAACTTTTGGCTGTTTTCTTCCACAGCGGGGGGAATAAAAAACAAAACAAAAAAAAAACACTTCAGGGTTTGTAAAAGAACAGCAACAAGGACACAGACTGAACGACATCCTAAACCAGCGCGCACGTTTCTTTCATTTTTGAGTCGTTGCAGTTGTACACGTACACATTTCTCGCTCGGCCCCAACGGGGCTCCTGTCGTGCTCTCAATATCAGTCGCAGAGCTCGTGTGTATGCATGTGACCGTGCGCGTGTTCTGCCTCCCGCGTCGATGCATATATTCAAACGGGTACGCCTGGGCAACAAAACAGCGAGGGCAACGCGCCGCTACAGACAAATGTTTATTAATTGATCTCTGGGACAAACAGCTCTGACAGGGCGGCGGGATCACTCACTCGTCCCCCATGCGGCGACTCTCTCGAAAGGTCAGATTTTGTTTCGAGGAATTAGATGAGGCTAATTCCTCTAATAGGGGAAGTTGGAGTAATGCTTTTGGCTAAAGCGACCCGAGTAAAGATTGTAAACGAATTACCACTTAAACTTTCCTTCCCAAACACCCTGACGTATTACATTTATTAGTGAGAGTGAATTTATCCATCAGAACAAGTATTATGAACACAATTGTTCCTTCTGCAGCTATAATAATGATCAAATGTATTGAATATTCGGTTTGCTTCCTGCTATTTCTGTTCTCACAGTCAAGAAAACAGAGTATAAAACCAAACATCAGCTAAATGTTGTACTTGTTGAGTGCTAATATTCCCTAACATGGATTAATATTAGCTTCGTAACTGGCCTGCAATCAACTGCTTTACAGACATGCAACCCATAGCTAGTCAAACAAACTTAACAGGAGTCGACCGGCAGTGTTCAGCCGCGGTTGGGAGCGGACAAGCGCTGCACTATGGTAGCCAAGTGAACCTATCTGTGTTTGCACAACATAACTTTATAAACTCTTGGCACACTGTAGCAAGACTTGAGTCGGTGAGGCATTGCTATGGTTTGATGACTTTAACGAGAGTTAGCACAGTTTCATAATAATACAAATATTCATGAGATTATGTTATAATTTTAGTTTAAAAAGCCACAACTGACTGCATAAATAGTCCAAAAAAGTAGCTATGACACGCTACTGAATAAACACTTCATGTGTAGACGATTGTACGTACACCATCGTTTTTACTTAACAGCTAGCCTGCAGCAGGCTGTTTTACAGACAACCTCAATTTTAAAAGTCTTTAAAGCATGTATTTATCCCAAAAATGTTTTAGTTTGACTTCTTCCAATTGTAGTTTGCTAAATATTTCCACAGAGACGCAGGTTTTAACTTGTGGATCAAAATGTGCAGCAACAGGTGGGTAAGCGTGGGTTTCTTCTACGCTGTGTTCTATACAACCAGAGGAAACTCCAATCACTGCAGCACTTATGCTGAATAAAAGGAGTTTAAATCATATGTGCTGCATAGCAGTGATTTTAGAGCTTTTAAAATGTACTTGTTGAGACCTTTTTGTAGGCTCAACCTTGATAGCAGTAACAATTCGTACACACAGTTGGTTCACAATCAAACATACCAATATTTAGGTTGAGGTGCGACGTCTGCATGAGTCAGGAAAAAGGATTTAAATGGTAATAATTAGTTGGATTGTAAAAGTCTGTGGTATTTTCCTACCGAAGTGTGAGTTAAAGTGAAGATTTATCCTGAGAAACGTCCATGCGGCTTGACTCAGCGACATCTGTGAACGGTGCAGAGGAACAGGGGGAGTCAGAAATGATTCAACCCGTCACAATCAATGAAAGCAGCAAGAGACGGCTCCTATCTCCCGAACATAAACATCCTATGTGTCTGTATGGGAAAGGTCTTTAAGGTTAGGATTCAGGAAAGGAAACGCAGGCACAACGTCCACCAACGTTACCATATAGAAACTATGAAACCGTATGACAGTACTAAAAAAAAGTTAAAGTTGGAGAAAGGACAGGCTTAAATTTTCTGTAGTCAAGAGGAGAGCAGAGGTAATTACTTGCCAAGGGTTATATTTAATTTAGCATATTCCATTGGTTTCATTAAACAAGAAAAATATTATTTTGTTCTTTCTGGAAATATAAACTCTAAAGTCTTTTTTTTTTCTTGCTTTTTTTGCTTTCTCCAGCTCAGTTCTGTACTCTGTGTGAAGTGATGAAGAGAGGTGAAGCAGCATGAACAATGTCTGGCAGTTAACCTGTAGACTCTCCACAGTGAGCAGATGTCCAAGTCAGCTGGGCGCTTTCATAGAAGCACACTGATCAGATCACATCATGTCTTTTAGTTCAGAGGAGAGTCTTTTAAACAACAGAAATAGTATTTTTGTTATAAATAAAAGAATCTAAATATCCAGATTTTTTTTGTGAGTGTGTGGGCTTAAACTTAAATTTGATCAGCCAAACGTTTTTTTTTTAATTTAAATTCCAGCTCACACGTCCAAACCTAGCAGCGGATCAGCCTTAACGAGTTAATCCAAAATCAGACCCGAACCCACATGGATCAGAAAAAGCGCAACATGTCAACTGCGCCTCGCCATTTCCCGTCCGCCTTGGACTTACAGCTGGACAGGGAACTCCATCCTCGCTGCGTCCCGTCCATGTTGCACTGAGGCTGAGGACGCCGAGTCCGGCGTCCGAGCCGCCAGAACGCCGCATCCCGCCAGCCTCTCCATCCACCTGCCGCCGGCACCGTTACGCACGGCGCGGAGCGTCGATCACACTGCAACCCTCATGGCATTTTTACGTTTTTCTCTATATTACTATATATGCGTATTACTCTTCTCGAAGATATAGTCCCGATCGTGGCGATCGGAGCGAAGCGGAGTCGCTTTTTCTTGTTTTTGCGCTCCGCGTCAGTCTTGGCACCCGGAATGCGCGCGTCGAGGGGGCAGGACGCGCGCCTGGAAAGAGACGCGAGGAGAGGAGATGAAGTGAGGGAGGATGCTGCTGGGGTGAGACGGGTTAGTTGGAAACACTGAACGCGTCACGGTTCGCGCGTCGGTGTGCGTTATTGAGCTGATCTGAGTCATGGGTTGTCTTCTTTGCGTTCCTTCCAACCTGGTTCTGTTTTTATTTTAAATCATTTCCTACAGACACGGGGAAATAATGTATTTTTGTTTAAAAAAAAAAACCTTTGTTGATGAGAATACTTACGTTTTATGATAATCCACGAATAATATCCGAGTAAATCCCAGAAATGTCATCCTGTGACCATATATGGCATACACCTTCGAGGTCAAGCCTGCTGTCATCGACACGCAGCCCACAAAATGCTAATGTTGTTATTACTACTAAGCATGCAAGTGGAAAGTTGGGTGGAGGGAAGAAGTGCGATAGAAAAAAAAAATGTGTGTGGGGGGGGGGGGGGCAGAAACTGCATTTAAATGCAAATTTGATGGTTTTAATTTGAATGTTTTTGCTTTGAAACAGTAATTTGTTTGAAACAAAATAGTGATGTAAAGTTCTGAGTTCATAGTGATAAAGACACTACTTCCTCCCTCTTGTTTTCATTTTTCTATCACTATAACATCCATTTAACTCGCAAAGGCTTTTTGCATATCGGTAACTAAGATCCATATCAAGCCTGGGCACAAGAGGCACTGAAAACTGAGCCACGGCTGACCAGAAATTTGGAATTGAGTTAAAACTGTTGAGTGAATTGAGGGGAACAACTGGTTGACGTGTGTTTGATGCTGATGCAGATGTTCCCACACATGTAAAAGAGTAAATGATGGTCTCTTTTCTCTATTTAAGCACTGTTAGCTAGTACGCAGATTATAGGAGATGCATATCAGGTACATAAACTACAAGCTGTAGGCAACAGAGTTATGTCCTCGAGATGCTTCCATAGTCAGTGATATTTGGGGAAGCTGAGGCTCAAGTCAGAGCAGCAACATTTTAGAGCCATTAATGCTTTTTCAAGTTTAATACCCGACCTAGTCTCCCAACAGCCCCAGTACCTGGGATACTGACCAAGGTGCCTGGCTGAAGAGGGATATTGTGCTGACCTAAACGTTACAGATAATATAAGGTCAGATCAGTGAGGCAACCAAAGAAGCAACAAAGCCGGTTAAAGCAAACTGGCTTTTAGGGAAACCTCAGCAGCACCACATGCTGATGGCCTCCACACCACGCCGCATTGGGCGCGCATTAGTTCAAATCTTGATCAAGTAGTGAAAATTTACACAATAAAATACATGCACATACTCTACAGCAGCCGCACGTAATCTACAAAAAATGGAAAGAACCCTTGGAATATACCACCGTGTACTAAATCCACAACTATACAGTATATAAAACGCACAGGTCTTGTCTTGGGTTATTGGAATAATTGAGTTTTGATTTACTACTTGACCGAGATTTGTATGGGAATATCTGCTGGAAAAATGAATTTAGTGCATACTGTACCTGGACTCCAGAAGGGCTGAATAATTATCTTTCAGCTTTATCAGAGATATCTCATTATCATGATTGTTGCCAAGGCAAAAAAAAGAAAAAGAAAGAAAAAGAGAAATCAACCACAGGATGCTGCAACAAAACGTTGCTGCAAACAGAAAGTATCCGTGCATTCATCTGCTTCCGCTGAAATTATCCTCAAGTGCCATCGAGGCTTTGCACGTGCTGAACACGATGGCGAAGACTGTTGTCAGCCAACAGCGACGGTACTCAGATCTGAAGGATAGAGCCGTGCTGTAGAGGAAGCCTCTTCTCTCCGCTCTTTATACCAAGGAAGCGTTTTGAAGCAGTGTGCTGTTGAAGGGGAATGACCTCTCTCAGACGAGAACTTCATTGGAAAAAGTCCCCGCACTCATCTCAACATAGCTACACAAAAGTGCAGCTATTATTACCACCAGCTGTTGTCTTATCAAAGATTTATGGCTCTATTTGTGTGCAAATAGGACGCGGCGGATTGACGACACTCAGAGAGGGGAGAAGGGAGAAGTTAATATGGGGGGGGGTGGCAAGTCTGAAGGTCTTGTGTCTTTAGTCAGAGCCAGGATCACCATCATAAATAAGCGGAGAGATCGAACCAGGTAGCTAGATGACATACTTTGAGTTCAGAAACGTTCTCAGCGACAGTTTAATCAATCTTTTGTTAACAATCGCAAATCATTTACCATACTTGTCATTGTAAACTTAAGTCATCCTCCACTAGCCTTCCATGGTAATGTAGGCTAAGGTAATATCTTAATTAATGGTCTTCAGCTTTAAGCCAACATTCCAGACTCAAATTTGGTCCAGTGTCCTTTTAGAGTATCGGAATCCTTTGTACTTTATATATATATATATATATATATATATATATATATATATATATATATATATATATACATATACATACATACATACATACATACATACATACATACATACATACATACATACATACATACATACATACATTAAATTAAGGATAAAAATCAAAAATAAAAGTGCAAGTAGGGTAGAACTAAGGGAAAATATGAGACAATACATAACGATGTCTGTGGGTTGGTTATAAAGTTTTTGAGCCGTTTTGAGAAGTTTCCACAGTCAGTGACAGTTGGGGTCACGACCAGTTTGATTCCTTGTGTCAGTTTATTCATTGTAACTGCTCGTTTAGATTTGGTTAGATTATATTTATATTGACTTTCTGGTGACTTATCGTTTTAGTTTCTGGTTTATTTTCTCCTTCCCAGCTGTTTCCCATCATCCCATCCCTCCTCTGCCTGCTCTCTCCTCTGCTGTGTTCACTCACCGTTGATTAATACCTCTGGTTTCTCGGCCACGCTCAAACCCTCCTGGGTTTCCATTGTGTGTTGCTCTTAAGATCTGCATTGTTTCAGCTTTAAATGACCCTTTTTGGAACACATCTCCTGCTGCTCTCTGTGCTTGGATCCTCATTATACACAGAATTATGACGCCACCTCCTAAACCTCTTCCTACTGAGTCAGTTAATTTTTTTATTCGCATAGTCCCTTTTCAAATATGCTGAATTGTGTCGGAGCACTACAGGGAGAAGTCTACTTCAATGCGTTTTGAAGTTTGCATTAAGTTTGGAGAGGAAATGAGACGTTGCCTCAGGGTTTGTGATCTCGGGGACAGTCTGTATCAGCTTTGTTCAGAATGCAGCAGAGCAACACTCCAGCAGACCTACAGCTAACTATGAATGTGTGTCTGGATGAATCTCATGCAGTGCTCTGAATGAATTACTTCCCAGCGCCAGTGCACAACTGAAGTGAAGTGGTAGGCAGCTAAGGTCAGCGTCTCACCTTCACTTCAGGGCTTAAAAGTAAAAAAAGCTTGAATTATGTATGAGGTTTTTTGCTTTAGACTTGAGAAAGAAACAAACACAAAACATCAACAAAAAGATGTAATTATCGAGGTTTTTTGTTTTTTTCACAATACACATTCAAACAAGTTTCGTTAGCTGAATCTTCACTTCGGTACCAGCGGATCAAAACATATTTGTGTATAAAAGCAATAGGAAACCTTCGTTTACCTGGTACATTGTGTCATTTGTTATTATAGTTTAGGAACTGTTGCTTTAAACATTTCAAGCGCAGACATTGATAAAAGACCTGAGCTATTTTTCTTGCCTCGCCATTTTTCTTCGCAGAAGTTACTACCTGAAAAAGCAAATAGATATAAAAAAAAACCGGACAGGACCCCAATTTTATCTACGTCTCTCTGCACTCTGGCTGCTTTCGCCTGTTGTCCATATCATGGCGCCTTCTCCTCCGCCCGCTCCACATACGTTTTAAGACTCCCGGCGTGCAAGGAACACAAACACATTTCCAGAGTGACCGATTGAATCAGCAAGTTCCCAAAGGTAGAACCTTGACACCCTGTCGGCGGCAGAACTCCGCGTAGGGGAGAGAAGTGGGCATTCCCTGTGACATGATTTATCTGCTTTTAACGGCCCTGACTCTTGGTGACAGCACATTGCTGTGGCACATAATATCGCGCTACATCGTGTGATTTAACCAGCGCTGAGGGCAAGTGTCAAGGTGCCGCACGTCAACGAGACGGGTCCGGCTCGGACAAGCAGAAACACTCCAGACCTCAAAGTCGGATGACTTAAAGAGCGGCTTTTGAAAGTTTGCCGGTCCGTTTTCTTTCCGCCCAATGCGACGAAAACATCTCCAGAAAACGTACAATTTTCACTGCTGCTGAATATGAAGCGGAACACCAAGGTAGCTTTCATTGATTCATGTCAGCTGTGCTGCATGAACACTTTTTTGGCCCTCACCTACATATTTTCAGTGTTTCAGTGATGGGGGAGTCAGACTGTTGCTGTCAGAACTGGCTTGCACAGAACAGACTGATGGACAGAAATCCAGACTTTTTTGTGTTTGGAGTGGATTTTCTTTTCATCACCATCATCTTTGCATGTCTTTGTAGTCATTCAGCAACTGGGGTCACTTTGCATCCCTTTGTAGGTGGGATGTGTCCTTTTTTTTTGTTAGTCACTTAGCTTTTCTTTCATTTTTTGCATCTGGCTGATTTGTGACAGACCCTGTTTTGAATGTTGGCTCTTTTTGTACTGGTTCGCACGCATTTCTAATTAGCATGTGAATATTCAGTAGTTATAACAACCCCGAAATATGACCTTTTTCAACATTTAGTTTCTCCATTTAGAGCCTGAAAGGATTCAAATGATACAAGGTTCATGAAGTTTTTTGATCAAAGCAGGTTTTGTATGTATTTTTGAAAGCCTATGAAAACACATGAAAGTATTTCTGGAGAGGAATGATCTTCATCTGCTTGTTTAAAACCCAGTAAGCTTAGAAAAAAAAACCATAATTAATTCAAGATCAGGTTTAATCTTTAAAGAGAGTGTTAAACTTTGAGACCATGTCTACCCCCCCCCCCCCCCCCTGTTTAGGAATGTAGGTGATAATAAAAATAAAGCTGCTACCAGCAATCTGACTAATCCAATGATTTTTCTTGGACCCCGACTAATTCTGTTTTAATCCTTCTTAGTTTTGTTACTGCTTATAATGTTAAGAGTAAGGAGGGGAACTACAGAAACATTCTACACATGTACTAACATGTGTAGAATTTGTTCTCAGTTCTTTAATCTGTCTTTAACTGGCGTCACTCTGCTTTTTTTTGCCAGTTAATCATAAAAATATCTTATTGTGATACCAATGGCTTAATTCCTTCATTGGATGATAACTATAGTATCAACACATTTTAATTGTTTGCTGACATTTCAAAACTTCATTTGTGAAAATGAATCTTTCTATAATTTGCAAAGTTGTTGTTTTTTTTAAGCTGAGCAACAAGATCGCGAGTAGGGAGGAACAGAATTAAACCTTTTTTGGTATTCAGACTTGTAATTTAATAAAGCTTTAGCGATTACTGCTTTTGCTTGTCACCATTTTATTATTTTCATCTCTGCATTTGCCCCTTTTTACTTTTAGATCTTTGTTGTTGATTACCTTAACTTGAAATTGTTGAATTTTGGAAGCCTTTTCTTATGAAGCTGCACAAGAACTTTGAGGTGTTCTGAAACTAAAGTTCGATTCCGTCGTGGTGGTTGTTAGCGGTGGAGGAAAGTACCGGCTGCCTTTTTCTCCCAAATTTCCTGGTACAGCTGATCCACTGTATGTCAAAAGAAGAACTCAAAGGAGGAAACTCACTCAGAGGCAGCTTTGTTTGCTGCAGTCTTGCAGTAAATTATTAAAGAGACTGGTTGGAGGTGGTAGCTGGAAGGCGGAGGAGTTGTAGAAGCAGAAAGTACAGCAAACTGGGGCTTGCTAAGAGATTCCCTGAGGTGGAGCCGATCAGACAGGAGAGATTTTAGGCTAACTACATGGTGGGCTTGGCCTTAAAGACAGGCAAGAGGTAATGAACCCTTCTAACTTGATGGTGGTCGGATTCTGACAATCAGTTCAATTCAGTTTATCTGTATGGCGCCAATTCACAACACATGGCATCCAAGGGGATTTACACAAGAATTAATTTCAGTCTAAAAGAGATATATTAAACGCAGCCTTACTCATGGTAAAGAATAAAATAGGGCAGAAACATGAAGCTTGGAGAAGCATAGAAAACATCTAGAAGTCGGCGTTCTTGTCCAAGTATGCGTCGCTTACCAGTATCAGGATATACCAAATTTTGTTTTTGAAGGATATTGCTTTAGAACATTTACTGTGTATTTTTCCTGGCATACCCCTTTCTCTACAGTTTAGAGTCCTTCTATAAGTCTGTTTACATGAGTGCCTGTCTTTCTACATGTTGATTGGGAAAAAGTTCAGCATTAAAGACCGACAAGACACCTTGAATTGGCTGTACCTGTTATTCCAGGAGGCTAGAGGTTTTTGTAGCACATTACTGAAATGTGAAGGAAGTACCAGATGGACCAAAGTTTTCTCGAATGCATGGAGTGACACAGTGCTGACCCTCCCATGCTTGTTGCACCATTAAATTATTGTGTTGGCTGAAACAAAGCTTCTATACTTTACAGTAAAGATTATTTTTCCCCCCTCTAGTTACGAGTAACTTGAGCATTGTGAATTAGAACACCAAAGTAGCTCCACCCATCATTTGTATTAAGGTACTCACGTTTTAAATCAAAAGTACTTATCTAGAATATATCTTACGCTATCGTGTCTGCAGTATGACAAACTCAATAAAAAATCTATTGACCCTTTGACCCAACTGTCCACAAATGTTGTGATGTCAAATGTTTTGACACTGTGAAACCTTTCATAATCTTTAACAATGCATGATCAAAATTGTTTCAGAAGGGTTGCGCAAACACAAACACGTAAGATATCCCTTGGATGCTCATGTCTATGTACCTGCAGGGAGTCAGGTCGGCTGCATCACCAGTTCCTGTTGTATAGGTGCAGGACTCACCTCTTTTATGAGTGCACTTCTGACACCGAGGCCTTGCTCCTTTCATTTGCCGGAGAAATGTAGGTGTCAGAGTTGAGATGGAAATTTAGAGGTGACTGTCACGCGTGCGTGTGTGACGCCAGCTGAGTTGTTGCTTTTGTTCAGTTTCTCCTTCTTGCCCCAGTCACAAATGTGGTTCTTGCATAGGATTGATAAAAACAGAAGGGTAGGTAGGACATTGTTCCATGACCATGTAGCTGGGATTGAGGTTAGCTTTTATCAGCAACCGAAGGGTGCTTTAGGTTAGAGAGGTTAGTAATCAAGAATTTGTTTATCGCATCAAAGTATAGGGTTTGGCAATAGTGGTTGGAGAGGCTCTCATCACTATATTTTAGTAATATTGCAAGTAAACAAGATTTTTTGGGCTACAGTAAAACAGACAATCATTCGCTACATCTTTCCAAAACCAGTATTTCCAGAGACTTTGCCGTTTCACAACTGATTATAGGAAAGGTTAGCAGCTGCACTGAATCGGCAACGTTTCCTTTCAAGCCGGGCCTACAAAAATTTATTGACAACACATAACAGATTACATAACAGATATATTCCTTAAAAAAAAAGTTTATTGGGAAAAAAATCTATTTTTAATGTGACTTCCTTTAAACAGACATTTATATGCACTTTAAAATGACATCTAATCTTTTTCTTGTCACTTTTACACTAGACTAAGCTTGTCCTGTTTTAGGTCAATTTGATGAGCAAATTATTTGTTAATATTATTATCATTTACTGTTTTTCGAACAAATGATGTTATGTCATAATTTACATATCTTTTTGACATTAGTCAAAAGCTTTCAGAAGCGTGTCACAGCAGTTTTCGTTTTTTTTTTGGCCCTTTCCTTTTGACATGAGTCAATGTTCTTGGCCATCGTCCTCACAGAACCCTTTTCAGTCATGCCTTAAAATTGTTTCATTGGTTTGAGATTGGGAAACTCCAAAACTTTGAGTTTCCTCACCCTTAAAGTTCCTAATCTGTCTTTTGGCCTGACACCATTAACCATTTGAAAGTCACATTGGTAGTCAAACCTGACCTTCCTGGCAAGTCTTGACATGTGTTCGTCATGATGATATTAATCTTGTTAAAATCAGTTCTTGCGGACCAACAACATGTTGCTGTCATCCCTAAACTTTACCTTTAGGATGATGTTCTCAGGTTTGAAAGGATCTCCTCTGTTCCCCCCACATCATCATATGGGATTTCTCAAGCTATTTACAGACATAGTTATCAGAAAATGTTAGAAAATTTGCAACCCTGGTGAACAATCATTACCCTAAAGCCAGAATGGGCTATATGAGGTCACAAACTAAATGAAATGCAAAATCTATCAGCATATTGATCAAAACAAAACCCGTTAGTTTAGCTTCTTTCCTCTTAAAAGTGTTCAGCCATGTGCGATGGATGAGTTACAAAGTAAGTTGATTCAATTAAACTTAAAGTTTGATAAACCATACAATATTTATTTTAATTGAAGAACTGCAGCAAAATCATTTCTTACAATTACTTATGGATTTGCCTTTCTGTTTGTATGTAACCCACATATCTCATTAGACTCCTGTGGGAATTGAATGAGTTATGAAAATGTACCTTTCCGTGATAAAGAAAGGTTCTCACCACCCACTAAACACTTTGCTTATAACAGGAACTGTAGATGTGATGTACTGCCTTTGGATTCCTGATCTAGGTTTCCTTAAATTACAGAGTATTATGTAAACACAATTACACTGTTTCATCCTATACATAGAGTGGCTGTTTCCACGCCCCTGGGAGTCTCAAAGGAAGCAGCAGGTATACAGTAACCCGCGGCAGAAAGTCTATAAGTAATTGAAGTCTTCAAGACAACGTGCAAAAAGTACAGCTGTTCAAAAAACTAAAACAAAAAAAAACAACAAGAATGAACTGTGATCAATATTATCATCAGTAAGATTTGTCTAATACAAAATAAAAAAGTTGCATCTTGAAAGTGGAACTATGTGTTTATTGCAATAGTATTCCCACAATGTCATAATGTGTGGACCATCGACGGTTAAAGGTTTAGACTCTGATCCAAGCTGTTCCATTGTAGCTCTGCGTGTTTGCCCCACTCTCAACCATTTCTGCAGCCGTGTCTTTCTAATCAAAGCGCATTTCTATAGCACAATCAAATAACTGTCTATCTTCTGTCTCTTTAAGAACCTCACATCAGTGCTTTCCCTTGCCATTAACTAATGCCATTTGAAAGTTAGATTTTGTTGTACTAGGAAGCTCAATTATAAAATAGCAATTTAGAATTCTGTCATGCAATTGCATCAGGTGTTTTCGAATTGCTGCCGCAAGATAGATAATGTAATATTATTTTAGCAAGTGTCAGACAATATGTACCAGAGGTCTGGGGTGATGGGAATGGTAGAGATATGAAAAGTTGATTGGAATGAGACCTTAATGAGGAATGTCACTTTTTTTATGCCTATGCTGAAGTATCTGAAAGTGGAAAGAATAGCCATCATCTGCTTTAAATGAAGGGGAATCCGAGCTGAAAGTAAAAATCGCATTTTGATAGCTGCTAAACTTGAATACGGATTTGCTGCAGCCTCATTTTGCCTTTTTATTCCTTTATTGTCCATTTTCAGCCGAGCCGCATTTCAGGTGAGCTCGGTAAACTGAGGCAGACACCCAAAGTAATTCTGTCTTTCTTGCCTCCGGGACATAAAATATAACCCGAACAGTTTGTATATATTATTCTCTTCCCCACTTCTTTTTGAGCCTCTAAAAAAAGCAAACACATTAAAGATTGTTCATATTGTAACAAGCAGGAAGGTGATGCTTTCATCTACAATATAAGTTTCAGGTTGAGTGTGAGTTAATTCCTCATGTTCTTAGCTACAGTTCATTCTTCACATTCCTCTTATCCACAGATAAAGTCAGGCTAAGAAGAAAGTATCTCTGTCAACTCTAGGGTTTTAACCATGTTAAATTGTTCTTTTACGCGCTCTGAATGATGAATGATTGATTTAATGATTCAAGTCCAATCTTAGGTTTAGGCAAATACACTACGGATTTCACCAACTTATAACTCTAAAGCACATGCAACACAAGCTGCACATAAAAAGGCCTGAGATTTGAATGTCTGTGGTAACAGCGTCAAGTACCAGCATGTTTTGAATCTGTGGGGGGAAAAAACGAAACGATACAGTTAAATCATTAATTAATTTATGGAGGCAGAGAGCATCAACATTCAATGTTTTGCCGTGACAAGGAAATTAAAAGCTTTTATCTCATTTCAATCAATAGATATTAAATTTAAGACACTATTAAGCGTTGGAAATATAGTCCAAGAACCTCAATATTCTAGAAATTAATTGTGAAAAAAAAAGATGAACAGTTGATTACCATTGTGTTGGGTAACAAGCAGAATGGATTTGCAACAAAACACTTTTGAATCCCTAGTCTGTTGGTTGTATCAGCATGAAAACTAAATGGCGCTGCTTGACTGGCTGGTTTGAAAACGATAGCTAACAGCATTTCCATTAGCGTCGCACCTAAACATTTTTTGCTCTGACCTGCATTTCTTTGACTTGTAGTGCTTATAAACACTACAAGAAAATTACAAAGTAGGTCATTTTTCTGTGAAACTTGAACCAGGACTAGTTGGGATTCAATCCTGTTTGGTCGGGGCCGAGGAGCCACCTCTCCCTCCGGCTGGCTATTTGACACATGCCTGGCGCTTTTTTTTTTGTAAGACGTTTTGTGGTTGGATTTAGTGGGTTAGGTAAGTTTGGGGTACCCTATACTGTAAATGTCCACCACATAGGTTTTGGTTCTGTTATACACACTAGGTAAATAAGTCGGTGCCACCCATGTAATGTTTTGGTGAATTTGTTTGTAAAGGATTGAAATTATTTTCTCTCCATTTTAGTTTTGCTTAGTTTAGATGATAGTTTGGCCCTGTTTTGTTATTCTTATTTCTGTTATTTGGCACAACCTAACAGTCCCTCTCTCCCTGACAGCTTGTTAATTCTTTAGGCATATTTAAAAAAATAAAAAATAAAATAAATCAGTTTGTTTTTACATTTGCAAAGGTCTGTCTTTATCGTGTTTGTGTTGTGTTCTCACCCTCCTTCAACTTGGGGTTTCACTAACAAAGATACTGACTTCTCAAGAGCACCCATCAAAACCCAACGTTAGAGAAAAACATTGGCGAGGTCCTTTGTTGCTTTTTTTGTCTTTTTTTTTGCTTATCTTGTTCACAGAAACAGTTATTTATCAAAGTCTGGGATGAGACCTTAGTTGGAAGTGTTATTCAAGGATTATGATCCTTATTCACTGTTGATCAAACAATACAGTTGCACACTGTAGTACCTTTTGAATCTTAGCTGGTCTCCATAAAGCTTTACAACATGTTGCTTTTCAGACCTACTGGTATAGGGCTATCCTGTATTCTGTATTCTATTCTGTATGCAGTGCTTTCAATCCAATCCAACAAACACAGACGAATGTGCTTCGTTTCACTCTGGCGTACAGGTGCCGCCAACCTTCTTTGTTGTTACCACTTCCACACTCGGCGCACATTTTCTACGTCATCATTCAGTGGATTCGTAGCTATAGCCAAAATACTACGTCTCCCTTCTTTAAAGAAAGCGAAAGCATTATAATTAGTCAGAGCAATAATTAATTCAAACATTCAAGCTTGGTTCAGTTACTTAAAAACACTTCAAGAAAATTAAGCAGTGTAACGGTAACTGGATAGCTTTTTTCAGGGGGCGGGGATCAAGGCACACCCTGAGTTTTCCGGCATACTACAGGTGTGGCTGCCGGCTTGAGGTGGAGGACACATTCACCAGGAAATAGCCCAATGTCCTTGAACACGTCTGCAAACTCTTCAGTGATGCTTGTGTGTGTTTCTGGGTGTGCTTGGATGATGTGTACGAGCCTGACTATATTTAAGTCTAAACATGCTCTCATGCACAAGACGGCAGGTGCATTTTCAACATCAACAATATCAAAGTCTAACATGATTATTCTCTCTTTATGCCTGCATGTTAGCCTGCAGGTACCTTTGACTTTCAACCTCTTTCCCCGGTATCCTGATATGTAGCTGTCTTCTTAGCCTAACCCCACATCTCCAAACATTCGATGGAATGTGTCTGCTGGTATCACATTAGCTTGAGCGGCTGTGTCAACTTTAAACTTTAATTTGCGCCTTGCTTTGCCTACTTCTGTCTCTGCAAATGCCTATTCCCCGGCTGTGTTTGCATTTAGCTTTGTTATACTGTCAATAAACAGCTCAGGTGGTGACTCGTCTATGCAGTCTGACACAGTGTGCACTTTCTTTGGCTTAGATGCTGTAAGAGTCCATGTGTTAAACACGTCACGGCCCTTCTCGCCGACCCACAGTAGCAAGTAGCTACATCTTTCCTCCCCTTTCTTGGAGGCTAGCGGACCCGAAAAAATTAGCTCCACATGCTGGCGAAACTTTCTCCATGCGTCAGGCAGGTTAGAGGAGTCCCAGTCCATCCATGGCGTGGGGATACCTGTGCTATCCATCTTCCGTCGGCAGGTTGATGTGCACTAAACTCTGACACCATGTAATTTACACATCGATTGACACTTCAAAAGCAGCGTGAGATGGCGAGTCTGACAGATGGTTCACACCTGGAGGGGCTGCAGAGGATGTACTACACCCCACATGAATGCACACGTCTGTCACCACGAGACGCCGAATAAAAGAACTGAGAAATAAAAGATCAAGTAGAGAGAAAAAACAAACAAATAAAACAGTGAAACTATGAAAACTGAAGACGACAGAAAACATACTTTTCACCAACAAAACCTGATGCTCCTTCTCAAGTAGTTTTTTCATCATTTTATTTATGTTTTGGTATTCATGTGCAAAATTTTCAAATTAAGAAAAGTTCATGTCACACATGAATTTTATTGAAATGCCATTCTCAAACTTAATCTAACAGGTGTAATCTACCGTTGTATGTTCTATCATTGCTATAACAGCTTTAACTTAATAGAAAATTCTAGCAGTCTGTGGAAAGCATTTGTGAGATCGGACAGTGATGTTGGATGGGGTTTCTAAAAATTCCGACTACATATCAGCTCTGTCCTGTCCCATATCTTTCTAGACTCCTATTTGGCCCAGCTTCTGAGAAACAGCCTTATGCCATAAGGCCCTCTGCACCAAGCTGTCATTTTCCTGGTAACTGCTGAACCCAGACCTGTCAGTTCACAGAAAATGTCTCTTTGGCTCTAGGCCTGAACCCTTAAGACTGAACCCTTATGAGGTTTGGAAGCCTGAAGATATTGAACTTTTCTGAAAGTTGGAAAAACTCTGGTCATTTTTTTTGTCACTGATTCTCTGACTCCCCACTAGCTTCTTATTGTTTTAATGTCACTCACAGCCACCTGCTGAATATTTAGTGGAAAGAAAATCTCACAACTGTTGTGGATCACTGAGCTTCTGAAAGACCCATTCTTACCCAAATGAATGTAGTCACACACCGGATGCCATTCTGTGTTGGATTTTATAGACCTGTGGTTGAACGGAAAATTCTGGGTAATTATTGCTTTTGAAAGTACAATGTAGGGAATTTTAAAGAACAAAATATTAGCCATTAATTCAAGCATATGAGTTTATAAAAGAAATGTATATACATTTTTATTATTATTTGGTAACAAATACTGATTACAAGTTTTAAATTTGAATTTAAATAGGAAGCTGGTTCAGTTGGAGGTTTTTCAAATTCATGTCTACTGTCCATGTTGTAACATATCAGGCTGAACCTTTTCAAGTCTTTGGCTCTGATGCTGCTACACCAACAAATGAAAGCAAAATAGATTAAACCGTTTACAACAGACTCATAGAGGGTATGCGGGATCCTGTTGCAAACACTGAAAGACCCAAGGTTTCTTAAGAACAAAGGTCTGTCCTCTACCATGTTGTTGATGGCTTTACTGTTGCATCTCCAGTTCAGTTTACACCAGGCGATAAATAACAGCTCCATCCACTCAGCTTCTTGTTTATGTCTGAGACACCTAATGACTGCAGGGTCATCTAAGTATTTCGGCAGACAACAGAACTCTGACTTCTGCTGGAAGTCTGTATTGCACAGAGTGAAAAGAATTGGAGGGAGTACAGTCCCCTGTGGTGCTGCTGACCTCTTGTTTAGACACACAGTCCTTCAGCATCACAGATTATGGTCTGTCTGAAGTCATTGCTTCAGTGATTGCTGAGTCCTTCACCTGTGTCCAAGTCTGGCTAAATTGTTGTAAATGCACAGGAGGAATCAAAGAACCTTGATGATAGGGTGGTTGTTAAAACAGGTACATGATTGCTTTTCGCTTGCTTTGGAGTTTTCAACTCTATTGCCACAGCAAGCAAACTTCAGTTGGTCCACATGTGTGCTTGTTTGCTTACTGGAGTTGGGCAACAGGACCCTTGCCACGACCTTCGTAATGAGGCATGTCTTTGGAAAAGGGTGATGGTCAGTGATGACTGATGGGTGAGTTTTTATTGGTACAATAACAAGGAATATCGACCTCAAAACTAGTCCCTGCTCTTGGTTCATTATCTCAGTTGTGTTTATGAGGACAAAGGTTTACACACTGCCTAGTTAGAAGTGATTGAAAACGGTTACATACAGGTTTAGCCAGTTTAAAGATGCCAATAATGTTAAAGTTAAACTTGCCAGCAGGTTGAGCTTACTAGCCATGATTAAGTTGTTGCCATTTGATGAAATATTGTGGTTTAGAGTGTCGAACTAAAAAGTCACTGGTAATCTTTTTGGAATGGTGCATAACAGTTTCAGGAGCCTTTCGAGCAGTCAGCACCAACCAACTTTTACGAGTCATTTGTTTTCCACACAGTGGACCAAAAAGAAGACTGCAAATGGTTAAAAGTGATGCATGAACAACTGAAGAAGATTAATGAACAACCTCGGACAGAAAGATCCCAAGTAAAGCGCTGTGATGTCATTTTTGCCTGATATTTCTAAACCCAAAAGCCAAGCAAATCATTGACAGCATATTGACTGATGGGATGTGAGCAGGCAGAGAAAGATCCCGGGCCGTGTTTACTTTCTAAAACAGTTACATTTACGGGGAGGAAAGACGATTTTAACAATTTACCACAAACCTATTGTCCTTGATGTCAAGAAGTTCCACAACAATGATCAAAAATATAAATTAAAAGTAGTGACTAGTCTGTCCAATGAGTGTTTTTAATTTTTTTATTTGTCCTAGCCTGTTTTTGCCTGATCATGTAGGTGTGTTTTTGACATCAAACACAAAGTCTCACAATTTGGACTCTCTTAGAGGAGGGCAACAGGTGGAAGAGCCCTAAACATGACAGGACCTTGTTGTTTTGAAAATATTTAACACTTTAATCGATAATTTAGGATCTTTCACATACCCTCTCAAATTGCCTGATAAACACTGAGATGTTGCTATGACTTGCACAACCATCTGTACACGTGTAGATCAAGTGCCAGCTTCCCACCTTGTGTCAGCCTGTGGATTTTTTTATTTTGTATCAATGGTGTCGTTTCAGGGCCATGTTTAAATGGTAATCTGACATTTTTCAAAGAGTGTTCATATATATTAATGCAAAGTTGATAACTTTTTGTTTTCTTTTGTGACTCTGGAGAAGCTGGAAAAATCCACAGCTGAATTTTATTCCGAACGTTTTGGTAATTTAGACCTTTGTTTAAGAGTTGCAAGACGATAGCCATTCTAGAAAGAAGAGAAAAATAAAATTTGTGGAAGAAAGCGGTCCTAACTTATTGTTTATAGTGGTGGCAACTGCCAAAATTTTTAAGTTGAAGTTCCTTGCACTTCCTTGTCACACAAAATCCAAATATTTTACCTTGATGCTGTTATTGTAACATGATAAACCCCAAATAATATTAAGAATAAAACTGGTATAACCAGTGTTAGTGGTCATAGCAACCTGTGCTACCCTATAAACCATGACGTCTCACACATTCTGATAATTTCCAAGTATATACAAACTGCTTTTATTAATGATTTATATTTTATGTATCTGAGTTTAAATCAGCTTGCAGTGACATATTTGCTGTTTTTTTTCTCTTTTATTAAAACTGCCCCTGATTGGGCTCATAATACTCTCCTTACAATCCTTAAATGACCAATCTGCTGCTCAAGTTGAATCTGTTTCTGATAATTATTTTTACAAGTGACTTGAACATTTTTACTCAGATTGCTGATTATAATAATAATTTTAAAAAAACTATAGAAAGCAATGAGCTTCTATTGTGCAAGGAAAGTTATCCAAAAACAGCAATCTTTATCAGCTTCATTTGATTATAATGATCTAGCAAATTAAGCTAATATTGCACTTTTGATAAGACTACAAAACAGGCATCTAAAATATCTAGTGATTTGTGAAAGATAAGATTATTGTTATTAAAAAAAGCTATAAAAATAAATGTAAAACATCTGTAAAATAACATACATGATTTGTGTGACCAAAAACTCTAAAATACCCTAGACATTGTTTATTGTACTGAGAGTAAGAAGTGAAGGTTTATTTGAAGCATTAGATCAGCCAATAACTGGATAGATGCAGCACGTTTTTCTGGCACTGCTGTTTTAAGAAGAATTATATGGGGACCCTTTTGTCGCAGATTACATACGTTCAGTTGATGTTGCCGCTGCATGACACTTCCTGGCACTACTGCTTTGTGGGATGTCACCATCCCTTCCTGGGAACTTTGATTTGCCATAAGGAGCTGAATGATGGAAATGTTTTACAAAAGAATCACATTTTCATTTTATCTTATTGGAACACTCGCTTAACCTCAGGAATTGTAGAGATTATACAAAACAAGTAGCTTCATGGTAAAATATGACTGCAAGAGGCTAAAAGAAACTGTAAAAACATTTTAGTTTTTTTTGTAAGAGTACATAAAGACAGAATTTGATGAAAGTGTACGTCTGTACAGTCAGATAGAGGGGGACATTTTTCCTTCATGGACATTGTGTAAGGAAAAAACATTTGTTCTGTAAGAAAAACAAATAGGCAAAACTGAAGTTGGCCAGAGAGAGCACAGATGAAAGCCTGGACTTCTGGAATAATGTTATCTGTACTTATTAGCTCAGAATTATAACAAAATATAGCGTAGATAAATTTAATAATAAAAAAATATATCTAACATTTAAGTTAAAAAACAAACAATAAAAACAACTGTGAAGCAAAGCGATGGAGGTGTCATGGTTTAGAGATGCCAGATAACCAGTGTTGTGTACCACCATCTACCAGATGGTAAAATATAGTAGTGAAGTTTGTAAAGAAAATAAAGCGCACAGCATCATGACTCAAAGACATTTACCCAAAACATTCCCGTATATCCACGGACTAGCTAAATTTTTTTTAGATTAAATGCTTAAGGTGTTTCAAAAGGCAGATTTTGATTTCATGGACCATCATCGGATCTTTCAAAGAAAAGCTTCCCCATATGTACATCAAGCCATCTTCAATCATCTTGTTCATCACAGACACTAAGTATTATTTTGTTGTCAGTACTGACAAAGTGTTTAGAGAAGGGTGCCAATATTTGTAATACCGATGATTTCAGAAACAACCTGCAATTCTAAATTGTTTCTTAGTGATATAAATGGTCCAGTGTACGCTTATGTTTGTAAAAGAACACATGAAATAAGTTGACTAGTTTTTAAGGGGGTGTCATTACGTTGTAGCAGGATCTATCCTACCTTCCTTTGAAAAATTATGGATTTTGGAAACAACTTTTAGAAGGAACAGACAAATCGCCCCTATCTATCACAACCAATATATATTGTGTTTAATTTTCCAAAGAAGCAAAATATAAATTTCTAAGTGGTTCGATCAAAATCAATTCAACTCGGAGGACAGGACAGAAATGGGTAGGTTAAATCAAAGTAACATCCATCTTCTATGCCATTCTTGTCGTCATCGGGTAAGCCCTCTGATGACCTGGATGTTGCTCATGGAAACACTGTTAGATTCGGTTATTTATGTCTTAGCAAAAACAAATTGGCCTGTAACCCTGCATGCTTCACAGTGGGGTATACCTCATTCCCTTCTGTTTGATCACCTTAATTGCTCATCCAGCCACATTTCCAATGCCTGCCCCTGTTTGCCCTTTCTAGCCAATTACAGTAAACTGATTATGCTTTAATTAGTGGTATCTCCCCTGTTGACATACATCTATATATGTAAAACCTTATCTTTTAATGTGTACAAGTTTATATCAAATCAAAACAAAACAAAAAATTAGTTTTGTAGCTTCATTGAAGACACAGTGATCAATTTCAAGCATTTCATTGCGGTTAAAGCTAAAGGAACTTATTGTTGACTCTACTTACTTTGATGTTGATTGTTCCGTGAATATTAATAGTATATAATCTAGTCAATGGATATGTGTCCATAATAGTACACCTTGTACATATGAATCAATACTTTTCGGGACCCCCCCTTCCAAAAATAGGACCACAAGATTGGGATAGTACGCACACCTCTGCATTGCACAAACATTCGGGTTTTTGAGAAAGTTTTATAAGTTAAAATGGAAAATGTTTTTCTTCATTTTGCTGTCAGAGAGAAACACCATGTTGGAAAATTTAGATGAAGAAAAAGGTAAGTGAGCATTGGTTTGTAAAATGTATTTTTTTAAAATTAATAATAGGAAACTTACATGAAGATTTGGAACCCTGTGAGATTGTGTTACAGTGGCAGTAAAAAAAAGAAAAAGAAGACAAATTTAGGATTTTGTAAAAGGGCATTTTCAAGAGAAGAGCTGTGTTAGTCTAATATTTCACAGGATATCCTGAGAAGCCTGAAAATACAGGCTCTGTTTGCATAAAAGGGATTTCTGAGAATGGCAATCTATAGAGAATCTCACATGCAGTTAATTACTGCATTAAGTCCATCTTCTTTAATACTGCACCTTATCACTGTGGGACTCAGACTCTCAACAGATCCCAGTATCTAAAAACAGCCCATTGATAAACCTCATTTGGACTTCCACACTGACCTTTTCGTGATCCCCTGATAATTTCCAGTGGGAATCTAGTTGATGTTAGTTCCCTTCTGACAAGAATACAAGCATAATTGAGATGGATGCTGTTGTTGTTGCAGAGACAAGGAGGAAAACATGTCTGCAGATGATGAAAATGGAAAAGAAAAAAACATCCATGGCGAGACTGAGGTGGCTTTTCGAAGGGACGCAACAAAGAAAATGGGAATCAAAATAATCCATATTTACTTGAATAAAAAGTGATAAAAACTTTGTGAACAAGATTATTGTCGGTGTAACAGCATGTCTGCCACTTTTCTCCATTAAACACAATGTATGTCGAAGGGAATTCATTATCCTTGCAGCTGAGACTGAAAAATAGGCTTTTCAGAAAACACACCGAGCCTCATTCATGTTTCACAGCCAAATAAAGAGTTTTAGAGATGAGGGTTTTTTCTGACCAAAAAAAAAATTCTAAAGTAAAATGACAACAAGTCCAGATAAAAGTTGTTTCACTCTTTTAGCTTTATCTACCAAAACCTTTCCCAAGCACCTGATTCTAGACTAAATTCCAATCTATATGTTTTCAGGGCGTTTTAATTTGTATTTAACTTTCCGGGATACATTAAGGTTTTGACCTAATGTTAAACGAAACATAAACTGACTTAATTTTCTTTTCTTTTTTTTCTTTGTGTGTCAAATGTAGACCCTAGCAGGGCATGGATTATTAAATGTGAATGAATTTATAATTTAAAATGATTCATCTTAGATTGACATTTATTTTTAAGAAGGTGTTAGAGGTGCGGTGCAACACGGTTTATATAATAGGAGGTATTTTGTCAGGAAACGGAGATGTTCAGTCTGGTTTTGTTGTTGTTCTTCCTCTTCTCTCCACAGGGGCGTTCTGGAGGCTGTCTCTGGGCTGGAACTGCTGCGCTGGCAGCACCTTGGTCACAAGTTTTGCCAATCCAGTTGATTGATGCTGTGGAGTACAATAGGAGCCTGACTGCAGTAATTCAGCGCCTGGTTGTTATCGTTGCATGGTATCTCCAAGCCTCTCTGTGCTTCCTCCTTATGCTTTGTGTAAGCAGACTCACCTTGTCCTCGTTGTCGAAAGTAATGTCTTCTTGTGTGTGCAATCCAGGTATCCTTCTCGCCCCGGATAAATCCTTCAAGTCACCTACAAGCTCAGAAAGAATATCACTCAAGTACTTTAAGAGTCAAACTGCAGCCATCCCTTGTGCTCCACCAACTTCTCAGCAATTGCCTGGGTTACTTGTCCGCTCCAGCCACCATCAATGCAGCCTCAACCACCTTCAAACACCCCGCCCACCAACAGCAACATCTCCACAAACCAGAACCCTCCACATTTGGTCATCTCTAAATGGCGATAAACCATCTCACCTCAAGTAAGGAAACAACTCTTCCACTTACTTGCAAATATGTCCGCACTATATGCCATATATGCACACCAAATAATATAACACAAACTTACTGAGCTAGTGACACACTAAACGATTAAAACTAAGACGCTTTCAAAAAGGAAAAATATAAAATAAAAAACGTAAATTGTAAACCAATAACTAGTTAACAAATTAAATAGTGTCACATTTCATTTGGAAATGAGACCAAATTAAATGATGAAACGGATTAGGATTAGATTGCAGCAAAATATGAAAAACTAAAACACATAATTTCCATTTGACAAACTCATTAGAATAGAATAGAATGCCTTTTATTGTCATTATACATATTGTACAATGAGATTGGACTGAATACCTAGCAAAATGATCAGAGGAATGAAGATCTATCATGTATCAAGTGCTTGTTTGACACAATCTTTAGTCACAACCAAGTAGTTTATTTTTTTAAATATAATTCTACTTTTTTCCTTTATCGTCACTTTTTTTCCACATACAGTATGATCCAATTCTCAGAGTTAAAGGAGGAATATGAAGATTCTAGGGCCCGGTGGATCTTTATGCAGACTAATGACTTATAGAAAAAAAAACGATATAAAATCATTTGAGGGAAATTAACACTAATACATAATAAAAAACAAAACAAAAAAAACCCTGAATTATTACAGTAATATTTCTTTTTATTATTTAAAAACAAAATATCCTATACCTACAGATGCCTTAAAGGCTCTTATGTAATTTTTTCTGAGATTTAACATCTCTGTTCATTGGAAGGTCATGGGTTCAAATTCAGCCCATGACAAAATACACCACAGCATCCAGTGTGGGTCCTTGGGAAAGACCCTTGTGCTAATGCCTACCTGGTGTCGCAAATGGCTGCCTCGATGTGATTACACCAGTTTGCCCCCCTAAATGGCTGCGTCAGTGTAATTACACCAAAACAAATTCCTAGTATGTCCTGTATGTACCTGGCAAATAAAGTTGATTTAATCTTCAATTTTGCCAATTACCTATAGTCGACTCAAGTTTTATAGGTAGTGAATTTTGCTGAAAGGGAGAGAAATTCTCCTAACAGATGAAGGACAACAGTTAGTCAGCCAGAACGCATCATAGGAGCTGCTGAGCATAAGTGGGCAGAGAGTGTCAGAGGCAATGCTGATAGACACAGATAGACTTCAATTAACATTGTGGGAAAAGCATCTGACCAGAAGCTTCATTTCAGGCCGATCAATTCTGAGGACCTTTCATCATCAAGCCATGTCCAGATCAGATGTTCAAGAAACGACTCGTTCTTAGGGCCTGACATGGATCCCCAACCACACAACCTTACGCATAACTGATTTCGCCAGGGTGGGTCATGGACAAAATCTGTGTAAGGTCAGTTTAGATCTCTAACTTGTCTCTTCTGTTTATTAATAGATTATTGCTCGCGGTGGGGAAAACCAGGGCAGGCTGTTGGAAGAAAGAGAAATTATGAACAATGTGAAATGAGTGGAGACATATCAAATGGAGAGTAGGTACGCCGCATCTGACGTTGGAAAACATGCCATAGGCTTATATTATTTCCAAATTCCTTAAACTACACAGGTGGTGAGCAGCACCATCAAAATAGCACCGGCTTCATTAGAGATAATAAGTTGACACCCAAACTCCACCCGTGGATTTCAGTGAAAGCAAAATAGTTTTCTATTGCTTTAACATGCCAAATGCTATTGTGGCAACAAGTGGAAACTTAATGTCCTGTCCTGTAAGAATTGCTGCACCATATAGACAGTCAACTTGGAAAGTTTCCTGTATTCCTGTATGAACGTGTCTTTTTTTAAATTTTGGTTGTAAAGACGGCAAAAAACAAAACAATCTAAAGCCTCAAGGTTAAAAGTCAGTTAAAATAGCTCTGAAAGTCAATGCTTTCCTCTGACTTTCCTCTGGTGCACCTGCTTTTCTGCAAACATAGATCATTGATACTTCCATGTACTACACGTCATTTATCAACTGTCAACATTAACCACCTATACTTTAACAAGATGTTGTCGCATTGTTTGTTACTCTTTCCTGAGGCTGTCATTCTTGGTGCTAACCGTATCAATTTGCCTTATCTATTGCGACTTGATTAGAAATTGTGCATTATCTGTTTAGTTGGTCGTTAACCTTCCCCCACTCTTCATTTTAACTCTTTCGCATAATCATAATCATATCGTATATGATAGTAGGTGTTAAAAATATGAACTTAACCTTGAAGCAAAATCAACGCTGAACAGGACAAGTATCACACCACTTTTTCTTTAAGAGCCTTTGGATTTCGATTTGTTAATCATAAGTCCAACATTCTGTCTGCTTTTCAATTAAGGTTAATCAATTGAGTTACCCCGTGACTGACATGCATTCTTTATGTATTGTCAACAGCTCCAAGGTCAGGTTTAACCAACTGGGACCGTTTTTATGAACTCGGGCACCTTTTGTTGTTTCAGGTTCCACAGGAGAAATATGAATCCGCATTTAAATCAATATCCCTCATAGAACTAATTACAACAAAAAATCAACAACAACAATAAAAGCACAGCTTTGACTGAAACCTCACGTCTACCTTTCAAGCTAATCTTTTACATTGAATAAACTTTACCCCCTAGCAAAGCCTATAATAATCAGTTTACATTGTATGTGTTTAGGTTCTGCAGTTATGTGCTTGTAGCTGGCTTGTATACAGCCCCAAAAGGAATGGAAAAGATTAAAATCCAAGATCCAGTGTTAGGCAGGAAAGATAAGACTGACACTAAAATTCGGGGAAATAATAAAAAACAAACCTGCAGAAAAGAAAACAGAGACAAACACATTAAATGTGATGAGGAAATACCCAGACAACAAACTGCCTAACTTAACTTCATTGATCCAACACACACACACACACACACATACACACACACACCCAGACACACGCCTCCTCTCTCGGGGGTCTCATCAATATTCTTTATTGAGAAACCTCTCTGGCAGTATGCATCAAGTCTTAATTAAACATAGAGGTTGAAGGCTGGATCAGTCGGAGTAAAAGGTGTGGCCACTGAAAATAAGTGCTGCCAGCTCGTGCTTTAATTAGGACCAACATGCAATTTATGCCCAAACACCCCTTTAGGCCTCGCAGCTAATGTAACCTTTGATTGTGGCAGAGAGTCAAAAATGAAGGTCATTGTAAATATGAATCACTGTTTTGTAATAATGGCCGACTACACAAGTTAAAAATTATTGCCTAAAAGAAATAACTTATTGTAAGCATTACCACACTTCAGCTAACATAGAGTTTGAAATAATAATAATAAAAACATTTGCTTTCTTTATGTTGGTATACTACATGAATTAATCATGACAATCGCTTGAAGCAAAGCTAAGAAATCTGTGGAACAATACGATGATCCTACTCTTGTGTTTACATGTAAAGCCCAAGCCTACACAACCAGGCTTACGCGGAAAGGAAATGATAGAAATCCACAGCTTGCCAAAAACAAAAATGTCACAGACTCAGGATTTCAGGTCTGCTATTTTATTCAATGTGTAAACTGACACATTTTATACAGAAAAACCTATTAAATCAGCCTTAAATCCGTTTTTCCTTCAAGCCCAGTTTTTCCACCCGTGCTCTAGAAAGCTGTCTGAGAACCTCTTTGCATCTGATCTACATTATTCATGACAAACTGCCCCTGACAGAGTGATGGAGGGCTACAATGTTCTCACTTAGACAATCAGACAAGATGTTTCCAGTTTCTGTACGCTGCATCTTTAATTTCGCTAATGGTTCGTCTGACTTTAAGGGCTTTGCTCCGGCTTAAACTGGACTGGGTAGGATGATCCTGTTCTATAATAGCAATCACGTATAGCTCCGTAAATCTTTCATTACTATAGAAAGCTACTAGATGATGACTCAAGCACATGGAAAGACCAGCTTTATTAAAACCTGCCTTTAAACCTTTTGAGGAGCAGTTTATCTGGCAACTCATCAGAAGGTCACAAAAGAACCCAGAACTCCTTCTAAAGCACTGCAAAACTCAGAGTTAGTTTTTATTAATTACGAAAAGACTGGACGAAAAATAATAGTTTCAATGGCAAACTCATTGAAAAAAAAAAACAAACAGAAAAAACACACTAACCCATCTGGTTTTTCGAAACAAAAAATGTGTGTTTTGCATTGAAATAATCAATTGAAATAAGTTATTTGTTGTCAAAGTAGGTTGTAAAACTGTAGCACAATGGGAATTATTGCATGGAGATCATCTTAATCCGATTTATTTTATGTTATGGATACTTATGCACAAGTTGTGCCTCATTCAAACATTAAATTGTCAGGTTGCGATCAATGACTCGAGCAGAGGTGGGATTGCGGAAATGAATAATTTATTTTTGGGGAAGAATAATGAACAGAACATGAACCCGGAACAAAGGCAAAGCGGAAACGGAATGTAAACAAACAGAACTGAGACGCGGAATGTAAACCAACAGTGAACTGGAGCGAGACGCGGGAACTACAAACGTGAATAAACAAAACAATCAAAATAAACAAACCAGCTAAAGAACACTGGAAGGGGGAAATAAACTAACAGACAAAATAACAACAATATAATCACGAGGGGGGGGAAGCACGCGAAACCGGAGACTACAGGAAGACAAAAAACAAAGTGAACACCAGGACGGGACCAGGGGAGATAACGATGGAGAAGAGCCAGGACAGAGAATTCAGCGAGCAAGAGGGGGAAAGGCTTACGGGGAGACGTGGAGGAAAAAGCTAGAGATGACGCAGAGAGACGAGGAGGGAAATCAGCAGACGATCCAGCCATGAGTGAATGAATGAATGCGGCTTAAGTATCGAGGAACCGGGGTTGGATTGGTGGACAAGATGATTAGATAACTTAGAACAGATGTGAATGATGATAGAAAACAGATGAGGGAAACACACACACAGAAACACACAGGGAGAAAAAGAGAGCAGGGAGCGAAGGAACAAACTAGAGAACACTAACAAAACTCAACCAAACTAGAAAACAACCCAAACAAAACATCAACCAAATGCAAGTAATGACAACCAAGACCAAACAACAATGAACTGAACCAACCAAAAACACGGATCATGACATAAATATTACCTGTAAAAACAGAGTCCCGTAGATCTGGCCCTTCATAACTGATTCAGTGGCCCAGTCAGATCAAAGTAAAAGACACAAAACAGCTTTATATTGGGTAAAGAGAAAGTTACAATATGAGATTTTCAATAAAGATAAATAAGGCTTTATGTTTCCTTAACCCAAGTCTGCTTATGAGTGCAAGTGTTTGAATTTCTTTTTACCATTGGAAATAAGATTAATGCAGAAACCTGAGAAAGGAATACTGTATTGTTCATTTAGATCAACTGCCTGTGCCTAAAGGTTAGATCTAAAATAGTTGTATGGGGCCAAATATTTGTAATGGCGCATATGGAAAACTTTGGACTTATCTAGCTTTAATAATGCATCGTTTATGCTGTCTAACTTAAAACAAAACCTAAAAGAACAGTCAGTCTTAAATAGGCAGGAACAATAGAGCAACAACTGATGGTCCAGCTCCAGAGAGGCTGTACAGATAGTTTTTCGGCACCTTTTGTCTCATTGTTACCAGCTGTAACCTCTAACACCTGAGCCGACCTCCCACTCAGAAACAAATGACATGCAGTAGCAGTCAACGACCTCCTGCCTCCTCCTCGGCCGCCAGCTGCAGTTTGGAATCAGTAGCAGCAACTAAAACCGATAATTGGGATATAGTTTGCAGTTTCTTTTGTTTATCAGCAGAGAAAAGCAAAATGTGGAACATAAAACGTAAAAATTCTTTGAGGACAAATGCGGTCCAAAGCCTACACTAGAGTTTTTTTTAAAAAAAATTTATAAACGCATACAATCCAGTGGTGTATGTCCAGTGTGTGGCTCTGAGCCACCACTGAAATATCAACATCCTGTACATTGCGAGCTGTCAGTTCTTCATTTATATTCTGCTTGTCTTTAAATCTTGGCAGCGGTATATAAGCTATTTTACACCGAGCCTCCAACATCTAGTGGATCCCAGCCAGGCTTGACATTTAGAGTCTTTCCAGTTCACCGGATGCCCTCTGGGGGAAATATCAGAGCAGACAGCCATGACGAGACACTTAATTTGCTTCATCTCACCGACGTTACCGATAGTGTCTCAGAGATTTATGCTTTTGAGTGTAAAATCCTTTTTCAAATCGAACCCCCAGAGGAATGAATCCGTGCCCTAAGTGTGGAAGTTCTGCTAAGGCATCTGTTTAGGGTTCTGACTGGTGTTACTGCAGTACTCTACAGTAAAACAGGAAAACAGAGCGTTTTTATGCCAAATTTTACAAGTTTGTTACCACTCCATCACAGACAATAAGCTTTAAAATGTTGAAGTGGATAGGTCTTGCAGTAAAATGAACAATTTTGATGGTTTTATGAATCAAAAAATGGTGTAAAGTATCCAGTTTGTTTTTACATTACAGTTACAAATATCCCTTTTTTGCTGCTGTTGAAGCTACAAGTGTCTATCTGTATTGCACTTAGCAAAGTCAGACTAAGAGGAGATTTTTTGTTTTAAATCTTGCCACAAGTTCCCAGTTGCACTTCAAAGCTGTTTCCAACGTCCACTTCCCAGTAAACTTATGTGTTAATATATCCCCAGAAATGGTGATAACATAAATCGTGGGGTTTTGTAAAATCGAACAAATACATTATTTATAAAGCAAAGTATTTTTAAAATACATTTTATGATTTGGTTACATTGTACATGGTACAATACATGTTTAGATTAAGTCAAAATAGTTTGCAGGAAATCTTCAAAATAGGTTTTGTGATGGGGTAACAGGGTACAGAGTAGATAGTACAAGAAAAACAACGTGTATCCATCTGTAGGGTGGATTTTTAGACTATGTTCAATATTAAATTGAAAAAGTATGAAGACATAAAACCATTTAAACATCCCAAAAAACTTAAAGGGGTAGGTAATTGAGGCTGGAGTTGATGATAAAAATGGGGTGAAGAGGGAGTGTTATGTATGTGTTACTTTGTACTTTGATTGGGTGTGTAATATCTCTTTTTATTTATTTTATTTTTATGACTTTTGTTCACTTTAAAAGAGACATAGAGATGGGAAAAGGGTAGGGTGGAATACATGAAATACATGTACTGACTACCTCCATTTTAAACAAATGTTTATGCAAATATGCATCATGTTTGAATGGGAATGTGAATATATTTTAAATTAATAAAAATATCTAATTGAAATCAGCTTTTTTATTGCTCTAGTATTGCATAGTAAGAGTTTGAGCTGATATTCCATTCAGTTATAGTTGGCATACAACACCAAATATCATTAATTAAGCAAATTGAGCAGGAGACAAGAGTCATATAGGATTTTATAAATGTAATAAATGCTGTATGCTGCTCTGAGCTGGGTAAACATCAATATTTTATACATTGCAGGATAGATTATTACATGCATTTACAATCTAGATATTGCACACACAGATATTGCAGACTATGTCCTGCAGTTAAATGAAGATTGCACTTCTAGGAACATAATTTAGTTGCTTGCTTTTTAGCACTGAAATGCAATTATGCAATACCAACAAAACAAAGAAAAAAAAGTGTTCTCACTTTTACCCCTGATGTTTTCTCTAACATTGTCCAAAATACACAGACAGGCTTCAGTGTGAAGCTGTTCGTACTGTTCATGAAATACGGGAGCACACACACAATGCCACAAAAGAGCAAGTACACTCATCTGCTGCTCCCCTACTGCAGACTCTTGACCAGTGGGACATGCCGATGCAATTGGCTCAGGTTGAATTTGTTTTTGTCTTTCTGCGCTCATGTTGACACAAAGGTGGGTGATCCCTTTTTAGTCTGTTTACACTTTTTTTTTTTTTTTGTCAGTCCTGCTAAAAAGGCTTATATGGCAAACACAGAGGAACACATTCAGAGTTCTTAAAAAAATAAGAATAAAAAACAGCTCTGAGACCAAGGAGGTGGTACATTTTTACTTTTACAAAGAAATGGTGTTTATTTATAAAGAATTCTGAGAAAAATTATCAAATAATGATTGAACTGAGTTTTTTTGTTTGCCTTTTTAAAGATTTTTTGAAGGGAAACAATCTTTAAAAGACGTGAACTAATTTTGACAACACATAAAATTAAAATACTCTTAGCTTTGCAAAGATATTCACAAGCAGCACATAACAATGATAAACAGACTCTCAGTAAAAAATACCTTGTTTAGGAAAATGCAGTCTAATATATAGACTCAAGGCAATTAGTTATCACAGTGAACAACAAACTCAGAAAATATATACAATCTAAGTTGAATATTGTGTGCCTTTCATAGAATGAACATGATGTAGCAAAAAAAACTGTCTCAATTTGTAAGGATTCTTTACTCATCGTAACAAAAGACGTCACACAGCTGGATCTTGGGAATATAAGTGTCAGTTTTTGTTTTCAGGTCAAAAGAATGAAATCTTCTACAGTGGTGTCATTTAGGCCATGGTTTTCCATACTGCACTGCATGCTGGGACAGGATTTGATACAAGAGTAGAGCAAGGTACGGAAGTGGTTCCTGAAGGTGTAGGAGAAACATGCATATAGGATTGGGTTGGCACAGCTCCATGAATATGACAGTAAGAGAACAAAGTCAAAAGCCCTTTGGAATGCAGAGAAGCTGATATGATAAAAAGTGAGGAAGTTAAAGATGTAAAATGGAAGCCAGCACATGCCAAACACTACCACTACAGCCACAACCATTTTGGTTAGCTGTCGCTCAAACCTGCGGCTTTCGTGGTTTGGCAACGATTGGTCGCGCTGCCATCGCAGGGAGATCAGCATAGCTGTGTAAGTGACTGTCATCAGCGTAAAGGGTAAGGCAAAACCTATGACAAAGGTGTAAGAGAGGAAACCAAGCACCCAGGCTTCCGAAACCATGTCTACTGAGCAAAAGCCCAAATCATCATTGAAATGAAAAGCCATCGGGAGAATTGGTAGGAGAGAGAGGAACCACAGGGAGATTGAGACGAACATGGCACAGCGTGGAGTTCTCCAGCGGGCAAACCAAAGTGGCTCGGTGAGCGCCATGTAGCGGTCGATACTCATCGCAGTGAGACAGAAGATGCTAGTGAACTGGTTTATGCCGTCCAGGACCATGATTACTTTGCACGCCACGTTTCCAAATACCCACTGTGTCAGAAAGTTCTGGCTTATAATAAATGGGAGACCGACCATGAATAATCCATCGGCCAAAGCCAGGTTGAAAATGTACACGGTAGTGGAGGAGGACATTTTGTCCAGTTTCAAAATGGCAATCATGACAAGAATGTTCCCAGCCAGTCCCACAGTGAAAACCATGAGGTAGAGAAAAGCCATGGTGATTCCAAAACCGTCAATGTCCCGAAAGAAAAAATGCTCCACCTCATAAGATTGATTCATGTTCCCATAATAAATTAAAGATGCCTCCATAATGACTTAGCGTCTTCTCTAGTGATTTCAAAGAAAAAGATATAAATAAAAGGTGAAAACTCAGTGACAGTTGCACCTCAGCAGAAATGGAAAAACAGGTTTTCTCTTGAAGGGTAAAAGTTCTCAGAGGGTGGAAATCAGAAAGGTCTTTGTGTCCAGGCCGTAAAATATCCTTGGATTATCTGACAGGAAAAAGTTTACTTTTTGATGGTGATGTCAGTTTCTTCCCAAAAAAGTCCCAGACACTGTGTGGAGAAGACTCGGACGCTTGCCTGGACTCTCGTTTTCCTTAAGAGCCCTTTATATGTCTTCCCCCCTCAGTGTGCGAGGAGTGTGTCTACCGCTCTATGTGTGGCCCACCCTCCCATTTGCCTCCCGCCTCTTTTTCATCAGTCTTAGACAACCATGATAAACTCCAGGACATGCGGTTTCGTAAATAAACGCTTTTAAACAACTTCCACAGAGCGTTTTGTTTTCATAACTTTGTCTCTACCATCTTTCCTATCATTATTCTTTTTTATTTAACCTAATTTTCTTTCATCAGTTCTATTTTCCTACCCCCCACCTCTTGCTTCTGCTTCTTTTCTCCCTCACAGTTCGGTGGTGGATAATGCAACTAAACCTTAATGGAAAATAACACTATCTCGTTGCTCTGGCCACCCAACTCTTTTGTTATTCTCCTGCAACTCCCACCTTTCTTGTCTTATCAGAAGAAGCAAGGACAGAAAGATGTGAAAATAAGGGAATGAAAGTACATTAGAAGCTGAATTAGAGATGTCAGCACATGCTGTTTTTGCTTTGACATGCGTAGCTGGAATACCCAATGTTTCCCAAACAAACCTGTAGCACATTTTTCCATCAGCTTTTTAAAATTCAATTTTTATTATATCAGCTCTGTACTAACATTGGTTACCTTTTGTTACCTTTTAATACTTTGAGTGAATACTTTGTTAAAACCCTTTATTTGCATTTGTCTGACGGTTAAAAATCTTTAGGTTCAGCACCTGTTTAGTCATATGTGAAAATCGTCATCTGGCTACCAAGGAGAAGCCCAAAAGATTTCCTTTCACAAGTGGAGCATTACAGCTTTCTTTATAGAGTGCCACTTTATTTAAATAAATAAAAACTTTATTAGAAATTGTTTTGGTTTTATTTCAGATTCAATGGATATGTAGATGGAAAATAAATCAGAAAATGGGATGAAAGAGAGATAGTTAAAAGGCAAAGTAGACTATAAAAAATGGAAGAGAAATGTGGGATAAACAGAAACAATATAACACTGTAGAACATTTGGATATACATAACAACAATATCTTGCAGAGCCCCCAGGACTTGAGGCAGTCATGACATAAGCCGGAATCACAGACGTGCAAACCCTCCCCTGGAGAATGGGAGCATTGGTTGACCACACATTACCACACTTATATGCACACATATATACACTCACACCTAAGAATGAACACGGAACACATACTGGCAGTGTCCATACACACTCTATGCTCCCAGGTTAATGTAATGCAACCCCAACAAAGCAACTACCGTCCTATCCACTTCATTCCATGGTGGAGACAGGCAGACCATCAAGGCCAGAATTGATCCAGGCACCACCCCAAACCCTGACACTAATGACCCAAACCGCCTCAGATCACCATTCCTAGGCATATATTGTGGATCCGTGGGCAACACAGATGCTTCAACATTAGTTTTTGGGAGAACCCCTACCTAGCCTGTGTGCAGCAGCCATCAGAACCCAAAATCTTCCCCCCAGGAAGCAACAATAGGTTGAGCAGCACATCCAACTGCCCAACAAAGGTTAGCAATCCTATCCCACTTGTGGTTGAGGAAAAGAGAATTAAAAAACATACACCAGGTGCTTGGACCAAAACTGCACCATCACCCAAAGCCAACCACAACCCAGAATCCAACACATCACCTCCATAAGACGTGCCAACGCCGCTGACTGCAATCATAACTAGAGCAGCAGGAAGAAGCAGCTCAACAACCAGCACCCCAAGCCAACCAGCTACACCTTTACCACTACCCCACAATAGCCAGGCAGATTCCGCAATGTTTCAAGACATACCATTTTATACACAATGTAAAAACGTTGCTTATAAATGTTCACTTACAAAGATCTGAACTCTTCACAGAAAACGATGCATACTAGGTGACTTCATAAAAGAACTGCTTCTCTGGACTTTATTTGGTTGGTATCAGAGAAAATAATTTTAGCCAAATGTGAACAAGACGCATTTACCTTTCACTTTACACTTAGTTTAACTTCTATCAAATAAAAATCCTTACAAATTAAAATAAATTTTATCACTGTCTCATAATGTGTCAAACTCCTTCTTTTTTAAGTTCCTGTTCTAATCAGCTGATATGAATTCCCGGAGATATTTCTTAAGAAATTACTTCAATGCCTTGTTAAACTGGTTCCAATAAGGTGAAGAAAAAAATTATTTTTGTCTTTATCCATTAGGTTGTTGCTCAAATTATCTCCAGAATCCAATACCTTTAAATCCCCCAAACAACCATATCCACCTAATAAAATCTGTCTGCATGAAAAGGATAAGACATGGAATCAAACGTCAACTAAGGCAAAGGATTCAGACAACTGGACTTTGTATCAGATAAGTAGCTTTTAGGAAAACATCTGTTAAGTGTTTTGGTTCCTTTCTTGCATCATAAACAACTCTTTTTAACCTCCAGAACTACCTAAAGTGCTATGATACACTCCCAACTTCAAACATCTGCAAATGTAACATTGAGTTAAAATAATGATTATTTTGATAGCCATGAAGAAATATGTTGTTCTATGTAAAGAAAAAGGTAAAACTGATTAGAATCCTGTTGAGACCTTTGATACCTCCATATTGAAACAATTACCCACTTCACCTCCTGCTTTTTAGTGCCCCTCTCATGCACAAACAGGTACAAACGCTTCCAGACAACTGTGGAATAAACAAGTTTTTTCTCAAAAACTTATCAAGAATTGTTTACTCTTCGGTTTTGATTGTCGAGAAGTTGGCAAGGAAATAAACATGAACAACGCATACGGAAGTCAACATAGGAATGTCATAGGGATTGTAAAATTTAAGCTGGGTTAAAGGTTCTGTCTGAAATAGTTGTAGTGTACAAATGTCTTTTTTATCAAAAGTCCTTTATAAGATAAAAAGGAATATATAAAGTACAAAGCAAAACAAGAGAAAAAACCCTGTAAAATGTCTCCAAATGATTTTACTCTGGCAACAGATGTATGTACATGAAATTAGTCACTATACCAACATTTTAAAATTATCATTAAAACTTCTTTAAAAGACAGTTTTAAAAAGATGACAATTCTACACCAAAAATAATTTGTGTTCATCCACATCCACTCATCATGTTATTGGAGGTCGCTGGGTACTAATCTGTTTACAGGTAAACTTTCTGGGTCGGATTTGTTGTCCCCTTGTGGGAAGACCCAAACGGAGGCTCAGAATCAAACCGACTTCTTTCGAAGTGGAGAAGTGACAGCTCAATTTTCAATTCCCCCTTTGTAATCCAAACTTTATCTCTATCTCTCCTTATATTATGACCATAGGTGAGAGATAAAACATAGACTGATCTATCGTGAGCTTTGCTCGATAGCTAACCATCACTTATCTATACATGTCTTGGTCCATCCAACCAGACCCAGTGTGTATATTTGAGAAGCACAACCTCAGACCTAGTTTCCAACTCTTGAACTAAAAACGAGAACAATTGGAAAAACCCGGACATTCCCAAATCAGATAATCTCTCCATGACCACACCTTGACATCATGTCCATAAACATTACCAATAAAATAAAACGCTACTGGTAGCCAAGAACCAGCTTGAAGTTGTGTTGACACAGCTCTTACTTTGAAGTATGCAAATACTAGATTGGTCCTTAAAATCAAACTTGTACTCCTGCAAATTGCTTTTAGAAACCTCAATAAACATGATTGTAAACTTTGAATCTTTGTCCACGAGACACTTTTAGACTCGACAACCATAACCCTCTCTGTAGTCCCACATAAAGATCTGGTCCTAAGTTTCACTGCCAGGAAAAAAGGCTTATGTTCAGGTTTATTGGTCAGTGCCATTCTTACCAACAGTGAGCAGCAGAATTTGATCATTGTGATACATTAAAGTGTGTTACAACATTTACACAAGCCTAACCCTCGCGTGTAAGCAAGCAGCAAAACATTTGGTGCAGCGGCTTCGGTTATGAGACATGCTGCAATCATAATTTTATTTTGTGACCCCCCCCCAGATATCATTGTCAGAGACTAGTGACCCGCTAAATATACATGTAATTGTGTATTTATTTAGTGCCAATTTACAAAACATGTTGTCTGAAGCCACTTTACAGGAAAAATAATGTCTTTATTTCTTTATGTCTGTTCCACTTGGTCCTCCACACATCTCAGGTCTCAAATTACTCTCATTCTGAAAATGATTTTGCTACCCCCCAACCAGTGGCTCACCCTAGGGATCTCAACCCCCCACATTGGGAACATCTGCTCTAAAACATGTTCCCAACCAAGGTTCTATGCTCAGGGATGCAAGAGTGAGCTATTGTTAAACAATGCCCTCAACTATTATCTAGTGAAGTTCATAAAACCCTTATGGCTGCAAATAACTAATTGTTAGCTTTATAACAACATGCGTAAAAAGAGGATATATCTAACTATATATATATATCATGTATATAACTATATATAATTATATATATATGTATGTATATATATATATATATATATATATATATATATATATATATATATATATATATATATATATATATATATATATATATATATA